>CM060990.1:539303003-539915670 GCA_030765065.1 Deroplatys truncata
TAATATAAAAAACGCTGTCAATCATTGCCTCCAATTCTTCCACATCTAACAACCCTTCCTCTTCTGCGGAATCACTCACATTATTGCTGTCATCACTGCTGTCACTACTTTCTGCACCATTATCCTGCATGAGAATTATTTCTATTTGATTTTCTGCAATTCCGTATTTTTCGGAATAATGATTCTTAATTTATTCAGCATGTCGCCATACATTTTCCCATTCTGGCCTTCCAATTTCAGCAAATTGCTGGCGTTATAACTGCTCCACATATTTTAATTTAAAAGTGATATTTCTGCATGCCACCCATTTTTTGATATCAGCCCAGATTAATTCGATTGGGTTTAGATCTGGGCGATACGATGACAGTCTAAGTACATTATGGCGATGTTGTATTACTATCTGGTCAAGTATGTATGACTTCTGAAGCTGTTTGTTGGCTTTAATTAAGTTATATAGCTTTGTTTTACTCATGCTTTCATCTAAAGCTTTATTATGTCTAAGTAACCAAGCTCTCATTTCTTCTTTCAAGGAAGTTGAGGTAGGTGGTTTGTGAATTTGAGTGTTGACGCATTGTGAAGCATTGTCGATGAGAACAGACCCAGCAGGCATATTAGGTATCAACATGGCGTTGATTCACTTCATGTAATTTTCTGTATTCATTTCTTGATGAAAATCTCCTGTTGTTTGTTGCAACTTGTAAAAGAAGGGCATTTGGAACGAAGCCGATCTTTCCAACAGCATGAACGATAATAAGTATTTGCCCTTTGGCAACAGGTGCCTGCAAACCTAATTCGCTATCGTCACTCCAACTTTTAGATGCTGTATGACTGCTGTGTATGTGTGACTCATCTTCATACATTATAGTATTTTTCTGAAATTTGTAGCACCACCTTGAAAATTGATGCTGATATAAGTACACATTGATATAAGTACATATAAAATTAGTCATTTGGAAAGGTAGAATCAGACTGAAAAATTAAATGCCATAGCCGGGATTTGAACCACAGATCTTAGGCTTTCTGTGCCGTTGCTCTAACCGACTAAGCTATCATGGCAACATTTACTTGTTATTTTTATTTCTATTTTTTTATTTTATTATTATTTCATTTTATTTATTTATTTATTTATTTATTTATTTATTTTGCTTTTCTGTTAGAACTCTTCTATTTGATTTCGGTTTCTTCCACTTAAACCCTAAATCTTTAATAATTTTTCTGAGATTTGTAGCACCACCTTGAAAGTTTCTGCTGTGTTTCAGCTGGATGAGCAATCTGCTTATTATTAGCACAGTTTTTTCTTCCACATAGGAATTGTGAATCGTGCGCCAAATGACGCATTCGAAATCGTCTATTTCTGTAATACGTTTAGGGACCTTATGTTTCTTCCCAGGCATGTCAAATGGCATTCTTTCATCCATATGTTTTTTTTCTTATCTTTGAGAACTCTGGAAACGGAACTCGGTGAAACACCAGTTGCTTGACTACTCTTTCTTTCACTCTCTTAAGGCTTTTGTGGAACTCGGACAAACATATAGTTTTTTCCTTCATCTCTGCTTCTTGCTTCATGAAGTCGAGGACATTTGCAATTATTTCCCTACTTTGACTACGTAACACCTTACCACTTAACTTTGAAAACATAGGAGCCATGGTTATAAATATAACAAATATAAAGTAAGTACTATTTAAATACTGCTCTCTTTAAAATTACAACCAGATGCAGACACTTTCTATGCAGACTGTATGTGTTACGCACTGTGAGTAAGCAAAGGTGTTATATCGCTTTCATTGATTAAGCTAAACATAAACCATTCCTAGGGTCGGCAGCTGGGGTAGCAATCAAGGTCACGATTCCAGAAGTTTTGCGCGAGTAATAATTCCTCTAATATTTTAATAGAATATTCTAGTTCTAGTTTGAGAAGGGGTGGGTTTTATGCCCAAGCACTGCGACCTTAAGATCTATTGCGCATCCCCCCTTTCATCAGTTAAGTAGTCTGTTGCTCGATATGAACTTAACGAGACTGCTAACTGAGGCTTTCGATAGTTCATCTATCTTTGGAAAGTGACTGCCAAAAATACTTGCTCTTTGACTCGCAAGAGCAGGGCAATCACATAGTAGATGAGTAACAGTCTCATCTCCTTCTAGACATCTACTACAGATAGGGTTGTTAAACAATCCCATTCTGTATAGATTAAACTTTAGGGCACAGTGTCCTGTAATGAATCCTGTTGCCCATGCAAGTCTTCTTCTACTAAGACCGCGCAAGTATTTTGCCCGGCTGTTATCCAGGTCTGTAATGAACAACTTGGAATGTCTGCAACCCTCAATGGAGTTCCAGTAGTTCTTGTGTTCTGCTTGAGCCCAGCACTTAATAGCCTGTTTCACTGGTCTGTAGGACACTCCCAGTACAGGCTCCGGACCAAAAAATGGGATTTCACTGCCAATCTTGGCTGCTTCATCTGCTTTCTCATTGCCTGGTATACCTATATGTCCTGGCACCCACATAAGTTGAACCTTATTGTGTTCAGCCAGTGCCATTAAGGATTCCCGGCATTCTGAGACGAGCTTTGATTTTATTGATGGTGATTCAAGTGCTTTGAGAGCAGCTTGACTGTCTGAGAGGATAAGAACACTTCTATTCTTATATCTCCTTTTAATGCTTTCCATGACACTGGCTAGGATTGCATAAACTTCAGCCTGGAAAACTGTAGCTAAGGTACCAAGACTATAAGAAATCTTGGTACCATTACCGTAAAGCCCAGCCCCCGTTCCCGATTTGGTTCTAGAACCATCAGTATACCAGATTGGGCCTTTGTTATTATGAGGTTTTACCAGTCTTTTCCATTCACTCCGCTGTGGATAGGATACCGTAAATTTCAAATCAAACTTGAATCTTGTTTCAAGAATGTCAGTCCCCATGTTGAGTATCTGTTGTACATTCTTATCCCAAGGAAGCTTGAGATGATTAATATGTCCAGTGTTAGACACTTTGGTTTGGCAACAAATACGGTGATACGCGATCATGGCTTCTGCCTTCATCCATAAGTGGAGAGGTGTGAGCCCAATCAGCATCTCCATAGCCGCAGTTGGAGTAGTTTTGAAGGCTCCCATAATTGAAATGCAGAAGGTCCTCTGTAATTTACAGAGTTCCTTTCTGCACACCTTTAAATTAACTCTAGGCCACCACATCTGTGCGGCATAAGAGAATATAGGTCTCACCATAGCAGTGTATATCCAATACACTATGCTAGGTTTCAGACCCCATGTCTTGCCAAGCATACCTCTACATGTCCAAAAGACTCTGTAGGCTTTGGTAATACATAATTCCATATGATGTTTCCAAGTTAATTTCTTGTCTAAAACAAGCCCAAGATATTTAACTTGTGTTGAATAGGGCACTACCTCACCAAAGAGAGAGAGTCTGATTAAATCAGGCCCCCTTCTCCTGGTGAAGGGTACCACTACTGTTTTGCTTGGATTAACAGTTAGATTATTCATCTTGCACCAAGCTTCCACTTTCTCAAGCGCCATTTGTAGCACTTGAGAAACTGTGTGAGGAAATTTACCTCTTATGATTATTGCAATATCATCTGCAAAACCTACTGTGAAGTAACCATCACTATTGAGTGCGCAAAGAAGTGTGTCCACTACAAGGTTCCATAGCAGGGGTGATAAAACACCCCCCTGCGGGCAGCCCCTCTCCGTGGACACATCCAGCGTCTCCCCACATAGATTCATGGTTATCTTCCTATGTTGTAAGACAAAACGTATACACTCACAAAGAAGTGAAGGTACATCGTGTCCATAGAGGGCGTTCGTCACGACATCACAAGATGTCGTGTCAAACGCACCTTCAATATCAAGAAAAGCACCAATGGCTATTTCTCTGGTATTAAGTGCCTTCTCAATAGTCGAGACCACTTGATGAAGTGCTGCTTCCGTTGATTTCCCTGTTTGATAGGCAAATTGGTACTTGTTTAATGGATGTTCCATTAAAACGTAATCCCTAATGTGCCTATCCACTAACCTCTCCAAAGTTTTAAGCATAAAAGAGGAGAGACTTATACGGCGATAAGCCTTAGCCTGGGCGTAACTAGGACGCCCTGGTTTAGGTATAAACACCACCTTTGTTTGTCTCCAAGCCATGGGTATATATCCATAAGCTAGACAAACTCTAAAAATACCACAAAGTAGGGATTGAACTGAATCAATACCATATTGTAGAAATGCAGGGATGATTAAATCTGGGCCTGCCGATTTATATGGTCCGAACGACTTGACAGCCCATCGTATTTTAGTGACATTGACTACGCTCCTGATTAGGTTCCAATCCTCTCTGTCCAAAGAAAGATGGTCCAGATTTGGTTGCCCCTTCACAGAATTGCTGTCATTGTCTACCTTAAAGTCTGGAAAGTGAGCCCTCACAAGTTGCAGGAGCGTCTCAGAACCAGACTGTGTGTACGTGCCATCAGGCAGTTTAATAGTGCTCACAATTTTTTTAACACCCTTTGCCATATGTTTCATGAATCTGGCACTGCTGGGAACATTCTCCATCCCCTGGCAGTACTCCCTCCACGAAATCCTTTTGGCTTTACGTATTTCTTTGTTATAATTGGTGAGGGCTTGTCTATATGAATCCCAATTACCAGTTCTTTTTGCAAGTCTAAATAATTTCCTTGCTTTCTTCCGAAGTCTGCTTAACTCTTTAGTCCACCAAGGCACAAGCCTTGGCGAGTAAGCTACCTTAGGCTGACAATTTTGATAATAGGATAGGAGAATTGACCGTTGTATTTCATCAACGGCAAACTCCACATCCAATATCGAACGAATGTACCTTGAGATACCCGATGTCAATGCTGATAGATCTCGTCTATAACCGTCCCAGTCAGTTTTCCTCGGATTTCTGTAAATCACTGGTAGAGTGACTTGTGCTTTAATATTGAAGCATATGCATCTATGATCAGAGAGAGTGATCTCCGATGATACACGCCAACTTGAAATTAGGTTCTCAATAATATTAGTCCCTATCGTTATGTCAATGACTTCCTCCCTTCGCAAAGTTACAAAGGTTGGTTCATTACCTCGATTTAGAATATTAAGGTTTGTACTCACCAAGTACTCCATTAACTTTTCTCCTCTGTGATTGATATCAGTGCTCCCCCACAGTGTGTGGTGTGCATTGGCATCAACCCCCAGGATTAACTCCTTTCCATTCTCTCCGCAGTGGGTCACTAGGTCCCTCACCGCTATCGATGGTGGATCAGAGTCTTCGTAAGGGAGGTAGACAGAAGAGAGTATTAAAACTCTTCTCTCTCCTGCCTCCTCCACTATTGTTTGGATTGTAGTTACATCCCTAGAACAGTGCTCAGTAAGAAGCAATGCATTTATCCAATTCTTAGCATAAATACATGATCTTGGATTATTATTACTAGGTCTATATATAGTGCCCTTAGTACAACTGATCCCTCTAATTGAACCTCTGAAGAGCCAAGGTTCCTGTATGAGAGCAATATCAACATTGTCTTCAACAAGTCTCTTACTGAGAATGGCAGAAGCTGCCTTACAGTGCTGCAAGTTAATTTGAACTATTTTCATAATTGCATTAACCCACAACACTTACCTTAAGCAGTACCCGATGCGGATCCTCCAGAGTCCCCTATCATCGTCTCCGGACTGTCTCCGCCATCGCTGCCTGCCTTCTTCGCTTTATCTGCTACTGCCTTCCCCTCCGGGTCAGACAGGATCTTAAAAAGGGCCCTGTCTACCCCGGTATAGGCCGACATTCCAAGCTCCTTTATCTTCTTAGCAGACTCTTGGTCCACCATTAGGATTAGGCGTTGACCAGAGGAGTCTGCCTGCTTATCAATGATTTTCCAGTGCTCTATATTCAGCTCCTGGTTTAAGCTTTGAATACGTCTTAGCAGCACCTTAGGATCATCAGTTGTAATGTCCCGAGTCTTAAGGGCCACCTTGACTGGCTTAGGTAGATCTTTTGTATCTACTACTTTGAGAACTAATCTCTCCTTGATTTTAGCTCCCTGAATATGTTTTTGGAGCCAGTTACATGACTGCTCATCATCACAATAATATATCAGAGCCCCATCCTGTAGAGAAAAGGACCTGAGTTTAGGTAGAGATTCACTGGTTGGCGCCTCATCTATCTTCCTCAGAATCTCAGCCTGAATGGGTCGAATGTCCTCCCCAATCA
This sequence comes from Deroplatys truncata, assembly GCA_030765065.1. Taxonomy (NCBI): domain Eukaryota; kingdom Metazoa; phylum Arthropoda; class Insecta; order Mantodea; family Mantidae; genus Deroplatys; species Deroplatys truncata. The sequence continues at coordinate 539,309,210 of CM060990.1, forward strand.
GCTTTCTCTCAGGATAGGACTCTTCCACAATTGCCATCTTGAAAGCGGCCAAAGCTTCCCTGTAAGTGACACCAGGTTCAGTGCCCCTAGGCCTCTTAACAGGTTTGGCTTTATCCGAAGGAGGAGTATCCACACTTGTCCTGGTTCTTTTAGAAGTCCCTGGATCAGTACGGACCTCCACCCCTTTACTCTGTGGGTTTACATTGCCTGTGCCCTCACTCATTTTCTTAGCTTTTTTTATTCTTCTTCTAGCTGCCCCTGACAACTTCTTAGTGTCCAGGTGCATTCTATTAATTCCAGATGCTGTTGCACCCATTTGTTTATCTAGTGACAGATTTCTCTCTGCTGGAGAGTCTCTGTCACTTGACTTTTCTTTGTCAGGTGAGAGATTTCTCTCAACTGGAGAGTCTCTCTCACCCGCCTTGGTGATATTTATTTTATTTTGGTCCATATTGGTCCCACGAGTACCAGGGAAATAAAAGTCACCCAATACAGAGCCCTGTATATATTGGGAAGGCTAATTACTTCAGGGTGTCGCCTGGTGCCCTGAAGAGATCGTTCACGACACTGCATTTTTTACCACCCCAGTGCCATTCATCCCTTGGCACGATGCATTCCCACCTTGGATTGGGTGGACCAGAGCCCCTGGAAGGTCCTCCAGCTGGGAGTCCCTCAAGGTTCTCCAACCAGGAGACCCTTTGGGTTGGATTTTCTGTTGAGCCACTTCTTAGTCTGGTACCTCATTACGAACCTCTCTGGCATGAGTACCTCTACCAGCACAGCTTAGTAAATCACTGGTACACGGAAGCCTCCCCACCAACTACAAGGTCCTGTGGCTCCTAGGGGAGGTAATAGAATATTACTAGATTATTTGTTTTGTTTCTTCCCTGCAGTGTTGTCAAAAACACTAAATGTTTTTATATTCAGCCTATTGTAGTTTTGGTATAAACCACAACTCTTTATGCTTTAAAAAACAAAAACAAACAAACAAAAAAAAAAACAGAAGAAAACAGGACCTTGATTCACTGGCAACAGAAATCTTTCCCTTAATTCTATTGACAGTGAGTAGCAACAGCTACTTTTTACCTTAGAATTTAAGTTAATGCCATGTGTTATTTATAATATAAACCATGTAAAATAGCCTGTACAAAGCCCCATTGACAATGAAGTATTATCATTATTTGCAATGGTTTGAAATATGAAGGGCCCAGGTTTAAATCTGTGTTATCACTTGGCATACAGATACATTCTGCCTTGAAGTTCTCCCAAGTTCCTCTTGCAGCATTGCACAGTTGACCACAGACCCTGAAAATCTGACCAAAACCTTTTTCTCGTACTACAAGTTAAATTCATCAAAGCCCAATAGTTATTTAAGACAAAAATAAGAAAAAGGTCCATGAATAATGAAGCTCTTTATTATATTTTCATCTGTTACACCTTCACTCAGCATCACCCAATGATTTGGGACACTTGTACCACTTTCAGGAGACTTAAACACAGATGAAGATCTTATATTTTTGGGGCATTGGCTCTCTGAGGGTAGAAATCCTTGTGTCACTTGAGACCAGCAGTTGAACTGCCTCCCTTACAGCATACTCTCTTGAGCATTCCTGAGAATGATGCTCTCTGCACTCCTTTATAAGCTTGTGCCTTGCCTCTTGGAAATTAGAAGTGAACTACTTTTTTAAAAAAGAAATCTTATCAGCAAACAGTGGCAGTAAAATTAAAACACTATTAAAACAAATAAAATAAATAAAGACATTAAAGCTTTTGCCACAACCTACTTGCAGGTAATCCTTTAAACTTATAAAAACAGTAAATTGAAATCAAAACAATTAAGGGTATATAAACAACAAAGTACATACTGGATTTTGAGTTTTAGAGCCTTACAGTTGCTGAATTGAACCATGTGGATAATTATGGTGCTCAAGCAACCTCTCACCTCTAATGTCCCTGTCAAACTGAGCAATGGGAATTTTAAGACTAACTTGGTATATCGGAATACTCTAATTCATTGACTCTTGGATTGTGCACTTAGTAAGTGGCTTTAACTAGGTTTTGCTTTTAGTTTAGACCAGAGTTTTAGGGTCTCTGAACATTGTGCATTGGTCTCACCTTCCTGGCACAGCTGCTATTTAAAATAAAAGTGCTTTTTCTGGTAATATTTCTGTAATTTAATGTAACATCAAGTGTCACTACCCTCACTTCTTCAAGAACAATATAACTTCTTTCATCTGATACCGTAATTATCGGCAGGAATATATAAACAATTAAATAAAGAAATAACAGTAAGATGAAGAAATAATTGCAATAAACAATTTCTGTATATTAAATCATGTATAATGTAACAAGTTTGAGTTGAACAGATTTGCCACAGGAAGAGGGTAATTAGGAGTCAGGTTAGTCAGAGTCATTAGTGATCCAAAGGGGTGAAAACATTAACTTAAGGATTTTTGGGAATGCAGTGTAGAGTTAAGTTAGTATGTTACGCAGGCACATTGGCCAATTCTGGAAAAGAGAAAGGCATTTAAATTCTGAGAATTTTAGCTAAGCTCCTAATAATGGTCACATTCAAATACTGAGAGTTTTAAGATTTGGCAACATATAAGGTAGAATGTTGGTGGGAGTAATTCTAAATTAGGTGGAGCTAAAATTAATAAATGTTTATGCATCTATACTCGCTGCCAAAGAAGAAAGGGATTGACATTTCGCAGAGAGAGAGGTGATGCTGCCACTTATCGTGACCATCTGGAGAGCTTATTAGAATTGTGTACAAAGGCAACTGGGTTGCATCTGCATTGTAGGGCGGGTATTATTTATATTCATATATGAAGATAATTATAAAATAATTAATCTGCATGCAAAGGATAGAACATGCAAAAATATATCAGTGTAAAGATCTGTGTTAACAAGAGAGACATACCTGTGAAATATTAATACTTACTCTAATGGGAAAATGCCACTATTCTCTCTCAGAGCATATTATTTCCCGTGCTTGTCCGTTAATTAGAATACCTTTACCAAATACATTTTATTCGGTTACAGAGTATGTTAAGTTTTCCGTTTGGCTAGCTGTCTTTGTCACTATTTTTGGATATTGTCAAATTCAAATATCCATTAAAAGTGTTGAATCAACTGCAAATGCTAACAACACACGCATAGATACATGGACTCAAACACACGTAAACACAAACCAAATAACCGTACAAATAGGATGATGCAAAATAACTTGTCAGTGCACAGGCACTCTCTAAACTGATGTAAATACATTAAGCTGTGGCTAAAGGAAGCATTGTTTATAACTGCAGCGACAGCAGAAGATAAGATGTGCAGTTCATGTTACTGCAACGGTTGCTCGCCAGGTATGTCATGCTAATCACGTGTTACAGTATCGACATCAAGGTTTTTGCATCTATCGTTGCTATGGAAACGTTTAGTTCTAATTGGTCCTTCTAATCATTTCTATGACGACCGCTATGATGTATCCATCCCCTCCCATTCATTTAAAGCTTTCTGCCACATGGTTAGTAACTGTCAATCACCTTCTTGATTGGCACCGACTATACATCCGAGGTTTACTTTCTCTGGTACTACCAGCGGTACTTGCTCATGTGATATTTTTAAGTACATAGTGATGCGCTCGTATAAGTAGTGGCTAGAGTGGGGGATCCTGCCGGTCAACATTTTAGCGACTCATGGCGAGTTACATGTCTAGTTTCTTTTATTATGGAAACAGTTATTTCAAACTGTAAAATTGATTCTGCAGAAGTTAGCAGGTATAACAATTCATTGTTATAGTTTCGAGTGCTACAATTCAGAGTCAATATATTTCTTCATTTTAAACAGTTGGCAATTCAATTCAAGAACTCAAATATTAGATCACAATAAATTTCTCACTCAATTTAAACTGGCATTGTCCTGCACAATACATCCACGCATACCCTGAGTGAAAGTAGCAAATGGCAGCAGAATCAACAACAGACATTGGAGACAACAGGAAAGATAGCAGCTATATTTGTGGACCAAATTGTGAATCACACATTCTGCTTCACATTCTTTATACACCATCTGCAGAACTGGTTACCTGTTGGAACAATTCCCTTATTCACCCATCACAGCTGAAGTGAAACCACTAATCATATGCATCACAACATATGCCATCTGTTACTTGTTTTTAACAGTTACCATACAACTTTTCTGCAATGAAAACTGTTAAAGCACAATATACCATGTGTTTCATTTATAGCCGGAGCATTAGATTGTGTATATGCGTAGTTCACTTTCACTGCAGTGACCTGTGTATTTTTCCGCAGTTCAGTTGTGTTGAATGTCCTGCTCAAGGCTATGTTAATCAGCTGTGATATACTTTGTCAGTTGCTCCCTTCAGTTCGAGCTGTAAAGTCTAGAGTTTGTTCATTGTGCATCTCAAAAGTGAAACCTTATTCAAGGTGTGTTGTGTGTAAATTACATTAGATTGTTCTTGTTAGTCCACTGAAATGCCTACCGAAAAATTCATGCTTGAACAAAGAATTTTTATGTATGATACATATGTAAAATCTGAATCATTTGGACAATTTCAGGAGAAATTTACTGGTATTCCAGTTCCAGGTAGAGAAACTGTTAGATGTCTGGTTAATAAATTTAGGATAACACAATCACTAAATGCTAAACCTAAGAAGCAAAAAAGAAATTTCTAACAGAGGAAGAAAAAATTCATTTATTGGTGAATCATTTGAACACTCTCCAAAGAATTTTCTAAAGATGTGTTGTATAGAAAGTGGGTGTTAGAAAATCCTCTGTTAACAGAGCTGCTAAACTTTTAAAATTGAAATCCTTCGGTGTGACTATTCTTGAATTACAACCTTGTGATGAGAAGTGCCAGTAATGTCTCAATGGAACTTAAAACAAGGCTAGTAATGATTACAGTGCATGTTACTATCACTCATGAGTAGGTAATGCAGGAGTTTGGAATGGAAAATCCCCCAGCATAATAGACAGTGTGCGGAGCATGCATACATGTGGTCTTACAGCCTGACAATATAAAGAACCACTGTACAGTACAAAAACAGTTAACTCAAATGAAACTATTCACTACAAAGAGAAAGAAAAGACAAACACTTAAGCTAAACAGTAAACTAAATATGGTATATCATTCAAAATTATATCCTAAATGATGATTATGTTATAACCCTAAATAATTACTGTGATAAAATTCATATGTTATTGCTTACAATAAAAGTGCTACAAGAGTCTTAGATACTAGATAATGGTAACTAATATCATACTACTAAATAATTAATCAGTATTCATATATATATACCAGGTGAGTCAGCCGCCCTTAGGTATTCATATCTATGCAACCCGCAGTTTATAGTCAATGTGAAAACATTGACCCTTTTAGCGAATAAACTGTTGTTGTAGCTCTGCCCTTCTATTCGGTATTATACGTAACCACCATTAATGATTAAAGGCCTGAATAAGCCAAAGAGCTGCGAAAGGCTAAAAAATAGTGGCTCTTCATGGATATAATGCTTGCAAGGAGGTAGAGGAATGTTCTCCCGAAGAGTGGAATAGAATATGTGGGTTCTGGCCGAGTGGGCTAGCTGACGGAATGAGGTGAAGCAAAGGTTAGCTTCGGAAGTTCAAATCTAATGCTACTTACATCAAATTGTTTCGGTTCCTTTTTTTGCTTTCTCCTTGTGTTTAGTTTCTGTATTTTAGTATACTAATCTATTTATTTTTGTTATTGGCTCTCCTGTGAGCCAAAGACACAAGAATTATAATCAGATAATAATTATGAATCATGTTTACCCCAACAATCTGTACTGTATCTGATGTTGTAAATCGTGTTACATAGCTTTCATTCTTTTGGGCGCTCATCGACGCTATTAAATCTAACAGTGTTTGTTTCATGTGTAAACCTTTATGTTTTGCTTCTTCTCCTGACAAAGGAGTTGTAAATGTGCTAAGTTCATGGGTAAACAGAATAATAAATTGTTAAAGAGCGTGGATTCATCACTGAAGTAAATGTTCAAAATGAAGACCCCCTTCATCAATGCACATTTGGGTACATTACCAGAGAGACCTTTTTGCATGCTGTAACATGCACGGTGTAGTCTGCCTCCATTCTTCATGTATGAGTGCCCATAGATGATTTGGACTTTGCAGTTCTTGAGCATAGACCCATTCCTTTAAATGATCCCACAGAAAGAAATCCAGTGGGGTGAAATCAGGTGATCTAGGGAGCCGTGCAATTGGGCCCGCTTGGCCAATCCATTTTTGCGGATATGTTCTATGTAAGCGATTCCTTACAATCAGTGATCAGTGTGGTAGAGCTCCATCCTGCTGGATCCACATTCCTGTCCTTTTCACTAGTGGCTCATCTTCTAGTAGCAATGGCAATTCTTGTAGAAATGCAAGGTACTGTAGTCCTGTGAGGTTGTCTTCAAAAAAAGTACGGTCCAATTAGTTGGTCACCTAATATTCCGCACCAGACATTGTTGCTCCACTCTAGAATGCAGCTTCTCACATCCAGTGAGAATTGCCTATACTCCAGTGATGCATATTATGACGGTTAACAGTTCCATTATTGTGGAATGTGCCTTCATCACTGAAGAGAACATTTCCTAAAAGTTCTGCATCCATTTGTGCTCGCTGCTCTAGCCACTGTACATGTATCACTCGCGCTTGAAAGTCGCATCCATGGAGAGCCTGGTGTAGCTGTAGATGGTATGGATGATATTTATTACGGTGTAATATGTGCATCACTAAGGACCAACTTAGACTTATGTACAGATCTTGTGCTATGGCCCTTGAACTGGTATGTGGATTGTTTTCTATTGCACAGCTTCTTCATTGCCTCCGGTTACTGGAACATCACGAGCAGGTGGTGCTCTTCCAAATCATCCTGTTTCATGAAGGCGTCTTTCAACCCTTTGAAAAGTGTCTGCAGTAGGTGCCTTCCTTCCTGGAAACCATTCTTCATACAAGCGCTTTACTAACATTGCATTACAGCTTGTTTCTCCGTAGATTAACAACATGTCAACATACTCGTCATTTGTATACATTATGACAGCAGCCATGTCTCGTAGAAAGATTTCAACTACTCAGTAGAAAATGGAGAGTTTATTCACGCCAAGCATTCACGCAGGTGCAAATAGCTAAAGCCACTTTGCATGTGTGAAGTGTTTTAAACTTGATTGAATGGACCAAGCATAATACCGAGCACAATAAAATACCTACTACAAAACATAAATTATCCTTTTGTCAGTGGAAAACATGGCGATTATTCTATTTTGTACACACTTATACTGTTATCAAAAATGTTCTTTTATCATAATATCAAATTATAGGCCCAAAGAGAGAAAACAAAAGGTAATAAAAAGTTTGAACTTAACACAAAGGATTTGATCCCAAAATGAAGTGGCACAGTGGTAAATGAACCTCGATAATACCATTCGGCCAATGCTACGTTGAGCTGGTGTTCCTATACGAATAAATAATTGCAGAACTCAGGCCCCACCTCAAGTCTTTACACACTTTTTGCAGCTTCATACAGTGTTTGGGGCTCGTTTTCGTAGTTTTAACTCAACTAAACAAATCTCATCAGCCATTTCAATTACTGTATGAACTGAAATATGCCATAGTTTGACAGAAGCGAAACTATCAACCTAATACTTAGCACTTTTTGGCAAGGCTGTACAACAAACCTTTGTTAACTGATGGCTTAAATCCAGTTGGGCGTACTGCGTAGATCTGCCATTTTGTTTTTAAATAGTTTTGTCAACCGATGCATGTGATAAGTTGTTTCTTATGGGGCATTTTCAAAGGTGTGTATGAATGTATGCTAAAGAATAAAAGTTTGTAAAATCAGCTAAAAGTGCTATTGCAGGTCTCAGTGTCAGGGTGGGATGTTTTTGGCATCAACATACATGGCAATTGCATTCTGTCCAGTAAAACACTTATGCACTGAGTTATCTATCCCTTCTCTATAAAGTGTTATGCAAATAAGCATTAGAAGGCATTCAAGAAAGGCATGTCACAAATGTCGCTTAGCACGTTGCATAAATTAAAAACTAAATGGGTGTAGCTGACTCGCCTGGTATACCAGTAAGCTCGTGCATTAGTGTGTCAGATGCCACCAGACAGAGCTAGAGCAGCACTAAAAGCAAGCAAATGGTATCTTGCAGGTTCTGATATGCATGCTTTAGAGCACTTGCCTCAAAGATAGCTGTGTGCTAGAGAATAAAGAGAGGACTGAACAAGTTATAACATGTAAGATTCAGGCACTTGTTTTGAAGATAGCTGTCTATAGAGAATAATTCTTGAAATCACTGAACAAACAAATGGAATTCTGCAACTTCTGAGATGCATACATTGAGCACTGTCTCAGAGATAGCTGTACTCCAGAGAATGAATCTAGATGGGACTGAACAAGCAATTGGATATCCTGCAAGTTTTGACAAGCATGATGTGAGTGCTTATTTCAGAGATAGTTGTGCTCTGGAGAATGATTCTAAATGTTTTTGTTTGTTTGTTTGTATGTTTTGCTTTATTTATTTATGATCGCTCTTTAACAGCTGTGATCCTTAGCATTCCATTCCATATTGAGTGTGAAAGACCAGTAATTTTGCTCAGAGGTCTCTTTATCAGGCTTGAGGTTCTTTTACGTGCCGTAAATCTATGACATGGAACCACTGGCTTTAGTTCCCTTCCGAAGGAAGCCATGCTAGGGATTTTTATGCCCGAAAATATCCATTACCCTCTGCCAGGTTTGAACCCACGACCTCGGGAGCTATAGGCTAACATGGTAACCGCTACACCATGGAGGACGACGATGCTGAAGAAGTAAATGGCTCTGACATCCATGCTCTGAGCATTTGTTTCAGAGATACTTGTGCTTTGGAAAGTGATTCTAGATGGTACTAAAGAAGTAAGTAGTTCTGACATGCATGCTCTGAGCGCTTGCCTCAGAGGTAGTTGTGCTCCAGAGAATGATTCTAGGTGAGATTGAACAAGCAAATGAACATCCTAAAAGTTCTGACATGCTTGTTTATAGAACTTTGTTCAGAGATAGCTGTCTCTAGAGAATAATTCTGGGCAGGACTGAAGAAGAAATGGGTATCCTGCAAGTTCTGACATGCATGTTCTGTGTGCTTACCTCAGAGATAGCTGTGGTCTAAATATAATTCTATACATGACTGAGCAAGCAAGTGGATATACTACAGTTTTTGATATGCATGCTCTGAGCACTTTTGTCAGAGATAGTTGTGCAGTAGAGAATGATTCTAGATGTTACTGAAGAAGTAAAATAATGCTGACATGCATGCTCCAAGTGCTTGTCTCAGAGATAGTTATGCCTTAGAGAATGATTCTAGATAGGACTGAACAAGCAAATGAATATTCTGCAAGTGCTGACATGCATGCCTATAGCACTTGTTTCAGCGATAGCTATTCTGTAGAGAACAATTCTAAACAGGACTGAAGAAGTAAGTGGATATCCTACAAGTTCCTACAGGCATGCTCTAAGCGCTTGTCTCAGAGATAGATGTGGTCTAGAGAATTATTCTATTCCATATACATGACAGAACAAGCAAATGAGTATTCTGCAGATTTTGACATGCATGCTCTGAGCTCTTGTGTCAGGAATGAATGGTTCTAGATGGGACTGAAGAATTAAATAGTTCTGGCATGTATGCTCTGAGCAGTTGTATCAGATATGTTTGTGCTCAATGATCCCAGACAGGACTGAATAGGAAGTCATATCCATGATCTGAGCAATTGTTTCAAAGATAACTGCCCTCTAGAAAATTTTTCTACATACAACTGAACAAACAAATGAATATCCTATAAGTTCTTTGTTTTGCATTAACCTGCACTTTAAAATAAATTATTTATGTTGAAAAATTTTGTATAACTGTATGTTATAAAATTTAATATAAACTCGGTAAAACCAAAATTTGAGCATTTTCAAAGCTATTCATTCACACATTGTAATTTCTAAAATGGGGGATATTTTTGTGACACCTATTAAAATAAAGAACCAGTTTACAGACCTATTAAGTAAAAGGGTATGATAGACTGAAATTCAGGGTGGATGGTCTTGTTTTATTTGGATAAGCATACAAACTTATAAAAAACATAATGTAGTTCCATCTGGAAAGGCAAAGAAAACCTTTGATGTTCATCCAGACATAAACATATTGTTTTGTATAGTATTTTGGGCATTGAATGAATGGGCTTATTGGACTCTGTAGATTTTATATATCTCCTTAGATGTGTTTGAATAACTATTTTGAAATTTTCTTTGGTTTTAATCCGATGTTGCTCCATTTTATCCTCTATTTTATTCCAGACTTTTTCCAATGAAATGGTATCAGAACTAAGAAGTTATCTTCTGGTGTATAGCTTGTGTTGTGCAAGATACAAATGATGAAAAATTTCATCAGTGTATTTGTTATTGTAACTGCATAAACCAGTTGCTAACAGCATCATATCTGCGTTCTCTGGGAGAATTATGTTGATACCAACATTTCATTATCGTTGTATGGTAATTTATTGAATGTGTTTTTCTGTTTACACTGCTGGTGTATAGCTTTGGTATATACTATAGTTGTGTGAGTGCAATAAAGGTACGGCAGTAATTTTATAAAAATGGATAGACTTAAAGTTGAAAATCAGTATGTAACCAGTTTTTCAATTAAATGGAAAATATTTGTGACCACTGCAAAGAATTTATTTTAATTTATAGGTACTTTTATTCAGATTTGTGTGTCTTCTTCAAGAATTAATGCAGTATTCAGCCTAGTGCTTTACAATAGGTACTAGTTACTGAATATATAAAAGTTACTAAATTGCATTATCATATATGAAAAGCACATATTCCAATGATTCTGATGATAACTTTGCCACAATTTAGCATTAATTGCTTCCCCAGGTTGAACGACTTGTGAACAGAGTTCAATCATCAACCCTTCTAGATGATCGCAGAGATGCTTGTAGAGCTCTTAAAGCTCTGTCACGCACATATCGCATTGAAGTTGGAGCACAGGGCATGGATGCATTACGTCAAGTTCTGGAAATGGACAGAGGTGATTGCGAAATTGTTGGATATACTTTGGATACACTGTGCAACATAACAGCACCTGATATTTTTGAAGATGAAGGTAAATTCCCAATTTTATTAGATTTTTAGTTGCATTAGAAATCATTAGTGAACTTGCTGAATGTATGATGGCATAGTATATAAATAGTAGTAACATACTTATATTTTGAACCTTTCTGTTTTAACATAAAGTGTATGCAGCTAAACTTGATATATTTATAATTTACATACAAAACGTATTTGCTTGGTAAGTACTATACAGCTTGTGATATGTCCCATGTGAGAAATCTTGTTTTGAACTTAAATCTCCATTAAGAAAAACTGCCCTTTAGTGCTTACATAAGTGACTACAGGAAGAGTGGCACAGTAAAGGCCAGATTTTAGGGTGTTAACCACCCACCCCCAGAAGGTCAGAGAAGAAGAAAAACTATATCAAATTGAATGCAAAATTAACCAAATGCACTACTCATTCCCTAATTCATATGGCAACAAAGAAATACCTTCACTGCATTTCAGTTATTAAGCCTCTCTTCCTGATTTATCAGTACATCTTGGTTGCCTTGTACTTTTTCATGTTACTGATAGAGTTGTAGAAAACACCTTCTGATTAGGTGCCATTAATGCAATTAAGTGGGTATATATTGTGACCGCACTCGTGAAGTTATCTACAGGCCGGCAGTGCAAGCACATCCCAACTTGCCTATCTATCTGTCTGGCTGCGTGTGGCTAATGACCGGTCCCTTCAGAATAAGAGCTGCATAACGAACCCACTATGTGCCACTTCCCTGCTGTTTTTACTGTTTCAGAAAATTCCTTTTGGTCCACTTCCATCCCTGCAAAAGCAGGGGGGCCTTTTTAAAATTTTCAGATAATTGCCCTAATGGAAAAAACCCACGGGAGGGAAGGATGTTTCCCTTGAGCAGCTGAGGGAAGCATAGGCTCCAGGTAGACCTGACTATATGTTCCAGAAAATTTCTTTTGGCATGTTCTGGTAGCCTCCATTTCTAGAGCATTCCTCTTTGTATGTGGGGCGTATATAAGAGGGCTGCTCTTGCCCAGGAGTTAGTGAGAAAGTTACAAAGTTAAGTGCAGTCAAGAAGTCAAAGAATGTGGACAATGCTGGCTGCAGTTCAGTTGTGAGTTGTGATTCCATGGATCAGTTGTGTTCTGTTCTGAGTTGTGTCAAAAGTGTCTCAAGTATAAAGTTTGTGCTATGCTGAGCACCTAAGTGACAAGGTGTGTTTAGCAGCAACTGGTGTTCATTACAATACATAAAAAGATATAGCAAGCTTTAATTATGATCATAAATGTATGATTATGATGATTATAATCATAATTAACATAGCATTACATTTCAGAAGCAAAGTAATATGACAACGCTGTAATCTTTATTGTGAATATTTTTGGAAATAATTATAAAATTCTTATATTTTTAGGTGGGCTTCCATGTAACCCACCTGCAGCTTCTCTAGCAATTTCAACCAAATTTTAAAATTGCAGAGGAATGTTTAACTCTTATGTATAAAATTTCAGATTGGTACATGTAGTGTGTTGCTTAAAAACTGAGAACTTTTTGCAGGCCTTTTGTATAAAGTAAGTGAATTTGTATTGTTTTAAACCATGTTTAAAATGAGTAAACAAAACTGTTCAAGCTTATGTGCAGCTATTTTCATAAAGGTTGGATTTGTGTAAATTTGTGAATTGTGTTTAGTTCCAGTGCTATACAAATGAACTTCTGAGTTCTGTTTTTATAAATAGTGTTTCACTTAAGTAGATGCTCAGTAAAGGCAGAATATTTAGGGCCAGTTGTATAAAGATCACTAATCGTAATTTAGCAAGTATTCATTCATTCATTCATTCATTCATTCATTCATTCATTCATTCATTCATTCATTATCTGTTTACCCTCCTCTTATGTAGGACTTACACCCCCCAGGACTTACAAGCGGGTGCCTGGGGTCAGAGGCCTGTCGAGGAGCAGACACTCATGGATCAGACAGAGCATCCAGGATGGGTGATCAGCCCGATGCCTGGTATGGAATGAAGGAAGTAGATGAAACGAAATGTTGGTGAAATGGATGAAAGGAAAGGTGATGATGGAGCAGTTGGTGGAATGAATGGCGGGGGAAACCGGAGAACCCAGAGAAAACCCACCCAGACGCCGCTTTGTCCACCACATATCCCACATGCAGGTCCCTGGGATTGAACCCGAGCCACCTCGGTTGGAGGCGAGCGGTCCAACCACTCGGCCATGGCGCCGCCTAATTTAGCAAGTAACTGGCCATAAGCAGTTATTCAGGTTATATAAAATTAACCCAAGATTATTAAACCATAGGTTTGTATTAACCACGGATTAGTGGCAACAGTGCAAAAAGGGAGGAAATTTGTGTGTATAACAAGATGATGTTTAACTAGCTAGAGAAATTAATAATGTCAATGATTTCTGCTTATATTATAATACTGGTGACCATTAATCGAGATATGGTTCACATCAACTTTGCTTATCATATCAATTGTTTCATTTTAAAATGGATTCAAAGAAGAGAGCATGATCTGCGAACTTCAGCAAGAAAGAAAGAGATATACAATGAAACCTGCCTAAAGCGGTCGCCACCATCCTTACGAAAAATGGCTGTTAGCACAGGTGACCACTAAATTGAGGTTATGAAATATTTGAAATTGGGGAAGAAGTCTAGTTCATTGCATGATTAACTACAGCAGAACCTATGCTATATTATTGAAAGAGACAAACATGCTCACTTAGTAATTAGTTCTTATTTAAATGATATACAATACAATAAATTATTGTAAACTCCTTGATCTATATGAACATAGACATAAGCAGTAGGCCATTTTTTATTAGTATTTATTTTCTTCTAATATTAGAAGTTAGCTTGCAACAAAGAATAATGGAACAAACTAATATATGGAATATAAAAAACAAAATACAGTAATACATAATTAAAGTAAAAATAAGACATTAACAAAACAAAGCTGAAAGAAAACAAGAGCAAAACAGACAACAGGACAATTACTGGACATATAAATGATGTTTTAAAAGTGACAGGGATCCTTTACAGTACTATACTGTAGAGTGCTTTTTTTGAAATTTAATTTTTTTGTAAAAAAGATCTTACAGTGTGGTTTGTTTTGCACTGTTACTAACTAATCTGCTTTTAATGGCATGCGTTTCAAAGTATCTAAAAGTTTATTCAGATGTGAGACACTATTTTTGCCATACTGTTCATCTAATTCATAACACAGTGGCTGTATGTTACGGGGAGCTGCAATCTCCTCCTTTAGAGACGGCAGTGGTTTACAGATGTTGTCACTCTCGCTTTCTTGGCCACTTTCAGTTTCCTCAGATACAGATGCCCCTGTAAAAGACAAATGACATCCATTACAGGTTGTGAACAAAAAAGAGCATAGTACAGTACTGTATAAAACAAAAATTAACTGACGTTGACAATCATCCTGAATTCCAGTCACCCTCTAAATCGTCAAAACAGAGAACATCTTCCATCTCAGCATCGGCATTGTATATGGCCCCTGCCGCCTCTGCTAACATCTGAAGTTCTTCCAGTTGTTCCTCTACATCAAGTTGTGGCATTGGGTCAACACAGGCTATGCTACCAACCGCATCTCTTAAAACATTTGTGGTTGGTTTCTTTCTTCACTGCATTCCAAGCAGATTTAGTTCAGGATACAATATCTCCGACATTTTAACATTTTTGTCAAGTCTGACACACATTCAGCACCAACTATTTGTGCTACTAGCAATTGGGGGACTCTCTTCCTATACGGCAATTTATATAGCTGAATTATCCCTTGATTAAGAGGCTGAGTGTGTGAGGCCATGTTCAGAGGTAAAGACAATTTCACGTTGGAGAGTTGAATTTCAGGGTGACAAGGTGTGTTATCAAGGAGAAGAAGAATGATGTTCCTGTTTTGTCTAGTCATTTTATTGTTGAACACTCTCAACCATTGTTCAAATATAGCAGACGTCATCCATGGCTTCTTGTTAGCATACCACTTTACGCCCAATAAGTTCATGTCAACATTTTGAAGCAGCAGGGTCTCTCTAATTTCTCTATGATTAAAAGTGGCTCCTTATTTTCCATAGAGTTATAACAGAATAAAAGTGTAACTCTATCCTTCACTACTTTTTCTCCTTTGTACACTTCAGATTTTACTGTCAGTGATTTGCTGGGAACGGTTCTATAATAGAGACCAGTCTCATTGACATTGTAAATGTCCTTAAGTTCATAGCTTGCCAAGATTGAGGGTAATCTACCCTTCCATTCATCAATATCTTTAACTGAAACATCACCCCCTTCACCACAAACTGTCCAGAACGCAATGTTGTGTCATTTTCTGAAACACTTAGACATCCATTGCTAGCATCAAATTCTTGCACATTCAGTTCTTTTGCTACATTATCGTGCTTTCCCTGTATTATTGGTCCATTGATTGACAGTTTCTCAGTATGTGCATGCTTAAACCGTTCATAACCAAAATCATTGAATTGCCTGTACTTTGACTCCCTTTTTCTTTTCATTCCATTTAGTTTGTTTTCTTCTCAATCTTTTAAAATTCTCTCCTTATTTTTCAGAACTTATTTACCTGCATCCTACTGCATTTGAAAAGTTTGGCAAGTTTCCTTGCAGAAATACCTTTCTCATTTTCGAGAATCACTTTCCTCCTTTCTTCCAAAGTTTAAAACAACTCTTGACATATCACATGCAGCAGTGGAGATTTCCATTGCGATGTTGTGATAGAGGTCAGATAGACAGGTGACAGTTGGAAATTATAAACACCCAGATGTTTTGTGACAATGCTGCTGAGGATATGGAGGATGAAGGTGAGTGAGCAAGCAATAATGATAATAAGGTAAGATTACAAATTAAAGCACCTTTATAAGAAAAAGCTTCAACGTCTAATAAAATATTCTTAACTTAATAGTGAAAAACTTTGGCAGATGTTAAGGTTGTCAGACCCATTAGTTAGGCATTGTAACTGGTAGTATCAGAAAAATGCTTAAGTACTGCAATTTCATTGTTTCCAGTAACATCATTCTGCATAATTATCATTGCAGGCAGAAGTGCACACAACAGATGCCGGTCCATCAAAACCATCGGTTACTGAAAAAAGGAAGGCAGAGGATATAAGAACATTGTTCTTTGAAAGAAGACTAAGAAGTTTAAATGCTGAGCACAAAATAAAAATGAACATTTTCAAAATGAGTTGGAAACGAAGGAAATCGAGAAGGCAAAAGTAGCTCAATAATTAACATATTTTCCTTATATTTGATTAAAGCAGTTTTTTTTTTAAATATTAATTTTTTGTTCAAGGTGAGATATATTCAATAATTTATTTTCCTTTTTATTACATTTGTTTATTGCTTTAATGTAAAATAATAAATATCTTTGAAATGTGTTGTTAATTAATGCAGTTCTCAATTCTCCCTTCTGTTCACATAATTATCACTGGTATAGGCAGTTTCTGGAAAGCCCTTCTTCCTCTGAAGACCTCAGGATCAGTATTAGGTGTGTCATCTTCCACATTGCCATATTATGAAGTAAAAGATGGCAACTATAATTACTGGAACTTGATAAAATTTGACTCTGAATCTCATTTTCAAGCAAGGAAATAGTCTTTTTACAACACCAAAAGACCTTTCAATGATTGACCTGAATTGCTTGTGGACTGTGTTATACACCCGCTCTGAAGGAGTTACCTCATGAAATACAGGAGTTAGTAAGCAGTGGCAACACTGATAGGCATTGTCACCTAGGAGTAGACATTCAGGAAACTCTGCTGCTTTGTAGCCTGCATGTATTCTGGAGTTCTGAAAAACCATGTTGTCATGCATAGAGCCAGGCCACAACATTTTGAAACTTAACTTTGAATGGTAGATAGCTTGAACATTTAATGAAAATCATCCAAGGCAATTTCTGAAGATTCCTACATTGTTTCACCCAGGGGATACAATGGGGATACGTGTATAGTCTATAGCACCTATAATTTCTGGAAAGTTATGAACGGTGTAAAAATCAAGCATGAGTGTCCTAACCTCAATGTCTTCATTTGGCATTTCAATGAATTGAGGTCTCGCAAGCCTGCAATTTCTCTGGTAGTTTGAATCATTCTACTAGCAGTTGCTTTATCAATATTAAATGTATCTGCACTAACCATCTGGAAGCTTCCGGTGGCATAAAATCTCAGTCAGTACTATCATAAGCATTGGGTTCAAAGTATGACTTCTTTTTGTCTTTTCTTGTAACTGGAGAGGCAACCTGTCTACTAGTTCTTCTACAACAAACTTTGGTTACCAAAATCTCATCTTAATTGTTTATTAAGAACAGATTGTTTCTGCCATGAAATACTCAAACATGATGCAATTAATTTTCATCATGTGATGAAATATCAGCTGTATTGTTTTGAGTACCCCCCTGCTACAGCTTCAACTTTTCCTAAACTTCCACCAAAGCTACAAGGAATCATGGAGCAGAGAGCATTTCGGATAACATTATGTCACTGGATGTGGTATTTGTTTTGGTTACTGCCATTCCTATGCCTGGCGCATGAAAATGAGGAAAGAGATTTACCAGTCTGCTGCAGTAGGAGAATGGCAGGATGGTCGCAGCAAGTACCCTCTCTCTTTGGCCAACCTCAGTTGAGAAGTTCATCCAGCTTGGATACCAGAGAGGGAGATCCACTGGGGTCGAGGCAGGACAATGAAAAATAGCACACAGAGCCATATTGGGTTCAGGAAACAATGTGACACCTTACATCTCATTTCCGCCTGATCCAAATTAATCAACCTGTTTTGTAAGTAGTTTCTCTAAATTCTAACCTGCAGATGTATAACCATGTTTTTCTGAGTGCTATAATATTTCGGGTTAGAAGGGGAGGCTAAATTAAAATATTTATTTATTCAGAAGAGGCATTTGCAATTAACAAGAAATTTAAACTTTTCAAATTTGTGTCTAAATTTACTTAGTTTAAAATTGTAAAATGGGCACGAGTTTTAACTTTTCTGCTGTAACTGCACATACGTGTTAATAATTTTTTTTGTGTTAAATTTTAGAATCAAAATGTTACATTATAATATACTCTGTTTTTAGGTTTTTCCTAATGTTAATTCAAAAGTTTATGCAATTATGTTGCTGTACAAGAAATTTTTTTACTGTTGCAGAATATTTACACATTTGTGAAAATAAAACAGAAGTGAAATAGGAAGTAGCAAAGCTCTTAAATCAAATTGTACTACATTTGTCCATACAATCCTGTGACATGCTATATTCTATTCCTAGTTATTGTAGACTTCTAAGTTGGGTTGTGAAACGATCTGGCTTCTGGAGGGGCAAAGGTGAAAGCTTAAACAAAAAGAAATTCACTGCTATACACCACCATGTTTCCACAGGTCTACGTCGTGGGGAAGTTAAACTGTTTTACATTTTGGTATAGTACCTTACATGATCAAAATGACAGCAGAATGTTCCAACGCTTGTATCTTGTTAATGCTACATTAATATTTGATTTAGCATGATGAACTTATTCTTTGTGTGCTTTGGTTTAGTCACTTTCTTTGCATATATGTCCTGTGCGCGATATATATCTCACATTATTCTCTCTAGCTACGTGATCCTGTATATTTTACTGTATGTGCAGTTATTTCCTCGTTCTTAGGTTGCATTTTGTATTATTTTCATGGCATTGCCTACCTTGAACTCCTTAGAAAAGACCAATTGTTTTTGTTGTTGAAATTACGTGGTTTACGCTATGAATACATGACTTTAATTCAGCTCTTATGTGAAAATATTAATTCAGTCCGAATACTTCACAAATTGCACATTTTCATATATTTTTTTTAATCAGCCAAATTCATACTTTCTGAATTTCAAGATTCTTGTTCTGAAATGCTATTGCCACTTACACCAGAAATGCTACGTATATTACGACCGTGTTTATTATTATATTGAGAGTTACAATTACTTTCTTTCTCTCAATTTGCTAAAGATGTTGTGTCTAAATTACATGACTTAACACCAGCTTATTCTTAACTTTTCAAATTTCTTTCTGATAATATCACTTCGGTGAAAGAACAAATGACTCCGATTTCTACTATGCAGTCTTCAAACCATGTTGACTCACAGTTATTGGCTACCCATCCGTCAATTATACATACTACAGTCGAATTTAATCCACTACAAGTGAAGCATTCGGCTCAATCATTAATAGACAAGGGGCACTTTGTTGTTAATAATGCATTGGGAGCATTATGATTTTTAGAATTTGTTCTAAATTTTTGTGATTGCTGTGCTTATACGGGATTCAGGCGGAATTGTATAAGTTGCTTTTGGGCGTCATACAAGGTAAATTGAAGTTTTTATTACAAACTGCCTTAGCAAATTAATTGTCTTTGGCTCTGTTTCGTTCTTCTGTACTTCAATTTTTTCCCCACCATGGATCTTAAATCAGTATCTTTTACAATAACATTGTGTTAAGCAAGCAGATTCAGAGGAATTTATAGTATTTGTGCAGCAAATAAAATGGTTTGCACAGCTATTTCAACTGAATGATTCCGAGGAACAAATTTGTAGTCTTATACTATCAGGATTTAACTCGATCTCATTGTACCTTTGCTATTACTCCACATACTTTTCACGTCTTGGATGAGCTACTTTTGTGGTACCATCAGATGCATATTCTGCTTAAACTGTTTCCGGTACCTCAAATTGAAACATCCACAGCTCTGTCGAATGCGCCTTTGATTCACCCACTTCGAATTGGTGATTCACCTTCTAAGATTATATGCCTCGGTCAGTATCACAGCATAAGACGCGTATTTGCTCCTTTTGTCAAAAAATTAGGTCATATTCAGGATTTTCGTTTTACGTGACATCGACATTTGCCTTTTGTGATTACGCCTGCATTACGACAATCAGTTTCTTTGGCGAATAATTCATTCGTTTCTCCGAAGGTAGTAGGGTTCCATTTTACCTTTTGCTTTTAATTACGGTATTTTGCGCTCAGCGATCTACATTAGCCTTATTAGATTCCGGATCTTCCTCAATTTACTTAATATGTAATTTTTGGATGCATTACCTTCTAAATTCCGTCCCATATTAGAATTATCAACAGTGAAAATCTTATTCGGTGTCTGGTTCTCAATTTCCTATTTTGGTTAAAGTTTACTTACATTTTAAAATGTGTGTTAGTGAAATTTTCCTTGGGCGCTTGTCAGCCGGCACTTTACTTTCTTTGCCAACGCCTAATTTTCAAGCACCTTTCCTGCATTTTCAATCACCCAATGTGATGTAATTTTGCGGTTGCTGTCGCAATTTTCAGATGTTTTTACCGACAGGCTAGGTACAATAAGGGAGTTCATTACCGAATACAGTTGAAAGACATTACTCCAGTTCATTCTTCGCCATATGTACACCGCTGAAGTTCGAGATATTATGCAACGAGATAGAATGAATGTTAGAACAAGGAATTATTGAACCAACTAATAAGTCCTTACTACAGTTCCTGTTTTTTTTGGGGGGTGTTCCTAAGCCAGATGAAGATTTTCGACTGGTTGTTGACTATCACAAATTAAACAGATGTGCCTTACAAGATTCTATGCCAGTGCCCAACTTGCATTCGGCAGCATATTTCCCTAGCGCCAAACTTTTTACTACTTAGGATTTCAATTAAGCGTATTACTAAATTCCGTTAGTTGATTCGTCACATACTGTTAAGGTATTTTCAACTCCTTAGTATTTACACCAATTTCATTGTGTATCCTTTGTTATTTCGAACAGTCCTCAAGTGTTACCTCGTCTACTCGATGATATCTTACATAAATTTAAATAAGAATTTGTTTTAATTATCTCGATGACCTTGTTATCTAGTCTTTGGACTTCAGCACTCATATTGAGCATCTACGTCCAGTCTTTCAATGTCTTCAACAAGCTGGCATTACTGCTAGTTCGATGAAAATAAAATTTGCTGTTAATGAAATTTCATTTTTGGGCCACTTAATTTCGCCTGCTGGTATCTCTGTTGATCCGGCACGCACTTTGGCAATTCATCCATTTCTGGCTCCCATTACACCAAAACAGCTTTAATCCTTTTTAGGTATAGTAGCCTTTTGCAAGTTTATTCCTAAATTTCCCTTAATAGCAGAACGCTTATTTGTCCTTAGGCGGAAAGCAGTAAAATTTCATTGGTCAGATATACATCACCAGGCCTTTCTTCATTTAAAATCCGCAATTATGAAACCTCTGGTATTAGCTATGCCTGACTTTACTAAACCTTTTATAGTTCAAACTGACGCCTCCCAGCAACGGTCTCGGCAGTCTTACTTCAGGATTCAGACAAAGGTCTGCGGCCTATTTATTATATTCCACGTCGCCTGGTTGACGCAAAACGAAGAACTTCGGTTTATGAGGTCGAGGTTCCTGCAGTTCTTACAGTTTTGGACCAGTTTCGCCCATTTTTGGAACATAAACCTTTTCAGCTTGAATGCGATAATGAAGCGTTAACTTGTGTCCTTTCGCACTCTCATAAAACCGGAAAGCTTGCATGTTTGGTTGTTAAACTCTGCTCACTTCAATTCACCGTTCGGCATATCGGAGTTTGGATAATGCTATAGCTGACACCCTATTCGGTATGCTTCATGAGCCTGATCTTCCTTCAGTCTGTGCAGCTATTACTTTTACAAAAGATTTTCCAGCAGCCTTTACATCTTTGCCTGCTCATCAGCAAGCGGATTCAGTTCTTGGCCCTATCTGGCGTGACTGTAAAGCTGGACATATACCGGCTGGGTATGGCTTTAAAGATGACTTGTATACCCGGTTGCCTTGTCCACAGGCACTTAAGATTTCGTTGTCAGTCAACTTAATACCTTTGGCTTTACAGTACTTTAATTCGTCCTCTATTGGCATTCATTTGGGGTTTTACAAAACTAAATTGAAAATCCGCCAATATTTTGTGTGAAAACATGTATCGCGGTATTGCAGATTTTGTTCGCAGTTGTTCTTGTGTTTGCTAAACCCCAAAATTACCAAAATGGGGTTTCTTAATTCGAAACTAGCGGCCTTACCTATGCATCATCTATTTATTGATTTCATGGTTCTTCTACCTTGTTCTGGTAATGCCAGTGTATATAGTTGTCGTTATCAATGCCTTTTCAAACTGTATTTTGTTGTCACCAGTCCGTCTACTTCTAACAGTGGCAGTTCTATCTAAAGTCTTTGCTCCCTTTGGCTTACCACACTCTTAGGTGGCAGATAATGCCTCGTATTTTCGCTCGCGTGCTTTTCACACTTTTCTCTTTGATCAGGACATTCAATTTGTACATACATCTCCCTATTACTCCCGCCCCTCTTTGGTGGAACGGGTGAATCGGAATCTTAAAAGTACTCTTATTACATTCCATTCGGAAAATAATCGCCAGTTGGATTTGCACTTGCCAGATCCCCAATTCGCATTTAATACTGCTATTCATGAGGCTCAAACAAATTTCATTTTATTTTATGTTTAAATTCCAACCTGCTTGTCCGTTGACTAATCGTTAATCTTTACATCACTTCCGGACGATACATCTCCCACTGATATTTGGCGTGCTTGGCATGAAACTTTTCAACATCTTCGACGGGATTTTGATAAACGTGCCTCCCATTATAGTTCAGATCGAGGTGATATAGTACTTCTGCGTAATTATCCACCTCCCATGCTTCGAAAATTATATTGGCTGGTCCTGGTATGTTATAATTCTAATTACAGCGTTTTTTTTTTTTTTTTTTTTTTTTTTTTTTTTTTTTTTTTTTTTTGCTCCAAAAGCTTCTTGCCCTGACAGGGACTTTGCCCCTTTTTAGCCAATGCCTCTGCTCAAACCTTCAAAGTCCTCAGGCAGGTGCAGGGTTTATCTTATTTTCTCTGCCAGCTGTGTTCTGCCAGGTTTCTTTCTCTCCCTCCCTCCTGTTTCTTTCTTTTTCCTTTTGCCCCGAGGCGTTTTCCTTTCTTTTTTCCTTTATATAGCACATGTATTTTATATATTTATAGTGTGCACACTTTAGAATTATGAATCAGACCTGACGCTCACTTATTTATATGTATTTTCATATCTTGTGATTTTATTACCATGTACTACTTTTTGTTGTTCATCGTGGTGTAGTGGTTACCATGCTAGCCTCTAGTTCCCGAGGTCGCGGGTTCAAACCCGGTGATTTTTTCGGGTGTAAAAATCCTTAGCATCTCTTCCTTCAGAAGGAAAGTAAAGCCAGTGGTCCCATGTCGTAGATTTACGGCACGTAAAAGAACCTCAAGCCTGATAAAGAAGCCTTGGAGCAAAATTGCCGGTCTTTTGCACCCAATATAGAATGGGACGCTAAGAACCATAGTAGTTAAACAGCATCCATAAATAAAAGAAAATCTGCTACATTTAACTTATTTATATTTTAGATTTTATAGGGTATCCCCCTGTACTTTAATTTTTCTGGAACACACTAATCCCTCCTTCCTTTCCCCTTCCCTTCCCTACCCTTCTTTCCTATTTCTAGTTTTTTAGTTATTTCTTTCACTTGTATTTCTTTTGTGCAAAGAGCATATTTTACTCCTGTATTACTCGTTCCCTGTTTTAGTACTCCAGTTGTAGCTTTCTCTTCTCCCTTGCACATGACATTAATTCTTTTATCCTTTGCATTGTTTCTTTATGAATGCGCTCATCCTGCTGCTCTATTTTCATGTGTTTTCGGCTGAGGAGGTGGAGAGGTGCTTCCCTGTCCTTCCCCTTCGTTGTGTGGGGGAAGAATTGTACAGGTTTGGGTAACCCCGTGCTACAGCTTTGGCATTTCCTAACTTCCACCAAAACTATAAGGCATCATGGAGCAGAGAGCACTTTAGATAACATCATGTCACTGGAAGTAGTATTTGTTCTGGTTACTGCCACTCTTATGCTTGGCACATGAAAATGAGGCAAGAGGTTCACCAATCTGCCACAGTAGGGTAAGGGCAGAATGGTTGCAGCAAGTACCCTCTCTCCTTGGCCAACCTCAACTGAGAAATTCACTCAGCTTGGAGACCAGATAGAGAAATAGATTCACCAGGGTCAAGGCAGGACAGCGGAAAATAGTGCACAAAACCATAGTAGGTTCAGGAAACAATGTGACACTATACATCTCATTTCTGCCTTGTCCAAAATAATCAACCTGTTTTATAAGTAGTTTTTGTAAATTATAGCTGCACACGTATAACTATGCTTTTCTGAGTGCTATAATATTTTGGGCCAGAATGGGAGACTAAATTAAAATATTTATTATTTCAGAAGAGGCATTCGCAATTAACAAGAAATTTAAACTATTCAACCTTGTGATTAAATTTATGGAGCTTCAAATTGTAAAGTGGGGATGAGTAACTTTTCTGCTGTAGCTTTACATATATGTTAAAAACAATTTTTATGTGTTAAATTGTACAATAAAAATGTACTTGCATTATAATATGCTCTGTTTTTAGGATTTTTTCCCAATGTTAATTCATATTCAAAGTTTATATGAGTATTTTGCTGTATAAGAAATTGTTATATAGTTGCAGAACAGTTACATATTTGTTAAAACGTGAAAATAAAAGAGAAGTTAGATAAGAAATAGTAAAGCACTTGAATCAAATTGTAGCACATTTGTCTATATGATCCTTTGACATGCCATATTCCATTCCTAGTCATTGTAGACCTTTAAGTTGGATTGTGAAACAATCTTGCTTCTGGATGGGTAAAGGTGAAAACTTAAACAAAAAGAAATTCTCTGCTATATACCACCACGTTTCCACAGGTCTGCATCGTGAGGAAGTTGAACTGTTTAACATTTCAGTATAGTTTTTTTACGTGACACAGAATAATCCGAAATATGAAAATAAAATTACTATTGTTAAATAAGTGTTATTTAATGTACGGTAGTTTATTGCGCATTTATATAATAGATCATAAAAATAATGATATCTCTTTTGATTAAACTTTTTAGCTCCATAACCTACAACAGCAAGTAAACCCCATAACCTGTTATTATTTTTCACTACATGAAAATAAAACTGGAGTATTACAGATACCGTTTCTAAATAAAATTAAAATTCAATTAAATCACCATTTTATTTATAAAAGGCATTATTTTACTTATTTTCTTTTACAATATTTGCTCAACTTCTGCTAAACTCTGGTTAGCATGATTAAAATTGCGAAAATTGTCGAGTTAGATTTAACATTCAATTAAGAGGAAATAACAATGAATTATTGTTTTATAACAAAAATTTCTAAGTTAATTGTAACTTATGGTCATGTACTAAACTTAAATTAACACTTTATACAACTGGCCCTATGGGAAAAACACACAAAAAAGGCATTTCCATGTATTTTCAAGGTTTGGTACTGCTATGTTGACATCTGTGCAATAGTTCCAAAAAGATATTTACAGTATGCTAAAAATTACTCAGCCTACAAGAAACAACCATAAAATTCATGATGGAAAAAGAAACTAATGGAATCTCCCTTTTCTGGACCTAAAAATCATCAGAAATGACACAAAGGTAAATTTTGGAATTTACAGGAAGCAACCCAATCCAAAAATTACATTAAAAATATCAGCCATAATCCAGCATCCCATAAATATACAATACTAAAAGCTTTTCTCGCAGACTAGTTAATGTATGTACCCATGGCTGAAGCTGAATTAAAAAATGAACTAAAAACCATAATCCATACTGCAGAAGAAAATAGATACAACAGAAGTCTTGTATACAAGAAGATAAATAAAGCAAAGCAAAAGAAAGCCATAAAAGAATAAACACTAACCACAGAAAAAAAAAGAGTAACAACAGATTCATAAGGATCACTTATCACCCAAAAGTATTTAGAAAAATTTAAAAAGAGCTGTAGAGAACAAAATGTCATCTTGGCTCCCATAAACAGATATTCAATAATAAACATGCTAAATTTGGAAACAACAGATGAGATTCCACCAGACAATTGATCCAGATATACCAAATCAACTATATAGATTGTGAAAAATTTTACATAAGAAAAACCAAAACATGTGAAAAATTTTACATAAGAAAAACCAAAACAAGTCTAAAAAACAGGAGCCAAAGAATACATAAGGAATGTCAATTAAAACAAGAAGATACGTCAGCAGTAGCATTTCATTTTTTAAATGAAAACCATAATCTAGTCCCAAGTCTGAAACTACTATAAAGCATGACAGGCCACAATAAATTTGCAACATAGGAAATCAATATAGAAGCACAAAGACCATATGATGAATTTCAAAATCCTATCAGTCGACATTCTCAGTGAAGAAGTTCATTGTTCCACCGCCAAGAGAAGACTGCAGTCAACTATAACCAGCAAAGGCATTTGGAACCCTGAGGTTGAAAATGGAAGCAATGGATCCCAAAAATAGTCCCTCATAAGTTAAAGTGTAAGTGATGTAGTGTCACAAAACAAACTCCACAAATATACAAATTTAAAAACAGTCAAGCTTACAAAACACAAAAACATTAACTAATAAACAATGTTTATACTGCTCTATAACATTTCTGTAATCATGCGATCTCTCACTTATCCTATTATGCAATTACCTTCAGGAAGCTTCTCTTGGATTTTTCCAGTATGTAAACATGTTGTTAGGTTTCAACGTACATTGTGCAAGTGATCACAGCATAACTATATTTTGCCACAACTTCCTTGTAGTGTGGTCTCTTATCTTCCACAATCAGGGCAGCATTGTCAGGAATCCTATCTTGGTTTTATGAAGGATTCTCATTTGATGTGGCTACCAACAAAATGAATACATATTGTCTTCAATAGGTATTTGTGGCAATGATGATCAGTACTATATTTGGCATTTTTCCACCTTCCAGGAACAATTTTTGCAGAAATTTCGTTCTCCTGTGATTTATAGCTTTACAATTTGCTTGATACATAGTAAGTGACTCCATCCAGTTTTTAACTATCACTTCACTAAGTTCTCCCTGCCACTTCATTGTTTTGATCTAGTTCAACTATCACTGTGTCTTCACTTAGTTCACACTGTCACTTCACTAATGTAAACTACTTTAGTTTTCTGACACTTCATTTTTCTTCGTGATGTAGCCACGTAGTGAAATACATGCAAGGCAGCCTCTTCTTTGGTCCACTCCACTCGCTAGGGAATTGAACACAGTTGCATGGCTCTCTCGTGAGAATGCTCGCTTATATAACCAATAGAATTTTCCACAGAGTTCCAGAACATTCGAGAAGTGGAAAGAAAGGAAGCTTCCAGAAGATTCCTATTATCTGTCAACAATGTTTCTGGTGCTTACACTGGGTGAGAGCTCTCCCGCATCTACTTATCTGTGTTTATCTCTCCAACTGCCTGGCACTGACCACCTGATAATGGGCCATAACTGCTGGTATATTACAGATAACCACAGCTCATTCCTCGATGTGTATGGAAACATCAGCCTTTTGAATAAGTTTATATTACAAAAATTAGCGCTAGCTTTTGTCATGCTACAAGATGCTTAAGAGCACTTGGTGCAAGATGCAAAGTTAAAGACAATAAATAAAAGCAGAGACTGCTGGGCAACATATGTCAACCTCATGCCCAATCCATTGTCCTCCGTGGACTAGTGGTACCGTGCTAGCCTCTAGTTCCCAAGGTCGCGGATTCAAACCCAGCGGAGGGCGACGGATTTTTTTGGGCTTAATAATCCTTAGCACAGCTTCCTTCGGAAGGGAAGTAAAGCTGGTGGTCCCATGTTGTAGATTTACGCACGAAAAAGAACCTCAAGCCTGATAAAGAGGCCTCTGAGCAAAATTATCGGTCTTTCACGCCCAATATAGAATGGGACGCTAAGAATCATAGTAGTTAAAGAGCGTCCATAAATAACATTCAATTTAAAATTTTAATGCCCAATCCAAGCACTTCTTACTTGCTTTTTTTATCAGAATGATCAATTTCAACAAACTGCATCCAATTTCAAGATATGTCATAAACTAATGTAAAGATAATTCCTCACACAAAAATACAGTAGAATCCCAATTATCCAAGCTCCGATTAACCGAGGTACCATATTACCCAATCCAAATGTGTAAGTGTAAAACACTAAGTTACTTTTTTAATGCAGTAATTCTTAAGGTGAATACCATGGCACTGAATACATATTTAAGATTTAAGAATCTTAAGGTTGCCGGCCTGACACAAAGACATAAGATTACGCACTTAATGCATTACTGAGAACAAGTTATTTTTGTTTTGAAAGTAGGCTAATACAGGTTACCTCTGCAATGTTGTTATTAGATGAATGTAATGCTTATTTATATGTAGGAACTCAGATGGATAGGAGGGGATAGTAATGCACCTGCATCACAGCTCTTCACCCAAAGAAACTGATGGCTATCGGATACCATCTTTTGAAAATCAGCAGAAATAATCAATAGATGACCAATGCAGCTGCTACACCTGCTATGGAGTGCAGTACATGTACATAGGTAGTTTTGAATTGCACTATGAGCATGAAAAGAAAACAGATTGTGGCATCTTTAGAAATGAAGATGGAAGCTATAAAATGCTTAGACAGGGAGAAGCAGTTAAAGCAAGTGGCTTGTGATTTACATTTTGGCAAAGTAATGTGGGAGACTGGAAGAGAAATAGAGCAGAAGCCCAAAAGTGGATTTCACAAAGAGTGCATTGGAAGGAGGGGTAAGCAGAAAATTAATGAAAAGGGCTGAGTAGGAAAAACATCAGAAGAATTGTTTCTATGGTTTAATCATGAGAGAGAGAGAGAAAGGTAGCCCTCATATGAGACCTATTCTGCAAGCATAAGTTTTGGAATTTTACTAAAAATTTAAGGATGGAGGAGAAGAATTTACAAGTTCTGGTTGGCTCAACCAGTGGAAAAAAGATATGGGATGAGACAATTTGAGCTTCAGTGGAGATAAATTGTTGGCTAGCATGGAAGATGATACGGTAATTTGTATCACAAATTACTCAAATGTAAATAATTATTTTAATATGAATATGTATTTTTATGTAACATTGATTTCAGAGGTTTAATAATTGTAATTATTATTGGTAAATAATAATATACGGCTCTATTGAAACTGTTAACAATAACACAATACTGCAGCAAGGGGGTGAGTTGTTTATCGTTCCCGGGAACCAGGAAATTACGTAATGTTTCGCGCCTTTTCGGTAAAAAAAGCTTCTAGAACATTCTCTAAAAATAATATGTATTAGTGGTTTTCATTGGATAGTAAAATAGACGCTAATGTTGGCGCGTTTTATTAGCCAATAGCAGTTCATTTATAATCTTTAGGTGTATCTTAAGGCAAGTCTATAAATAGCCATGCTCGAAGTCGATCGCCCCTCAGTTATACAAAATTCTCCGTACACTCCACGTCGATTCCGCAGTTCAACAAGATGTCGCCAATCAGTTCTTCATTTTCGTCATAAGTTACACGCAGCAGAAGTACGAGAAATCTTATAAAATATTCTAAAGTTAAATATACAAAGTTGAAGTACGTGAGTTAAAAGTGATAAGAAGTTATTATAAACAGTTTCAATATGGCGATTATCTAGATAAATCTGTGAAAGTGTTAGTGCACGTGTTCGACAATAAAACATTATAAAACACATTTCTTCACTAGTAATTTTTGGATAAAAGATTCCTTTTCCGCTTCACAACCTGTAAGAAAAACATGCCTACCCAGATCAGATGATAGCTAGCCGGTGGACATTTAAAACTGATACAAATTGCTACGACAGAGGAATCTACAAACAGAACAAATGAACCAACCAACGTATGACGTCACACAAGATGGTTTCGCGTGAAGAAAACACATATTTGCTCTCGTAAATTGGCTTCCACAACGTGGAGCTAACTATAAGATCTTCAAGATATAATAATTTACGTAAAACAAATTACGTAAGCTATACCTCTTTCAAATTGCCGCACCAACGTGGGGCTCAAAATAAATACAATTTGTAATAAGCTATACCTCTCTCAAATGGCGCCACCAACGTGGGGCGAAGTGACCAGGAGAGGAAGGCAAAGTGACCAGGAAAGGAACTCAAGTAACTAGGAAAGGAAAGATGACCAGGAAAGGATCAGCATAATCAGGACGTGGAACGAAAGCAGCAGTAAAATGATCTACAAGACGCAGATTCAAGAAACAAGAGAAGCGACAAACGACGCGGATAAGCGGACGCAAAAACATCGAGACAACGTAGATTCATCATAAAACAACGCAGAAGCGACATACAAATCTAGGAGAAAGGGGCAGAACGCTGGACATCAAAGATACATCAGCGGACAGCATTAGTAAGGTTAGAGTATCCTAATTTTTTAAGTGTAAATAACTTTCAATGTTAATGAGGAGCGGTAGGATAATAAAAACAATGGCTACCAATAATACAGAAGAAATAATTATGGAGGGAGATAGTGTAACAGTTAGCTGTGATCCAATACAAAGTACAGGAAATAGCCCAGATTTTTTGGGGTTTGAAGATGAAAATGTTAGTGCAGAAAGTGAGAGTAGAATAGCAGGAAATGTTAATCTTGATACTATTGTGATGATGGAAATGCTGAGAAATATGAAGAGGGAATTGAGGGAAGAATTAAGGGAAGATAGTAGTAAGACTAGTGAGAAATTAGAACAAAAATTAACTCAGAGTATAAGGGAAGAAATTTGTAAGAATAATGAGAAATTAGAAAAGAAAATAGATCAAAATAGGGAAGATATTGATAGGAGTTTAGAACAAAAACTAACTCAGAATAATGAGAAATTGAGGGAAGATATTGGTAAAAGCTTAGAACAAAACAGGGAAGAGATTGAAAAGAAATTCATGGAGCTAGATAGTAGTATGATTAAAATGAAAAATGAAAATCAGGAGATGATAGCAAATGAAATAGGTGAAGTTTCAAAGAAAATGTTAGACATGAGCAGGGAAATATCTAACCAAAAAAGTGAGGTTAACAATAAAATAGAGCATGTTAATGTAAAATGTACAGAGCTAGGTAGCAGAATGAGTAGCATTTCAAGTGAGTTAAAAGAGATGATGGAGGCTACAAATGCAGATTTAGTACAGGTGCAAGTTAATTTCAGAGGGGAAATATCTGAAGTTCAGAAGGAGTCAGAAAAACAGAGAAATAAATTGTCTGATGAAGTTAAAGATTTGTCTAAAGATTTGAATCAAAAGCTAACTTCTGAAATTAACAAACACCAAACTGTTCAAAATGAGAATAATAAAAAATTGGAACAGACAATAGAAAATCTGCAGGGTACTGTAAATAGGTTAGAATTGAATTCAAGGGCAAATATATGTGATGTGCATGTGTCAGATGTACAAAATAATGATAGAGGTAGTTCCTCAGGTATGACAAATAATGTGAGTGATGCGGCAGCTTCATCTATAGCTAATGCTGAAACTCAGAGTGCACAAGTTACACTAGAGAATTTAAATATGGGAATAGGGAATTTGCAAAATTACAATCATATCTTAAGTGATTTTCCACTTCCAAAATTTAATGAAAACTCCAGTCCAGTACAGTTCATTGCAGAATTATCAGAGTATTTTCAAATTAAAAAGATACCTGAAACATTGAAAATGATAGTTGTCAAAAGATGTTTGGACCAGAAAACCTTAGATTGGTTACAAATGGTATCAGGGGGCGAAATTTCATATGAATCCTTTAAGAGATTATTCATGAACAGATTTTGGAATGTTACGGTACAGCAAAGAATACGAGCAATGCTTAGTCACGGTCAATTTAATCCACGAGGGGGAATATCGATGACTGATTACTTACTAAAACATGCAAGTCAGGTTAGAAACTTGTCACCTCCAATCAGTGAGGAAGATTTTGTGAGTTTGCTCGCAAGGCATTATCCTATAAGGATACAAAATTACTTATTAATTGCAAAACCACGGAACATCTATGAGATGACAGAATTAATAACAGCTTTGGAACAACAGGAAGAAGATATGTCTCGGGAGTGGGAACATAGATTTTTAGATGTACAAGATAGAAGAAATTACCAAGGTAGTTATCAACAAATAAGAGGACAAGACAGACATCATGAAATTAATACCAGACAACGGTATCAATCATACGTTCCACAATTTGAAAGATCAAGGATAGATAGGAGACCAGGCCGGCAGGAACAAATAAATTATGTCAGGACAGAAAGATTGCCTGAAAGAGGGCAAAATTATGGAAGGAGGTACACTAGACAGAGGGGAAATTTCACTCACTGGAGGGAAAATAATAACCGAGAAAGATCTGAGGAACGGCAAGAAAATTACGTGCCAAGGGGACAAAATGTCAGAAATCGAGGATTTCGAACTCGAGGAAGGGGAACTCAAAACAATGGTAGCGACACGGAAATAGATTTAGCGCCTGTTAGGAATGGCAGTCCCGTACGTGAACATGGAAATAACCAGGAAAACTGTTAACAGACTCCTGTGTAGTAGGTTCTCAGGACGTCTTTAATAATTCAGTATCCATTACCAATACAAATCATACGCCTACACATACACCCTGTAATAAGATTACAGCAACAAAAGATAAGGGAGAAAATTTTGAGTCACCTCATGTTAGAATGGAAATTGCGAAGAAAGAAATCATTGCAACTATAGATTCTGGTTCATCAGCTTCAATTTGCTCACAGAAATTTTACATAAATTTAATTAATGAAGGTAACAAGATTATGGCTCTTCCCACTAGTAACTTAGTTTGTCGTGTTGCAATTGGAAGAACCGCACAGGTCATAAAAACACAAGCTCTACTTAGCATACTTATTGGCGGAGAGAATTTTGAGGTTATGTTTCTAATTGTAAACCATCTGATCTGTGACATAATTATAGGATGTGACTTCCTACATGAATATGAAGCATGTATAGATTTTAAACATGAAGAGTTAAAAATAACAAAAGAAGATAGAGAAATAAGGGTACCATTTATAAAAGAAAAAGTTTCTGTAATCGAGATGACAAAGGATGAGAAAAATATTTGTGACCAAGAGTTTTTTGTGCAAATAACAGAAACTGATAGAAATAGTCAGATAAAGCAGGTAGTCACAGAATATGAAGGGAATACCACGCCATATTTTCAACAGCTAGCAGAAATGCCAGAAGAAGTAGAGAAATGTGCAATCCAAATAAAAGACGACCATGTGAGCGAGACAGATAACAGCTGGAAGGAGAAGAGAAATGAGGAAATAATATACAAGTGTGAAGAAGCTTATAATCTTACGATAATGCAAAAACAAATCCTTCATGATGTTTTGATGAACAATAGTTCAGTATTTAGTAATATCCCAGGCAGATGTAATGTATATCAGCATACATTTCAAGTAGAAGACGTACCACCATATAGGCACAAGTATGACAATTTACCTATAAGTCTTCGAGACAAAGCTAGACAATTAATAAATAGCATGTTAGAAAATGGGATTATTGAGCAAAGTAATTCTCAATACATAAATTCAATCTGCTGGAGTATTAAACGAGATGGTAGTTTGAGATTAACTTTAGACGGTAGATATGTCAACAAATATATGAAACCAGATCATTTTCAAAGTGAGGGAATTGAACAACTAATTACAAAACTTTCAAGAGGAAGATTTTTGACATCCATTGACCTCACTGCATCATATTGGCAAGTGGAATTAGATCCGCAAGTGCGTGATTACACTTCATTTCAGTACTCAGGGATCCAGTATCGCTTTTGTGTAAATCCTTTTGGTTTAAAAAACTCGGGAAGTGGATTTTTGAGAGCCATTCACAGTATCTTTGGAAATTCTGCAGATGACTTTTTAATAAAGTATATTGACGACTTCTTAATCATTAGTCAAACATTTGAAGAACACATGAATAATGTCCATTATGTGTTAAATAAACTACAACAACATGGTATGACTGTGAACATACTAAAATCAAAATTTTGTGTCAAGGAAATAAATTTTCTGGGTTATGTAGTGGATGAACGAGGTATAAGACCTGATCAGAAAAGAATAGAAGCAATAATGAAAATTCCGCCACCCAGGAACGTAAAACAAATTAGACGTCTCTTAGGGGTATTGAACTTTCAGAGTAAGTTCGTACCAAGATATTCGGCTGAAATAGAACCACTACGGCAGCTACTCCGAAAGAACAATAAGTGGAAATGGACAGAGGATCATCAAAAATGTTTTGAGAGAGTAAAGGAACTCTTTGCTAAGTCCATATTACTTGAGAGGCCCAGAGAAGATTTGGAATATGAAATTTATGTCGACGCATCAATGCAAGGATACGCCGGAATTTTAGGGCAGCGAGACATCAATAATGACTTTCACGTCATTAGTACAGCTTCAAGAGGACTTACAAATATTGAGAGGAATTCTTCAGTGACTCAGTTAGAAATTGGAGCACTATATTTCTCATTAATTCGTTTTAAAACCTATATTTATCAGAAAAAGGTGAAAGTATATTCAGACCACATAAGCTTAACTTTCATACAACGGTGTAGATTATGTAGTGGAAAACTTGCTAGATATATTCATGCAATATCTGCATTCGATATTGAGATTATCCACATTCCTGGCAAAAATAATACCTTCAGTGATTTGCTGTCAAGATTGAACTACAATCCACAAATTCCCGAAAATATTGACAGGCCTAGAAATGAAGTCAAAATATTGACAATTGAAATTCCTTTAAGCAAAGAAATGATTAGAAAATTGAAAAATATGGGGGAAATTCAAAATGAGGATGCAAAATTATTTGAACTTAAAGAAAATGCACCATTGATTGAGGAGGCAAAGAAAGAAATTATAGCAATTCGAGATGGGACATTATACAAAAAGCATGGGAAGGAAATGCCTAGTTGTAAGGTAATGGTTCCGAAAAGCATGGAAAAGGAACTAATTAAGAATTTTCATGAAGGGTTAGCACACTCAGGGACGGACCGAACAACTTCTATGATTTTAGAGAATTTATACATATCCAAATTGCGTCAAAAAGTTCGCAAATTTATATCGTGCTGCAACCTGTGTCAGAAGGCAAAGCAAATAAATGCAGCATATGCATTTGAAACTAATTCGGTTATAAGAGATAAGCCGAGATGTGTAATTAGTATTGATATTCATGGTCCGATGCCTCCAAGTCAATTTGGAAATAAATATATATTTGTCTGTTATGATATATTCAGCAAATATGTAAGAATTTACCCTTTGAGAAAACCTACAGGTTTAGCATGTTTGAATAGACTACTTAAGTCATATGTGATAGAAGAAGGACCTATTCAATCTGTATTGAGCGACAATGCTTCGTACTTCACAGGAAAAAAATTTATGGATGGGCTTAAAGAAAATGGCATTAAACAATATTTTTCGTCAAGATACAGACCGAACTCCAACCCAGTGGAGAGGGAAATTAAGGAAATTTCAAATTA
Organism: Deroplatys truncata; assembly: GCA_030765065.1. Taxonomy (NCBI): domain Eukaryota; kingdom Metazoa; phylum Arthropoda; class Insecta; order Mantodea; family Mantidae; genus Deroplatys; species Deroplatys truncata. Next base: position 539,344,770 of record CM060990.1, read on the forward strand.
TTTAAGGGTGTTATGTCATCGAAAACACACCCAATGGTATGGATACGTGAACTTCGTTCAGAATCTACTAAATGAAACCATAAACAATGTGACAGGATATAAACCATGTGAACTTAAGTTGGGAAAGAAGATCAATACAATGTGTAAAACAATCCCAGGAGCCATTCCAGATGCGCATTCGATACCACCAACAGAAGAAGAGATGTTCCGAAAAGCATTTGAGAGGATGAAGAAAAAAGCCATAAAAAGAAAAATGAAACATGAAGAAAAGAAGAGAAAGGAATGGAGGATCAAAATAGGAGATTTAGTTTTGGTTAAAACCAAGAAATTGTCCGACAAAGAAAATAAACTTTATTGGCGAATGTTTCTCAAATACCATGGACCATATGAAGTTGTTAAAGTATATGGAACTAATACATATGAGTTATGTAATCCAACAAATCAAAAAAGCATAGGAAAGTTCCATATTGAGATGCTGAAACCATACAACCATGAAGATCATGGTGAAACAAAAGACAAAGATGATAAATAATAAATGCTGAATAGTTAAAGATGAAATGCAGAGCAATGTATTGGAACGTAAGAGGGTTAAATAAATATGTACGTCATAGGAAAGGAGAAATAAATTTTGGACATGATTAAATGTTTGAGAGGAAAATAACATTTTACTAGTAACAGAACATGTGAAATAAAGCATGATGTTATATTAAAGTAAAGTACATAAATACTATTCCAAGAGTATTGTTAAGATAAAGTAAAAAAAAAAAAAAAAAAAAATGGTAAACATAATTAAAACCAATATTTATGTAGTAAATAGAACATGTGAAACAGTGCCTAGATTTCAGAGATGTAAATATTTGTGTTGAGGGTGAATATTTTGGTACATATGTATAATAATTACAAAAATCTTAAATGTATAAATTTTTGTCAACAGCTTAAAGTAAACAATTTGGTAGCAGTGATTAAATAGTTTAGGGTATAGTATTTGCTATAAAAAAAAAATTTGTGATATCAGATTAATATCTAAATTAATTAAACCAGAGCCAGTAAGTAGTGGCGAGATAAAACATATGTCGTGTGTTAAATACGTGTGAAGTGTAAAGTGAAAGTGATAGCGTGTGTTCCAAGATTTAGGAGACTAAAAACACAAATTATAAAATTCTAAACAAGTTATAAATATTTATAATTATGTTTCTAGTGGGGCATATGATACGGTAATTTGTATCACAAATTACTCAAATGTAAATAATTATTTTAATATGAATATGTATTTTTATGTAACATTGATTTCAGAGGTTTAATAATTGTAATTATTATTGGTAAATAATAATATACGGCTCTATTGAAACTGTTAACAATAACACAATACTGCAGCAAGGGGGTGAGTTGTTTATCGTTACCGGGAACCAGGAAATTACGTAATGTTTCGCGCCTTTTCGGTAAAAAAAGCTTCTAGAACATTCTCTAAAAATAATATGTATTAGTGGTTTTCATTGGATAGTAAAATAGACGCTAATGTTGGCGCGTTTTATTAGCCAATAGCAGTTCATTTATAATCTTTAGGTGTATCTTAAGGCAAGTCTATAAATAGCCATGCTCGAAGTCGATCGCCCCTCAGTTATACAAAATTCTCCGTACACTCCACGTCGATTCCGCAGTTCAACAAGATGTCGCCAATCAGTTCTTCATTTTCGTCATAAGTTACACGCAGCAGAAGTACGAGAAATCTTATAAAATATTCTAAAGTTAAATATACAAAGTTGAAGTACGTGAGTTAAAAGTGATAAGAAGTTATTATAAACAGTTTCAATATGGCGATTATCTAGATAAATCTGTGAAAGTGTTAGTGCACATGTTCGACAATAAAACATTATAAAACACATTTCTTCACTAGTAATTTTTGGATAAAAGATTCCTTTTCCGCTTCACAACCTGTAAGAAAAACATGCCTACCCAGATCAGATGATAGCTAGCCGGTGGACATTTAAAACTGATACAAATTGCTACGACAGAGGAATCTACAAACAGAACAAATGAACCAACCAACGTATGACGTCACACAAGATGGTTTCGCGTGAAGAAAACACATATTTGCTCTCGTAAATTGGCTTCCACAACGTGGAGCTAACTATAAGATCTTCAAGATATAATAATTTACGTAAAACAAATTACGTAAGCTATACCTCTTTCAAATTGCCGCACCAACGTGGGGCTCAAAATAAATACAATTTGTAATAAGCTATACCTCTCTCAAAGATATAGAAACCATTGTAAAAAAATTAAATGAAATCAAAAGTGAAAATCTAAATTTGCAACAAATTTACAATTGTGATGAAACCAGACTTAACTATAAAGTGCTGCCTAAAACCACTTGCTTCCAGAGAAAAAAAAATCAATTTCTGGCTATAAATGAAGCAAAGAAAGGTTAACAGTTTCACCTCATTCAAATAAATTGGGGATCACACACTTAAACTCCTCATTGGTAAATAAAAGCAACCTAGAGATTTTAAAAATGTTAAGCAAAATAATCTACCCATTAAGTATACCAATTGAAATATGCTTAGAGGTGTTCATCTTTTTATAAAATGGTTCCATGAAGATTTTGTTCAGAGTGTGAAATGATTTTCAGATGAAAACAACTGCATAAGGCAATCTTTTTTCTAGACAGTGCTCCATCTCATCCGTATGTGTGTGTGCTACTTAGTGGCAATATTCATGCTCTTTTCTCACTCCCCAATGTAACATCTATCATCCAACCACTTGACCAGGGTGCACTGGAGAACTTTAAATGAAATTACCGACATCCTTCTGAAACATTTACAAGAAGATTTAAAAACTGGCCACTGTAGTTCACTTAAAACTCTAAACGTAAAAAATGTTATTAAAAATGTGATTTATGGGTTGGCAGAATCTCAAAAGGAAGTAAAAGAATCGATGCTGGTTAAAAGTGGAATGGTATTTCTGCCAAAAGCAAGGAAACCAATGGAGTAAAGTAGCCATTATCGGGGAACCTCTTCTAGACCTTGCAAACAGTCTTCCAGTTAGAAGATCTAACTTAAAAAGACATTGATGAGTGGACGAATGATGAGTGCAATGAACTGACTGGAAATGTTATTAATCTTATGATACACAAAAATAATGAAAGCGATGATGTTGATAATGACACACACAGAAACTCTCCATAAGATTTCACATACAAATGGTCTAATTCAATCAAAAAACTCTTCTGTATATTGAGCAGCAGGATAAGTGTTAATTGTTATACAAAGTGCTCAGGTTTTTTACAGTACAATACTTTTTTTAATTTTATTGTAACATCAATATACTTAGACTACAGTAATACAGAACAATATTCACTGCAAAAAGGAGTACAAAAATGCTTTCCTTTATTTTTGTATATGAGATGATGATTAGTGATATAGTATTGTACCTCCTTTAATTTTAGTGTAATATCATTATACACAGTAATACAGAACATTATTCACTGCAAAAATAAGTGTAAATGTGTGTTTCTTTATTTTTAGATATGAGAAGAGGTTTAGTGATATGTAACTTACATTTGTTTATAAACATGTTTTGTCCTTACAGCCATCTGTATTATCCAAGTTGAGCTCAGTCCATTTTACCTTGGATAAACAGAGTTATACTGCATACAACAAAGAATGATCTGAGAGTAAAACTAGCCTTAATTGGCATAATGATTAAAATTGGAAATAGCACACAGTGAAGTATTACTGGGTTTAGTAAAGCAAATTATGTGCAAAAATGGTCTTTTTACCAAAACTGTTCTGATTGTTATTTATTATTTTGAACTATCTAGGAGGTGTATTACTCTTCTGTACATTATTTGTTTAAATATCTTTGTAAAGGCTGATATTACCAATATTAATCTGAAGTTCTCTACCTTGCCCTTGATACCCTATTTTGTAAATAGGATCCTTTCACTTTTGCTTCTTTCAGCCTTTCAAGGAACAGTCCACAAAATAGTAAATAATTTATTAGATAACATACAAGGTCTATTAGAAATGCAGATCATTTTTAACATAATTTGAATATGCATCTATTGTTGCTGATTGGTTTGTTCAATTTTCTTCAGTTGTTACTGCCATTAAAGGATAAATGGTTTCCATTCTGTTGTAAGTTTAGTTTTACTGTTGTTCCTAATGAATGCCTGTTGAACAGTTTTCCAAAAATGCTTGTGTAAAACTTATTGAAGAGTTCCAAAATATGTATAAGATGGCTTACAAATGCAGCATTATTTTTCATACAGAAGTGATTTTTTTATTTTGATTTCCAATAGGGTTACCACATATCCTACTTGGCAGGGCATGTCTCACATTTCAACCAAAATCCTGTTTATCGCTTTGAACTTGCAGATGCAAAATGTCCCACTTTGTACTTTTTATGTGGTAGAGATGTAATGTTCGATCTAAATAATTTCCATTGTTGAAAATTATCTTTTTGTTCCAGGGATAATTATCAAGCCAAGGAATTTTTCTTCCTTGCTCATGAGGCTGTGATGAAATTCTTTACAGTCTGGCTACACTGCTTAGTGCTTCATTTTCTTGTTCCTATAACGTTACAAGGATAAGCTAAGATAAGATTTATAAGTTTTAGCCTTGTATGCATATACATATGAGAGGTGAGAATGTGACTGATGGACATTGCTGAAGGTTAAAGTTTGTTAATTTGATGTTTCTTTCACTTTTAGCAATTGTTAGGTTTCTGTTTGCATACCAAGAAGTTCTGAACGATTGTGTCTGGGTGCCATGCGCAGGTGCAAGAGACAGAACCCTTATTTCACCTCGCTGTTAATATTTCGATATTTGAGGAAAATGAAAAGTGATAATTTTGATAGTTACCTATCTTATAGAAGAATAAAAGATAAAAGTGCATCCTCAAGCTCATCATGCACAAATAAACAGAAAAAATCTTCTTTGTCTATCCAAATGACTGCTGAGACCAAAAGATCGTGTAAATTTAAAGGATCATGGGCAATAGCATATTCATGGTTAGAAAAGCGGAAAAAAATGTGTATTTTGCAAACTTTAAGGCTTTTAATAGCCAGTTTAATGTAGGTCATTGAGGAGAACACATCATTAACAAACATTTTAATACAGGAAGTCATAAGAAATAGTTGATTGTGATACAAGGGAAAGAAAGTTAGCAAAAAGATTTGACACATTTTTTGTTTCTAAAAGTGCAAGTAAAGAATTGGAAGAAGTTGTTAAAGCAGAATTTGCATTTGTTCCATTGTGTTTGGCACACTCACATTTATGTATCAGCAGAATGCACAGGTTCATGGTTTCCTTGCATATTTACAGATTAAAAACTTGATAGTAAATATAGGTATGGTAAAACACAGATGTAAACAATAATTAATCTTATAGTTCCATATTCTATCAGTTGGTTGTTAATGACCTTAGCAATGACACCTTTTGGAATTCAGACACATGCCTCAAATAAGTTTAACATTACAGCTTTTATATTCTTTTATGCTAGTTTTCAGTGGAAGATGTTCAAACAAGGTTATTGTGTTTCTAGGAGTTAAATAGTTAGGATTCTGTAACAATATTAAATAATATTGTGACCAAGCTAAGCATTTCATTGCCAAGCCAAAATGCTGTGCTAGTGCTGAAACCGGTACCCCTAATAAGGTGAAACCGTTTTACCAAAGTTTGCACTGAGTTAAATTTTGAAGCTATTGAGTTGAGATTTATTGTGATGGTTCTTCATATATGTGGGACATTTCCACAAACTTTTAAGGATGTCACTTATATCCTCATGGACTAAAAAGCATTTTGAAAATGCCAACCTACCACTGATTTTTCTTCTGGCAGCAAACACATTGTAAACAGAAATTCGAAAATACTAAAAAACATATAGGAAAAACAGAACTTACAGTTTGGAAAACATCTACATTTGGAAGAACAGGAACCACATTTTCAATTTTGAAATCCTGCCAGGTGAAAAACTAATGCAGAGTTTCATCCAACCACCACCAGGGACAAGGCCAACCACAGGGGGCAATGAAGCCAGTAGTCAACCAGGAACTGATGATGGGAGCAAGTGGCTACAGAATTATGTTTTCTTTTTCTAAATATAATAAGTGATGTAGTGTTACAAAATCGGCTTAGTAATTAATCTAAATGATTAATGCACATCACTGACACAAAATTCACCATACTTAATTTCAATTTAAACATTAGAAATGATTTGAAATAAGCTATTCCTCACAAATTCAGGCAAAATGCAGCTGGACCTTTCTTTCATGTTTGGTGGTAAGTACTCAAACTTTTTCTTCCACAATGAGAGAGCAGAAGGTTTCTCCTTTATATCCATTTCTTTATGCTCTCTTTCCATAATAGGGTCCACTTCTAAGGTATATATTCCATAATAGGGTCCACTTCTAAGGTATATATTCAAATCTCCAGATTCACTCTTCACTGTTACCACTTGATGTGCTCTCTAGGAAACACTGGTACTACTTTTCCTAAAGCCATTCAATTCTACAAGGTTGTCATTTCCTATGAGTACAATATCTCCAATCTTTAATTCCTTTTGCAAATTTTTTTTACCTAGGTTTAAGTAGTCAGAGGTATTTTAACCTGAATCTTTTTTGTAGTTCATCTCCGAGATGCTGAAATGTTTTACCAAATGTGTCTTATGTATATGTTCAATGTCGGGTACTCTCGCCCTTTGGACATCCTGTAGGAATATTGCAGGTCTCATTGCTACCATGTCTTTTGGATTTCCCACCGTTACATCAGAAGTGCTTAGCAAAGTCAGCATAATGTAGTCCTCTGGGGAAAAAAGAAGAAATGGAGAATGCTTACTGTATAGTAAATTACTAAATTAAATTTGCCTTAATTTTAGTTTGTGCCAGTTATGTGTAAATGAAAATATTTTATGCTGCAAATACAAACCTAAAGCCATGCTTTAGGTTGCCACATCACGGCTGTTATCAGCAAGAATGTTGAGATGTTTTGTTGAAATGTCTTCCTGTATTGGGTTTGTTGTTAGCTTCAGATCAAAATGTTTTCCAATGGCAGCATAACAATGTCATCAGCAAAATAATATTTAAAAATATCTACAATATAGGTCTAAAAGTAGGCATTTTTCACTGAATTAATAATCAAATGTGTTGAGTGATTACATATGCACTGAAATATTTTCTGCCAAATTCAGTACATACCTAAAACCATTTCTGTTTCTAAATTGCATTTTTTAGCAATACATTAAGTTCTTTATTAAGTTCTTTGAAATGTTTTCGTGTGTTGGATTTGTTATTACCCCCTTATCAAGAATATTTTTCATTAACAATACATTGACTGTGTCTACAAAACAAATTTAGAAAATACCATGTAAACCAGAAAATGGGCACCTTCATTGAACTAACGTTTATGCAAAATGTATATTTATTTCCGCTTGTAATAATTACAAATTGATTACTTTCTGCTGATTGTGAGATGAAATAAGACATGCCTGAGGCCATGATTTCCATTGGTACTTCACACTTTTTAGCGTTAAGATCTTCATTTGCTTGAAATTCAAAAGCCAGTGAAGTTTCATTAAACATTTCTCTCTGCTTTTCATGTTTGAAAATCATTTCTCAAAAGTGCAGAATAACTGCAACAATGCATTATTGACATGCAGCTTAACAATAAGACAACAGTGCAACTTTGGCTATACATATGTGCAAAAAATGTGCAGTAGTGTTGGTCAAATCCAGCCATGTACAGTCTTCTTCAGGTGCTATTTTATGCAGTAGCACATGGCCGGTTTTCTTCAAACGTCTGTACGAACTTCACCTTGATCTGTTCACATGCCTTATTTCGAAGAGCAAATCTAGACAATATTCTGCTCCCTGTACTTCACTTAGCTGAAATTCGTCAAAAAGTATGTATAGCCGGTTTAGCAGGTGCAACAATGATAAGCTGCACAACTGACATCACAAAATGTATTAAGGCTCCAAAGCTCATGTATTATTGGTGCAATTTAGTTAGGAAATCTTGGTGTTGGAAATCTGTTTCATTTGTCCTTAAAATAGGAATAATTCCAGATTTTAACAAAGTCTCTCTAAACTTTTCATCCAATATAAGCTGCTCTTCCAAAATCTCTGACTATTGGTTATGTTTGTCTTTAAAATGGAAAGGACATAAATGAACTCTGGAACGAGGCAAATAATTTTCTTTTCTTTTGCAAAATTCTACGAAAATCCTATATCCTTTGAGAGATTTATTTCTATTTGGAAAATTATAAAAATGATTTCCTCTGTTTGTTTTACTTCTCACATTACAGACCATACATATGCATTACATAGAGGCATTTTCGTTTTCACAATATTACTATGTACTTTGTATAATATTAAGTGACTCAGTAACACCATCACCAACAACACCACTACAAAATATACTACTGCTCTTGAGCTTGAAGTACCATCTAGAACAGTAATGAAACCGTACTACTGCATGTGTGACAGTGATTGCCTTGTATTCCGAAAGTTCCCTACAATGCACGGTGTATATTGCTAATGTGTGATGTAGTTTTTATTTAGCTTACACAGCAATAACAGTGCGGCAGTATGTAGAAGTAATCTTACCTTGCATTTTACAGTGCATATCCTTCATTTAGGAAGCAGCAGGATTTTTGTGTTTTGTTTCCCATTAAGTGTCCATAACTAAATGTATAAAATGTAGAGGAAACACTGAACTCAGGAAAAAATGGAGAGTACTGTATCCAAGAATATTCAAGTGCCACAGAAGAAGTTTTGTTAAAAATGCTATGCATAAAGCTGATATCATGTATTCATAGTGTATTTCAGAGATCCGGCATTTTGCAGAAGACAGCTAATGAAATGGGATATTATCCCCTATAAACAGGAATAATGATACTCAAATTATATAGAAAATTTGAGTCAGAGTTAAAACACTTAACATCACTTATATGTGATCTGCAGTTCAAATTTGCAGTTGCACATCACTTTTGGACAACAAACCACATCATCACACCAAATATAACACTCTTAAAACCGACAAACGCACAGCAGGTTTGGATACTTGGGAAAAGTTATTAATCACAAAACATAAACACCATGTGATGAATTTTGAATTGCCGCCACTAAACCCACTAAGCAGTTTCATCACTACACCAGATTCCACCACACACGATGCATACGGGACAACACCATGAGGAACCAGTCAGCCACTTCCAATGTTGGGAGCAATTAGCTCCCGAAACCGGTCAAGTTGTAAAACATGTAAGTGATGTTAAGTGTTTTAATTCCGACTGAAATGTTCTATATAATTTCAAATTCACACCACTATTACCAGCTTATCCATATTTTATACTAATGATACTCAAGTTGTTTGGGGACACTGAAACTTGTGAAAAACGCAAACTGTATTTAGTAAGTGTGAGCAGTTGTGAAGGCCCATGTGAGTCTCATACTTTGCTGCTGATAGAAGTAAAGTAATCTGTGCCAAGATTCCAAGGTTGAGGTTTAGACCATGAGTGATAAAACTAAAAGTGAAGAAGATATGGCTTTCGGATGTGGGAGCAGATCCACCTGAGGTAGAGGTAATCCTGTGAGCTGATGATCTAAATATATTTTGTTGGGAGAAATACATTAACTGGCATGTGGATTAGTTGCTGTGAAGACTTAAGTCTGGGTGGACAGAGACAGGGATAGTGGTAGAGAAGAAGAGTGACTAGCATTAAAACCACTTTTCTGTCCATCCATTCTGCTTTTGTAACTGATCTGTGGAACTTAGAAACTATAGGAATGTCTGACCCATCAGAATTAAATCAAAAGAAGAGATGCAATAGACTAGACATCATTACTTCCTATATACATTATAGGTTACTGATAGTGGCACTACCTCGGTTGAAAAGCTGACAGTTTTTACACAATAATAAAGAAGTGGCTGAAAAGAGATCAGTTTCCATAACAAACTGAGGAAAGAGAAAAAAAATATAAAGTGCATGGAAAATCCTTTAAAGAATGGAATAATGAAAGTATAGTTGGAGAGATTTCAGAAACAGTAGAGTGGGAATTTTATTAGTAATTGTCATCCAGGGGAATTATTAAGGAAAACTTCTCACCAAGGTGAGGCCAATTTTTCATAGATATTTAATTCATAATATACACCTTCATTGAACAACTGTGTAGAAAGCAGGCCTAATTTGCTGTTACAAATTCCAGCACTATTTTTTAGGTTTAAGAAAAATAATATGCTAGTTATTTCAGACATTAGGAATACATTTCTACAAATAACTGTCTGGGAAAATAACTGGAATTAATTATGATTATTGTTATGAGGAAAGCGGGAGGAGAAAATTTTATAATATTGTGGAGAGGTATTTGATTTGAATTGTAGTCAGTTTCTGCTTGAACAGATATTAGTTCATATACAAAGTTATAAAGAATACCAGGAAACAGAAAGTCAGAAGCTCCTTTTATATAGAGAATTGTGTTATGTAACTACTGAGGATGAACTGTACTCTTTCATGGAAGAAGTCACAATGCTGTTAGCAAAAGTATGGTTTTATCTTGGAAATTGGGAGTACACAGGTAAAAATTCTTTTGAAAGGGATAAGCTCAGCTCATTGATATCAGTATTAGGACTTCAGTGGAACAAAGGAGAATATGTTATTTCTTACGAGAAAATCTGATTGTGAATGATGAGAAAGTCACTAGGAAAAATGCATTGCCAGCTGCTCAGAGAATTTTTGACCATATAAGTTTTGCTGATACCTAAATTATTGTTGCAAGAAAGTTGGGATGAAGAAATGGAAGATGACGTGAAAAGGAAATTTTGAAAGTTGGCATGAAGTTGAATTTCTATTTGCAATAAAAATTCACTCCTCTCCATTAAAAATTAATGCCTATCATTTTTCTTTCTATACCTGAACCCTAATCCTCTCAAAATTCTGTACATGGATAAAGTAGAACCAGTGTATGAAATATTAGTTCTAAGAGCATTGGTTATTTTCTGTATTGTTGGAAATTCTTCTTGGTCATAAAACTCAAGCTCAGTCATGCATACAATGTCCTTGTCAAAGTTGCTTAAGTTTTTTAACATTCTGCAGAGTTCCAATGTGGTTTCTTGGGGAAACAAACAATGGAGCAGCACTGAGATCAGATCTTCTATCCACCCCACAAATGCAAGACATACTTGCTTTACCTACACCACACACTTCAGCAGTAAGTTGTTGAGAATTTTTTAAATTGAGTTGATTTCTTTCTTCCTCATTGTTGCATCTTTTAAAAAATGTGTATACCCTAAAAATAATGTTACAAGCCTGGCTTCATAATACCTGTCATTCTGACTTGCCACTAATTTCACCACTTAAGGTCACTGTATGAATTCATGCCTGTTCTATTAATACTTAAGTACAACTAATTACTGATATGACGTATTTGAACTCTGAAGGTTAAACATAAGACCCACATCCTGCTTTTGAGTCATAAACATGTGACGGCTGACGTTCTCCAAATGCAGCATTCTGTATCAGGCTAAGTGAGCTATTGGCTCTCATCTTGAACAACAGAGAGAGGAAACAAACAGGTTCATGGTGCTTGTTCAATGTAATTTCATTGGTACCATCCTGGCAATAATTTGATTACAGTACTATGTAATTACAAATATATATGTGCATACAAAACATGGCTATATCAGTGCCTACATGGCTATGATGGAATGTATAAGTATGTTTAATCATTTGTTTTACAAAGACTATTTGAGCTAAAAATATGTGGTTTTCACTTGTGTTACAAATATTACCCTCTACCTTTCTTGGGGACTAATCTTTGCAAAATAAGAATATTTGGACAACCTAGTGTAAGTGGTATTTATTGGAGATGGATTCACGTGATGTGCGGCACTTCCTACTAGCAGGAATACAATATGACAACACTGCAAGACTCCCATTGGTTGATGGTTTCATGGCACTCAAGGACAGACATCATCTCATTAGAAAACAAGTGTAGTCTGTGGTATATAGTGTGACCTATATTCTCTTTTTCATTTACAATGAGTAGTGACAAAATTTGAATAACAATTTGCTGGCATGTTGACATAGGCTGTTTCTTCTTGTCCTCTGCTTCTTTTTCTGAATGAGAATCACCTTTTGTACTTGCAGTCACTGCCATTGCTGCCACCACCACTCAAGATGTTTGGATGGATGATGAACAAAACTGCCAATCATTCTTTCTTTCAGGTGTTTGTTGGGGGTTGAAAAACAGTGTTTCTTAACAATACAAAGTGTATACATGGCCTCCTTATGTACAATGTGCGTGTATCAAACGAAAAAAGAGAGCTGAGTAACAACAGTATCTGATCCCTAACAATCACTGCCCTTTCCAGGTCATTGGTCAAACACATTACTTAGCCATATTATCTCTCTAAACTCCCAACAGTAACTTTTAAGAGGATGTGAATGAATGACATTAAGGATATCTTCAATACTAAGTAGCTTATATGGGAGTGCATTTGCATTGTGAATAATTTTAAGTGTGGTTGTAGAAAGTTTTAAATCGTAACAAACATTTTTGTATAACATAACGTGACCATGTATATGGCATGGCTCTCTAGAAGCTTAATGAAAATAAGAATCTACCTTCTTTTTTGTTGACCTCTTCTTCTCTTTCCTTTCATCTTTTAGCTAACTTCTCAATTCTGGTTTACAATTTCCAGTCTTTGTCTTTGCAATCCAGATTGAAAAAGCCACAGCCAGACACATGCATTTTCTATCTTTTTAAAATCTATCTACAGGGGTGCTAATTTATGGCTGCAAAAATTGGTAGGTTTTTTTAAATAAGGTTCTGCTTAGGGTTCATCAGTTTTATTAGCTTTTTGGACGAACATGTTGTGTGTGTGATTTGCTTTATGTGGTGCAAGTTATCTTTGTTTCTTTATTATTTAAGCTTTTTGAATAAACAAGCACATTACAGAAGTATAGATGCAATAATTATTTGGTTCCCATAAATAAAATGGATGTTATAAGCATACTTTTCAGTTCTGAATAGAGCTATTTATAGTTGCATCCATTGTTTTTGTTATTGTCTTAAGACTTTGAGTCATGAAATAAAAATAATCTACTTTTAATTGGTTGCAGCACATCCAAATGTATCTCCAGGCTCCATAGGAAGTGTTGGTGAGCAGTTCACAGAGATATTTATCAAGCAGCCTGATAACGTGGGATTGGTACTGGGATTCTTGGAGGAATATGACTTTCATGTTAGGTGGCCAGCTGTGAAGTTGCTTACCTCACTGGTTACAAATAGGTAAAACTCTTTTATCTGCTTTAGAATGCCTTTAAACTTTTCATTCTGTCAATTTTTTTTCTCCACAGCCAAAAGAAATTATGTACACATTATGTCCAACAAACTGCTTAGTGCTAGAAGTAACATTTGGGTAATTTTAGTAGCTTATCGCTCCCTTTTCAGCAGAGCTAGAAACACGCTGCTTTTCACAGAATAGTTCTAATTATTCACTTTCAGTTTTAGCAAAATCTGACTCAGAACTTTTTAATTTCTATCTCTTCTGTCTAGAACTGTTTGAGTAATTTCAATCCATGTAATTGTTATTAGACTTTGATTTATGCCAAAGTGAACATAGTCAACATAGTAGGTTGTGAATCTGTTTGACAAGGCATATTGCTGTGCAACATACATAATATCTATAACTATTCATTCTTGGATTACTGTAAATCTGCAGTACATTATTTGTATATAACAGCAATGTAGCACACATAAGTTGTTCTAGGAAAAAAAGTTCACAATGCAGAGGTTTTTGCATTTTCTGAGAGTGAAAATATTCCAAATATTATGTCATGAATGTACATTCATTTGCTGTTAAAATTGTGAATAGATAAAAAAAAGGGCATTATCACCAAACCAGGATTATAATGGCAAGTCATTCAACACATGTTATGATATTTCAGACATCTTATTTAGACAAAGTTTGATGCTGAACTCATGGGATGATAGATTTATAAGAAGTAGGAATTAATTTAGATGAAAAGTTATGCTATTTAGAAGCCATTTATGAGCTATAAGCATCATAGCATAGGTATGTGGTTGTGTCAGGAAAATGATGAAAAGGAAGATTCTCAACATGAGAGAGCAGCAAAGCCAAATTCCTTTTAAAAGTAGAACCTTGCAAGAAGCATTGTGTAAAATGGGAAAGCAGGCTACCCACCCCACCTTTTGAAAACTGATGTTATACTAAGATTGTGGCATACAGGGGAAACAGAGCAATAAAGCAACAGCTTGGAGAGACACTCAGGATACGGTTGGTTCTAAGAAATAAACTGTTGCATCAACTCAAGAAGGGCGCAGATGAAGTTTTTTGTTATCCTAATACATAAGCAGCCATGTATGTCATACTGTTTTTGTGTTATTTTCTTCTGGTGGCAGCAAAAGTATCACACTAAGGAATCATGTAAATATTTGTCATCAACAAATGTTGATAACTCAAAAGTTATATTAAAAGTAACTTCATGAAAAAGAGTACGAAAGTGTCATCATCACACACAGAAGTGTGCTGAATACACTTCTGCATCTGCTCAAACCACTTTGAAAATGCATCTGATTAAGCTTCTTTTGGGAAGTCATTCACAACATCCATGTAAGCCCCAATGGCCTCTTCATTTGATGAGAAATGGCAACCATAAATTGTTTCTTTTGTTTTGGGAAAAAAAAAGCCACATGGAGCCCAATCTGGAGAGTAAGGGGGTAGGAAGGGCTCTGAAATTTTAATGTCCAAGAAATTGAGTGTTCTGGCCACTGTGTGTGCTGAAGCATTGTCATGGTGGAGCAGTAGGTAAGCAGTCTTTGATCTTGGATGCTTGGTGAATCCATGCTGCAATGACAGATGGCAGGGTGACCAATGCTAAATGACCTGTTTTTGAGAAGAAGGAATCCAGCATCTACTTTCCTGCACTTTCACACTTTTGTTGGTGGGTCATATCTGGAAAGCACCAAACTACTGATTGCCACTTTGTTTCAGGATCATAGTGATATATCCATGATTCATCTCCTGTTTTAGTGTCCTTGCTTCTCCCATTGTTGAATTTTTCCAGTATAAAATGACACCATTCCATGCGAGCTGCTTTCAGATCCTCAGTTGATGAATGTGATATCCAACAAAAACAATGCTTGGACTTGGAAGGTATTCATGTAAGATGGCATTCACTGCTGCTGATCTAATGTTATGGGTACTCTAAATGTTAACATAGGTGGTGTAGGGATCCTCCATTAATAACTTCCATGCAGTTGCAATTGTTTCTGGTGTTACTGCTGTGTGAGGCTCATCTTCCAAGGATTCCCAACCTCTTTGGAACTCAAGAAACCAGTTTCCAATGATGACTCTGGATGGTGCAGAGTCCTGTTTTGAAGTCATACTAAATCATGGCACACAAATCATGTTGTGACAGCTCTGTTATGTTTGCCTGTCTGTGCCACAATGAGTGTGATTCCAACTGCATTCTTGCAAAAACACTGCCACATTGTTGCATAGTAAAACGTGATTATAGCTTTAGAATATCCCTCTTTCAGGTTAAAGAAATTATATTGCTGTCAAATGGTTTAACCTCTGCTAAAAATCCTTGTATGCTATATCTCATGTATGAGAAATAATTCACCCAAAATTTAATTATTAATTTAATATCTTTTGAATTGATGTGACTAGATAACACCCATTTTTGGTATTGGTATGTTTCTTAATTGGTTGGATCCCCATTCTTCTTCTTCATCTTCTTTTTTGCTGATATTGGCACTAGATTCTCACTTTCAGCACTTAAAATACATTAAATACTGAATATGAGCTAAGAAGTTCCTATATTGTTTACCTGTATTACTTTAGTTTATCTGAAATGAAAAAATTGGAAAAAGCAAATGAGAATGTGATTTGAACGTATGCTTATTGTACATAAAATAGGTTTAAGTATAATTTGCGTGTATCTGAAAGCATATATATCTGAATCAATATAGCAGGAACTACTTGTGTTTACTCTCTCTCATTCTGTTAATTTATATTCACTTAACTTCATGTGGTATGAAGAGTTTATGCTGCTCAAACTCCCAGTTTGTAGTAGTTTTCACTCAGAAGTCATTCAAGAGTTACTTCCAAGTTAACAGTCACATAGCATCAGACAGTATTCTGCGAATAAGCAGAGGTTGTGTTGAGTTTTTCCTTATAGCATAAAAATCATAATGCCATATTCAGCAACCAGTATGCTATTCACCATACTTATTTTATAATGTGAAAAAAGTTTCTTTAACTTTTGCTTCTAGGCCTAAGGACATTCAAGAAATAATTTTGGTAAGCCCAATGGGTGTATCCAAGCTCATGGATCTTCTGGGAGATAGCAGAGAAGTTATTAGAAATGATGTAAGTAGACTATCCATCATATATTCCTTTTGATATTAATATTCCTACCAAGGTTTTGCTCAAGCATAATGTTGAAAACTTTACAGCCATGTCAACACACAACAGATACATGTCAATTTCATTCCTATAATTTTTACTGAGCTCTAAAGCATAACATTCCTAATCATAAGGTAGCCTGTAATTTTCATTGTATCCTATAATTCTGTAATTAGAGGTTGGAAAATTGTTTTATTTTTTAAGGATTTTTTTTTAGTTAAACTTCAAAAAGTGTTTCTTTTTTGTTTTCATTTTTTGTATAAGCATCGAGTAGTATGTTACAGTATATAAATATATATAGTAAGAACTGGAATTACATTTAATTTTCTCAGGCAATCTTTTATTTATTATTACCTTATCACTGCTAGTAATGCCAAGAAAAACTGATGATCATTGAAAATAAATCATGGTAAGAGCCTTGCATTTGCTGCTGTCAGTCACCTCCCTCTGTCACTAACCACAAGGCACTTCTTAAAAAAGATGCCTCAGAATCTACATTGGAGCATGTACTGCAAGTTTGCCTAATCCTAGTGAGCACTCCAGCGTATTCACCCTCACACAGTGTTTTTGGTAAGGTTGGTCCTTCACTGAGGTCAGATAAATTTGAGCTTCTAGGAACTGTTGAAATTCCATATTGTTTAGAAATGGAGCAGTCTTCTTAAACATAAACAGCTCTGTTGGAGGCACATTTTTCAGTGCATGGTGGGGATTAAAGAGTGTACCCACAACTTCTGCTATCTTTCTTGCTGGATTATTTGGTAATTAACAATTTATCAAAGACTTACAAATGAAAATCACTGATGCAGAATCTTGTGATTCAAACTAATAAGTTAAAGGCAACCAAGCAAGTGGTATTGATGATGCTTTGGAAGGTGTGGGCTAAAGGTGATACCAGGAGAAAACTAATTATTAAATTGTTTAAAAAATATTGAAAGTCGGGGAGATACCCAAGATGTAGAGAATTAGTATGATTTTATATATATATATACCAGGTGAGTCAGCTGCCCCTAGGTATTTGTATCTATGCAATCCGCAACTTATAGTCTAATATGAAAACATTGACCCTTTAAGCAAACCACCTGTTATTGTAGCTCTGCCCTTTTATTCGGTATATACACAACCACCATTAATGATTAAAGGCCTGAATGAACCAAGGAGCTGCGAAAGGCTTAAAAAAGACGGCTCTTCATGGAATATAATGCTTGCAAGGAGGTATTGGAATGTTCTCCGGAGAGCAGGACTTATGTGTGGCTTCTGGCCAAGTGGGTTAACTGACAAGATGCGGTGAAGCAAAGGTTAGCTTCGGAGGTCCAAATCTAATATTTACATCAAATGGTCTTGGTTCTTTTTTTTCTTTCTCCTTGTGTTTATTTTCTGTATTTTAGTATACTAATTTATTTTTGTTATTGGCTCTCCTGTGAACCAAAGACACAAGAACTACAATCATATAATAATTGTGAATCATGTTTACCCTAATAATCTGTACCATATCTTGTGTTGTAAATGTGTTACGTAGTTAGCTTTCATTCTTTTGGATGTATGTTGACGCTATTAAATATAACAGTTTTTTTTTCATGTTTAAACCTTATGTTTTAATTCTTCTACTGATAAAGGAGTTGTAAATGTGCTAAGTTCACGGGTAAACAGCATAATAAATTGTTAAAGAGCGTGGATTTCCTCAACAAAGTAAATGTTCAAAATGATGACCCCTTTCATCAATGCACATTTGGGTATGTTGCCGGAGAGACCTTCTTGCATGCTGTAACATATGCGGTGTAATCTGCTTGGATTCTTTACATATGACTGCCTGTAGACCCGTTCCTTTAAATGATTCCACAGAAAGAAATCCAGTGGGGTGAGATCAGGTGATTTAGGGGGCCGTGCAATTAGGCCCTCTCGGCCAATCCATTTTTATGGATATTTTCTATGTAAGTGATTCCTTAGAACCAGTGACCAGTGTGGTGGAGCTCCATATCACTCGTGCTTGAAAGTCATGTCCTTGGAGAGCCTGGTGTAGTTGTAGATGGTATGGATGATATTTATTACGGTGCAATATGCGCATTACTGATGACCGATTTAGACTTATTTGCAGATCTTGTGCTATGGTCCTTGAACTGGTATGTGGATTGCTTGCTATTGCGTTTCATTGCCTCCAGAGGTTACTGGAGCATTGCGAGCAGGTGGTGCTCTTCCAAATCATCCTGTTTCACGAAGGCATTTTTCAACCCTTCGAAAAGTGTCTGCAATAGGTGCCCTCCTTCCTGGAAACCATTCTTCATACAAGCGCTTTACTGACGTTGCATTACAGCTTGTTTCTCCATAGATTAACAGCATGTCAACATACTCGTCATTTGTATACATTATGACAGCAGCTGTGTCTCGTAGAAAGATTTCAAATACTCAGTAGAAAATGGAGAGTTTATTCATGCCAAGCATTCACACAGGTGCAAATAGCTAAAGCCACTTTGCATGTGTGAAGTGTTTTAAACTTGACTGAATGGATCAAGCATAATACCGAGCACAATAAAATACCTACTACGAAGCATAAATTATCCACTTGTCAGTGGAAAACATGGCGATTATTCTATTTTGTACACACTTATAATGTTATAAAAATGTTCTTTCTATCATAATATCAAATTATAGGCCCAAAGAGAGAAAATAAAAGGTAATCACGAAGGATTTGAACCCGAAATGAAGTGGCACAGTGGTAAATGAACCACGATAATACCATTCGCCCAATCCTACCTTGTGAGCTGGGGTTCATATTGAATAAATAATTGCAGAACTTAGACTCCACCTCGAATCTTTACATGGTTTTTGCAGCTTCATACAGAGTTTGGAGCTCATTTTGATAGTTTGAACTCAAATATACAAACTGCATCAGCCATTTCAATTACTGTATGAAATGAAATATGCCATAGTTTGTGACAGAAGGGAAATTATCTACCTAATACTTAGCATTTTTTGACAAGGCTGTACAACGAACCTTTGTTGGCTGATTGCTTAAATCCAATTGGTCACACTGCATAGATCTGCCATTTTGTTTTCAAATAGTTTTGTCAACTGATGCATGTGATAAGTTGTTCCTTCAGGGGCGTTTTCAAAGGTTTGTATGAATGTATGCTAAAGAATAAAAGTTTGTAAAATCAGCTAAAAGTGCTGCATCAGCTCCCAGTGTCAGGGTAGGATGTTTTTGGAATCAACATATATATATAAGGGGAAGGGTAGTGTAAATAATTGTGTTAACTTTAGGGGCGTAAGTCTTCTTCCAGTTTAGGAAAGAGGTCTATACTGAAATTTTAGCCAATAGGCTACAGAAGTGAGTAGAAAAGCAGAAGAAATCATTTTCAAGCGGGATTCATGACAGGGAGAAGAACATCATGCAATATCTTTGTAATAAAGACAATTGTGGATAAATATTGGTGTAGCAAAAGGGGAAAGGTTTATATTGTATTTTTTTACTTTGAAAAAGTACTTGACATAAACAGAGATGCATTGTGGATAAAATTAAAATTTACAGGGATAAGTAATGCATTCATAGAACTACTACAGAACATATACTGATAAGACTTTTCTGTATTAAATTTTCAGATGATAAAGTAACTGAATATATGCAGAGTAAAACAGGAGTAAGTCAAGGCTTTTAATTATGTTCAGTATTATTCAAACTCTACATTGATGACATTCTGAAAGATATTCAAAGGGAAAAGACATATCTGCCAATAATTAATAATAAAGAAATACCAGGAATGCTTTTTGCAGATGATTTAGTAATTGGATAGACAGCTAGTGGAGGATTGAGAAGGCCAATTGAAGTAGTTAATAATTGTTGTAAAAAATAGGGACTAAAAATAAATCAAAGATCGTAGTCTCCAAATGGGCCTACAAATCGAGAAAGGACAAGAAATGGCAGTCAAACAGAAGAAGAATGAGGTGGTAAGGAAATTTGTTTATTCAGGGATAAGATTACATTCTAATGGAAGTTGGAATGAACAAAGGAAAAACAGTTATGAGTGTTATAAGAGCATGTCTAAGAATAATGGATATTAGGGTCAGGTGGTAAGAAGAAATTTACACAGCCACAGTAGAAGTCAAGATGTTATATGGGGTGTTAGATGATGCCTGAAAAGATGGTGATAGAATTAATAGAGCCTTTTGCAAACAGGTTTACCGACAGCATCACTAAATGGTGCTGCACAGTTAGAAGTTGATAGACACTCAATGATAAACAAAATTGTCACAAGAATTATGAAATACATACATAGAATTACCACAATGAAAGAGAGTGATATTAAAGAATGCTACAGTATCCAGGAGTGGAAGGGATAGTGGTATCTTAAAGTGCAGGAAGTTCTGCAACAGATAGACATGGGAAACTCATGGATTAATAAAACATACCTTTCTGGAAAAAAGTAATCTTAAGACTGGAGGATATTTGAAAGACAAATATTCGGTAGTATAAGAGAAAAGAGTTCTCTGAGGCTGTACAGAGAGAGAAAAATAGAATGGGGCGGGAAAAATACATAGAAATATGTGATAAAATGGGTCAGGAAAGATTTGTATGGGCTAGAAATGGAGTTACAGATTTAAAAGGTTTAAATCACAACAAAGGTTCAGTAAAATATCCAATGTGTTAGGAAATAAACACAGATTTCCATTATTTACTGTACTGCAGTCAAACAAAATTATGGTGAGAATAGAATATGGCAACATGAATGGAATAATTTATATGGGGAAATGTTAATTAGAAATATTTTAATTGTAAAAGGAGACAAAAACTATAGAAATTGTAGAGAACTATTGGACAAAGTGAGAGAGAAATGGATAAGAAAGATCAAGGGGAACATAAATGGTGAGGCAGTCATAGAAGAGCAATAGACTAAATAAATACAAATAATAGTATAAGCCATAAAAATTATGATCACCAATACACTAATAATCTGGAGTTGTTTTATTGTGACCAATAAGTGTAGGCAAGCAT
The DNA here is from genome assembly GCA_030765065.1 of Deroplatys truncata. NCBI lineage: Eukaryota > Metazoa > Arthropoda > Insecta > Mantodea > Mantidae > Deroplatys > Deroplatys truncata. Next base: position 539,366,187 of record CM060990.1, read on the forward strand.
CTTTAGAAAAGAGACACTTAAGGAGATACGTAAGATTAGCATAGTTTAGATTATATTTTATAATAGATTGTATACAGTAGCAAGTTCTGTCTCTAATTGCGATGAAGAAATCATCTATCTATCCACCTATCCTATGTCATCCGTCTGCCATGCCCACCCGCCTGCCCATCCATCCGCCTGTCCGTCCACCCACCCACCCACCCACTCGTCAGTTTATATCTGATATGAGAGTTATTCTAAGGGTTGCAAGATCACTTGATTAAACAGCTCAGCAGTTTCAACTTCATCTTCAGGTCATTCTACTTCCCAGAAAGCATATAAGTAGTAGAATATGTAATCAGTTCCATAAACAGGGGCCCACAACAGAGACATAAATGGCCTAAAGTTTGATCATTTCAATTTAATGAAACTGTTGCCTGCTGAAAAAATGTAATACCAGAATGTACTTCATCTAGTGTTTTGAAAAATTCAACAAGGTCCTTGGCAGACCTGAACCATGAGTTCCATCATGTACAAACAGCATGGAGAAGTTGTCATTTTTTTTTCCAGCTCATACTGTTTATTTTCATACCTCTATTTCATAAATAAAGAATAATTGTTTTTTCTTTTCCAAGCATTCCAAAAGGCATCTTCACTTTTATGACAATCGTATTCCTCTCTTCCAGCTCATTTTCAAAAATACATCCATACATCCACAATTAATTTGAGCCCAACATGCTATATGGTTTACTTCTTCAATTTGTCTTTGAAATGTATTAACATACTTTTTGTCATGTAGCAGCAGTAACCACTGCAATGGCACATTCTCGCTCAATGTCAAATGGAGAAAGTTTGTCCAAAATAACACTGGAACAATTTGCACTAATAGCGTTGCAGCGAAGCAACCAGATATGTACCTATTCAGTAAATGGCACTGATGGATGAAGCAGTACATTGAAGATTCAACTGCCATGCTTGACCATTGTTTCATCACACAACATATACACACATCTCTTAACAGTTGACTCACTCACATGACTTGAATTTTCCAAAGTTCCTTTTAAAGTTGCCACACGAAGCATGTCAACTTGTAGTTTTGAAGTATCACTGCATTTTTTTGCCTATATTCCAAGTGACTCACTGAACTTACATATCAAAACACTGGAAGAAATTATGAAGCCTTCAGATTAGTATTCTTTAACTCTGTCACCAAACTAATCACTACTTTAGACATATTTAACTTCAAGTACACACATACTATAAATCAGTGATCTAGCAGCTCAGCGCTGGAGGAAGACAAAGGAAACAATCAGTTCCCACAGATTATATGATTTCTGTGTAGTCAACTTAAATGGTTTTTAATCGGATTAGTGATAGTTATTAGTTTTAACTAGTATAGTTATTCTTCATCAACTGAATTGAGTATTCTACACTTTTTGGACTAAGAATAGACCAGAATTAGGAGTGCTCAAAGTATTTGAACTAAAATGAAAATCTTAGACTTCTATTAAAAGTAATTAATTTTAGTTAAGTTTATTAATACATGCTGTATATAAAATAGTATGTAAATAAATATAAATCTGCAAAAGTGTTATGCAAGTTTGACAACTAAATGGAGCATACCAGAAGCAAGAATGCATTAGCGTTAGGCTTTATCACAGTTTAGATACATAGTTATCTTTCATTAAATATTTTAAGTAGTGTTACCTAGAAATAGCAGTTATTGCTGGTTTTTCTTTGATATGCCACGTAGGTGGCAACTTCCTACCATAGGCAATAATGGCATGCATTCCAATGTTTCGGCCTTACTACTTCTCAGATTGTGACAATTATTGGACACTTGGCCCACTCTTCTTTGTGACTTAGAGCATTACCATTATTTTGTAGCTCTTCCATGTATATCAGTATTGATTTGTTTTTTAAGAACTTCCTCTTTTTGATCCTTGAAATGTTTGGCAAGAATTTCTCGCAGCAGTGAGTGAGTTCTTTAAAAATGAAACATGCAACACCTGATACTGAAAAAATAAAATGTGTTTAACAAAAATAAAAAGAGGGGAAAATGTTTAAAAATGTAGGTGCTTAAATTACAAGAGGACAAAAAATATTTGCAAGAATTTAGTAATAATTGGTAATTTACACAGTTTACCTGCTGTTTCATTTAGACCTCCTAGATGTTGATATAAAAGCCTTGAAAATAGGAATTATTAGGTTGTCTCATAATTAATGTAGGTTTTTTAATTGGGTTTATATTGTACATATATATGCTTTTATTTTTGCCAATACTATTTATAGGGTGCTATGGTATTGTTCCATATTGTTAACATTTTGGCAGCCAGCAGTTGGTAATACAAGATTTTAAAATGGAGGCAACAAAGTTTGAAGTTAGAATCCTTCTGAAGCACTACTGGAAACAAGGTTATAAAGCTGCTGCTGCGGCTCGAAGAATATGTGAAATCGAAGGTGAAGGTATCCTTAGTGAGTGTGTAGCACAACGATGGTTCCAACGTTTCAATAACGGAGATGAAAACATTAAAGATTTACAACATTCTGGAAGACCCAAGTTATGGAATACTGAGAATACACACAGAGTTTTGGATGAAAATCCACAGACAAGTACTCGGAGGTTGTCAGAAGAACTTGGTGCTTCAAAAGATACCATACATCGCCATATTAAGACACTTAAAAATCGTTCAGAAGCTGTAAATTTGTACCACATGAATTGACACCTGATCAAGCTCAACATAGAGTGGATATCTGTCATCAGCTTATTGCTAATACCTGGGATGATACACCTTGAAACAGTGGCTCAATACCCGTCAGCCTGCAAACGTTGTCATTAAAAAAAATCCGTTCAGCCCTAAAATAATATGTGTGGTGGAATTTTGAAGGTGTGATTCACAGGGAATTTGCTCTAAATGGATGTGCAGTCAATGCAGATCTTTATTCTCAACAACTGGAACAAGTTCATCAAGTTTTGAGGCAGAGGTACCGGCATTAGTGAATAGAAACAGTTCTCCTGCAGTAAGGCAATGCAAGACCTCATACAGCTCAAAGAACAATGGAAAAAATTCAGGAATTGGAAGGAATCGAACTGCTACCACATCGAGCATATAGCTCTGATCTTGCACCATCAGATTACCATCTGTTTAGATCCATGGCCCATTTCCTATGTGGAAGAAATTCTGAAAACATTGAAGCATTTGAAATGGGTATCAACGAATTCTTCGCATAAAAAACCAGAAACTGGTACTATTGCAGGATAGCAAACCTTGCTGAAAGGTGGTTCAGGACTATAGAATCTAATGGTCTTATCTTTGAAGATTAGATTCATTTCCTGTAACAATACATTTGAAATAAAGCTTTGTTTCAACACCAACATTACTTTTGAGACATCATCTATAAAATGAAGAAAAAATCAATTTTATGTTGAAACATCAGAATTTGCTAATTTTGGCTTTGTTTCTCAAAAATTGATGCTGACGACAAGCAGATTCAAAATAATCACTAGTTACAAGCATAAACGGTGCAAGCTCAAAACATCATTGGCCAGCCTGCCAGTCACTATTACTACAAATGATTGGCATCCCCCCCCCAAAAATGCAATTAGAATTATAAACTGGTGAACTATTCATTAAAAAATTTATCCATAATCATTATAAAAGTTTTTGAAAACCATAAATATGCAAAATGTTTTTATTTTGTGGATTACAGTGTCTGTGGTGTTATTTATGAAATCTGCATTGTTTTCCAATTTACGTTTACTAGTAAACATTGCAGAATATGTAAATATGCAAGGGTAATATAATTTTAAACCGAAAAATATGACATTTTGCTTTATTGGATATTAACGAAAACCAAGAATCCTACCTACAACTTCTCCCTCTCTCTGTCTGTCTGTGGATCAGTCAGTTGGTTTGCCTGTCTGTCTCTACACCTAGTGAGCTAAAAATAAGTGTTTGTATAGAGCTCAGAATTGAACCTGGAATCTTTGGAATGGCATCTAGGGATTTTTCAAATCATGCCACCAAAAAAATGCAGCTCCAGATCACTAAAAGTCATGTGCCTTGCTTCTATTTGTACCATTTTTTGGCCTCTTAATTTCTTCAATCATCTTTAGCTGTCTTAACTGAAGGAAAGATACACTTTTACTTTCAAAGTATTGTATTCCATTAAAATATTTGATGTTGAGATTTCACTTAAATAACATGTTTTGAGGCACCTGAACTCAAAAAATGCATTTTAATAAAAAGATCTGTGTCTGTCTGTATGTGACTGGGAACAGCATAAGTAAAAAACGAAAAGTTGTTTAAATTTGGAACTTGGTATTTAACTTCAGGACCTTCTAAGGATGCGACACAAAGATTTTGGAGAAAATTCTCTCACCCCAAACTATCCTTTACATGGAAAATTGTTCATTATTTTTTATTGTCTTAAAAATGTATCTAACAATTTTGATTAAAATACTATATATTTAAGCTATTTTCATAACAAGTAAAATTTATATCTTGAATTTTCTGGGAGTAGCATCTGAAGTCCTCTGTATTCTAATCCACTTTTGTATAGTTGGTAAACAGTAAGATATAGACATAATCTTTCTACACAAAGGATGTATGATCTTGTCAAAGCACACAATTTATGTCAAACGTTTTTGTGGCGTTGGCATTGGCATTTCCAAGATATTCCTTTGTTATTGTTTTGAATTTACAAGTATTTTATACTTTTCTCTACTGCAAATCACTATTCGTTTATATATGTTTTTGTTGTTGTTGTTGTTTTTTTCTTTCTTTCTTTCTTTCTTTTTGGTGCTCATGCAAAGAGAACAGAATTTCAAAGCTGTCCTATAGCTACTAGCTTTGAAAAGATTTCAATATCACTTTAGCTTATTGTATTCTTGTATCTACAGTGAAATGAGTAAATGAATAATGAAGGTTTATTCATGTTAATAAGAAGTAGATAGGAGAATAAGCCTTTGTAAGAATAGTTTGTAGAAAAGTGAGTATGGAAAGTCACGTGAATGCAACACATGAGCATTTTATTTTTTTGAAAGGTATATAAAGAATAGAAGGAAGTGAAGTTGTTTAATTACTGACAAGAAATTTCAAGATATGGAGTCATGTTCAAGTTAATTTAAAGTGTAAAATAGGAATATAATAAAGCCATTAAAGTGCTTTTATTAGGAGTGACATTTTAGTACATTTATTGCACTTATATTGATATTAGTAAACATCTAACCAAAGTTTAAACATTGCACTTCAAACACATTACAGAAACATTGTTCATATAATGTTCATATAATGTTGGTCTGGTGGTTCAGTTGGTTAGGTGCTGACCTTCTGATTCCAAGTTTGCAGGTTCAAACTTGACCCGGATGATGGTTATTTTACTAGAATGTAAAAGAACTCCTGTGGAATGAAATTCTGGCACACTGGTGGTGCTGCTGATATGATCCTGGCAATTGACAGCATTGTCAACAAACAAAATATATTTCATTTTTATCATTCATATAAGTTTATGCTAAAGCATCCTAAAGCGTAAGCTTCCAAGTTTTCTATATCAATAAACTGTGTAGATTTGTATGTAAGCTATTGAAAATGGGAAAAGGGAGGATAATCTTTTAAAGTTGCAAGTTAGCCTATGGGTTAAACAGTGGAACGTTTTACTTTCTCTACTACTTAACTTAATAAGTAGTGAAAGTATTGTATTCCACCCAAAAATTGGATACAAAGATTTCACCGGCAGTATGTTTTGAGATTCCCTGAATTAAACAAAGACATTTTTAGGAAAAGGTCTGTGTGTGCAGCATAACTCAAAAACAAAAAGTTGTTTAAGGAACGAACTTGATACTTAAGTACGGTATCTTCCTAGGATGCAATACAAAAACTTTCAAGAAAATCTCACCCCAAACTATCCTTTATATGGAAAAAATTTTGAAATTTTTTATTTTCCCAAAAATGGTACTAGCAGTTTTAAGTCCCAGTGAGCAATTTAATGCTACACGAGTTGGTTAAAGAGTAAATTATTCTGTTATTTTTAAAATACTTGTATTATGAATAAAAAAAATATATGTATATATTTACTGAAATTTTATCATAAGGATTAAACTACTAAAGGTAAGCACTGATTATGGCTGTATTTGATATTGGCAAAAGAAATTGTATTTAGCTTCTCTCCCCTGAAAACTTAGGTAGCTATATTTGGGCTTAATATGCAGAGAAGCTTTTAAGATACTTTACTTCTACTTGGAGCAGTTTGTGCAAGCTAGCTGAAGATACAAAGTCAGTAGGTAGAATCTAATGACCAGAACAGAGTACCAAGAATTTCTTGATGTGACCATTTCATTTTACTTCATCCATATGTTCCAAATACATAGAATGTGCCAGAAGTTCAGCAGCACACTATATATATTTGTGTGTGTGTGTGTGCGCGTGCATGCATGCGTGTGTGTGCGCGTGCATGCATTGTTCTATATCTTTTATATCTTTTATTTCTTTAAGTAATGCATTGTAATGTTCTTTCCCTAAATTGTCTAATGAACAATATCCTAGTAATTGCATTTGCTACTACAAAGATATGTTTACAATATTTACACTCTTTCCAGACTAGATTTCTGATATAAACACATTTTTACAGTGTATATACTCTCTGATTTTATTTTGTATTAAACTTAAACTCTTCAATGCTTTAGAATGCATTTTTTATTAAATATTTCTTGATGGTGTTTATGCATATTTCTCTTTGTTCTATATTTTTTATTTCTGTAGATAACACAGGTCTACACAATTTTTGCTGAATGAAAACTGAATATATTTTCTAATTCCTTACCAGATGGAAGCTCTCAAACCAGCCATAATTTTATTTCATCAGGCCACAGTTTTTCAGAAATCACTTTTGCGATTTCTTGATTTCCAACAAATGGAAACTTGAAACCAGTCCTTGCTTTGTTTCATCAGGCTACAGTTATAAAAAATAATGGTTGTAATAATTCTATCTCTTACTCACAAGTTTCTCTTAGGTGCCTTCCCAACCCTCATTCTATTTCCTATTTTGGTATCTACTTGTTACAGGTAATCGAGAGGTTACCGATCCGAGTGTTTAACTCTTAGGTCCTTCACTTAGTTCTCGGTAACAAAAGAGAGGGATGGAACATTTTCCTTGTAAAGCTTCTCCATAAGAAATATTTTAGTTTTGTAAATGGTCTGTCGACAGATGAGTTTTGAATTCAAGTTAGTTTGGATGTGCACGTGAAAAATGTTTGATTGACATCGTTGCGTAAATAGCCCTGATACCTTTTGCTATATGTGTGGTAGTTATATTCTGCAAAAACAGAGAAGAAATATTACAAACTTTTATAAAAATGCATATAAGGCTTACTTTGGCATGCCTCTTGGTGATTTGGATAAAAAGTGGGCTCCCCATTACGTATGTTTTTCATGTACCGAAAATATAAGAGAGTGGGTTTATGGCAAACAAAAGTCGGCGTCATACAAATGGTGTGGTGTGAACCTAAAGACCACCTTACAGGTTGCCATTTTTGCTTGTGCAACATTGTTGATATAATGAGAAAGAATAAAAGTGCTTTAAAATATCCCACTAATTTGGACTCTGGAATTTGTCCCATTCCACATAGTGAGGAAGTGCCTGTTCCTTCGCATCCTGAAAATCTTGGTGAAAGCAGTTCTAGTTCCAGCATTGAAGATGATGATCCATGATCAGCAGCAGCAGACATGGACTTTCAACCTATGGTGATCGTCAACACTCAAAGGAGACTCAACAGTTCACACAGGCTGAGTTAAATGATCTGGTAATAAATCTGTACCTACCAAAGAGCAGCTCAGAACTGCTTGCTTCGAGATTAAAGAAAAAAGTATGTTAGCACCTGGAACTTCTGTTACATTTTAGAAGCAGCAGGATAAAGATGTCTTACCATTCTTTTCACATGCTGATAAACTGGTGTTCTGTAACAACATAGCTGGTGTGTTTAATGCTATGAATTCATCATTTGAACTTCATGAATGGGACTTTTTATTGCTAGTTCAAAGACAAGTTTAAAGGCAGTTCTGTTGCACAATGGAAATTTACTAACTTCTATTCCAGTAGGTCGTTCAGTGCATTTAAAAGAATCATACAATACTTTGAAAGTTTTGCTAGAGAAGGTGAAGTATATGGAGCATAAATGGAGTGTTTGTGGTGATCTAAAAGTGATCCCTATTCTTCTAGGCCAGCAAGTGGGATTTACTAAATATCCCTGCTTTCTTTGTGAATGGGACAGTAGAGCTAGATCAGAACATTGGACCAGAAAAAATTGACCACAAAGGAGCAATTTAGTCCTGGAGAAAAAAAATGTAAAGTATGAACCATTGGTTTCTCCTTTTAATGTCCTTCTTCCACCACTCCATATCAAATTAGGTTTGATGAAAGAAATTGTAAATGCTCTGAATAAGGACAGTGATTGTTTCAATTTCCTTGTTACAAAGGTCCCACAGAAAACTGAAGCTAAGATAGCAGCAGGTATTTTCGAGACCTTTCCTCAATCAATGTCCGAGTTAGAGAAGTTGGCATGGTTGGCATACAAAACAGTGACAGAAAAATTTCTTGGTAATGAGAATTGTGAGAACTATAAGGAAGTTGTGGAGGAAATGTTAACAACATTTTAGAAATCTAGGGTGTAGAATGAGTGTTAAAGTGCATTTTCTCCACAGCCATGTTGATTACTTTCCAGCAAATCTTGGCGCAGTGAGTGAAGAATAAGGTGAACGCTTTCATAAAGACATTAAAGCAATGGAAACCCACTACCAAGGCCATTGGGATGTGTCATTGATGGGATTGTTAGTGTTTAAAAAAGAGACACTAATGTAGGACATGTCAGCACTTCGAAAAAATGAAGTTTTCTTCTCCCTATCAATGAAAAAGTGTGGAAACTCATAATTATTGACACATAGTTCTCTTTTTTCAATATATTTATTTATATTTATGTTAATAAAACCTATAGAAACAGTTTTGTCTTAGCTTTATGTATTTCATATATTTATAAAATTGCATTGAACACTTAAGTACATTATTACATTTAATTTGATTTTGAATGAAAACCTAGCCCTATAGAGCAAAACTGAAAACAGATTTGAATTCAGAGCATTCATGTTATATATATCCAGGTGAAAAAATAAAAAAAGGAGAAAACTTTTTTTTGTAGACCTGTGTAATGCATTATAATGTACTTTCCCTAAATTTTCTAATGAAAATTATTATTTCATGTTCCCTAAGTGCAGTTCTGTAATAATCACCTTTATTTCTTACATTAAAAGCATTATATGACTTTTTGGCTATTTTTTTGTTGAGTAGCACATGTTTGATACTTTCATATATGTGTATACATGGAACAGTTAGGATTCTGTATTTTTTGCATGTCACCCTGCAAGTATGTTTTCTTTTGAATTTCCCTATTATCCTAATGGCCCTTTTTTGTAATTTGAATATATTTAGTACTTCCTTAGCTGCAATATTTCCCCATAATGTTATTCCATATTTTTTATATGAATATACAAAAGCATAATACACTTACTTGAATGCTTTATTACCCATGCTATTTTTAACCTGTTTCATTATGTATAAACCCCTGTTTAACTTTTTTGTTATATATGATACATGTGGTTGCCAGTTTAGATATTTATCAATAATAACACCTATAAAATTTGTGGCTTGTGTTTCATTAATACTTTCCCCATCTATCTTGAGGTCAATAGATTCTATGTGTTGCTCTTTTAATGTTAAATTTATCCATGCAGTCTTTGTTATGTTTAGTACTAATCCAAATTTAGAAAGTATTCTTTTAAAATCTTCATATCATTTGCCTTAATTTCTGCACCTCTTGTAGTATGATCCCTAATTATTATTGTTGCATCATCTGCATAGCCAATTGCCATACCTCCATTTCTTGCTACTGTTTCAAAAAGCTCATTTATATGCACTAAAAACAGAAAAGGACCCAATTATGAACCTTGTGGAACTCCTAACTCATTTGCCTTGTTTACTGCCAGTGACGTACCTTGTATTAACATCTGGGAATCATAAAGAATGCCTTACTATACAGAAACTTAATTAAGGACATGATGAATGATCTTCGTAACCTTAACACTCAATAGATACTCTGTGGCACTATTCGGAAAATCTGTCACCCAGTCTTTGTTTTGGAGATGGCTCTATAACCGACAGACACATGTGATGCAGGGGTGAACAGCAGTAAGGTTCCATGTTGTGTAAAGCCTGTGTAACATTCATAAGACAAAGAAACTTGCATGCTGCTTCCTTTATTTTCAATAATTCTGTGTGATACACTGTGTACACACTTAAAAGTGTGATACACTTCAAAACAAGGTTCCAAACAGGGGGCCGCATAACTCAACTTCTTTCCTAATGGATTTTGTCTTGCAATATATTAAAATAAGTAGACTGCAATATCGCTAACAATCTAGTAGTTGAACGCCCTTAAACAAACCAAAAAAAGAAAAAAGGAGACTGCAATACAATCAACGGGAGCAAAAAATGTTCATACATGCATAAGTCATAAAATTACATGAACTCCTTCACAGCTTGCTTCAGTTGTTAGTTAACTGCAAAGCAACGTTTATTTAAATGAACATAGCTCTAATCTGTGCACGGAACCACTCGGTAAATAACATGTGAAGGAAATCTGTGTGTGGCAGAACCATTCCGTCCATAATGGCAAAGGGGTCAAAGTACGCAATTTATGTCAAAATGTTTTAGTGGAGTTAATCATTTCTGAGAAATTCCTTGCTATTGGTTTGAATTTTCAAATACTTATTCTTTTCTCAGGTGAGAAATCCTTATCCATTTTACTTCTTGTCGTGCAAAAAGCATGGAATTTCAAAGCGAACCAATAGAGACATGCTTTTTAAAAATATGACCATCACTTTACCTAATGAACCATATAACGAAATGTGTAAATGTGAATTGAAAATTTATCTGGATTAAAAAGAAGCAGCTAGAGCCCTCCTCTGTGTTGTGTGAATAGCATGTCTGCCTTACATTCCAGAGGTCCTGAGTTCAAATCTCAGTTAGGATAAGTTACCTGCATAAGGTTTCTTTTCAGGCTTTATCCGTTATCCTGAGAAGACAAATATTAAGTAACCCTAAACTCCAGTGACCCTGGGACCATTTGAGTATTATTTCAACCATTTTGTTAATTCACTGTCCAATATGACCTACCTGGTTAAAGGATGTTACAGTCCTAGCAAAAGAAGAAGTAGCTAGAATAATAAGATTTTGTAAAAATAGTTTGTAGAAGAGTGAGTAGAGAAGATCATTTGAATACAACACATCAGATTGTTTGGAAGGCATTGAAAATTATGAGTACAGCAACATTTTGAAAATTACATAACCTTTAATATTCACTGTGTTCTAAGATATACAAGGTGTGGCAATAAAGATACCCAATTCCTGCTCTAACACTTTATTTAAAAAAATTAGTAATGGCAATGTTATCCCCTTCAATTAGTCTCCTTCCCAGTTCTTACATTGCTCCATGCAAATTTTCCACTGTTGGAATCAGTGCTGCAGGTCAGCTTGTGTTATGCTGTTCAATGGCTGTGACAATTTTGCTTTCACTGCATCCACAGACTTGAACCTAGTTCCTTTGAGCGCAGGCTTGACTTTTGGGAGGAGAAAAGCTCACTTGATGCTAGGTTCAGCAAATTTGGTGGATGCTCCATCATTGGAATTTTGTTTTTTACTAAATAACTCTTTACAGATAGCACATTGTGTGGTGGGGTATTTTCATGGTGGAGAATCCATGAGGCATCCCTCCACAAGTCTCGTCTCCTTTGTTACATATGTTCACAGAAGGTCTTCAAAGTATTTTTATGATAAACCTGATTGACAGTCTGACTTGCAGGTACTCAATCAATGTAGATAACCTCCTGGATATTGATGAAAACAATTATCACTGCTTTAAATTTTGATTTGCTCATGCATGCTTTCTTCTTCCTACAGGATTGGGGGCTCTTCCAATGCATGGATTGTCGTGTAGTATCCACTTTTATTGGAAAATCCAAGTTTCATCGTATGTAATTATGTTTTTAAACAAATCAGGATTATTTGCAATGTTTTCAAGAATGTCATCACAGCAATTCCCTCAATGTTCCTTTTGCATGGGTGTGAGGATTTTAGGCGCTTGCCTTTTCATGCCCAAATCATTATGCAAAATCTAACACTTTCCTTATTGATGTTGGTAAGTTCAGCAACTGCATGAATGTTCAATCAGCTGTCTCCTTGAATAATTTTTAACTACTTTTTCCAAATACTCTTCAGTTTTTATAGTGGAAGGACAGTCCGATTTTGGATCATTCCTTACATCCTCCCACCCTCCTTAAATTTCTTAAACCACTCAAAAACATGAGATAGACACTGATCACCATAAACTTCTGATAAGAATTTGTAATTTTCTGTGGCAGATTTTCCAAGTTTTATGAGGAAGTTGAGGTTAAACACTGTTCTACTTTACTGTTCAGCATTATTCTGATGGAGCTCATACACACAATTTGCTTCTAACACTGTTTGTAGCCAGACTAACCGCTGCATGTGAGTGAAACTTCTGTGATAGTAGAGGGGAATCCAATGGTCAATGCCCTACCCTCCTCTTCATCCTCAAAGTGACAAGAAAAGAGTAAAAATTAGGTGTGATTTTTTCATTGCTACACCTCATAAGTTGCCTAAGTTACATCCAAATTGGTCAAATTTTTACCTTAAAGGTTGAAAATAAATACACAGGGTATTATTTTTTTTCTGTATCCTAAAGCATACAGTTCCAAAGTTTTCTTCAGCTCATTCAAACAATATTATTTTGATGCAGGAGGTTGACCATAAGGGAGAACTAATTTTTTAAAGCTTTAGATCTTTCTTGCTAAGTCCTAAAGTATAAATACCCAAAATTATGTCAAAACTGGTCAAATGATGCAAGTTTATACACAAGGTATTTAAAATATGGCTAGGGGGAATATTGTGAAGTAGCCTATAATTTTCATCAAATCTTACAGTGTATGTGTATAAAAGCTCTATCCACATATGTCAAACGGTGAAAATCTGTAAGTAAGAGGTTTAAAAAAAAGGATAGGAATAATTTCTGATACTCGTGAGTAGCCTAGAATTTTTACTGAACTCGGACGGACAGATGGATGGTTGTATTGCATTCCGTAGGTTCAGGTACAGAAGTACTTAGAACAGGGAACAAGTTAGAAACCTATTACATTACTATATACACACACACGCACACGTGGAGGTGTAACTGTTTACACAATATTAAGATTCATATACAGTAGTGCAGTATTTTAAATACTATGTTAGAATGAAATAATTACCATAAGAAATGCATTTTATATAAAGAAAATAACTTATTTGTAAACAACAAAGATCAACTAACTCAAAAATTCATCTACAGTAGTTGAATATTAAATAGTTGAGCACATTCATAATTAACAACTTTTTGATAACAGGTCAGGCTAGCACTAGGTCTGTGCAGATTCATTCTTTGTTTGGTATAATAATAATAATAATAATAATAATAATAATAATAATAATAATAATAATAATAATAATAATAATAATAATAATAATATATTCACCATATAAATCTTGTACAAGATATTGGCATCGTCAAGCTTACAAATATTACAAACAAGATAAAATGTTAGAATCCAAATAGGATACATAAAATATTTTCAAAATAACATGTTATACATAAAAAATACAACTAAACAGTAATATAAAAATTAAGAGACATCACTGTGGAACCATTGGCTTAAATATTCTTCCACTGAATAGTAACAACCTTCTATTAGTAGTGATTTTAAAGCCAGTTTATATACTTTTTCAGACTTAATGTTATTTATGTTATCTGGCAGTTTATTAAATAATGATACAGCATTGTGCTCGAAACTATGAGTAAATAAGGTTCTACTGTGACTTAAGACACGTAGGTTAGTTTTATTTCTTGTATTGTGAGTATGTACTTCTGAATTGGTTTTAAATTGAGAAAGCATAGTTCTTGTCAAGACTAAAACTTCATAAATGTAAGTACATGGGAAAGGTAAAATCTTCAGAACTTTGTAATAGGGTTTACAGCCAGTAGAGGAAGAAATATTTAAATATCTGTATCTTTTGCATTTCCCCAGCTCAATATACCATACATCATTATAGAGTGAAAGTATGTAAAGTATATAGTTCTTAAGACATTGGTATTCACTGAATCTCTCATATGTTTAATAAAAAATACTATTTTACTTAATTTTATACCTAATTGCTGAATTTGTTTTTCCCATTTTAGATGTTCATCTAACCATATTCCCAGAAACTTAATATTTGGTACATAAACTAACAATTTATTATTTAAACTTAAACTTGGAAATTGTACTATTTTATTTAATCTATGATGAAAGCCAATAGCAACGGATTTGTCTTCGTTTATTTTTAGCTTATTGTTTTGGAACCATTTGACAATATTATTGTTGAAATCATTGATGTGATTTAACAGGTCATTAGTATTTCTTCCAGTGATTAATATACTAGCATCATCAGCAAAGAGAGTTAATTTAATATTATTACTTGTCTCATTAAGACTTATCCCTAAATCATTAATGTATAATAAAAATAACAATGGGCCTAAGACTGAACCCTGTGGTACACCCTGAAGTACTGTCTTCACTGATGATGTTATACTCGTGATTACGCCTAACTTTCTGTCCACATGATCTAATTCTACAAACTGAAGTCTATGTACAAGATAGGATTTAAACCATTCATTGCATAATCCTCTAATACCATAAGCATTTAACTTATTTAATAAAATTGTGATCCACAAGATCAAACACCTTAGATAGGTCTAAGAAAACACCCAAAGGCAACTCTTTTGTATCTAGTGCTTTATATATGTTGTCTAAAAATTGGATTAAGGTTGAAGCAGTGGAACGTCCTTTCTGAAACCCATACTGATAGTGGGTTAAAATATCATATTTTTCACAAAATGGGATTAGGCTTTTATACACAAGTTTTTCTATTATTTTGGAGAAAACTCATAAAATAGATATAGGTCTATAGTTATTTATTTTTTCCCTGGAACCGTTTTTGAATAGTGGTTTTACTTTAGAAGTTTTAAAAACATTCGGAAAGGTACCTGAGCTAAAGGATAAATTCACTAGATAACATAGTGGTTTTAAAATAAACCAATAGCACTGTTTTAGCAAGTTATTTGAGAAACCATCTAGATCAGTGGATTTTTTTGTTTTTTAAGTCTATAATCACGGATCGTATTTCCTTTTCATCTGTGGGTGTCAAATACATACTAGAACTGGTTTTGTTGCATACATGGGAGGTTGTGTTAATACTATTTGAATTACTGTTTGTGTTATTACTGATTTGATTACGTAGATCATTAGCAATTTCATTGAAAAACTTATTGAAGCATTCTACTGTTTCTTCCAGATCTGTTATTAAAGCATTTTGATTTCTAAGACATATATTGGTTGTTGTTTTGTGGTTGGTAACTTGCTCAGCTTTAATTATATCCCAAACTGATTTAGACTTATTCACTGCTTCCAGAATATTTTTATTATTGAACATTTTTTTGGCTCCCCTTATTACTTTATTATAAATAGTTTTATATCTCTGCAAATAATTAAGAAAAGCGGTAGAAACTTGATTATTCTTTTTATATCTACAGAGGAATTTTAATCGTTTACAAGATTTATGAATCCCTTTTGTTACCCATTGCATTTTTGAGAGTTTATTTATATTTACTCTCTTAACAGGTAGGATAATATCAGCCAGATATTTAAAAATGTTTAGAAATTGTTTACAAGTTTCATTGATAGAATTTTCCTGATAAACCGCATCCCATGTTTCCTTTGATAAACAATAATTAAAATAATTTAGAATTTCACTGTTTATAGCTCTTAACATACGTGTAAATTGCTTTTGATTGATTTTGCTTTGCAGATATTATTTTTTTAGTTAATAAATGAAGCAACTGACAGTAGTGATCTGATAAAGCAGTGTCAAAAACTTCTATTTGGTACTCCCACAAAAGAGGATTTAGTATCACTTGATCAATAGCACTTTTTGCCCCATTTGCCACCCTTGTTGGAACATGTATAATTGTCTGTAACCCATAACTCTCCAACAAGATGCTGATATCGTGGCTTTCTTTAGTATTTCCCAAATTTATGTTCAAATCTCCTGTGATTATGATCTTTTATTTATAGAATCTAATAAAACATCTAATTTTTCATACAGTACTTTAACATCACTACTTGGGTTTCTATATATACAAATAATTATAGATTTAATGTCAGGTAATTCAATAAGACTGGCTTTAAAGTGCACTTTTGTAATTAAGTGTTTAAAACTATGCAGATTTTTAAAATGTATGTTATTTTTAATAAAAATGCACAATCCTCCATTTCTTTTGATTTTTCGGCAGTAATTTGTTGCGCAATGGTAATTTGGAATGCTGAAGCCTGCCATTTCATTTTCTGTTAGCCAGTGCTCTGTAAGGCATATTATATCATAAAAGTGATTAGAAAGTAGCACTTCAACATTTATTTTCTTATTTCTTAAGCTTTGTACATTCTGGTGAAAGATTGTGAAGGATTGTGCATTAATGTTCTTCTCCCTAGGAGTTGCATTTGTGATACCCTCTACGATAATGTTTTGGATATTTGGTAATTTGTTTGTTACGTCAGCTGCTACTTTACCTAGTTTAACACGCTGTGTGTCTTACAAATATTTATAACTTTATAGATAGCTGTACCCAAGATGGAGTTCTGTTTAGATGTAGTCCATCTTTACCTAGGCAATCATAACCTACAAAATTGTTAACATTACAGTATATGCTACCAAGTACATCACATGCCCATCTTATCCCTTCATTTACAATATTTATGTACTTATTCCCTATATATCTCTTCTTTTTACTATGCTGTTTACAACCAAACATGCTTTAGGAAATCTTTTTTTTGTCATTCGGATTAGATTATATACATCACCGGCTATCCTGTATAATAGCGGCCTGTCTTCTGCTAGCAGTGGTGTGGGCATGGCCTAGGCAGTTGTTGCCAACCGTGCAAACGGAAAAAAAGCTCTATGCATAACATGTTGCCAACCCATGCACACAATGTAGAGCGAGCCATTGTAGCTGTATACATAGATGGCATGTGTTGTTATTATTATTATTATTATTATTATTATTATTATTATTATTATTATTATTATTATTATTATTATTATTATTTCTGAAGAACAGCAGTTTTACCTGTTTTTATCCGTTGTGTGTGAGGAGTGAAATAAACATAAAACTTCAAATACCTTTCATGATCTTAACCTTCTTAATTTATAATTACTATTTTGAGAGGAAAGAAAACTTTTACCGCAAAATATTTTATTTTATTTATTTATGTATTTCATGCAGAGCTTTTGAGATTGTCATTTAGTTACGACAATGTGCGTTTACTAGAAATTGGTTAGTAAATGTTGCAAACAAAGCACAAAATTGGGTCTCCGGCACATGACGGAGCCTCAGAGGATTTTATTCCTCTTTTACAGAATGCTATTTTTGCAGAGTCTCAAAGTGTAAATATTCAAAGTTTCAGCCACACTGTTAATTTTTACTTTCTCTATTACATATAGTAAGTAGGGGAAGCACTACATTCCACCCCAAATTTCAATACTGAGATTTCACAGGAAATACAAGTTTTGAGGCCCACTGAATCCAAGTAAAGCATTTGTGGTAACATGTCTGTGTGTGTTTGTGAACACCATAACTCAAAAACAAAGTACCAGACTTGGTATTTAGGTTCAATATCTTCCAAAGATGCAACATAAATTTTTTCAACACAACGATTTTGATTAAAATACCATATATTAAAGATATTTACATGACAAATAAAATGTATATCTTAAATTCTCTGGAAATAGCCTGTGAAGTCCTCTTCATTCAGAAGGAGTTTTGTATAATCTTATATAATTAGTAAACAGTAGTGATAGACGAAAATGTACCACACAAAAAATGTAGATCTCTTTAAAACACACAATTCACTTAAAATGTTTTCTATAGCATAAGTCATTTCTGAGATATCTGTTATCAAAGGTTTGAATTGTTCAATACCTGTCATTCTTTTAAAGTCTCATTGATTTCAATTGTTTCTCGCGATGTCATGGAAACAGTATGGAATTTTAAGGCAGCATATAGCTTCCAGTTCTTAGACATTTGACTATCCATGTTCTCTTTGTATCTATAACGAAATGTGTAATGTTGCTATTTTTGTAAAGATTTATTTGGATTAAGATGTAGTAGATAGAAAAATAAGCTTTAGTAAGAATAGTTTGTATACACATTAATAAAGATAGAGGGAAGAGAAAGTCATGTGAAAGTATCACATTAGATTTTTTTTCTGTCTACTACATTTTAATCAAGATAAACCTTTGCAGAAATCGCTACGTTACACATTTCGTTATAGATACAAAGGGAACAGCGACAATCAAATGTGTAAGAACTGGACGCTATATGTTAGCCTTAAAATGCCATACTGTTTCCATGCAATTGTGAGAAACATATCAATGGGAAAGCATTTCAAAAAATGAGAATGTATTGAATAATTAAAAGAATAACAGCGGATACCTCCGAAACGGGTAATGCAACAAAAGCGTTATTTGAAATGTAAGTTTTAAAGACATATACATTTGTTGTATTGTAAGTTTTTGTCTATCTCTTATGGTTTATCAGTTACATTAAAATTATACAAAATTCATTCCGAATGAAGAGGACTTTGCAAGCCATTCACAGCAAATTCAGGATACACATTTGATTTATCATGTAAATATCTGAAATATATCCTATTTTAACACAATGCTAAAGCAATTTTTCAGAAAATAAAAAATAACAAAAAATGTTCCATTGAAATGGGGGGTTATTGCAGGAGATATTCTTGAAATTCTTGGTGTCGCATCTTTGGAAGATACCAAGCTTAAATACCAAGCCTGTAGTTTATCCTAGATTTTGTTTTTCATTTATGCTATAGGTACACACGCATTGATGCTTGTGTTTTGTCTTTTTTATTTATTCAGGGGGCCTCAAAACATATATTTCCAGATATAGTGATATCTAATTTGTTAGAAAATGCAATACTTCCTCTACCTATTACAGATACTTTTAGAGAAAGTAAAATTAAAGATTTAACTTACAAATCTGCCCTCCATGATGCACCTTTAAATTGTGCTTTCAATCTTTTATTGTTTTTCAACAATGGTTTATTTATTTCTTATTTTTTGGGGAAATGATTAGATTTTTCGACTGTGAGAGCGGCATAAGCTTTCGAATGAATCATCATACAGTAAAACAGGCATTGCAACTTTCTCGGAAATTTAACATCAGGTCCAAACTAAATGTCTAAGTATTTATCTTATGTGTTACATTCATGTGTATTTCTCTACCATTATCGTTTATTCTTATTTATCTTCTCATCTTGGTATAAAATTTTTGGATGATATGCGATACTTTGCTTACAGGTAAGGTAAGCAATAGATAAAAAAGTTGATAATAGATGAAGTCAAAGGACAGAGAAACAAGTAAACAAATTAACATGTGTTCATATTTTAACTTATCGGTGATAGGGTGCTCTAGAGGGGGGAGGGATTCACTACCTCTCTTCGCTTTTTTTCTAATGCTTTTGTTTGGGAAAGTTCACCTTGGATTGGCAATCTTAGAATTTATATTTCTCCCGCTTTCCTTTCAACAACCATCAGCCCTTTCTAACTCCCACCTTTTGCTTTAAAGTGACATCCATCCCTGGTAGCCAATTAGAAATTTAGGAGTCGAAGCACTTTATCCTTACTTTAATTTCTCCAGATGTTATTCACATACTTCAAAGTTATTCTGAGAAGTACAGACTCCCAGTTTTATTGCTCTCTTGTTAACATGGCCCAACGTACTTTAACAATTGTGCCTGAGTAAATTCTTGACCGGGAAGCAGTGGTTGACGAAGTCTGGTCGTTGCCCATTCTGTCCCGTAGAATAGACAGGATACTGGCAGTTCTGCAGTGGATAGCCCAGAGGAGACTGCTTGCGAATAGCAAGATCTGCAATGACTACCAGCAGCCATGTGCACTACACAATTACAATGGTAGTGTTGATTGGAAGCGTTGGTCATGTGGATCTTGTGGAAGGAGGAAGTCCATCTGAGATGGATCATTCTTCTCCAGGAGCAAGCTGCACTTGGAGCAGGTGATATTCCTGGTATACACCTGGGCTTTTGAACTGCCGCAGTATATGATGAGCCAGGAAGCCTCAGTGGCCAATTTACCTTACCTCTGTGGACTGGAGCAACTTCCTCAGAGAAGAAACCAAGCGGTGATTGAAAGAAAATCCAAACTTCATTGGTGGCCTAGATGAAAATAATGAGCCCATCACCGTAGAAATAGACGAGTCAAAGTTCTTCCACCCCAAGTAACACAGAGGGAGGTAGCGTGAGGTCCACTGGGTGTTCGGCGGTATTGAGAGGGACACGGGAAAATGCTTTCTGGTGGAAGTGCCTGACAGGAGGGCAGAAACCCTGTAGGCCCTGTTCATTGATCATATTTTGCCTGGAAGCCGCATCATCTCAGATGAATGGGCTTCTTACGCCAAGATTGGAAATCTACTTGGCATGTATGTTCACGATGTTATTATCGATGATCAGAACTTTCTTGACTCTAAGAATGATGCTTCCAGGGGCCTACTACGGCAGGTACAGGATTGGCGCTCCCAGGGTTCTGAGCCACACTCTTGATTGGGTTCCTCTAAGAGGTGAGAGGGCTTATGCCAAAGGCCCAATCAACTATGATCCACAAGCGTGTTTGACCAATGACTACTTACCTCCCTGAACACAGTCTGACGAATACCGCTGTGCCAGATGGAGGAGTGGAGTCGCAAGGGGTGACTGGGTAATGCGTAACTCCCAGCCCCTGAATATCATGTAGGACTGTTTTCATATCCGTTGATAAAGGTCAGTCCCGGGAAGCGGCCATTACATGAGCTGTTACACTCCTGAAGGTGATTGGGTCCCTCTATGAATTGGGAGGTGAGACCCTAAGGCGAGCAAGGTGCAGGCCAGGACTCTCACCTAAGCTGGGGTGGCGCCCAGGATGTGGGCATGCCATCGGAGACATTTGTAATGATGGAGGATTCAAGCGCTATGAATACCAAAAGATCACAAAAAAAAGTAGTTGTGAAAGAAGTAGTCGAGTGTTGTGGTCCTCACTACTTAGTTATCAGTAGAACTGAGGAAGGAAGGAAGTTCAGTACGGTTAGTGCATTCACTATCCAAAATGGTCTGATAAAATTGCTGGTCCAATAAAGTCCTGTATTAGAACTGGTAATGCTATGCTCCTGGTTGAAGCACATTCAGCACCTGAGGCAGCTATTATACAGAAAACAAACGTTAGCTAGCTACCCCATACGGGTTGAGATGCACAAGACCTTGAACTCCTCGCGTGGTGTTGTAAAGAGTCATGCATTGGACAATATGTCCAATGAGAAGATTCAAGAAAATCTTGAAGATCTAGGTGTGACATCTGAATATCGGGTTCAGCGGAGACAAGGAGGTGAATTTGTGCCTACTTGTACCCTGTTTCGTACCTTAAGCATTAAGGCACGGTATGAAGCCATTGAAGTTAGGCCAGATCCCCAAACCACTGAGATGTTATAAGTGCCAGCGCTTTGGTCATACAAGTGATGTCTGTAACGGTGAAGCTACCTGCGTTAACTGTGGAGAATTTTCACACGAGGGAGCATGTACTTCAGCTCCAACTTGCGTTAACTGCTGTGGTGAACATTCATCTAGTTCCCGAGAATGCCCCGATTTTTCAGAGGAAAGGGCGATCCAGGAGATCCGGATTAGGGAGGATTCCTTCTCGGAAGCCCGGAAATTCCTGCGCGTTCGCTAACCCTCTGTCCCGAAGTCCGGTACCTATAGCTCAGTTGCAGCTAAACCGGTACCGAGTTGGGAAATCGCAACTCAAACCAGCGATATTACCGGGGCCACAATTTCAGAAAAGATTCTCGTAGACAGATCACTTCCAAAGCCCACGAATCCACATCTACATCTGCAACAACACCTGCCAAGTATGTTAGTGACAAGATCCCTTCAGTAAAGTCAACATCATGACCATCGACATCAAGCAATAAGACTGGGAAGCTCGTAACTTATAATGCATCACAGATAAACTTCAAGACCAGCTATAACCGAACTGACTTCCTGAAAGAAAATGAAAGTCTGTACCCGGAACATCCAAGGGAAAGAAAAGTCCACGAACATCTCGGAGATCCTCTTCTGAAGAATCTTCTGGGAAGAACTCGGATCGGCGATTTACGTCTTCGCCGATCTCCACTTCCAGTCGGTTCGAACTTCTGGAACCGACGTTTTCAATCGGAAAGCGGTCCTCTCTCGTGGAGGAGGTGGAGCAGGAGGTTTCTGCCGGCACTGCCAGTACGACAGTGAAAAAGAGGCAAGATCCTTCCTCTACTAAAGGTGCTATCCGCCACTAAAAAAGACAATTGGTTCGACCACCGTCGTCCTCAAAGTAGTGAACTCTTTGGAATTGAGAACTTATCTCATTATAAATGCCATGGCTATCCTTCAATGGAACATACGTGGAATTAGAACACATCGACCAGAGCTTGAACGTTTACTCAAAGAGAATAATCCTTTGGTCGTATGTTTGCAAGAGACTAATCTCCGTCCGCAAGATAGCTTTCAAATCAGGCGGTATACCCCAGTACGGTGTGATCTTACAGCAGAAGAGGGTATTCCTGCGCACGGGGACACTATGTTGCGAATAACAGATATATTTCTGGAATCTGTGACCATACAGTCTGAAATCCAGTCAGTGGCTATAAGGATTAAACTGCCATCCCTCCGATTTACCATTTGTTACATTTATCTGCCTCCATCCGATAACCTCTCGCTCACGGATTTAGAAGATCTAGTTTCCCAGGTACCAACGCCTTTTCTGTTGGTGGGAGACGTTTATGCCCATCACCTTCTTTGGGGATCAACTTGGGCTTGTGCGAGACGTAAATTAATTGCCGATTTTTGGATAATTATAACTTAGCTCTTCTGAACACCGGAGAAACTACATTTCTCTCAGACTTCAACACTTCTTCACACTTTGATATTGCAGTTTGTTCACCACAGTTAGGCAGTTACCTTGCAATGGATAATCACCTCTGATTTACACTCTAGTGACCACTTTCTATGTTTTATTAGTCTCTTAACACAAGCTATATGTTCCACGCGTTTGCCTAGATGGCGCTTAGATCGTGCCAACTGGAACCTTTACTCCCAGTTGGCGTGTTTAATTACAGTGAGCACGACTGTGTGGATATTTTGGTCGAACATCTCGCAGAGACCATTCTTTGTACTGCTGATCAATCTATTCGTCGGTCGATTTCCGGGCCCTTGGTGAACCGATGAATGCCGAAAGGCCATTTGTGGTCGTAGGCGTGCTCTTAGGGTTTTCCAGCGTCGCCCTACACTGGATAACTTGATCCAGCACAAGAAAATTCGTGCCAAGTTTAGACAAATCATTAAGGATAGCAAAAAGACATCATGGCGCAAGTTTGTAGCTTCATTTAATCGACATACACCTTTCTCTGTCGTTTGGGATAATTTAAGGCGTGTGGCCGAAAAATCGACCCACATGCCAATCGCCGGTCTTAAAACAGCTGCAGGAGCTGTTGATACATTTGACGTGGCTAACATATTTGGCCGTGCTTTCGGTCAAGTGTCTAGCTCAGATAACTATTCACCTGAGTTCCTTCCTGTTAAGACTCAGGTGGAATCTCAAGGTTTCTGGTTTCTTTCAGGAAATCTTAAGATTACAATCGCCTTTTCACAATGGCGGTGTTAGAACACACACTTTCATCCTCGTGACTATCAGCACCAGATCGTATCCACGTACAAATGTTGCAACACCTCTCTCCTGAAGGTAAGGCTTTCCTACTCGAGGTCTGTAATCGCGTTTGGGTTGATACCACTTTTCCAGAAAAGTCCTATTTCCCTCATCAGTTGCGTTTGCAAGGTGATGGAACGCATGATCAATAGTCGGTTGGAAACTCACAATTTGCTAACCAACACCCAGTACGGTTTTCGAAGACGCCGTTTAACAACGGACCACCTTGTGTTATTATCGACACAGATCATGAACGGATTTATGAAAATATGTCAAACCGTTGCGATATTTTTTGACTTCGAGAAGGCATATAAGTGTTGGCGAGCAGGGATGCTACGTTCCCTACACACCTGGAACGTACGTGGACGCTTACCACTGTTCATTCAGGAGCTTATAAAGGACCGCGTTTTCCGAGTAGGAGTCGGCTCGGTTTTTTCGAACCTTTTTGTTCAGAGAACAGAGTACCTCAGGGATCGGTACTAAGCGTTACACTGTTTGCTATAGCGATTAATTCTATCTCGAAATGTGTTCATCCAGGGGTATCGCCATGCTTATTCGTAGACGACTTTGCCGTTTATTCTACTCCTCTGCGTACGCCGTTTTTGGAACGCTGTATGCAGCAATGCTTAGATAGTCTCCAAGAATGGAGTTTAAAAACGGCGTTCTTTTCTCAACTAAGAAGTCAATCTGTGTGAACTTCTGGCGCCGTAGGAGACGATTACCATCTTCGCTCCGATTCGGTCCAGATATACTACCATTCGCAGATTCGACGAGATTCCTGGGGTTGACATTTTTCCAGCTTAGCTGGTCATCGCATATAGCACAGTTGAAAGCGCGATGTGACCGCTCTCTGAAAATCTTGCGGATATTAAATGGCAAATCTTGGGGTCCGGATCGGACAGTTTTGCTACGACTATCGCGCACTGGTCCGATCAAAAATAGACTAGGTATATTATTTGTTCCTCGGCACGACCATCTATGCTGAGGAAATTAGACACAGTCCATAACCGGGGCATTCGAGTGGCTATTGGTGCTTTTCCCACTAGCCCAGTTATAAGCCTTTGCGCCGAATCGGCAGAACTTCCTCTGCGATATCGGCGGATGTCCTCTTAGGAAATTATGGCTGTGCGTTTAAATGTATGCCAAACATCCAGCGTTCGCTTCTTTTTTTCACACTGTGCTGAACAAACGTTATAGGAAAATTAAATTGCATTTTATTTATGCACGCTCTTTAACTGCTGTGGTTCTTAGTGTCGCATTCTATATTGGGCGCGAAAGACCGGTAATTTTGCTCAGAGGCTTCTTTATCAGGCATGAGGTTTTTTTACGTGCCGTAAATCTACGACACGGGACCACGAGCTTTGCTTCCCTTCCGAAGGAAGCCATGCTAAGGACTTTTACACCCGAAAAAATTCATCGCCCTCCGCCGAATTTGAACCCGCGACCTCGGGAACTAGAGGTTAGCATGGTAACCATTACACCACGGAGGACGACAAAACGTTATAGGAATACCTCTATTAATCCAAGACCTACAGGTGTTCGTTTCCGGGAGCTTCTTAGAAACCACGACATTGAAATGTCTAGTATGTTTGCTAAGGGGGAGACCATTGCCCCCCCCTTGGTTTGTGCGACATCTTACGTAGACCTTGGGATGACAGAATACCGGAAATCTATGATGCCTGCATTTAGTATTTGCACCTGTTTTTTTAGAATTTCTGTGCAGTTACAGTGACCAAATTTTGATCTGCACCGATGGATCTAAGTGCACCAACGGTGTTGGATGTGCTTATGTTCATGGAACAGAACCCTATACATTCGGTTTTCATGATAGCACATCCATTTATAGTGCAGAACTGTATGCCACATACCGAGCGATTTTGTATGTGCGCCGTCGATAATTGGGAGACTGTCTCATTTTGAGTGATTCCTTTAGTGCGCTTCAGAATCTTCGTGAGCTGTACACCTCATTGTTCAGTGAATCCAGGATGCCCTCCATATTTTATAAGCTTCTGGCATTAATGTGGAATGTTCTTGGATACTTGGTCACATTGGCTTGCCGTGGAATGAATTTGCAGATTTGGCAGCTAAGGCGGCAACCACAGAACCCAATGTTACAATACCTCGGGTAAGGTCGGAAGACTGTAGGCTTGTTGTGCGAAGAGCGGTGCCGTCGTGCTGGCGCGAGGAGTGGTTAGCTTTCCGCAGAAATAAACTTAGAGTGGTAAAGGACCTTCCGATAAACTGGGTAACTTCCTCTCATGTATCTCGTCGTGAGGAGGCGATTTTGGCATGGTTGCGTATTGGCCACTGCAATTTTACGCAGTTATCTTTTTAAGGGTGACCCTGATAGTACTTGTCCACTTTGTAGCGAAGATCCATCCGTCCGTCACATGTTGATAGAGTGTATTGCTCTAGCACGTCTTCGGGACACTTTTCAACTGTCGGCCAGTCTTGCAGAGGTCTTAGCAGATGATATGCAAGCGGTTGATAGGATTTTTAATTTTCCGTCAAAGGTGAATTTCCAAATGCGGATTTTGGTCATCTTAATAGCAGATGTTTCATACTGCTCAGTTTAGTTTTATATATTTATTTATGACTTGTGCTATGATTTTATATTGATATTTATCTCTGGCTTTTGCTAAGATTTTTATATTCATATTTATCTCTGGCCTTTGCCATGATATTTTGTACTGATCTTTATCTCTGACCTTTGCCATGATCTGTTTTACAAGGGTGCTAATGACCTAGCAGTTGAGTGCCCTTAAACAAAACAAACTGAAGATGTCTCCATCCACACGCAGAATGTGAATGAGGATGAAGAGGAAAATACACAAATACATCACCCTGACTCCACAGATTGACCACAATATACAGAAACTACTATGCAACAGAACAAAAGACCCTATCCCATGATAAATCAGCTGGTATATATCAAATAGTTTGTAATGACTGTAACCTGGTATACACAGGAAGAACCAAAAGAAATCTTGAAATAAGACTTAAAGAACATATGAGATGCGTTCACCAAAAACAGAAGGATCAATCAGCAGTAGCACATCATTTCTGGTCTTCAAACCATGAAATCACTCCAAACATAAAACTCTTAAAATCGATCAACAACAGCTAAGAATTGGACATCTGAGAAAAGATACATATCAAACACAGGAATCACCTAATGAATTTTGAACTACCGCCACCCAGCAGCCTTTGGAGGTTCATCAACCCAGCACCAGAGAACACCACTAACCACACACATCCTCCAGACAGTAACCAGCAAAACCAGTTGGAAACAAACTGACGATGGGAACAAACCATTCTCCTGAAACGCACTCAAAGTAAGTACCTTTAAGTGATGTAGTGTAACAACCTCCGACTCTCTTTATTTTAAATGCTGAATCTTGCTCTGTCTTCTTCCATGGACCGCATCCAGCAATTTAAGGTGCTATGTTGGAAGGACAGTAAAACAATGAGTAAAACAATTTTCCAATCACTCAGTAAGCTAGAAGAATTTTGTGTGAATGCAAGGTTAAATGCTGAAAAACAAACACAAACAAGCTTCTTTAAAGAACTTTGAATGTGTACTGTACTGTGTTTTAACACTACAAATATTTATATTGACTAAATACCTGTACATACAGGTACTGTAATTTTGTACTTGTGTTTATAATTTAATTTAGGTCCATTTTAATCAAAACTTTAAAAAAAATAAAGCTTTTCTAATTCGAACTCGTGAAAAGCTCAGTTTCTGGTACCTTCTGCTTTGAATTATCTAAGTTTGGCTGTATTTAGATATGATAAAAACCACTTCAAATACTTATTATTTATTCCATAGAATTTAAATTTTTGTATTAATGTTTCATAATTATGCAGTCAAATGCTTTAGCTAGGTCAAAAAACATTCCTGCTAGATGCATTTTCTTGTTTAATGCCAATAGAATTTCGTTTGTAATTTTAAAGGTGAGTCGAAATTGTAACACTAACATCACTTAAGTTTACTCACTTATTTTGGTGGCGGCAAATCAAAATTCATTAGATGTGTGTTGTGTTTTAGAATGGTGATCTTCTCCCATGCATCTAATTCGGCTGCAAATTTGGCTGGTTTGACTAATGTAATATTGGGTTTGATGTTGTGATTAGTGATCCAAAAATGGTGTGAAACTGCAGATTTGTCCATTTGTTTGTATTTAATACATCTCATGTGCTCCTTTAGCCTAGTTTCTAAGTTTCTTTTTGTCTTACCAATGTATACTTTATTGCAATCTGAACAATTGATTTTATAGATTCCAGCTTTTTTGTCTTGTGGAATGGGGTCTTTTAACTTGTTACAAAGTAATTTCTCTATGTTAAATTTGTTCTGTGGAGCTAGGCTGATGTTATGTTTCATGAAAATCTTCTTAAATTTGTGAAATGTTCCTGGGTGGTATGTGAATTTCTTGAACTTTAGTTCTTTATCTTGCTGGATGAGATTAGTTGTGTTTCTGATGTGCATCTGTCGTTTGAATTTTGCAATTTTTTTGTCAATAGTTGCTTTGTTGTACCCATTATGTATTGCTGTGTCTACTATATGCTGGTATTCTAACTGGTATTCTTTTTTATTTAAGGGGGTATATACCAGTCTATGTGTTAGGCTGTTTAGTACTGCATGTTTGTGTGTGGTTGGATTGAAACTCTTATTTTTTATGTAATTAGTAGAGTGTGTTGGCTTCCTGTATATGCCAAAGGTTAGGTTCTTTTGTTCTCTGATGATTTTTAGGTCTAAAAATGGTAGCATGCCTTCTTTTTCTATTTCTATGGTGAATTTTATTGATTGGTTCTGTAGGTTTAGTAAGGCTAAGGAGTCTTGTATGAACCTATTAGGGACAACAGCGAAGATGTCGTCAACATATCTGTGCCAAACTTTAAATATGTATGGAAAGGAAGTTGTTATGTGTATTTCTAAGTAGCTCATAAATAAATCTGCCAAGAAGGGTGAAAGTGGGTTGCCCATGGTTAGACCAGTTGGTTGTTGATAGAACTTCTTATTGAAACTAAAACAATTTTGTCCAATGCATAAATTGGTAAGTTGTATGAGGTCTTCTATTTCTTCTTCAAGTAGGTTAGTCTGCTGTAGCCATTTCTTTAATTGACGCAGGAGTTGATCTGTAGGGACACTTGGAAATAGTGCAGTGACATCAAAGGAAACTAATCTGTCTTCTGGTTCGAGTTCCAGGGATTTTATCTTCTGTATTAAATCTTCTGAATTCATTATGTTTTTGCTGTTGAATTTTGGTAGTGAAGAGAATCTCTGTACTAACCATTTTGCCAGTTTGTAGGTAGGAGAATCAATATTGCTGACGATTGGTCTCATCTTATTACCCGGTTTGTGTATTTTAGGTAGAGCATACATTCTTGGTAAAATGGGGTGGTCTGGTTTTAATCTAGATTTATCAGTGTCTGTTATAGTTTTGCTTTCCTGGATGGTTTGATTGAAGGCTTTTAAATGTGATTTTAATGGGTCTTCTTGAATTTGTATGTAATTTTCTTGTTGCAGCATATTTTCTACTCTGGTAATATAATCATCTTTTTGAAGTACAACTAGTTTATTTCCCTTGTCAGCTTTTGTGTATACCACTGGTTTTGATTTTAATGTTTTGATCACATGTTTGGTTGGGAAATTGTTATGTTTATCTGCTTGTATTTCTTGGAGAACTATTTCACATTCTTTTTTTATAGTGGTTTTACTATTTTCATTTAGGTTGTAAGTAGCAATCTCAATGTCTGCGACTATTTCATCGGTTGTTTTTGTGTAGCCAACACATGTTTTTAGGCCAAGGTTTAATACCGATAATTCTGCTTTGGTGAAAGTTACATTTGAAAGATTAATTACGTCAGAGTATGGCGTCGTTTTTTCATTTTTTAGGTTAGGTTTATATGAATGTTGCTTCCGGCGTAGTATGTCTAGTTTTTTCTTTAATTTCAGCGTTTTTGTTTTCATCCTGTAGCTAAGAATAGTGAGGAATTTTGATTGCATGTTTTGCCAAAGTGGATAGCCGAGTGTGTCCGTTAATTTAAGGTGAAGAGCATATAATTCCAGTTCCAATTTTTGTAATTTTGCGTAGTGGTTGTTTCTCTCAATTATTATTACTCTTTTATCGGCTGATGTTTGGTGTTTGCTGTTTTTGTCGTATTTTACAATTCTCCTTACAAACTTTGGTGTGACTTTGTTTTGTATGCATAGGTTTAAAAAACGGATGTCCGCAAATGTGTTTTTTCTTTTTTCTTCAATTTTTTGGTATCTTTTGATGTCACTTTTTATTCCACTGAAATCTGTATTGAAATTTAGGGTTTCTAATCTTACCTTGTTTTTTGCCATGACTTGCATCTTTTCCACTTGGTGGCCAATTATAAATTTTGCTTCTTGTGACTTGTTGGTCATAAATTACGTATGTATTGTAATGAAAAGAAGCTAGAAACAGTGATGTGTATTGATTTTAAAGGTGAGTCGAAATTGTAACACTAACATCACTTAAGTTTACTCACATACTATACTATATATATAGTTTTTTTTCCCTTTAAGGGCGCATTATAAACATTCTTAATATATTTTTGAAACTTGTGCTGCACCTGACCCTCATTTACATCGTTTCAGGAAAAAAATCATAACTTTTAAACCAATTACACTAAAAATATGACATTCAGGTCATTTTACAGTGAAATTTACGCTGCAGCGATTGGCACCACTACTGTTAAGATGGCTGCTGCCTGTGCGAGGTAAAAATAGTAAACATTTGAATTTTATCTTCAAAAAGTGTGATATCGTAGTATTTTCTTGTGCCAGGGTGCATTTTTTGTTAGTGTAGTATATTTTAACTCGTTATAGTGATTATTAGACATGGGTAGGACGAAACCAGTGTTTAAAAAATGTAAAAACCAATAATAGGAAACAGGTATTATAGAAGATATCCAGTTGAAAAATCAAGTCCTGAACTTGTGGATAACAATTCACCTTCAACATCAATCCCTCCAAGTAAATCTAAAGTGAAATTGGCAAGGTTTCAAGATGAATATGCATGTGTAGATGGCGTTTGTGATACAAATATAATTTAATTGTTGATTTTAACATTTTAAGTACAGTTTTATCTGAATTTGTATCTTGCAATTTATGTGTTGGGCAGATCAGATTGACAGAAAATATTACTCAGAGAAATGGTTTAGCCTCCAATTTGAAAATTGAATGTCTTCAATGCAAAAAACAAAAAATTTCTGAAAAGTGTGAAAGTAATAATTTGTTTGATGTAAATATAAGATATTATTATGGACTAAGATGTATTGCCAAAGGGTTTACTGCTGGAAAGTGCTATCAGGGCTTTTAATTATTGCAACTCCACCCACAAATATTTTTAAGTACACAGCAGTTATTGGAGAAAGTGTAAAATCTGCAGCTTTGAAATCAATTGATACGGTAATTTGTATCACAAATTACTTAAAGGTAAATAATAATTGTAATATAAATATGTATTTTTATGTGACATTGATTTCAGAGGTTTATTGATTGTAATTATTATTGGTAAATAATAATATAAGGCTTTACTGAAACTGTTAGTAATGGTGCAAGAATGCAGCAAGGGGTGAGTTGTTTATCGTTACCGGGAACCAGGAAGTTACGTAATGTTTCGCGCCTTTTCGGTAAAAGCTTCTAGAATTTTCCCTAAAAGTAATATGTATTAGTGGTTTTCATTGGATAGTAAAATAGACGCTAATGTTGGCGCGTTTTATTAGCCAATGGCAGTTCATTTATAATCTTTAGGCGTATCTTGAGGCAAGCCTATAAATAAGCCAGGCCGAGGTAGCGTGTCCCCCAGTGTGCAACAAGATTCTCGATACATTACACATCGCCCCCAGTTCAACAAGACTCTCAACACATTACACATCGTTCCCAGTGCAACAAGATTCTCGACACATTACACATCGTCCCCAGTGTGCAACAAGATTCTCAACACATAACACGTCAGCCCCCAGTTCAACGGAATTCTCAGTACAGTACATATCGTCAGTCAGTCCTTCATTTCATCAAGTTACGCGTAGCAGAATTACAAGAAATCTTATAAAGTATTATACAGTTGAATATATAAAGTTGAAGTACGTGAGTTAAAAGTGATAAGCAGTTATTACAAACAGTTTCAGTATGGCGAGTATCCAGATAAATCTGTGAAAGTGTTCGTGAACGTGTTCTGCAATAAAGATTATAAAACCAATTTCTTCGTCAATATCATTTCTAGACAAAAGATTCCTTTCCGCTTCACACCCTGCAAGAGTTAAATGTCGACCTAAATAGCTAGCCGGAGGACAATATACATAACCTTAAATTATTTCAGAAACTAATTCATACAAATTGCTACGACAGAGGGAACTACGGACCAGACCAACGAATGACGTCACACAAGATGGCAACACACGTGAAGTAAACACACATATTTGCTCTCGTAAATTGGCTCCACAAAGTGGTGCTATAAACACGTAAAATTGCTATTACACAATGAAAGAAGCTGCTATAGAAGCTGTAAGTGCAAATGAAAATGACAGTAATATAGCTATTGCATTCGATGGAACTGGCAAAAGAGGGGTTTTAAATCAACAACGGGTGTGCTGCTGTAACAAGTATTGATACAAGAAAGCTACTTGATGTAGAAGTCTTATCAAAATATTGTCAGGGTTTCACTTTAGCAGAGAAAGATAATAGCCAACATGAATGTAATAAAAATTACAGTGGGAATAGTGGTGAGATGGAAGTCTCTGCAGCAGTATCTATTTTTGATCATTCTGAGGAGCAGCGAGAAGTAAGATACTTAAAATTTCTTGGAGATGGTAACTCCAAAGCCTATAAAGCTGTTTGTGAGAGTAAACCTTATGAGAAATTTAGATTGCTAAATTAAAGTGTGCTGGATATGTGCAAAAGAGAATGGGTAAGAGACTGAGAAAACTAAAACAGTCCGATGGAAAATATATCAAGGGTCGCCTTTCAGATGCACTTACAGATGAACTTCAAGTTTACTATGGTAAAGATATGAGACAATTCTGAAGACTTGGGAGAAAATGGCAAGAACAGTTTGGGCTACATTTTTCCACAAAGGATCCACTGATATAAAACCTTCACATAACATGTGCTTGATAGAATGGTGCAAGTACATGCAAGCTAAAGAGGCTGGTACAGGTGACTTTATTCATAAAACCCCATTCCAAAGGCTGTCCTGTTAGCTATAAAACCTATCTATGAAGATTTATCAAACATACAGTTACTAAAAAAGTACCTACATGGAAAAACTTAAAACATGAACGAGGCATTCAATAATGTAATTTGGACATGAGCACCAAAAAATGTCTTTGTAGGATTAAAATCCCTATAATTGTGTTTCTATGACTCAATTTTAACTTTTAATGATGGTAACATAGGTAGGGTTAAAGTGCTGGAAGATCTTGGCATAAATGTTGGAAAATACACAGCAACTATTCTGGAGGGACTGTATCAGATAAGAATCACCAAAGTTGAAATGGTGTTCAGAAATATGAATAAAGAAGCTAGATCCAACAGGAGGAGAGCAAGACTTTAGCTGGTGATGTTGAAAAGGATTTTGATTACTGCCCAGGAGGATTCTAGTTGCTTTGTACCCATAAAAGTGAGTTTTTCTTTCATTTGTTTCTTTTTAATGTTTCTGTAAAACACATTTTCTGTTATAAAGGTGCTTTTCTCAGAAACTATGAAAGATAAACATCTCAAATTTTCAACACATATCAAGGATACTATAACAGAGTTGCAGATCAAGTTTTGTGTCAATCAGTGAAATGTTTAAAGAAACAATTGTTGAAGAAAAAAATTTTAACGTTTATATAAATGGAGATTATATTACAAAACAAGATTCACATATTTTAAAAAAAATTGCCTGAAATACCCATAAAAGTTTCACATTGATATCTGTAGTAGTTCTTGAGAAAAGTGTACCTTAAGTAGCAATTTTAACATTGGCGGGATTAGGCTTTTAATCTCCCCTGGAGTACCCTGTTTTTTAACCTGAAAGAGTTTGAGAGTTGCTTATTGTACTTCCCCCATTTTTATTAGATCCTTATCCCTCAACTCAAAAGTGTGCTCGCCAAATTTAGCTGTTATAACCACTGGTCTCTTATGAAACAAATTCATTTTATGGTAATTCTTGCTCCATACATATGATTTTTTTTGTTTTTGACCAAAACCAAGTCTCCTATTTCGGGTGTCCATATATAAATCCTTCTGTTGTATAACATCCATTTAGGGTACATTTATTCTTTTTTTTTTATCATTGCAGCCAATTTTGCCATATTCATTATTATGCAATAATTTGTTTATAACCTAAAATAATGTGTGGTTTCTTCATCCAACAACTCAAATTTTACATATACAAAATTTGACAGTTCAATTACATAATTTTGCAGCATTTCCTGTATAACTTCCTCTACTTGCTCTCTAGTTGTAAAAGGTAGGTTTCTACACTTGTATGTATATGGTGCTATGGACTTCACTTCAAACGAATGCATGTATGGTGCACTTGCCATGTTTAGGTGAAAAAACTTTATTTTTTCACAAAACCTGCAATAACATCTCTTTCTCCTTGGCAGATAACTCGTGTGTGTCCTCTACTTTTCGACAAATTTTCATCGCCATGTCTGGATCCCGGGCGCTGTCACTCTGGTATGCCACCAACTGGCATTGGCCTACCTGTCTCTCACTGCTGGTGTTAATTATGAATAACTGGAGTCACTGCAAAGTTCCTGAATGTTGATGTAAAAAAGTTCATTATCCAAGCTCTGGCTCCAGGTTAAAAAGTTACTTTGTAATTACTCCTCTTCAGCATGTATGATAGTTATGTTCTGTCCTTCATGCAAAGTGATTGATTCTACAAAGAATGTTCCTTCGACTATCTTTCACTCTCCCTCTGTGTAGGTGTTTTCTTCAATTGCTTGTCCCCTTGTGAATGGTACCATCATC
This sequence comes from Deroplatys truncata, assembly GCA_030765065.1. Classification (NCBI taxonomy): domain Eukaryota; kingdom Metazoa; phylum Arthropoda; class Insecta; order Mantodea; family Mantidae; genus Deroplatys; species Deroplatys truncata. Next base: position 539,401,153 of record CM060990.1, read on the forward strand.
TTTCCCTTTTCCAGAATTAAACATTTATTTTTCAAAATTAATAATAACTTCCCATTTATTGAACCAATTCAAGCCAACAAGCACCTCTTGTTACTTAAAATGTTACATTTCCCACAGCTATCAAAAGCATTGCTTGTTGCTTAACCCATTCTATACTCTTGGAAATGGCTACCGTACAGTACACATTTTAATTGGCAGTGACATAATTTTTATTTTCTAGTGCTGCAAATTATGAAAATATTCTTCGGAGCATGCAGAAACATTTGTGCCCATATCTATGAGCACCTCTGTCATCACACCTATAATTTCTACTATTATCTTGGGTGATTCATTTATATCTGAGCATGCAGACATTTTATTTGCATTGTTGAGGTTTGCTATATCTGTACATTTATTAATTGTTGCAATGGGCCCTAAATGAGATGACTGGATTTGGTCACTTCTGGTTTCGATATTTACTGGCCCCTGTAAACACCTGGGCCTGGTTTCCTAAATTCTGTACATTTGGTTGAGCTTGGCTCTCCCTATTTAATCCTGGTTTGACCTCCATCTCCTCCCATTGTTGGAGTTTTCTATGGTTTGGGAGTTAACCAGACTATTTCTTCCTGAGCTATTGGCATTTCTCCTTTACCAGTAATTGTTAGAGTTTCCTTGGAATTGGTTTTGGTTTTGCTGGTACTGATTCTGATTCCCTGGAAGTTTCTTCAGTCATTGTTAAAGTTATCATTGTAATTATTACGTCCAGTGAAATGGATGTGGTTGATTGTGGCCTCCCTGCTGTTTTGTTCTATTTTGCCTATGACCATAGTTGGGTGCTGTCTCTCTGACCTAGGCACCTGATATCTGTACCTCTCCCTTGGGGAATTTTGGTGTCTTTCATTGTTAAATCTGGCAGTTTGTGCCCCTGTCCCCATAAAATGTGGCTGTTGTCTACTATCCAGGGAGAATATATTTCCCCATGGCCGTACCTACCATGTGCTTGCATTACTGGGTTCTTGTTCAAAATCAGTTATCAACTTAAGCATTTTTGCAATTGTTTGTGGCTGTGCAACAATGAGGCTATTTTGAATCTGGTTCAGAGTGATTTATCAGAAGTGTAATTAACTCCCTGTCCTCCATTGGTGGATCAATTTGTTTACTTTTCTGTGCTAACCTTAAGACATAGGTAATTAAACTATTAAACTACTGTGCACATTTGGATTGTAATGCTCATTGTTGAGTTTTAATCTCACTCTGTTGACTTCTGTTGGGCCCCAATATCTGAGAAGGAATGCTTGTCTAAATTCTGCATAGGAAAGGGAGTCTCCCAGGGTTAATTGTAGCCAGTTTAATGCACAACCCTTTAAGGCTTTTCTAACAACAATAAGTTTGATTTCCTCTGGAGTAGACTTAACCTAAAATACTGCTTCAATTCCCTTACGTATTCCTTGGCATGATCCCCTTTTCCCTCCTCAAAAGTTGGAGAAGATCACTCATTCAATAAGTGGGAATTGAAATTGTGATGCAATGAGAGCATGTAGCCAGTGAAATAACACTACAAGCATGTGCACCATTATGATTACAGTTGTTATTTGCAGGATTTGAGGCTTCACCAGAGAGCAATGATGTGCTCCCAGTGTCCACTGAAATTTCTTGGCAGTCACTTAATGTGCTTTTAGATGAACTTTTTCCAATTCTAATTTTTGCATATTGTGTTTGAGTTCAACAATTTCCTTATCATGCACACTGTTAATTGTCTGAGTAACATTTCTAAGGTCTGCAACCTCCTGACTACTTTCTTACTTTCTACCTGAGTAGCATTAATAATGCATTTAACTGCGGTTAATTCAGAGTTCATTCTATCTTCTAAAGATCTGTGTCCTAACATTACATTTTCCTGAACCTGAGTTAATTCTGCCGTACCTTAAATTAAATTGAGTTTTATTTATGGATGCTCTTTAACTACTTTGGTCCTTAGCGTCCCATTCTATATTGAGTGTGAAAGACTGGAAAGTTTGCTCAGAGGCCTCTTTATCAGACTTGAGGTTCTTTTATGTGCCATAAAGGCTCTTTTATGTACCTTAAATCTACAACACAGGATCACTGGCTTTACTTCCGTTCCGAAGGAAGCCATGCTAAGGATTTTTATGCCCGAAAAAAATCCATCGCCCCCTGCGCCAGGTTTGAACCCACGACCTCGAGTCTAAAGGCTAGCGTGGTACTCCTAGACTATGGAGGACGACACCGTTGTACCTGAATATTGTTGTGAGTTAGTGTTGTTATCTATAAAGTTACAAATTCAGAAGGACTGGTTACCTCGCCTGAATATTTTGTGACTTGGTGTGCCTATCTGTGAAGTTGCAAATTCAGAAAGACTGGCTACCTTGCCTTGATTTACATTTAATTCTTGCATGATACTAAGAATGTCTGTTTGAATATTTGCTTTCCATGAACTGATTTGCTCTTAGTTTTTTTGCAACTGCATACTTGAATCTGTAATGTTGCTTTCTAGTTGTTCTTGCAGTTTTCTATTTTATCCCTTATTGTTGCTTTGTAGTTGTTGCAACTGCCTACAATTCTCTACTTTGTTTCCATATTGTGGATGCTAACATTGACTGCTGCATTAAGTTAGCAGTGCCTTGTCAATTGTCTACAGGTTGTGGAGCTGGGCTGGTTACTGCTTGTTGTAACCCAGTTTCCCTAGTTTCTAAGTGCCGAACAACAGATGGAGCAATGGTTTCTCCCTCTTGACATGTTATAACCATTCACAGATTCTGCCATGTTGATTACTTTGTTGTTTCTGAGCAACATGCAAAATTACAATACTACAAAATTAAAGTAAATGACACTTTTGTACATTACTCTGTGCTGATGATTCTGGAAGTTCTGGGTGCTATGATTTCCTCCTGTTGGTTGTGCATGCATGGTGCCTTCCTTACTTAAACGATGCTGGTTGTAGCGGTCGGGTGTACCACTTCCTTATACACGTGCTGTCTCGCCTGGATGATGTCTCAAGGTGGAAGTTCTCTGCCTGGGCTGCCAGTCATAGAGTTGAGAAGAAATGTCTGTCCTAGCTACATGTCTTTGGTGAATCTCAGGATATTGTGGGTGAAGGCAATTAATGAATTGAATTCCCTTAACAACTTGGTTTATTCTAACACAATAACATATCAAAGTAGCTAGCAACTGTTCCCCTTTTGAATAGTAATAATAATAAGTAATCTATAAGCTGTTATTTTATATCTTCCTACTACTGTAGATTTTGCCATGGACCTAACTATCTACGTCACACACTATCTTCCCCACCCACACACGCACAAATCTTCTGTTTGTAGTTCATACGAGAGAATGTTAAAGAGAGTTGAAGTCTAGGGCCGACCCTCCTTTCATACTCCTCTGCTATGACGCTATAACATGCACCTTTTTATGTAACGTCTATTCTTATTGGGGATTTACTTGGCATGTTATGAGAACAAAATTGCCCAATTTTAAAAGTCAAGCTTCTGTCTTGACTCCTTTGGTAAAACCCACTATCTCTGTCCCACTCACAACTCTGGTTTCTCTATCATTGGACTCTTTTTCCAAATCCCTTGATGTTCCAGGAATTCTACCCCAATCTCCATCCTTGTCTCACCTCGAACCTCTCTCTCTGTTTGCTGTTGCTTTGCCTAATCCTGGTACATTAGCATGTGTATTTTGGTGGGCTTTTAACCCTGATGCCAGCTCACTTCCTTCTAATTACAATGTTTCCTTACATATGCCTACATTTTATGATACAAGTAATTTCACAATATTATATTACATTATTGATTATATTCTTATCTTAGTTAAGATTCCTGTTATTTACAATTGTTAGCCCTGTCGGTGTATGTCCCCCTACAATATTATTATTTTCAAGAGTACAGCCTATCCAACATTAAGTTTTCAAAAAAATTTTAAAATTATGGTAAAAGTGATATGGGTCTGTAATTAGAACATGGTACTTATTACCCTTCTTGAACAGTAGTTTGAACCACAGCATATTTAAGTCTATCTGGCAAAATTCCATTTCTGAGAGACTCATTTTATATATATATATATATATATATATTACAATGGTGTAGTTATTGCAAAGAAACAGGGTTTTTAGGACCTTCCACAAGATTTCATCATAGTCTGCTGAGTCTTTTGGTTTTAATGCATGGATACATTTTGTATTTCTGTAGGTGTGATATAATCACATTTAAGTTCAAGAAGCTGGTTTGGCTATAATCTTCTCACATACTCTAGTGCTTCCTTACTATTTCTAGTGTTTATGTTTAATTCATTTGCAATATTGAAGTAAAAGTTGTTGAATATATTAGCAACGATATTAGTTTTCTTAATTTCTTTATTCTCTACTTTTAAAGTAATTGCTTCTTGGACTTTGAGGTTTTAGCCTATTTCGCCTTTTATAATTCCTTATATGGTTTTAATTTTGTTTGATTGATGAATTTGTTTTTGAAAATGTAAAAATTTAGTTGCTTGGATTACCTTTCTGAGAATTTTACAATGTTCCTTTTAATGGTTTATCAGATTTACATCATTGCTAATTCTAACTTAGTGTAAAGTTTTCTTTTTTGTACACACAATGTTTTAATTCCTATAGCGATCCAGTCAGCACATTGTTTATGAACTTGGTGGATTTTAAGTGGAATACATGACTCAAAATGAGTACTGAATATTTTTAAAAAGTTATTAAATTTCTGATTTACATCATTGCAAGAGAAGTTATCCCATGTTGCTTGTAGTAAGCACTGGGAAAAATTACCAAAACTTTCTTTATTAATTGCTCTAAATCTGACATGACTTTTTTATTTTGGACCTGATAACCACATTATTTATATTAATTACTTGAACATCATGGTCGGACAAGCCACTAACAATTGGATATACTAGGTGTGCCAACTGTGCCATATTTGACATATGCAGATAACCCTTTGTGCATTAAAAGAGTTGCAGAACTCAAGAGGGCATTCTAAGTAAACACAGGTCAGTGGGGAACTGGCGCATTAGCACCCTAAAATGCTGCTGCTGCCGCCGCCGCCACCGCCACTTAACAGGGAGCAAAATTTTGAACACCTATTCAATGACCGAAGTCAGCATAATAGTACCGTTAGATGATAATAATAATAGTAACAATAACATTTATAATAGCAAGCAAAGAAGTGGTAATGAAACACTGTGTGCTCATGTTTGCTTATAGTTCGTGATGTTAGACAAGAACAGCGTAAACACAATTAAAAAATAGCTATGGGCAGATATGGATAGTTCAAATAAAGACATTTGAATTATTTTTCAGTATAAAAAGTGAGTTTATTCCCTTGAAAATAAAGCTTCTAACTCAAGTGGAAAATATTCTGAGACCTTTTTGGTCTATTTTTGTCTGTCATCACAGACGGTACACTCTATTGCAAGCCTAGGAAGTGCCTCTCAATGAGCACGATCCCCTCATCATCTTTGCTGATAAGCAAGATGAGTAAACAAAGCTCAGATATCCTTGTAGCTCAGTCGGTAGAGCACCTGCTTGCTGTGCAAGGGGTCCCAAGTTTGATTTCCAGCTGAGGGTGGGAATTTTTCTCTTGCCAAGATTATCCCCTATCCTCCCCAGAGTCTGAAAGTATGAATGAGAGTGTGAATGTGTGCTCAATCTAATAATTAAAGCCAAAGTTTACTAGAAACCCAAAGACAAGTGAATACAAGTTAACACCATTGCCTATAGGCAATAATATTTTCAAAAGGAAAGGCCTAAGACCATTGTGGTTAAAGGCAGGGTATAAATGGAATTTAAAAAAAAACAAAGCTCACTCACGCTAATTTGCCAGTTCCACACTGACCTGTGTTTACTTGGAATTACCCTGTTGAGTTCTGCAACTCTTTTAATGCATGAAGGGATATCTACCCTCTTGAAATACAGTGTGATTGGCCACTTGGTACTGTTGAGGACTCAAGAGCAGTTGTACTTACGAAGATGTTATCAATTAGTATTTGTGAGCTATTAGTTATTCTAGTAGGAAAGTTACCATAGTGTATCATGTTAAAGTGCCTAATATATTACTGAGTCAATTTCTCTTTGGGCTTGAAGTTAAGAAATCGATATTTTCATCGCCACAAATTACAATTTCCCGTGTTGGTCTTGCTAAAAATGTAACATCCTATTCAGCTGAATAATGAAATTTTCAAAATTCCCTACAGAAGCCTGATATAGTGCTATGACAATTATGCCAACTTCCTGGTAATGCAACTGAAAAACACACACCTCAATATCTTGTTCTCCAAAAAATTTTGAAACATTGATTACCTTATGAGGTATGTCTTGTTTTAAAAAGTATACATATCCCTCCATCCTTAAGAGTTTTCCTTCAGTATTCTGGTCCCCTAAAATATCCATGCAACACTAAGGATGAAAGTTCCTGTTGTTCTAAGTGATGTTCTGATATACATAATATGTGCAGGTTTACAGTTTCTAGACATACTAACAGTTTTTCTAGTTTGATCTTTATTCCTCTAATATTTTGATGAAAAACAGTAAAACATGTGTTAGATTTATTAATAGAATTTCAATCCCCATTTAAGATGACATTATCACTTACTTTTATTTCCCTTGTGGCCGAGTGCATCATTCCCGGTTAAGAGAATACTGCAACTTTATCAATGTTTAATAATGGTAAAATGTTTACCGCTCACTGGTGAGTGGTAAAGAATCCAAAATGAAATTTAATAGTTACATTTATATTTTCAATATTTTCATTGATTTGCATGCAACGAAGAGAGAGTAATAGAATGGAGAAGGAGTATACATATTTGAAGAACTAAATGATGTTTAATTTCGAAGATTCAAGTTGAAAAAGGAAAGAATACCCATTTTAGATGAAACTGGTGAATAGCTCCAGTTCCCCTAAAACAAGGAAACATCCAGTATCCTCGGAAATTATCATCGTGTAGCTCTGTGATATAATGGGACTGGAACATTTCAAGAAATAATAGGTGATGTGAATGATTAAAGACAGAACAATGGCATGTGGCATAAGCAGGATTTCATGTGTAATTGCTTTGTTATCACCTCAGTGAATAAAACTGCTTCATGCACAACGGGAATAGATGCATCATGACAATTTTAGTTAAAATACCATACATTTAATATATTTACATGCTACATATATCTTGAATTTTGCAAAAATAGCCTGTTGTAAAGTGCTCTTCATTCGAAAAAATGTTGTATAATCTTGTTTTCGATATTAGTTTAATTTGTCAACACTCAATCCAAATAAAAAATATAATTTAATCTTCCAAAATTTAATATTCATGCAATTGCTATTAATAAAGCAACATCTAAAACATAATAAAAAAGACGAAAAGAATAACATACTGTTAAACCTTTTGTCTTTTTTTAAAATATTATTCAGTTGTTGCTTGTGATATCATTGAAAGAGCATGGAATTTCAAGGCCAGCATATAGTCACTGCTTTTAAACATGTGGCTACCAACTTGGTTTCCTCTATCCCCATTGTACCTACATTGAATTGTATGATGTAACTGTTTCTGCAAAGGTTTGTCTTGATTAACATGAAGCAAATAAAAAAAAAATCTTTAGTAAGAATGGCGTGTAGAGCTTATATAAAAATAAATGATAATATAATAAAGAAAGTCATGTGTATGTAACACATCAGAATATTTGCTAAGTTTTCACTTTGTCTTTAATGGTTAACATCAATCATCTTTTTGTTTTTGATTGTTGATTTGTACTTATTTGCTAAGCCATAACACACAACTCTCATAGTGCTAAAATTCGATGCTCTTGAAGGTTTATCGCCTATATTCTTCATTGTGTCCGTTGCGAATGTATTTCGAGGCAAAATGTCTGCAAATAGATTAAATACAGGTTAAATGTAGACTACCAGCATCGGCTATTTCCTAAACAAGCAAGTGACTGTCAAAATTAATCACTGCCTTCTGAATACTACTAATAATTGCTTTGAAGGAGAAAAATAGTGGAAAACCAGACACTATGAAACCACGGTATTCAAACCAAGGGTTAGCAATGGTGCACAGGTTTTATGACTTTACCATGGCAGTAGTTTAACCGCAGTATCAGTACAGCGTATATTTACCAGGATTGATGCACTCAACCATTAGATTTCTAAAAGTTTGACCATTCGTGTTAGAGTTTACCTTAAAAAAGGATATGTGTTACTTAAAAAATCTAAGTATCCAAAGTGCTGTCTGAATTGGTTAAATGGTGCTGATATATACATAAAGGATGAAAATAAGAGTAAGAATTAATTGTAAGGAGATATTGTGTGCCTCTGAGCCTAATGTGCATTTCATCTAAGCAAATAGAATGTATATCAGTTGTAAATGACTTCTTGAAGAAAGCAAAACATAAATTTTAGTAAAACTAATTTGCAATCAGATGCAATTTAATAGTTAAGAAAATCTGCTGTAGTGGAAAAATAATGAAATGTTGAGATACAGCTTTTGGTTAATGAGGGCATACATAGAGGCATTTCTGGTCTGGCCAAGCAGTGTAGTTTTGTAAACAGGTGTTTTATAAAGGGTAAGGGTAGTTTTAAAAAGTTTAAAGGTACTGTGTGATTGAAAATAAGTTTCAAAAGTTGTAAGGTAATACATGGTTTTCGCCAGGTCCTGTAGTACAGTGAAACTTATTCAAGACTGAAGTGGCATGATCCTAATTTTTTTCTGCTTTGGAGAGGTTTCGATATTATTGAGATATTCCAGATGTTTTTCTTATGCATAGTTTGAAGATTAATTACATACACTGTGCCAAATAGTTTCAATATCATGCATTTCATTAAAACTATTCACCTTAGTACATATATGTAGTTTATATCCATTGCATAATCTAGTTTATATATTATATATGTTACATACATTATTTCAGTCTCTCTGTTCTTTCACCAACACATTCATCACAATATTAATTAAAAAGTTTTGCAGTATAGATTTGAGTCTCTTTGCTCTTGTACTAAGACATGCATCACAACACTAAACTAGGAATCGTAGCACTATACACATATCTGAAAAAGCACTACATTTTTATGTCATATCCTTTATCGCAAAATGCACAGCTTTTCTCACAATACACCATGCAACAGATAACACTGAAGGAAAAAGATACTTTTGCAATTGTAACTCCTTTTTTTCATCCTTGATGCGATCTCGGATATATGTGTTTACAAAGAAATCTCAATTACCTTAAAGATCTACATTTGTAGTTTCCTTGGAAGTACAGTATGTCCCAAAATAAAATACATAAAACATTGCATTTTCCTTGGAAACACAGCATATCTCAAAACAAATGCATTTTAATATTGCATATCTCCATTTTAAATACTTGCAGACAGTTTCCACTTCCACCTTGAGCATTTCTGTGTTATTTAAGAAACGTAACACAAAAATTATTTGATTTCCACCAGGGTGGAAACTTTTTTCCGAAAAAGACCGGATTTGGGCTTATTTTGTGTCCAATTTGGTCAGGTTTCACTGTGTAATTACACAGTATTCTGTCCAGATAGGTTAAAGTGCAGAGTTCTACTCGAAGGATTGAATAATTTTTGAAAGTTGTAAGGTAACCGTTAATTCTGAAGGATCTTGTAATGTAAGTGTAGAAGTTTTGTTTGTATATGTCAAAGAGTGTTGATTTGTAAGTAAGAGCATCAAAATAAGTGTGGCCGATGTTTTTGAAAATTGTAGATTGGCTTATTTTTGCCAGATTCTAAAACCCAGATGCACAACTTTTTATCAAAATCATAAAAAAAAATACTCTGTGATAGATACCAACATTCAGTGAAATCAGAGAGAAATTTAGTGTTATGAATACATATATAACTCCTCCCCACCCTCCATCCAGTAACCCAGTTTCAAAGATTTGAAGTCCACTTTGGGCTGAAAAAGTCAGTGAGAATATGAACCTTCCCCCACCCCATGCAATTTGAAAATGTTTGAAAATATTTTATCATCTATATCCATCAGGAAGAACAGGACTTTCCATAGGTGAAAGAATTACCAAAATTGGTTGAGTAGCTTTCAAGATAGCCATGTACACAAACACAGCACCCACAAATTTTCTCCCTTAACATAATATTCTTTATAACAATATAAAATCCATGAAAAATAATGTAGGTTAGCATGTATCAGTTATACAAAATGAATTACTAATCTTTTTGAAACCATATGTTTTACACATACGTGTTTGTCATGATGTATGTTATGATGTAGGTATGTTATGCATTTCTTCTGTGCTGCCTCTTAACTCTGCAAACCTTGCACAATAATATACAACCATTAGATAAAAACATTTCTGAAACAAATTCAGAAATCACTTGGATTAAATGATATTGTTAATGCATATTTACAGTGCAACTGAAATGGACTGTTCTACACCATTTGATTTTTAGACCACCAAAGCGACTGTTTTCTTAGGTTTACTATTTGCCTCAAAGGAATGGGTTGTAAATGCAGTAGTTGTCCACCATGGTTGTCTCTAGTTATGTAACATTAGCATTGGCAGCAATCTGAGCTCTGGTTGTCCATTCTGTTACCTTACTCCTTAATTGAGTTGCAGTTGAGCAAGTGTAACGAACAGATGTGTCAGTGAATAGCTCCGTATATGTGACACGAAGGAAACATGAGGATATCTACAGAAATTTACCAAGCAAGAAACAGAGCATTTAATTCAAGACATATAAACTATCAGAAGATGAAAATGGAAGGAGGTACATCATTGGTATTGCTGCTAATAGTAGTGACCACACTACTAATAATTGGAGGTATAGAAATGAACCCGGGACCTGGATCTTTGGAAAAGAATGTGATGGGCTTTCTAAAAAAAATGAACAAGGAATTGATAGAGATCAGAAAAATGGAGAAAAGTCTGGAATCCATACTGACAGAGAAAATAGATGAACCAAAAGGAACAATAAAAGGATTAGAAGAAGAATACAAGGAGTTGGAAATACTAGCACAGAGGGTAACAAATTTGGGGAGAGAAGAGGAAAGACATAGGAAGTTAAATATCATAATTTTTGGTAGCAGAAGAAGGAGGAAAAAGAACATGGCAGCAAGTACAAGAAATTATAGAAAAGAAATTGGAGTTGCAGATACAAGGTTTTGAAACAATTGATTCATTTCGATTAAGAAGAAGAAATTCGAACAATAGCGATACTGGTAAAACTTAGCACTATGAAGTTTAAAATGTTAGTCCTGTCAAACGCAAGAAAACATAAGGGCACCAAAATATTTATAGAGCAGGACTTGGGGAAAAAAAGAAAGAGATCAGAGAGAGATTTTGTTAAAGGTAATGAGGAAGGCCAAAGAAGAAGGAAAAAAAGCATATGTTAGAGGACTAACATTTTGGATTGATGGAAGAAAATATGTCACGACTCAGCAAGGAGAGGGATTGACAGGGCTCAGTGGGTGTATGGAATGTGGAGGGGCTGTTGAACAAAATTTGTAACTGTGAAATATTCCAAGTGTTAAAAGTGGCTATTAGTGGTTATGAATTCTATGGCAAAGGAGGAGTGAGGGAGAAAGAGAAAGTGCAGATGTCGGAGGTAGTAGGTATACTCATGAAGAATAAGAAAATAAAAGTGAAATCACTAGATGGGATAGGAAAAGGGATGGTATTGTGGTGCATAATAGAAGTAGGAGAGGTGAACATAAGAAAGGTATGCTTAGGAGTAGTTTACAACCCACCAAGTGTTTCAAAATTCTATGATCAAAATATGTTCAAGAAAGTGCAACAGGACATAGAAGAAATACAGGGTAAATATGTAGAAATAGATATGATAGTTGCAGGAGACTTTAATGCAAGGATAGGGGAAGAGCAAATCAGAATATGTGAAGTACAAAACAATATAAAGAATACAGCAGATATAGAAACTAGGAAGAGTAGAAATAAAATGTGCAATTGTGAGGGAACGAAGTTGATTGACTTTTGTGAAATGAATAATATGATTGCGTGTAATGGACTAAAAGGTAGGGATAAAGAAGGGGAGTTCACATTTACAAATAAGAATGGACAAAGTGTGATAGATTATATACTATGCTCAACAGAGTTAGATGCATACCGTGCAGATTTTGGAGTCATGAGCATTGGTTTTACTAATTGTCACTTCCCATTAAAAGTAAGCTTTAACATTAAAAGCGAGATGAAAATAATAGAATCAGATAAAAACAGTAAGAAACTTAGAGCATATAGATGGAGGGATAAAGATAAGGAAATATTTTGCAAAGAGTAGAGAAGGGGGTGGAAATAATAGGGTTAGCATTTCTAGAAAAGTTGATACAAAAAGCCGAGATAGAGGGAGCTATGTTGAGCATGGAGCAGGTAATAAAAAGGCAGGGTGGAAAATGAAGGAGAATAATACTTATTCACAAGATGAAGGATGGTATGATCACGAATGTTACGAGACAAAGAAAAAAGTGGAAAGAGAACTAAAGAAATGGGGGCAGACAGGAGAACAAAAAGATAAAGAAAGTTTTTTAGTACAAATATGGGGGTATAAATTTCAAATGGAGGTGAAAAAGAAAGAATGGGGGGGGGAAATTAAGTCGTAAAATGAATGAAGCAGCAAAAAATCAGGATATGAAGGTGATATGGAAGATGGTGAAACATATATATATATATATATATATATATATATATATATATATATATATATATATATAAGAACAAAAGTGGGGGAACAACATACAGGCAGAAACATGATGCAATTACTGTAAAGGTTTATATGGGGTGCACACATTAATCAAAGTTCAAGAGAGTTTCAAAGAATGAATACAGTATATTGAGGATTTAGATAAAGAAATTAAGATAAATTAAGTAAAAACACAAATATTAAAGTTAAAAAATAACAAGGCCTGTGGAATCGATGGGTTATTAGGTGAATTCTGGAAAGCATGGGCAAAAATGTTGATAGGCTGAGGTTAATAGTGAAATTGTTTAACTCAATATGTAAAAGGGGTAGAATCCCAGAGAACTGGAAAAAGGGAATTGTAGTATAGTACCAATGTATAAAGGCAAAGCATATATAGAGGATCCTACAAATTACAGAGGTATTACCCTTCTAGCAGTGATAGGTAAAGTATATACAGGAATGCTAGTTGACAGAATGCTGAGATGGGCAGAGAAAGAGGGAAAACCATCAGAATTCCAAGCAGGATTTAGAAAAAGAAGGAGAACAATGGATAATATATTAATCATAAAGACAATGGTGGATAATTACTTGAGCACAAAAAAGGGTAGAATATAAATGGTTTTTATTGATTTAGAAAAAGCATGTGATACTATCAACAGGGATGCACTATGGTTAAAACTAATTAAGAAAGGGATAAGTGAGTCATTTATAAAGAGTATAAAACATTTATGTGCAAATAATGAGTGCTGTGTGAAAATAGCCAAGGGAAGAATTACTGAAGAGAACGTGAATAATTCAGGGCTTAGACAAGGGTGCAAACTTAGTCCAGTGTTATTTAACCTACTTATAGATGATATTATAGAAGAGATAAAAAAATTTAATAAGCATTCACCAGTTATTAATAATAAGGAAATACCAGGATTATTGCTTGCAGATGATCTAGTGGCAGGTTCCATTTTAGTTGTGGGACTAAGTAAAGCTATTGAAGCAATTGCAAATACTGTAAAGATTGCGGGCTGACAATAAACAAAAAGAAATCGAAAATCATTATCTTTAAGAAAGGATATAAACTAAGAAAGACCAAAAATTGGTATTAGGAAGGAACGGAATTGGAAGTGCTTAGGAAAATTGACTATCTAGGAGTAACACCCAATAGTGCAGGGGATTGGGGAGAATAGAAGAAAAAAGTACTAGCAAAGGGGAAACAAGCAATACAGGTAATCAAAGCATGTGTGAACAAAATACCAGAAATGCAAATTATGTGGTTAGAAAGGATATATAGCATGGTGGTATAAGCAAGGATGTTATATGCAGCAGAGATATGGGGCTGGCAGAAGGATGGGAAAATGTAGATGCTATACATAGGAATTTTTGCAAAATAACGCTGGGGTTGCCAAGAAGTTCACCGAATGGAGTAGCACAAGCAGAACTAGGGAGGGTGGGAGCAAAAGGCAAAATGGTAGAAAGGGCAATTAAATACTGGTTCAGAATACAGCTACTAGAGGAAAATGATATACTAAAGCAAACTTGATTGTACAGGAGAAAATGGGTGAAAAAAGAAACTTGGATGCTCAAGATACAGACAACATTGGAAGAAATAGGAATGGGGGAAACTTGGGCTGAAAGAAACAACAAAAGTAAGGGCTTCTGGAAAGAAATTAGAACAAGAGGGGAGGGTATTGAGAAGCAAGAAATTATAAGTAGTTTCAAGGAAAAATGGTCATTAATATATTATAAATATTTTAAAATGGAATGGGAAAAAGAAAGATACATTGAAGTATGCAATAAAGAGGCCAAAATGGGGTATGCATAGGCAAGGACAGGTGTAATGAATTTAAGTGGTTTAACAGGGAGAAGAAGGGGTGAGAGATGTACTAAATGTAATGGATTACATGACAATTGGCATTATCTTCTGGAATGCAATGATACGGATAAAGGAAGAGAGGATTTAATACTAGAGAAATGGAAAAAATTACCAATAGAGCTAAAGGTTAGGAAGATTTTTAATACAACATCAAATGCATATATGGAGAATGGAGAAAGTAGACAAATATTTAGGAAAAATAAGGTTAAAATGTTTAAAAGAAATGTGAAGCAAATTGGAGAAAATGCAGAAAAAGGGTAATAAGACAAAAAATTAAATAGCGGATACATTATACTTCCCCATTCTATATATACAATAGAATGTTAAATATAAAGGGAAGAGAAATAATAAGCAACTCCATTATATGTAAAGTTGACAATAAATCATTCATTCATACTCCTTAATTCCCAGAATGTATCACTGGCTGTTTAACCCTTTGGGTGCCAACATCTGATGCAAGCCGGGACAATTTGCATGCGTAAATTACCAAGAGCCTATCCATTCTGCAGAGGTTGGTTTGTTTGTTCAAATGATTTACAATGCATGCAACATATGCCATAAGTGCTTACTTCTAGCTGATGTATAATATTTAAACTCTGTGATTGTAGCTTTTCTCATGTTTATTTAAGTTTTCTTTGTGAGGTGCTTACGAATCGGCCATTGTAGCGTGTCATAAACAGAATAGCATGTGGTGGTGTTTATTTCTTGCCAGTCTTGTTTTTTTCATGTGTTTACGATTTCTTATGGTTTTTGCTTACTGTGCATCACAAAATAACATCTGAAACAGAAAGTCATTGACGTAGAAGGAACTTGAGGTAGCATTGCTGGAAAGTGATAGTTAATAGTGGCATTTCAATTAATGATGATGACGATAAGGCAAAAATTCGAAATTAATAAATTAAGTATTTTTAATACATGAGGACATAAGTAACATCCTTAAAAGTGTGTAGAAATATGAAACAGTATATCGAGCCATTGAAAAAATCCCAACTCAACAGCCTCAAAGTTGAGGAGAGTAGAAACCTTTGTGTAAAATCTTACATTTCACCTTACTTAGAACTGGCAGTTTAAGCAGTAGCATAGCATTTTAGCATGGCAGTGAAAGATTTAAATAACATTAGATAAAATTGTTTACTTAATTTTAATTTTCTACCACTGCAGTTTTGTTAGGGTTAAAGCGTTTTCAGTCAAAATTCCATTCTAATTTTGCTTAAACCAGGTAAACAACAGTATTGCAGAATGGAAATCATTAGATTAAATAAAAGAATATATATATAACAAAAAATATAAAAATGACCAATAATGCAGCAAAATGATAAAAATTTACCTAAAATAGAAAGGTTGGTAAAATTGCATTAAAATGTTCCATTTTACATCCACAATGAGAATTTATGTACCTATATTTTAGCATTGCCTACAACATAGAAAATAACATAATTATCAACATCTGCCCAGGGTGATGAATTGCCATTTGGTAGGAAATTTTTATGTTAAGAAGTGCTAAGTGATGTAAATGTGAAAATTGCCATCTTGTATCAGCTGATACTGAAAACAGTCTCGGAGTATGTAATATTCTTAATGGTTCTTTAATTTAGTCAACTAATTCTCAATACAAATATGCTTAATGTAAGATGACACAGTTCACAGTGAAGACTAACCAGTTTGAAAGGAGGTAGTGTCTTATTTCAGGATATCCAAAATTCCAAAATATGGAGATTGGTTACATATAAATAGTTTCTGAGTTCAGTTGGGAATTAGTTATCATGACTGTTATTTTACCATTCTAAATAGTAAATGGGTTAAAAACCTCTCCCCAGAAATTTACCATGGTTTTGAGACTACCAGTATGCTCTGCTTTCGAAAGTTGCTGTTTATTTACAAAGACAAGTAAATAATAAGGATTTATGCATATGTTAACATGATTTTGTAAACCAGTTTTGCATTATTAAGATATTTTTAATATCTGAGCATACTTTTAAATGCTATATTATATATGTGGTGTACAGAAATACTCACGGCTATTTTAGAAAGGACTGCGTCTCTTAAAGCACATTGCCTAATGTGTAGTAGTGTAGCAAATGTAGGATTAACAAACAAATAAATGAATAATAAAATATAATAGTTTTAATCCTATTTCATGTTATAAAATGATGCATTTTCAGGCTCTTCTGCTCCTTATTCAGCTGACCAAAGGGAATGCAAACATTCAGAAGATAGTGGCATTTGAAAATGCCTTTGATAGACTGTTTGATGTAATTGCTGAAGAGGGCTATTCCGATGGAGGCATCATAGTAGAAGATTGTCTTCTGCTAATGTTGAATCTACTCAGGAACAATACATCAAATCAAAACTTTTTCAAAGAGGGTAAGTTAATGGACTTTTAACACTATGTAATTTAAACATCATGCTGATATACCTTTGTTTTGTTTTGTTTTGTTCTTTGAATGGAAGAAGGAATTTTATATTTTACACAATGAAAACAAATAAACAATAAATGTGTTACACTTGTAAGATTCTTCCATCACAGCTCCATGCAATCAGGGTGTGATTGATCTCTTCCTGTGCCTTTATAAATATAAATTTCAACTTCACAATTTACCTTTGTTCCCACATTGTGTAGTAAATCATATAGAGAGTGTATTGTCACAGGTGGAGGCCAAGAAGTAATGCCAGCAAAACGTTAACTGCAAACTCTGAATGAATGGATTGTTTCACTCCAAAATTTTAAAATTGTATTTTTCACCATTGCCTTACACAACATTAAAGTAAAACAACTTCAATAATAAAAGTAACCTTTAAATAATTAAGCTAAAAGCACAAATCTAAGTGGAATTTTGGAGCCTTGTTACTGCAATTTACCAAAAGCATCTTCTGCATATGTAGGTTTTAGGGACCTCGGCTGTTTAACATTAATCTAGGAATACATGAGGCTGCCTCAGCAGTTACACAGTACTTGCATACTGTGCAATATGAACACCTTTGCAACCATAGCAGCTTACAAGTGATGAATGCAGCTAATGTGAACAGCAGTTTTGAAGTGGATATAGGTTCCATTGCTATGTCACATATTTCTTTATGCATCAAGGGTAACAGCAATAGCATTACATTGGAGGCATAACAGAGTCTGCCCATAAACTAAGGTAATGAAAGTAGCAAATGTGACTGTTAAAGACAGTACCTAAAAAGTAACTAATTTAGGCATATGGGTCATAATGCTAATGAAAATTTCCTGTCTTGTCATCGATTACTCAGGTTAGGCACACCAAGATTGCATGTTC
Source organism: Deroplatys truncata (assembly GCA_030765065.1). Taxonomy (NCBI): domain Eukaryota; kingdom Metazoa; phylum Arthropoda; class Insecta; order Mantodea; family Mantidae; genus Deroplatys; species Deroplatys truncata. Next base: position 539,418,951 of record CM060990.1, read on the forward strand.
AATGATCCATTAACTTCACTAGCTTAATTTCCTTCCAACATTACCAACTCTAAGTGTTTGATGATATTTATGTTCATTAAGTAGCTGCAATGTCATGTGTTTCACATCTTAATGTCTGTATGAATTGGTACATCAAAACTCTGCCATCTGTTTTGTTACCAATGGCAGTAAGTTTGTCCAACAAACTGAAAGCATCCTCTTTCTGCAATCATACATTCCAACATGCATCTGATCTAATCTGAAATCTTATGGATTACTTCTTGACATTATGCAGACAGTATGTAAAAGTATGAAAGGATATCTAAATGATCTTGTCAACCAAGTGGGTGATGTCTGAACACAGAATGCTCTTTCAAGTGTAACTTCAATCTTTATTGTCATGGCACATTCCACTCCTGACTGTCAGCAACTATGCCAAATCAACGCATTATATTAGCTGTTACATGAACTTGTATATGAACCAAGCAGAAACTGTTAGAACAAACTGGTTTTTGGCATTAGTGATAAAGCAACTTCTATACAAATGTTCAAGAGTTCAGCAAATATCTATGTAAATCTAAATATATAGCTCATTAATAAGCAGTGAAATATTTGAGACTCTGGTAATACTCAAGTGCGTCATTAAACAAAGGAGGAGGAGGAGGAGGAGATGGTATAGAATATAACTGCTCTGCATTCAATATCACTCTATTTACAAAGTAAATGATAATTTTAAGCTTTTGTTGACTGACCATTTCATTTTGACATTCCAAAGGAATTCTCCTAATCGCCTTAACTTGATCTGATTGATGAACATTTTCATAATGCTACAGATCTATTACCTCTAAACTATTTCTTCCCGATTAGTTTTTTCCTAGATTCATCAGTTTCTCTGCATTCCATCAGAATATGTACTCCATCTTCGTTAACCCCACAGATTGGACACACATGTTGCATTATATTACCCCTAAGGCCTCTTGGTTTCCATACTCCTAAACAAACCATGCAATGGCTTCCCTTTCCTTTCTAATGTATATATGTAGATATATACACACACAGGGTGGACCACTTAAGTTGAGACTGTACAATATCTCCAAAACTAAGCCTTGTAGAAAGAAATGTCTTTGATAAAAGTTGCATAATATTATGGGGGAAAGTAAATGCCATTAGGTGTGTTTTGTTTGGAGGACATTATGATGGTCATTTTAAGGTCAGTTTAATTTTTTTAAATGGGAAACTACATTTTGTTTGGGTTTTATTTATGGGTGTTCTTTAACTGCTGTGGTCCTTAGCGTAACATTCTATATTGGGCGTGAAAGAGCGGTAATTTTGCTCAGAGGTCTCTTTATGAGGCTTTAAGTTCTTTTACGTACCGTAAATCTACAACATAGGACCACCAGCTTTACTTCCCTTCCAAAGGAAGCCGTGCTAAGGATTTTTACGCCTGAAAAAAATCCATCATCCTCCGCTGGGTTTGAACCCGCAATCTCGCGAACTAGAGGCTAGCATGGTAACCACTAGACCATGGAGAACGACGATTAACTTTAAGGGATTATAGAGGGGTGTTGGAGGGAACAATTGGAGATAGAACACTTATAGTCCCAGAGCGCATGATTTTTTGCATTAAGCCAAGATAAATTTGAGCCAGTATGCTACTGATACCATCTCAATGGTATATGCAAGCATTTGCTGCAATGTCAAGAAGTGTACATGTGTAGCTCAGTGGTGAAGTAGGGAGTTCTCAAGCCAGTAACACCAGATTCCAAGTTCAAGCCCTGCCGAATGTTTCTCTCTCTCACTCTCACTCTCTGTCTCTCTCTCCTTTTTTTAATTTATTTTCTTTCTTCAAATTGTTGATTGTGAAGGATATGGAATACTGCACTGCTCCATTTGTTATTACCGCTGTGTTAAATGTAATCAAGCAAATCAAACAAATTAATTTTGAACAGGAATGTACAACATGAGATACTGTAATGTTGTAAACATATGCATGATATGTAATCAGAATCCCTTATAGAGGTGACTTTAAAATGACATTAACATGACCTGGGACTAATACACTATTATGCTTATGAATTGAAAGAATGCGCTGTTAGCTCTGGAAAAGAAATAACTAGTGACAAGCAAATCACAGTCGCATTCCTGCTTAAACTTCATTTATTCACTTGCAGGAACCATAGAGCATATTTCTTCTTCAGATTTACAGAAACAGCTAACAGTGAGCATTCCCATTCGTGAACTCTGATTTTCTGAAATATTTTCCTTTTGGGAAACACCAATGAATCACGATATAGCACTCCTACACATTTGCAGAAAGTCAAATATACCTATGAAAGTCCCCCTTGCCACTCGCACGGATAGCTCACTCGATAACATCATTGACTACAGTGAAATAGTGCTATGTTCCATTCCCTCTGTAAAATAACTTTTGTTTTTCTTCTTGTGTTTAAGATAGAGGTGCATGCATACGTGAATAGCAATGGTTATTTCTATTTCTGAATAATGCAGAAGAAAAAGCATTTAGCTGTAGTATGATAAAGTCATTTCTAAAGAGGATTTATTATGCTGTTTAAATCTATTGCGTAGGAACACCTGCAATATTTCTCTTCGCACAGTGCAACTGCAATACCTAAGCACATGCATGAATCTGAAGGTCACTACGGCTGACAGTCTTGCTGTATCATTTGAGTTATGTTAATCATATTCAGTGGAATAATGGCTAATGATTACATTTTGGAGGAGGTAGCAGACATGCATTTTTTGTTTGTGAGGGAAGCTAAAGGCAGCACATATGAAGCTGCACAACTTTACAGAGGAAGATATCCTAACAGACGTCATCCACACCCCTCAACTTTTCAGTCTGTTCACCAGTGTCTAAGGGAAACTGAATCCCTGGAGGAGCATTGACCAAATGCCGATGCAAGACAAACATGTCACCTCTGGTATTTGAGGCAGACGTGTTCAGAAGGTTTTAGGAGACCCCTTCAGCTAGTATGCGTACTACTGCACGTACAATGGGCACACATCATTCAAGTGTATGGTGGGTGGTGCAGGAAGACCAACTCCATCCGTTCCATCTTTTGAAGGTACAGTCCTTGACACCAGCAGACTTCGGTCAATGAATGCAGTTCTGTAACTGGGTCTCTGAGCAGCACATCGAACAGTCTGATTTCTTTTCCCAAGTGCTCTTTACTAGTAAGTGTTATTTTACAAGGGATGGAATAGGATTCAAACAGAGAAATAGCCATGTGTAAAGCCATGATAATCCACATGCCATTGTGCAGAGGAGTAGTCAGTAAATGTTCAGTGTCAACATTTGGGCTGGCATAATTTCCAATTACCTTGTTGATCCTTATCCTCTTCCACCTCAGCTGAATGGACATGTGTATCACCAATTCTTGATTCACATTCTACCTGGGTTTCTGGAGGACATTCCTCTTGTCCTCCGACACCATATGTGGTTACAGCATGATGGAACTCCCGTCCACTTTGACAGGGTCATTAGAAACCATCTAAATAATGCATTCCCAGGACAATGGATTGGTCCTGGTGGTACTGTTGCTTGTCCGCCATTTTCTCTTGATCTCACTCCTCCTTTTTTCTTATGGGGTCACAGTAAGAGCCTTGTATATGATACCCCAATAAACTCAGAAGAGGAACTGCTCGCAAGAATAATGGCTGCCTGTGATGTAATCCGGGACATTCCAGGCATCTTCGAGAGAGTACGAGATGTATTTCTTTGTCATTACAATTTATGCTTGGAAGTTGAAGGACGTCACTTTCAACAGTTCCTTTGAACTGCTTTTTGCACAAAAGCATGAATAACATGTTTAGTTTCCTTTACTTTTTCTTATAATTTTCAAGTTTCCTTCACTTGCAGGATAAATAGGAGCTTTAATTTTCCTTGATCTTCCTTGTTTTTATAAATTTATCGAGGATAAATAACAGCTTTAATTTTCCTTTATCTTCCTTGGTTCATATCATTTTTCTCCAGTCTAAGGATAAATAAAGAGTTCAATTTTCCCTCATCTTCCTCAATTTCTGCAACTTTCCTCCAAACCAAGGTGTGAACAAACAGCTTTCCTCCTAATTCTTCATCATTTTCCAGTTTCCTCCAACCTGAGGATAAATAAGAGCTTTTATTTTCCTTTATCTTTCATGGTTTCTACAATGTTCCTCCACTACGAGATGTGAATACAGTTTTTCTCACTAATTTGTTCTTATCGTCTTCCAGTTCCTTCCAGTCTAAGGATAAATAAGAATATTAATTTTCCATGATCTTCCTGGATTTGTAATATGCTTTCAATTCCTCCAGTCCAAGGTTTGAATACACAATCCCCCGTTTCCTTGCTATCACTTTCAAGCTTCCTCCACTCAGAGGATAAACAATTTTTATATTCCTGGTTCTTCTTTATTGTTTACATCTAATTTTCTCCAGCCTGAGGTATGAATAAAAGCTTATTTTCCTAATTTCCTCTTGTCATTTTAAAAGTTTCATGAGGGTAGTGAACCTGACTACAATGACATCTCATTGTTTTTTGCACAGGGAGACATTAATTATGAGAACCGTTGAAGGGGACTTTAAGAATCTGTGTTAAGTATGAATATTGAAATAATAAATTATGTAAAAACAACACTAATTATATCTAGGGTGTTTGAAAAGTTTTGAGAGTCTATGGGGTGTCGAGCATACTAATTTATGGTTGCACACTAAAATCTGTTGGCTATCTAGGGGTATATCAATGATGTGAGTGGTAGAACTTCAAAATGAGCTTCTTTTTCTTTTCTCCCCCCTCCCCACCTTTTTGGGTAGGACAAAAAATCGAAGTATGCTAAACTCTTTAAATGCAAGCGTGCAACCCAAACAGAAACTATTTATTTTAGCTATAGACAAAATACAAAATTTTACAAAAAACTGAAGTTTTGGCAGTCATCATTTACAGTGGGTAAACTATTTCCCTTTCCTTTAATTGAGAGTTTCGAAAATCAACTTGCTGAGAATGGGAAAGAATGCCTGAAGAAGTTAATAGCAGAACATCTAAAAGAATTACAAACTTCAGTAACAAAATACACCCTAGTTTGTCCAGTTCACAGTTAAAATGCACAATTTTTCCTTCTGGGACTACTGATGAGATCAACATTCAAAATGCCATCAACCTGTTAACAAGAAAAATGACTTGCTGGATTTGTCTTGCGATTCTACTATGAAAACAAAATTTCTAGAGTTTTCAGTGCAGTCTTTTTGGATTGATGTGTGATGTCAGTATACTATAATTGCAAAGAAGGCCATAAACATTTTTCTACTATTTTCAACATCATACTCGTGCAAATATACATTTTTCCACTATCAAAATAGTGAAATCTAAACAAAGTAACAGACTGCTGCTTCAAGATGAATTATGTATTGGTCTATGAATCATAAGGCCACGTATAGAGGAATTCTGTGCAGTCTACAAAGCGTAGACTTTACATTAATTTATTTAGTTGTACTTAGCAAAATACAATAGCATTGGCTAAGCATTCACCCAGGTTTTTAGCTTGCCATATTCATGCACAAAATTTCCTTAATGTCTAAACCTTCTGTTTAGAAAACTCTTAAGTTTAAGTTTGATTTACTTCTCTTTTTATTATCCAATTCCATTTATTTTTAACTTTGCGTAGGTACTCTCCTATCTATTGCTAACTTTACTAAAGAGTTCAATTAAAGCTACCTTTCTATCTAATTTAAACCATTTTCCATTTATAGACTCTTTTCTCCAGAACTCTGTCTCTTTACATGCAAACACTACAGGTTGGACCATTTAAGTTGAGAGACTACAATATCTGCAAAACTAAGCGTTGTAGAAAGAAATGTCTTGGAATAAAAGTTGCTTGTTATTGTGGGGGAAAGTAAATGCCATTAGTCATGTTTTATTTGGAGGGCATTGTGATTGTAATTTTTAAATTGACCCTAATTGTAGGTTCCCATTTTAAAAAATTAAAATGACCATCATAATGTCCTCCAAACAAAACACAACTAATGGCATTTACTTTCCCCCATAATATCAAGCAACTTTTATTAAAGACATTTCGTTTTACAGTGCTTAGTTTTGGAGATATTGTACAGTCTCAACTTAAATGGTCCACCCTTTATGTGCCCCATAGCTTCCACTCCTCCACATAATGGACACTGATTCTTTGGAAAACCTTTTCTTATTGTCCACACTCCTGCTCATACCCATATGATGCTCTCTCTTTGTTCGTTATGTAATTTATCAATATATGTTTCTCTTTCCCATGTACTTTTTATGGGTATATAGGATACTAACAATCTTTTTCCAGCTATGTCACTAAACAGTTTTTGTATTTCTATATCTTCAAATCTTCACCTTCCTCCTTTCCAGAAACCTTCTACATTATTTTCCCTGCACTAGATTTCCTGCAGTCCATTATTCTCCAAGTTAGTTTGCAGACTGTAAATCCACCCATTAATCCTTTCTTTTCTTTAAATTCTAAGCATTGTCTTAGTAAGTTTCTTTCATCTAGATTTAATATTTAATTCAATATTTAAGAGCTCCATCCATAATCACACCTTTCCTTGACCCTCCTCCCATTTCAATTTGAGCAAATTATTGTGCTGTTGTGCCTGGGAGGCCTAAAGTTTCCTTGTTTTGTGCACAGGATGTACAAAACATCTCCTGGACAACATCCACATTTCTCCATCCTCCCTCTAGTCCCCATATTTCAATGCCATACAACATTTTGACATCAAACACCATACTACAAGGCGTGCCCATAAAGTAATTACCAGTTTGGAAAAAGGCATAATTTTTTTTTACAGCATTTATTTGTACATGAAAGAGCATTCCTTAACCTATTTTTCGACATAGTTGCCACCATTGTTCAGGCATTTGTCATAGCAGGGGAATCAATTTTTGTATGCCCTCTTCACAGAAAGATGCCGCCAGTGAAGACAGCCACTGCTGAACACCAAGTTTTGCATCGTCATCGTCAAAGTGCCTTCATCCAAACTCTCGCTTCATGTTCAAGAACAAGTGGTAGTCAGAAGGCATGAGATCGGGGCTGTACAGTGGGTGATTGAACTGCTCCCTATGGAATTGTTGAATAAGGTTTTGTGTGACACCAGCAGGATGGGGATGTGTGTTGTCATGAAGCAACATAATGCCTTGACTGAGCATTCCATGCCTTTTGTTTTGAATTGCACAATGAAGATTTCTCAATGTTTCACAGTATCATACAGCATTGATGGTTGCATCTCTGGGAAGGAGCTCAACAAGCAGAATGCTCCATCTGTCCCAGAACACAGTGCACATGATTTTTCGTACTGATAGTGTTGTTTTGAATTTGTGTCATTTGGGGGATCCTGTGAGCCTCCACTCCAACTGTTGTTTTGATTCTGGAGTGACATGACAAACCCAAGTTTCATCACTGGTCACTATCCTGCTTAAGAATTCATCTCCCTCATCACTGTATTGGGTAAGAAATGTCAAAGTACATTTTTGACACATACCTTTGTTTTGTTGTAATGCTAGTCAAGTTGCTGCTTGTTTATTAATTTTCGATTGCATGTTAACATCAGCATATCTAAAACACTGGATGTCCAACACTGCATAGAAGGTGGTGATGGTGCATGCGTGCTTGCATATTGTGAGCATTCAATAAAGTGCATCAGCAGTCCAAAAAGTATGGGAATCATTGGCTTAAAGCATAAGATCTCTGTAGAGCCATCTTTTTGAAACAGAAATGCAGGTAGCAGTTCTGGTCATTAAATCATGAAGTTTAAATCCAAACTAGAAGTCTCCAAATCTCTTTCCTGAATTATTCTTCTTCTATTAATATAATGGATAATTACATCATTTAACAGTAGTATTCAATATCTTCAAATGTAATGACCTAAAGTACATCCTCCATTTTACCTTTTATGTTGACAATACTGTATTCAGTGATGGAGTGAAAACTAAGGCGGTAAAAAATGTTGCTGTATTGTCATTGCATTACCTATTGGCATATTATTTAAATACCCTCAAGGCTACCTTTAAAACAAGGGAAATTTGTTTTAAATCCCTTTACAGCTGCGTGAGTGTGTTGTAAGGTTTAAAAATTCATATAAAATTACAAATATAATTTCTTTCTTAAAATTTTGCATGCATGATACTGAAAGCATTGACTCACCGATTTTGGTGGCCTAATATGATAGTTGGGTGCAGTAGATCTCAAAACAGTTCTCCAAATGAAGGGTGCACAGAACTTTTTGTGATGCCAAGCACTTTTGCTATCTTTTCCCCTACTGTAGCATATAACACATCTTTTTGTTCCACATTTTTCTTTTTTACCTGTGGGTGTAATGTCCATTGGGAAAGGGGCACATGTTTCAGCTTTCAGTTTCAGTGGGTTGAAGGTTGACCTCTATAATTGAACTCTGTTAGTGTTACATTTTGAAGCATCTAATGAGCAACATTGATTGTAAAGTCTGTGTAGTTGATCTTTTGTTTAGCAGTCATGTGAAACAAATGAAACTATTGAATGTGCACATGTCTAGCAGGTAGAAAAATGTTTTCCTGTAACCTTTTTCTGTGCATATTTATTATAATAAACAAAGCTGTCACCTGATCTTACAAAAAAAAACCTGTAATTCTCTTCTACTCAAGGGCACACTTTGATTTCTTTATCTGCTCTCGGCGTGTCTGACCTTGTTCACAGATTGCCTATTGCTGTAGTGTCAGCAGCTTTATGTTTCATGGATAGGAAATAAAACTTTTTGTTATCCTTCCATTTCACACACAGTACATTCATTGCAGACCATGATTCATACTCACTGTGTTTACTTTAGAGATACATCAGCCAACATCTGCTTATTACTGTCATGGTACCAACAGCATTAGTTTTTATGTTCATTAGACTTATAAAGAGACATGGAGATCCCTTTGAATGCCACCTGTTAGTTAAACATGCAAATATATGTAGTTGTATTGGCCAGCACACACTTGCGAGCTGTGCTCATCAAGAGATTTAAATGGCATTACTGACTTAATACAAGTACAGCTCATCATATGGCTCAAATGGGTTAACCTCAAAGCACCAGCTAATCTCTTAGATCCATCTTTTTGAAGCCAAAATACAGTTGACACTCCTGATTGCTTAAATTAATTAAATCCAAGCTAGAATTTTTCAAGCATTGACCTTGAATTCCTCTTCTTCTATTAATATGATGGATAATCACACATTTCAGCCACTTTCAATACATCCAAATGTGACATACCACTTTTGCCTTATAGACAACTGCTTGCACTTCCAAGTATGAAAATACAGTTTTCACAGTTCCAATCACAAAACGTTAAACCTTTCATTAGATAAAATCATCAAATACTTGTCTATTCCTTTATTTCTTTAAATTTGTTTCAACATTTAAATTAAATTCTTCATTTATCAAGATTTATATTTTGTTTTTAAATTTTTTTAATTTTGCTTTAATTTTATGATTAAATACTAAGTTCCATTGGCCTTCATGATAACAGAATTTTTGAATTCTTGCACTTCTCTTTGCTTAATCACTTTTACTGTGTAAAGAGTAATGCATTATATGCATTGACAACTAACACAAACATTTCTGTGAACATTTTCTCTGCCAAAAATACATTTGGAATATTTCTTCTGTAGTTACAAAGGTAACTCAACAGTAACTAATTTTTATGTCTGATATTCAGTAGCCACTGCATATGAAAATTAATTTTAGCAAAGAGTAAAGCAAAGAGTATTTGTGTATATAAGAGGGTTGACTTGCTACAATCAGCCAAAATGCAAAATGCAACAGCAGAAATTTACATACATATACATACATATACTTTAATCACCTTTTGGAAATTTGTTACAATTTCATGGCTTCGTCATACAAACTTTTACAATTACAGACTTAAAATTTAACTATGCAGATAACATTATTTACAATTAGTGAAATATTCATTGAATGCCAGTATATTATAAAAACATTGGTTGATTAAGAACTTTTTGACCTTCTTTCTAAATCTAACTGGGTGTTTGTCTGTGATTTCATTGGTTATTGAGTTATACATTTGGATGCCGGTATGCAGTATTCAATTGATCTTTTTAATTGTTCTGGCTGCTTGTAGGTGAATTTTACTGCTGGCTCTAGTACTATGATTATGAATTGCATTATTTGAGTAAAATTGTTGTATATTACTATTTATGAAGCAAACACATTCTAGTATATATATATGCAAGGTAAGGTGAATGTTGATACGGTAATTTGTATCACAAATTACTCAGATGTAATTAATAATAGTAATATGAATATGTATTTTTATGTGACATTGATTTCAGAGGTTTATTAATTGTAATTATTAATGGTAAATAATAATATACGGCTTTACTGAAACTGTCAATAATAACGCAATAATGCAGCAAGGGGGTGAGTTGTTTATCATTACCGGGAACCAGGAAGTTACGTAATGTTTCGCGCCTTTTCGGTAAGAAGCTTCTGGAATGTTTTCTCCCTAAAGAATATGTATTAGTGGTTTTCATTGGATATTAAAATAGACGCTAATGTTGGCGCGTTTTATTAGCCAATGGCAGTTCATTTATAATCTTTAGGCGTATCTTAAGGCAAGCCTATAAATAAGCCAGGCCGAGGTAGCGTGTCCCCCAGTTCAACAGAATTCTCAGTACTCTACGCGTCGGTTTTTCAGTTCATCAAAATTTCGGGTACACTACACATCGTCAGCCAGTCTTTCATTTCGTCAAGTTACGCGCAGCAGAATTACAAGAATCTAAATTATTATAAAGTTAATTCTACACAAAATTGAAGTATGCGAGTTAAAAGTGATAAATAAGAAGTTATTACAAACAGTTTCAGTTTGGCGAGTATCCAGATTCATATGTAAAAAGTGTTTGTGAATGTGTTCGGCAATAAAAGTTATAAAACCAATTTCTTCGTCAGTATAATTTCTGGATAAAAGATTCCTTTCTGATTCACACCCTGCAAGAGATACAAGTTCTACCAAGATAAGATGATAGCTAGCCGGAGGACAATATACAAAACTTTAAATTCTTTCGGAAACTAATTGATACAAATTGCTACGCCAGAGGAAGCTACGAACCAAACAAGGAGTGACGTCACAAGATGGCAACGCGTTAAGTAAAGCAGCACAACATATGATCTACAAGTTCTCATTTCTTACACTATAAATATTACGTAAGAAACATTTCCGTCGCATAATTGCATCCAAACGTGGTGCTATAATAATATGTAAAAACATATATTTGCTATCGCAATGTTATTTTGTTTAAAATGGATTTTACAGTGGGCAGACCTATTTAGATTAAACATTTTTCATATGATTTTCTTTTGTGTTACAAAGAGAGTATTAATGTCTACTGAATTTCCCCACAAGATAATGCCATGTGCAAGAACTGATGGACATACGCAAAATAAATTATCTTTAGTGTACTGAGGTTGCATATGTTTTTTTAGTACAGAGATTATACAGGATGGTTTTAAATGATGGACCCATTTTATAAAATTCATATTTATTAAAGTACAAATCCAACATGAACCATCTTTATACCAATAAACAGAGGAATTTTCAAAGTTTTGTTTAATACATTATAAATGTTCAATGTGTCCACCGTTTGCTGCACGGCAAACATCTACGTGATAGCCAAACTCGTTCCACACACGAGCAAGCATATCTTCTGTTACTGAGTGCACGGCAGCAGTGATACGGTTCCGCAGATCGTCCAGAGTTGTAGGTAGAGGCGGGACGTACACAGCTTCCTTAACATAACCCCATAAGAAATAGTCACATGGGGTGAGATCAGGAGACCTCAGTGGCCAGAAGTGTAGAGCCAGGTCTTCATTTATCCTGCGACCTATCCAGCCTAAGGAAGGAATTCATTCAAAAAGCCTCGTACATCGCTGTGCCAATGGAGCGGAGCTCCATCCTGTTGGAAAATGAGGTCCTGTGAATCTTCCATAATTTGAGGGAAAGCCATTGTTCCAACATGTCCAGGTACTTTATTCCAGTTACAGTTTTTTCTGCAAAGAAAAATGGTCCATAAACCTTTGTACGGGATAAGGCACAGTACATGTTTACCTTCGGTGAGTCTCTTTCGTGTTGCAATGTTGAATGTGGATTTTGCAAACCCCATATGCGAACATTGTGTCTGTTGACTTTTCCACTAAGGTGGAAAGTCGCTTCATCACTAAAAATGATACGCTGCAGAAACACGTCATCCTCCATCATTCCTAGCACATAACCACACTTTTCTTTGTCTTTAGGTTTAAGAGCCTGCACAAGTTGTAATCGGTAGGGCTTGTACAGCAAACGCTGTCTCAGAACTTTCCATACAGTTGGTTGGGTATTCCAAGTTCTCTACTAGCTCTATGGGTAGACTTAGGTGGACTGCGAACAAAAGTGGCTTCAATCCGTCTGACGTCCTCCTCTGACACACGCGGTCGGCCTGTGCTTTTTCCTTTACACACACTTCCAGTCTGTTTAAATTACGTAAATCAACGGCTAATGCTTTTTCTAGTTGGTGGTTCAATACCGAATTTGCTATGAAATGCCCGATGCACTACAATTTGCGACTCACTTTTTGCAAACTCAATAACGCAGAAAACCTTGTGCTCCACAGTAGCCATCTCACTACGTACTGACAGTGAAACGCAATGGCAGCCTATTGCATGATCACTCTACCGGCCGCTTCTAAAACCATCACCGTCCGCCGAAAAAAACTTTGAAAACTCCTCTTTTTATTGTTATACAGATTGTTCATGTTGGATTTGTGCTTTAATAAATATGAATTTTATAAAATGGGTCCATCATTTAAAACCACTCTGTATAATGAGTTCTGTTACATTTTGTTGTAATGTTGCGAATGTGTGATTTCCAGTTTAAGATTTGTCTATAGATATTCCTAAGAATTTAGCTTCTGATGTGTACTGAATTAATTCATTATTATAGGTGATCATTGGATCAACATTTAGTCTCTCTGTATTGGATAGGATGAAGCTCATACACTGGGATTTATTAGTATTATATCAGCTTGTTTGCAGTGAGCCATTCCATTAAACTAGTCATAACTACTTTTGCCTGTTGTTGCAATTTTGTGTGTGAATTTTCCCTTACTATGCAGCTTGTATCGTCAGCATACAGTATTGTTGTAGCATGAGGTATGTTAATCGGCAAATCTTCTATGTAAACTAGAAACAAGAGAGGACCAAGATTTGAGCCCTGAGAAACCCCACATTTTACTACCTTTAAGTCAGAGTTAATTCTACCATTATTTTTGTTACTTAAACATGTCACCTGCGTCCTTTTATTTAGGTATGATTTGAACCAAGAATGTGCAAAACCATGTATTCCATGTGATTCTAAATTAAATAATAAGATATTGTGGTCAACCAAGTCAAATGCTTTACTTAGATCCATAAATACTCCAACTGTAGACTTATTGTCATCAATTCCCTCAATTGTTTGCTTTATGAAGGAATACAGTGCATTTGTTATACTTTTGTTTTTTCTAAAGCCATTTTGCTGATCACCAAACACATATTTTTCTAGAAAAGGCAAGATTCTATTATACATTACCATTTCCAGTATTTTTGAAAGTCCCGATATGAGGACTATCGGCCTATAATTGTCAACATTGTTTGGATCATCTTTTTTAAATATGGGGACAATTTTACTCGCTTTCAGATTCTCTGGAAATATTCCTGAAGTAATTGAGGTATTACATATATCAAGTATGGGATTGACAATATAGCTTATGCTTTGTTTAATTAAACATTCTGGTACTTCATCTGCTCCAATTGAAACACTATTCTTTTTAGATTGAACTATTTTGATTATTTCCTCATGTGTTACTGGCACAAGGTATATACTTTTATTGTTTCTATTTAGTTTGAGATTGGTAACAGTATTAGTATTGGTTTGGGATGGTAGCATTCTATCTGCAACAGTGTTGAAATAAGGATACTATAAGGTCAGGGCATAAGAAAAAAAAAAGATGAAAACAAATTATACTTTCCATGCTCCTTACAATATAGTAAAGAGTGCCCAAAAATGAAATCAAGAAATCTGGAAGTTCTTCAGAGCAGATTTAAAGTTGAAGGTGGGAATACTTTGATTCAACAATACTTATGTTCTAATGCATAATAAGAAACGAAATCCTCTAATATATACTCTGATTACACTATGCAACAAATTTAAACTTTTTATCTGTCCTTTAGGTGAAACTAAAATGAGATAAACTAAATTAATTTCTGAAATTCAGTATTTTCTATCACATACCAATTTTATTGTACAAACACTGTTTATTGACCTAAGTTTGTTTTATTGGCAAACAAACAAAAATTGTAAAAGTACAAATATTAGAATGTTTTTTTTTATTGCATTTATGGACAGCTTCTGGACTATCTCTGACGATTGTCCAGCAATATTTACCAAGCATACTTGCATTCCATCTTCCACTGAAGCACTTTTTGAGGGCTGATATTTCTTGGCAAAACCTCTCGCCATGTCCATCGCTTACAGCAACTAAGTTTTTTTGAAAGAAGTCCAGGTGACAATCCAGAAAATGTAGTGTATCATGTCACTTACATTTACTTCATAGTCAATAGGCTTTTAATTCTCAGGTAAATTTGTGTATACTGATATAAATGCAAACACTTCCAACAGTTTATCAAAGTTTTCATCCTGCATGATTGCTCTTATTTGTGGATGAATAAAAACCCCTTCCTTAACCTTTGAATCACCAAGTTTCGGGAATTTGTTCCTGAGATGCACAAATAAGGTTGCCGGATTTTCAGGCTGAAAATAAGGGAGATTATAGAAATGTTTTCCCCAACACCTGAATACAACATTATTGACCTATCTGCCTTTTACTGTATTGATATATATACCAGGTGGCCCATGCAAGCCATTGTGTGCAGTTTTACGTTTCTTGCATACATTAGTGCAAAAAGGGTTGCCGCATCACTTTTCAAAGGGGAAATGCAAATATAAACGAAAGGTCATTAAGTGGTGCTGCTCTCTGCATATGTTTACTTCCTAGTTTTATAATGATAAGGTCACATGGTCATTCTGTTAGCAGTTCAAATCAGGTCATTCACTGAAACAGGTACAGCTGATATGTTTACCAATAATGATTGCACAGATACAATAATGATCTATAAGGGGACACACCGCAATGCAGCCGAGGTTCGAAGGCTGTATTCTGAACTTTTTCTGATATGATGTCTGCCTTCTGTGCAAATTTTTAGATGTACAGAGATGCGATCATTCAGGTACAACTTATCAGTGATGCTCCTGATGTCTCCTGGAATGTTACTCAGTATTCAGAGAAAAATCCCATGCAAGATACATGTAGGTTAAACTGAAATAACTTAGTAGTTACAATGCAGTATAAACGATTGTTGTTTTGCTAGTTTTAATTTTTGTTTGTCATGTATTATTGTTATTACTTCTTAACCATTAATTTTTCTGATGTAATTAGGGCAAAGAAGAACTGCAGCTGGCCTAGGGGTTTCAAGGACTTCAATACAACAGATTTGAAGGAATGAAAATGGCATCCCCATAAGCTGCACTTCCACCAACAGCTATTTGGGAATAATTTCCAAAGTAGAATATCTTTTTGTAGAAGGCTCTTAAATAAAACAAACGAAAATTTGGTTTTCATCAGGCAGGTTTTTCAGGAAATGAATGTTATTTTGCCAATGACTCCAGTGTAAACACACATAATCTCCATTGCTAAGCTTCTGAAAATCCTCACTGGTTACGACCACATCATAGGCAGGCTCACTGGGATGTTAACCTATGGTGTATGGAGTCGTCCTCCGTGGTGTAGTGGTTACCATGCTAGCCTCTAGTTCCCGAGGTTGCAGGTTCAAACCTGGCGGAGGGTGATGGATTTTTTCGGGCGTAAGAATCCTTAGTATGGCTTCTTTCAGAAGGGAAGTAAAGCCGGTGGTCCTGTGTCATAGATTTATGGCACGTAAAAGAACCTCAAGCCTTGTAAAGAGGCCTCTGAGCAAAATTATCAGTCTTTTATGCCCAATATCAAATGGGACACTAAGGACCACAGCAGTTAAAGAGCGTCCATAAATAAAACTCAATTTAATTTAACCTATGGTGTGACATTCTAGGAGACATCATTGGACCAGGTTATTTGGTTCTTACACTTACTGATCGGCTTTATTTGCGATTCCAGTAAAATAGGCTGAATTTTGAGAACCTTCTAGAAGATATCCTTTATTTAGCTCTAAATCACTGGTTTCAGCATAATTATGCACGACCCCATTATTTTAGAGGAGTTGGAGAGTATCTGAACAAGGTATACGCTGAACATTGGATAGATTGTAGTGGTTGCATTTGGTGGCCAGTGAGACTACCGAATTTAACTCCCCTGGATTTTTTCTAATGGGGATATATCAAAGCCAGGGTTTAAGAAATGGAACCAGAAAATCCAAATATTTTAAAAGAAAGAATAAGTCATGACTGTGCTTCAATATCAGCAGAAATGTTAATATGTGTCCATGCTAATACTGAGAGGCGCTTACATCATTGCATCCACTAAGGCAGACATGTATTTGAACATGTTCATTATGAGTAATGCACTAATGAAGGTAATGTAAGTTTAACATAGTTTTAAGTGAACACAAATATCATATAATTATATTGAATATATTGTTTATTAATGGTTATAATCAAGATTTCTTTAATATTGTTAACTGTGAAGCACCAGATGGTGCCATTTGTGTTGATTGTAAATTAGCTGTCAGATAATTTATATGCCTTGGCTTGTGTGCTCATGGCTTTGCTCAGGGGCAATTCTGAATGGTTGTTAAATGGGTGAATTGGTAATTAAATAACCGATAAAGCGCACAAACACCAGACCCTGGGCATACCATGATACGTTCTTGTACAGAAACCTTTCTCGGCCCCATCCAGGAATCGAACCCAGCACTGCTCGCACAGCAAGTAGGTGTTCTAGCGACTGAACTACGAGACCAGTCATAGTAATTAAGTGTTAATTTTCAAGCTCTGGTCTTACATTTATCAAGGTCTTCCCTCTATCAGTATGGAAAAACTAAATTGAGTTTTGATTTATGGATGATCTTTAACTACTATAGTTCTTAGCATCCCATTCTATATTGGGCATGAAAGATTGGAAATTTTGCTCAGAGGCTTCTTTATCAGGCTTGTGGTTCTTTTATGTGCCATAAATCTATGACATGGGACCACCAGCTTTACTGCCCTTCTGAAGGAAGCCATGCTAAGGATTTTTATATATAAAAAAAATCCATTGCCTTCTGCCTGGTTTGAACCTGCGACCTCGGGGGGCCAGATGCTAGCATAGTACCCCTAGACCACAGAGGACAACATCAGTATGGAGTCCGCTTTACAGCTCTGCTTAGCCAAAGCTTTTGGTATCCACATTATCCCGGATATACTAACCAAAAAACGGCTTGCCTGGCCACCTGATATATATGTATACTGTTAATATGTTATCATGAAATCTAATTATTATGATCATTATTCTTGACCTGTAGCTGATGCATGCTGCAAATGATCATTGCTCCCTCCATGCACTATACTGCATGGAAAGCAGTATGGTTTATGCTTATTACCTTTCACAGATCCTAACTAAAAAAAAATTTCTTCCCAGATAGGAGGATAAACACAGTAGTGAAGCATTTTCTTTGGTGGTGTTTTGTCGAGTTCATCACTTTTGCCTTCCATGCTGTTCCTTTATTTAATGAGAAAATACGTATTGTTCACAACCTTTAACAACACAACTTCGAAGGCGTGATCACAGCTTGTTCTATCAGCCAATGAGAAGAGGATACTCACTGCTACCAACTACCAATTATAATAGTACTGCCAAGATTGGGAAAAATGAACCAGCAGTTTGGTATATTGCATAACAGTGAGTCAGTGTTCGGTAGTCTGCATTCAGTAGTACCCATTACTATTCCAAATATCCAATTCAAAACTCAGAATTCATGGCAATGAACAAAATATGGGAGAATAGTCCAAAATACGTGAGTCAGGAGACAGTTAATACAATAAGGATAAAATACGGGAGACCTGGTAACCCCGTGCACAAAGACTTGTCCTCTGTTTAGTGCCTTCACAAATGTTTTCATCATGTCAAGCTTGATGTGAAATAGCAGTAGGAAGACATCTTGAGGGTTCACAAGTGATTCATGTGAAACCCTCTTGACTTCAGGAATGAAAGCTTGTCTTGCAAGCCATTGTTTACAAATGTAGTGGTTTGCTTTGTCGTGGCTATCCCATTAGCACAAAAAAAAAAGACAAAAAAAACAGCATTTTGTTATCCTTGCTGAATATCTAGTAAGATTCCAATTACTTTCATTTCCCCATATATGCTTTATTTGTATGTAGTATATTCAATGCACTCATAATTTCAAAAGTTACTTTCATATGTATGGCATATACAATGGGAACAGATGGGTGAGTATTGTTAATATGAAGAAGTGCTGCCTTAAGACTTAGTGTGGAGGAGTTGATAAACTAGCGCCAGTCTTCTGGATTATGTTCATATCTCAGTGCCTCAATAAGTTGTTCACATCTTTGCAAAAATATAAACCTTCACTCCAAGAAAAACATTCAGTAAAATTACTTTGTCATTTTCTAAATAAAGTTATATGAATATTGCTATCTAAAAGACTGAATTCTTGCAGTCTAGAACACAATAATTCTGCTTGATGTTTGAAGTGGTTCAAGTCCCTCACAAGGTCATTCAGGCCTTATTTGTGTGAACACATTATTACAACATAAAGTTTATGTTGATGGCTGAAAATCTGGATCTCCAAGAGGACTGCTCTTCCCTGAGATGTTGGGTGTACCTTCTTCTGAAATGGAATAGTGCTCTGGAGGCATAGGTATAGGAAGATATTCATTATGAGGAACTGGTCAAATGGCTGAAGGAAATTAAGGTACTGGATCTGTATTTTGGATTTCGAAGTAAAGCCTTTTGTATTAGTTAAAAGTAATAATCAGCTATGTGGTCCTGAGGTTCTTGCCATAGGTACAGCAAATTTTGTTGCATTGTGTTTATCTTGCAGCCAATTACTCAAGTTTCTGGAGGATGAATTGCAACATATATGAGATGCCCATGTCTTATCTCAGTCTCTAACGTGGCATCCAAAATACAGTTCATATGCCTTTCTAACCAGAGGTGTAAGACTGCACTTTTGAGTTTTCAAGATTAGTTCTCCACTTATTGGCTGTGTAACAAAAGAAATTCCACAAAAGAAAGGCCTTAGGCAAGGATGTAAGTTAAGCCCAGTTTTATTTAATTTATACATAGATGATGTCCTACTAGAAATTGGAGGGAATAATAACTGTACACCAGTAATAAACAACATCCAAATCCCAGGACTTCTTTTCGCAGATGACCTAGTGGTAGGATCTATTACAGTAAGTAGTTTAAAACAATCACTACAAGCAATTGATGTATATTGTAAAGAATGGAGGTTAAAAGTGAATCAAGAGAAAACACAGATTATGGTTTTCAAAAAGGGGGGAAATTAAGCAAATATGAAAAGTGGAAGGGAGAGAATAAAGATTACAGGGTAGTGCGTGACTATCTATTTAGGAGTAAAAATAGATGGAGGTAATAAATGGGAGAAGCAAATGAAGATTACAGGGTAGTGCATGACTATCTATTTAGGAGTAAAAATAGATGGAGGTAATAAATGGGAGAAGCAAATGAAGTTTGCATTGGCAAAAGGTAAAGGGGCGATGGCAGCAATTAGAAGCTGCAAATATAAAGTACCTAATATAAATGTTAAATGGCTGGAAAAAGTTTATGAGATGATTGTGGAGGCAAAAATGATGTATGGTATAGAAATATGGGGATTAGATAGAGGATGGTAAAGTATAGATGTGGTGCACAGGATGTTTTGTAGAGAAATACTAGGGCTACCGAAGTCAATTGTAAGACAGGTAGCACAATTAGAGATGGGCAGGGTAACAACTAAGGGGAAGATAATGGAAAGAGCTTTGAAATTTTGGTTCAGAACTTTAAAAAGATCTAGGAAAAAGTAATGTGTTAAGACAATGTATTGAATACCAAGAGAATAGCTTAATGAATGATGGATGGGTAAGTAAATTATGGAACATTTTGGAGAAAAATGGGTTAGGATATATATGGAGAAGGAGAGAAAATAACGTGAAAAATTTTTGGCAAAAGGCGAGGAAAAGACTGGAAGATATAGAAATACAAATCATGTTCAGTGAGATTGCCGAAAAGAGCTCATTAGTTTATTATAGGCCAATGAAAAATACATGGGGTAGGGAAAAATATATAGACATAGTAAATAAAGAAGAGAGAGAATCTATTGCATGGTTAAGAACCGGAACATGGAGGCTAAAAGGGCTAAGACAGGGTATTCCTCAGAACCATTGTCCGATATGTGGTGGTTTTGAAGACATTGAACACACAGTATTTAAGTGCCAAGGAACAGAAAATTGGAGAAAAGAATTTTTTAATAAGATGTGGTTGAAGGGGGATAGAAATACACTTATGATTGAAATGATATGTAAGGACGCTAGAAGCATTGGACAGTTTTTGTGTAAAGTAAAAAATAAATGGCTTTGGACAGTGGAAAGAGAAAAGTAAGAGGTAGTGCATCTTACTTTGAATGGAAAACTATAGTGAATGTGTGATGGTTAAGTAATCAATAAATGAAAAGTGATAAACAAGTGGAAATGGGACATGAAAAAAACTGAAAAAAAAAAGAGCAAGATAATTTATCGACAAGAAATTGTAAAATGTAAATAAACTGTCAGTCCCAACAACAAATGAATAAATACTGTGATGAGTGGAATTTGAAAGTAAATCAAGAGAAGACTCAAATTATAATGTTTAAGAAAGGTGCCAAACTGAGCAAGTATGAAAAGTGGAAGAATGGGAGAAGGAATATAAAGTGGTCAGAGACTGTATATATTTAGGGGTTAAAATGGATGGGGGTGGAAAATGGGAGAAACAGAAGAACTGGTATTGGCAAAGGGGAAAGGGGCAATGGCAGCGATTAGAGGGTGCAAATATAGAATACCAGATATAAATGTTAAATGGCTAGAGAAAATATATAACACAGTAGTTGAAGCAAAAATGTTATATGGTAGTGAAATATGGGGAGTAGAACGAGGCTGGGAAGAGATAGATATGGTACATAGGAGTTTCTGTAGAGAAGTTTTAGGCCTGCCAAATGCTACAGTTAAGGAATTTGCTGTAATTGAAATGCAGAGAGTGGGGGGGAAAGGGGTAATAATGGAGAGAGCTCTTAAATATTGGTACAGACTATTAAATTTAGAAGAGAAGAACTTGTTGAGGCAGTGTTTGGAATTCCAAGAAAGGAGCTTAAAGAAGAATGGGTTTAGTTATAGTATACAAACTAATTTGGAAAATAGTGGTCTAGGGGAAATCTGGAGAAGGAGGGAAAATAATGCTAAGGGTTTTTGGAAAGAAGCTAGGCAGAGGTTTGAAGATATAGAGATACAAAATTTTTTAGCAACATTGGGAACAAAAGTTCCTTGGAATCATATATATTAATAAAAAATGTATGGGCTAGAGAACAGTATGTGGATAACTCAAATAAGGAACAAAGAGAAAGTATTGCCTGGGCACGAGCAGGTGTATGGAGATTAATAGGAATGAGAAATGGGTTCCCACAGAATCAGTGCCCAATATGTGGGGAAAGAGAAGATTTAGAACATATCGTTTTTGACTGTAAAGGTACACAGCATTGGAGAAAGGAAGCTATAAATGGGAAATGGTTAAAACGGGACAGGAAAGTAGCTTTAAGCAAGATTTTTAACAAGGATAGTAAAAAGGTAGGAGAATACTTGTCCAAAGTTAAAAAGAAATGGTTATGGATAATAAAAAGAGATGTAAATTAATTTCATCAAGTGATGTAAGTTATGTAATTATATTATTATTATTATTATTATTATTATTATTATTATTATTATTATATATTATTACTATAAGATTATTATTGGTATCATTACTATTATTTTTACTACTATTTGTATTATTACCATCATTTTTTATGTTATAATAAGAGTGTAATATGGGTAGAATATGGCAAGATAACAGCTTGGGCTGATGTATAGCCATATTCTAAGGAAGATTGCTAGCACAAATAAACAAATAAACTGTAGTGATTGTTTACTGAATGAGTGACCAGGGTCAAAGTGCAGTAGACAATCACGTTTGTAAAACTCTTAGCACAATAAATAAATACTATACATAAAATAAATCAGGATGATTTTTTTTTTTATTCTGACTTGGCATTATTGCAAAATGACTGTCCTTAAAACACTTTGAAATCAGAAATTCAAAACACTAACTCTATACTTGAACACCAACAGGACTCCAACTACCTGAAAATAAAATTAATATCAGTAGTTAATAATGCCAAATACAGATGGCAGCGCACAGTATTGGGTGCTAATATTTAGTTCTAATATGTATCACTAAATGTCGGTACATCTTTTGCCGAGATTAAAACACAAATGGAATTACTGTAGTATGTGGAAAACATGACATTTGTATATACATGTTAAAATTATGTTCATAAGGGGAAAAAATAAAAACCCTACATGTTGGAGAAAATCTAAGTACAATTTCATTTTTCCCATGAAGCACAGTATACCTAATGCACATATTCCATCTAAAGGACAAATTTCATGTTGCATAGTGTTATACCTTTCTTACAAAATTGAATAGTCAATATTATTTTGTTAGAGGTAGTATTGTGTGTAACAATAAGAATTTGTTTCCCAAATATGTAAAGGAATTTCAGCTTATTTGCAAGATATGGTTTATCCTTTTCTGCTTTTAAATTTAACCACTTCACCCTTAATGGTCAGAACACTCAACTCGCACTGCCTTGCAATGACTTGTTATTAGATTAAGATTAACTATACACCTAACAGATTAGATATAGTATGTCAACTGTAAGTTATACACCTCACAGACTTAATACTTTAATTAATCTTATGGTTCATTGATGTATCAAACAGTTCATGTGGTTATTGAGTTACTTCAAAAGCAGACTGTTCCCATTTGCTTAGTTTGCTTTTAAATGAGCTAATTATGGATGTTAATAGATCAGGATATGTTCTGTACCATGGATTCAGCTTCACTTTAGGATAAGGCTTACTTATAATTTGGGATGAAAAAAGTAGGTGCCCGTTGAGTTTGTGGAGTTCATTCAGCATATGCAGAAGTGCTATTTATTACATCCTTTGTTTATACTGGCATTATGAACTATATTTTGCAAGACATCTTTGCATCTCTTACTTTGAAACCAGGACAAATGATGTAGTGTAGAAGCATTTAATCTTGAATCACTATTTGTCATCAGATACAAACAAGTGAACATGCAGCTTCTGCAGTGTTCAGTCCATATAGAATTAAAGCAACCAACCTGCTTCTTTGTTCACGTAGTATGTTATATTAAATCCTAATATTCTATGAAGAAGTCAATCAAAATCAATATAAAATTAAAAAGGCATTAGCAACTCATTCTTATACGGTATATACAGTTACATACAGAATTGACTTTGTCATCGTATTTTTCCCACTATCCTGAAAAATAATGGAGTAAATTACCTTTTCTTGAAGACCAAAAATTTAAATCCAGACTGTGAAATCACCTTATATTTTTAAGATTTTGAAACTTTACTAACTGCCCTGTGTTTATTACAAAGTGTATATGGATGACCTGGAGATAACTGGTTCTATCCCAAGACATACGGAATTATAAATTAATCTCCACTCTCCCCCCCCCTCTCTCTCTCTCACATTTGTTATGATACTATTTCCAGTTTTATTTATGAACCAAATCCATTTCTTCTTGACCCTAAATAGATATTCTCCTAAATCATTAATCTGAGATTGTTGATAAAAAAATGTTGTGAATTACTACTGTTGTTGCTACCATTAGTCATTTCTTTTGGATTAATTCTTCTGCCAAGTATCTGTACCTATGTATTCTAACAAGATATGGGTTGCATCCTTCTCCCTGCATAAAGGGAGAATACCTGCTTTGTATACCTTCCCCCGTAAACTTTTGACTTCCATATTCACAATCCAATTGAGTGGTTGGGTTGTTACTCAAATTAAGTCCATAACTCTTTGTTTCTTTCAGAATTTCATCTATATAATATTAAACAAAAGTCTGTGATGGGAACTATATATAAAAATTAAATGTTAATTAAGATGAATTAACAACACTGTCCTAGCATGATAATTACTCAATACCTACTATGTTATCAACCTGTAATGTAATTTTTTTGTATAATTCTAAAATGTATTAGGATAAGCTGGCTTCTGTAAGCCATAAAAGCACTCCACGATACACTTGTTCATCACACAAAAGTTACAAGGATATGGGAGAAAGCTGCAATACAAAAAGAGCCTCAAGGTCCTTGCAATTATGTTCACTAAAGATCCCTTTTGAGAAATTTTGGTGGTAGTTATGAAGGCAACGGAAGAATTTTCAAAGGTTCTGGAAAGAACATCATTGTTATTGGTTAAGCAGAGGGATACATCATGCAGAGAGCCAACCAAAGTTAGTAAAATGTTTAAACTCAAAAGTATAAGCGACACTCCAAACACTTAAAAATATTTTATCAGTTGTGGCATGGTTACTCTTAATATCAGACGTGTGCGTATATTGCTGTGAACAATGACTACATAAAGTGATTTTTTTTTTATAAAGCACAAAGTTCACAATATATTAATGGTAGGCTACCCAAAAGCTCTAAACAGTTTATTATTCACAAGTAGTTCCTGTGTCTTCCCATTCCTTGAAAGAGTACAGTGCCTCCTTGAGCAAAATTAAATTAAATTGCTCTTTACTTATGGATGCTCTTTAACTGCTGTGGTCCTTAGCATACCATTCTATATTGGGCGTGAAAGACTGGTAATTTTGCTCAGAGGCCTCTTTATTAGGCTTGAGGCTCTTTTACGTGCTATAAATCTACAACATGGGACCACTGGCTTTACTTCCCTTCCAAAGGAAGCCATGCTAAGGATTTTTACACCCTAAAAAATCCATCATCCTCCACCAGGATTGAACCTATGACCTTGGGAACTAGAGGCTAGCATGGTAACACTACACCATGGAGGATGACTCCCTGAGCAACCGTGGCATATATAAACATATGTATTGTTATTACACAAATAACTCATTAGTACATACATTACAGCAACACAAAAATTAAATATACAACAAAACTAGTGAGAAGCACTCCAGTGAATGACAACAGCACAGATATGAATGATGGACATCACTAGAACTTCCAGTGGCTTCTAAAGGTACTTCTATCTATCTACTGCAACACCACTGACCAACAACCTGGGAACCGCGGTTACAAGTCTTTGCTTATATTTTAGCTCAACCTACTTACCAATCAGTTATGCAGTAATAATTTTCTGCCCAAGGACAGGTCCTTCTCTGCAAACCCAGTCACCTCCATTGTTCCCTCCTTTCTGCTTTCCTCTTTAGCTCTGTATATGAACCATTAATTTTAATGTTGTTTATCACTTGGTATCTTCAATCCCGAATGCTTTCCTCATTCACAGTTTCTTCCAGTGAATCACTTAACAAAGAAGTTTCTTCTCCTCTTCCTGATCAGCTTGAAAATTGTTTTTCCTTCACCCACTTTTTTAAAAATCATTAATTATTCTGCTCATCTAATCCACACTTCTGTTCCTCTATGTGTCTGCAATTCAAATGCTTCCAGACACTTTTCCTCACTTCATTGCAGCATCTGAATTTCTGCACTGTACAGCCATACTCCACACAAAGCAGTTCACTAATATCCTCTTTGGTTCTATCTTCAATGGTCTATAGAAAATATTTCTTACTCTATTAAAAGCTACCTTTGCCATTACTGTGCTCTGTATAACTTCTTGACAACAGCTTATGGTACTTCTTAATGGAAATCCCAAGTATCTTAAGCTGTCCACTTACTTTAATACCTCATCTCCAATATGCAAGTGCATTAAAGCTTAAAAACAAAGCATTATTAACAGTGAAGTATTCATCATGATGTAGATTGAGTCACACTTTTTTACACTCACCTTCACTAAGTAAAAGTTATATAAAACAGGAAACGTTTTTGAGGGCATTCATCCTCATCGTCAGCGACTGGGTGACTAAGGGTCACTTTCTCCCATGTCCTCTTCTTCCTCATCCTGTGGATTCTGACCCTGTTGCCATCTGGTGTTGGGGGCACAAAGTTTTAACACATTGCTTACAGGCAGGATTTCAAAATTAATGACATTGTTGCTGTTTTTGATGATGTGTATTTTTTCCCAGATGTTCAATTCTATTGGTGTGGTGAGGGGTTTTAACAACTTTATACTTTGGCCAATGTTTTGGTTTTCTGTCCATAAATGGTGTGATACAGCGGATTTCTCTATTTGTTTTAGTTTTATGTTTCTTTGGTGTTCCTTAAGTCTGGTTTCCAAGTTTCTTTTAGTTTTTCCTATGTAGTATTTTTCACATTCATCACAACTAATCTGGTAAATTCCGAATTTTAATATGTTTGGGATTGCTATTTTTTCTATATGTTGTTGTTCTTTTAAAAATTCATCTTTGCTCAAGGGGACGCTATGCAACCGGTGGATTAAACTTCTAAAGGCTGCTAGTTGGTGTGAAGTTGGGTTGCAACCATTTTTCTTTATGTAGTTGTCCACATGTGTGGGTTTTCTATGTATACCGAATTTAAAGCTATTTTGATCTCTGGTTATAATGAGGTCCAGGAAGGGTAAGGTGGTGTTCTCTTCAATTTCGATTGTGAATTTAATGCTGTTGTCCTGAAGGTTCAACAGTTTCAAAGCATCTTCTGTTAATTTCTGGGGTATGATGGAAAAAATATCAACATATCTCCGCCAAAATTTATATATGTGGGGGAAAGCTTTCACTATGTGGACTTCAAGGTGGCTCATATATAGTTCTGCCAGAATGGGGGACAGTGGGCTTCCCATTGCTAGTCCTTTTGATTGTTTGTAGAATTTATTATTAAATGTGAAGAAGTTGTGTCTAGTGCATAATTCTGTAAGGTTAATGATGTCATCTATCACAGAAGTAGCTTCAGTTTGTATCTGTTGGAAATAATTTGTATTTCTCTTTCCAATTTTCTAAGTTTCTACAGTGGGCACAGTAGGATATGGAACAGAAATAAAATTAAGAATCTCAGCTTTCACAGCAGTTATACTGATAATGCATATTTGTAGGTGGTAAATCATCAGATAAATGTCGCATAAAACTAGGTGTCCCCTTGCCCAAATGATACAGCTCGTCACAATGGAAAGCATACTCTATGCTAATTCAGTTATGACTATAATTCTCATATTTGCATCGGATGCACAATGCATTGGCTAATCCATGAAGGATTCTCCAAGAGGCCACTTTTCTAACATGTGCTGCTAATGCAATTCAAAGAAACAGGCTATAGTTTTTCTGTTCACAATCCTTTCACAGTGCAAGGCAACTAAATCAGAGAAACTGGCTGCACAGCATAATGTTTATTTGGATAGGGAAATCAAAGGAAATACATGCAGTGGAAAATTGTGATGCTGACAAGTATGAGGGCTGTCCCAGAAATACCCGACCTAACAAAGAAAACACAAAAAGTTGGGAAAAAACATCTTTATTTCTCTACATAGTCTCCTTTTAGCTAGATACACTTTTCCCACCAATGTTCAATAGCTTCGATACCCTGTTTATAGTGAAAATTGTCGAGTTACGCAAAATAGTCATTAACTGCAGACTCCACCTCTTCATTGTTGGCAAATCTTTTACCACCAATTTCTTCAACATTGGAAACAGAAAATAATCAGAGGGGAAGCAATGAGGAAGCAATTCAAAATTTAACTCATTGATTTTGGCCATGTTGATAATGGATGTCTGAACTGGTGCATTGTCTTGGTGAAACAAACTTCTTTTGCTAAATGCAGCCATTTTTGCTTGATTTCTTCACTCATATGCTGCAATAGGTTTGCATAATACTCGCCATTGATTGCTTTTCATTTTTGAAGATAATCAATGAAAATTATCCCACACACATCCCAAAAAACTGAAGCCACGACCTTTCCTGCAGATGGAATTGTCTTTACCTTCTTTGGAGTTAATCCACTGTTTTGACTGCTTCTTTGTCTCAGGTGTGAAGTGATGGACCCATGTTTCATCCATGACTATGAATCAATGCAAAAACTGGGCTTTATTGCAGCAAAACATCGCCACTCAACTGAAACATCCTCTTGATGCTGTTTTTGTTCCATTGTGAGTAAATGTGGCACCCATCTTGCTCACAGCTTTCTCGTGTCCAAATTTTCAGTCAGTATGTGATGTACAGCACTTTTTGAAATGCTTACGATGTCTGCTAGCTTGCGCACTTTCACTCGGCGGTCATCCAATACCATTTTGTGGATTTTCTTCACAATTTCTGGCATGGTCACCTCATTTGGTCGACCACTGTGAGGCTCGTCTTGGCAGCTCATACGACCTCTGTTAAACTCTGCCACCCAATATTTTACTATTGTAAACGAAGGAGCAGACTCCTCCAGAGTAGAATCTAGCTCAGCATTATTATTAGTTGGACTTGGACCTTTCAAATGAAAGTATTGTATCACATAATGATGACCAGTTTTATCCATGTTTACAAATTCACTGAGAGTACTCACTATTGATGACTGCCAAACAAATACTAAACAACATAGCATCGTCAAACTTCAAACTTAAGCTTTTAAGGTTGGTAGTTTCTACAGTGTCATTTGTTTGAAACAACAACCGCTATCTATACATTAGGTTGGGTACTTTTGGGACTGTCCTTGTAGATGCATACCATAATTGTTCAGTTGCAACAAAGCAACCAAACTATTTGTGCAGCAATTGTGTGAATTTCTTACACTATGGATATGCATACAAAAATTATACAGAACTTATCAGTCTGCAGCTTAAAGAATGTCTTCTAAAATCAGTTGCCAGCATAAACAGCTGTTGAACACATTTGGTAACCATTTCTCATCACACTGCATGTTCAAGAGGCACAAAATACTCAATGGATTGATAATAAGAAATTTTATATATGGAAGCATATTTTTTCTTTACTGTTTTACAGCTGTAAAGAAATTAAAATATATGAGGTAGGGTTTCTTAAGTGAGAGTACCATTAAACAACTTTTGTGTTACCAGGAATGGAGAGAAATTCACTTCCATCCTTTATTTGATGTAATGAAGTTGTAACCTGTTGTTTCTGTTACAGCAATGGAAAATGTTAGCATAATTTATTTTGGTTTATTTATCACCTGTTTAACTTAAGTGTGAGTTGGATTTTCTAGATTATATTTGCTTACAGTGAACTGTGAATAAATTAAAAGAAGCAGAACAGGAAAATTTGATAGTAGACAGTGGTAAATAATTTTAATGAACAGCATTTAGGATCTCAAAGCAAAATAAAGCTGCCTCAGAAACCATTACAAGTATAGGTTTTATTAGATTTTCTATTCCTTAAAAAATATAAAACAGTGATCCTGTTAATCCAAACCAGAGATCCTATACATAAGGCATAGACCATAGGTCACTCAATCATAATGCTTAATGCAGTATAAATATAAGCTTTTATAACACATTAGAATTTGCTCAGATGTTCTACATATTTCAGGTTCCATTCCTCCCCCACCCCATAAGGCTCTTAGTTTTATATTTGTAGGTTTAAATATTATTTAATCTTAGAATTCCCCAAGTATGTTTTTGAATGTAATGTTGTCACCTGTAGCAAACCAGCTGCACAGATTTCAACAATACAAGATGTTGCTAAAAGCATCACAATAGCTAAGGTATGCATGATGTGCAGAACTTTCGTTTGAGTCTCTGTATCTGCAAGCTTTAAGCTTCCTAATTGTAAATGCATGTTATCACCACTAGGTTATACACTTCAGATCTTAAAGTAAGTGTTAGACAACAGGAAAGTTCATTGTCCACTTTAACTGGTTCTCATTATTACAAACGTAGTTTCAGAAACATTCAAAATGAGAATCATTAAAATTAAACAAGCATATATGAATATTAATTAAAAAGCTTAGTAAATAGAAGGTTTCACATCAAACAAAGCAAACAAGCAAGCAAGCAAGTTAAAAGAAAAGACTTGGACTTTACTAAAAGGATGGTTGTCCTACATTTCTGTAATATATTTCTAAGCATTTTCTTATTATTTTCATTATTGAATCTAAGTGCTTTCCAGTGTTGCTGGAGTGACATAAGTCCTCTCTTGAGGATGGACTTTTCTAACTGTTAAAGGTAGGTTTGTCAGGGAGGTCATGTTTCTTATGGGGCATGAATGAACAACACCCCTATCAACAAAGTTATGCACTGGATGTAGTAAGGTTCTTCAAATCCATTCACCTGGGAAAGTCCTTTCTAGCAATACTCATTAACCAGGTGTGACATAATTACAGTCAATCCTATGCCTGCAACAGTTAAAAAAAATAAATGAACACCTGGTATTTATTTTGTACAGTAGCATCTATGTTGGTTATGCTGCCAGCAAATGCAGAACAACACATAGCTGAGGAAGGAGATGAATGTCCATAAAACATGTCCTAGATAGAAACTGATAAGCAAAGTAAACAAGAGTGTTTAGGCTGACTCTTCATTAATTATAAATAATAACCCCTTAATTTGTGCTTCATCAGCATCAGCCATTCAAAATTCATGAAATTCTTTTGAATAACTACAAAGTTATTGCAGTTATTCAATAATACATAGTTTTATGTAGTAGTTTTAATTGTATAACAGCCAAATCAGTAAAATAAATGTAAATAGTTAATATTATTTTTCTATGGACTCAAACATAAACACCTAGCACTGGCCCTAATCTGGTATATTTTGTGCAGTTGTATGTATGTATATATTTCCATAATGCTATACAAAATTCTTACTATTTTTAATACATTACTTTGAGTTGCTATTTTTTCTTTCTTTAGTCCATCATGCATTTTAACACTGTGGTTATTTATGCATGGTGGATCATAACAAATTCATATTGCTTTATTTTTCTAAACCATTTTTCTCTTACTCTCCCCATATATTCTTCTATTCTTTTTATATCCCTCTCCTTTTGTATTTTCATTATCATAACTTTTAATATTTCTTTGTTAACATTCTCCCATTCTTTAGGTAAAAACTGATCTCTCCACAACTTAGTTTCTTCACATTCAATTATATAATGCGAATCATTATCTGCCTCTCCACAAAGAGGACACCTATTCAAATTCGCTCCCTTCCTATCTCCCCTTAGCCTATATGCACTTAATCTAGACCAGGCCCACCCTTCTCTCACTAACCTATTACCTACATCCACATTCTTCTCCCTTCCCCTGTCCACCTTTAATTGTCTATATAGTTCCAAACTTTTCTTTCCTTCCAGACTTTGAAATAATTCTTGTTTCTCTATATCTTCTACTCTGTTCCTCACTTCTTTCCAGAAACCTTTAACTAGCCCCTCTCTTTCCTCCCATGAGTTACCCATTCCTATTTCCTGTAAAATTCTCCTTATTTCTTGAGCCCAGCTCATCCCATCACTGGATTTTTCTTGTATTATTAAACATTGCCTCAAGATATTATGCTCGTCCAATGATTTCAATCTATGCCAATATTTAAGTATCCTTTCTACTATCATGCCCTTAGGAATTTGTTAAGAACATGACATTACATACCAAAATTAGCAATAACTGCTAAAGACTTGCTGAAAATATGAATAATAAACGTGAAGAGAGAAATCATACTTGGAAAATTAAATCAAGCCTGATTCACCTTTTCCATCACTAGCCTACAGACAGTTAATGTAAATAATTTCTACAAAAACTATATGAGCAATATCATTTACATTTATATAGATGGATATAAAACAATTCTGAAACTGAAAGAAATATCCGTATAAGCAGTGCTTAAATAATGAATATGGTTCATAGAAGTGGTTCATTATAAGACCTAATGGTATGCTGCTGCCAACTACACTGAAAATCTCCTCAACTGCTTCTGAAACTGCAACAAAATGTTATGTGGAAGTTTTGATACCAAAACTATTTGATAAAAAAAGGAATACTAATTGTGCATTCTGGCACATTTGAGTGGAGTGATAGGCTCTATCAGTTTGAAAGGTAACAAAAGATTGAATTTGGCTCTGTAAATGGAAGGAGTTCAGCATTAAATGGTTGAAATCTCTCATTGTCTCAAAATTCTGAATCACATGACCTGAAGACAAGAGGTAAGGTGTTCTCAAGCCAATAAAGTCAAAACGGTTGCATGTACCCAACTTTGCTATTGATTTGAGCCCTATTTATAGTCCACGGCTGCCCTTGAGGATTTTAAACTTAAACCCATTGAGAGATGTGCCCATTTCCTTAATAAGCTGTGGCATGTTTCAGTGAACTTAGAAAATGCCAAAATGCTTGGAAGGTAGAATCCACTAACAATATAATGCAATACTCAATAGTAATATTGTTGGTCTGGTAAGAAGAACCATATTCATCATGGGGTAGAACTAGGGTTACCATATGAAGAATCAGAAATCTATGACTTCAAAGTTAAAATCCCAGGATAAACCAGGACATTGAATGTGATAAACCAAGATACTGCATAGAAGAAAATTATAAACAAATCTTCAGAGGCATGCATGTTTATTATGCTGCATTTACACTGCTTCATTTTCAAAATCAGATTTTGTATGTTCCTGATCCACCAATATTTACCAAAAGCTTTCTGTTTTTATGATTATGTGTAGAAATCACTACAATTCATATTCTGAAAATTATATTGCAAGAATGTTATTGCTCTTATTGTGTCTTGCACTGAGGTGATTCCTCTCCTTCATCCACTGACTCTGAATTAGTTAAATAATCTTTCAATATTGGCATTATGCCCTCAATTGAAGAAACAAAGTGTATAATTTTCAACAATTCTGAACATAACTTTGTAAATTAACATTTCCAGAAACACGCATTAAATTCTGCATATAAATTCTCAACATATTTCTTTAAATTGTATAGCTGTTAATGTGCTTTTACATCATTACCCGTTTATTCTGAACAGACTGTATTGAAGGTATAATGTCATTCCAAGAAGGAACCTCATTCAAATCCATTCATAGAAAACAAGAAAATTCCTCAAAAGTGTTCATCCAGGCCTCCAAGCATTCCATGCATGAAATATACATTTTGTGCTTCAGTGTACTTCTTGCATTTAATACTTAAGCCTTCATCCTCTACCTTTTGCAGAATTTCTTTGACTTTGAAGGGAGTAAGTTTATGTTCAAATCTTGGAGTAATACTTTAAATACCATTATGTTTATAATCAATTTTGAATGACAACAGGGAACAATTTAGTGCCCTTGTGACCGCTTGCATATGTCATGACACCTATATAACCTGTGTCTTGTAAATTATTATTACACTGATGGAATGATAGAAAACTAGCAAGAACTAGTTACAATGGCCTCTCTTTTTGTAAAAAAGCATGAAACATTTTTGCTTATATCAGTAATAAAAAAATATTGGGTAATAATGTTGCAGTATACCCCATGTAATTAAATGAGTGATGATGTTTTATGGCATGAAATGCCAAAGTACTTTCTGCAGTTTAAACTTACCGCCAGAACTTACGGTCAGAACATTTTCAACCTTTATTTACTACTGGCACTTGGATAGTTAACTTATACTTTGAAGTCTTCAGATGGTCTTCTAAATGACCAGTTCCTTTGTAAGTAATTGATAAATTAGAATTGCAATTACACAACTAACTTTCCACTCATAAATTCCTCCAGGCTGTCTTTGGGAGCTAAAATATTTACTCCAAAGTTCATCAATGAATACACACTTTCACTTAGGCATATTGTGTTAGAATATAAATTTCACATCCAGCTCATAAGAAAAGTATCACTAATAAGGAACAGGAAATCCAGAAGTTAATCATGCAGGAAATGCACATGGCACATTCTACATGAAGTAGCTGAAGTATTTAATCTTTGTTTTCCATTCAGTTTTCAAAAAAATATTGACTAGGTAGGACTTTTTTTTTCAGTTACTATTGTACCCAAATTATGTGATTTCACATCATCATCGCTTAAAAAATTAGTCTACATTCCAAAAAATAAGTAATTAAGATTTAACTGAAAATCTCTCAAACTTCCTTGGATGGTATAAAAACCAGGAACATGTCCAGGAAAATCCAGACATATGGTAATCCTATCACCCAGCTATTACCCAGTAACAGTGTGAAAGAAGCACTTGTTTTTGTTGCTGCTATTTTGTCCTACCTATCTGGGCTTTACATCGGATCTACTTGTTCTTATCTCTAGGTAGCTACATTCAGAGGCTTGCACCACTGTTCAATTTACCAGCACAGAACGATGTTGCTGGATGGTCAGCACAGAAAGTTGCAAATTTTCACTGCATGCTACAGGTAAGTTTGGCTGATTTTATACTAATATAAATAAAGTGCAGCACAGATTCTCTTATTCTAATTACAAGGAACACTCCAGTCACTCAGAACTGAGATTTCATTTGGGCTGCAAGTTGGTCTGGTTCTCAGAAATTGAAATACTTTTGGCCCAAAATGATATATAAGGCATTTCTGAGTGTTGGAAGTTTTGATTAGTTGTCTATATGCTCAGTGTGCTGAGTCATTATTCAACATGAGCAGTCTCTCTGATGTCACCAGCTTCTCCTCTTGTTATGTTCCTTTCACGCACAAACAAGGGCTGACTGCTCAAACTTTAACACTTGAAAACAGCTTTAAATATCACTTTAAATCAAAAAAGTTTCAATTTCTGAGAATTACATCATCTAACCCTGCAACCAAACAAAGTCACAATTTCCAATGAATGGAATGCTGCTTGTCAGTTCAATGCCATTACATGGTCACAGAATTGCTATTAGCCTTTAAGATATTACAATAAAACAGATGAAACAATAACACCACTAAATTTTCAAATGTTGAATGACTTGAACATGTTTTGAAGGATGTTTGTCTCCATCTTCAGCATACACTGAGTTGGTTTAAGCTGCAAGTTGATGTTTTGATAATGTTGTAAGTAGCAGCATTGTGAAGGCAGTAAAGTAAATTTCCAGAGGACATTTGGCGGTGGCAAATCAGTTGATTTTGTGTGCTGTGGTTTTTTGATGAATGATTTTCCCCATGTATCTAGTACAGCTGCATATTTGACCAGCCTTAACATGAATTAAAGAAAGCCAGAAAGAAATATGAGAAGGTGCCAGAAATAAATTCTCTAATAAACAATTGATGATTTGTTTAAAAGCCATTCTGGTGATATACACCAAAGAAAGATAATCATGTAGTGATACTGAACCAAATGAACTGCATCTTCAGTGTGGAGAAGATGTTATAAATCTAAGCATTAACTGAATTTAAAACATACACTAAAATCATGCATGAAATCTTGTACCATTATCAAAGAAGTTAAAACACACTCAGAACTAGAAAAGTCAAAGTAGGTCATGCTGTCTTTAGATTATATGCCCTACCAGAAATTTATAAGCCTGGAAATAAAATAAAAATAATAGACAACCACATAGATGCACACAGTTATAAACTAACCAAAATATAGCACAGAAATTCACTGTTAAAATTTAGTGGTTTATACACGTATAACTCCTTCAAATTCATAGATATTCTCAAACTGCAAACTGTACCGAGAAAATCAGCTAGCTTCTTATGTTTAAGGACATTCAACTACAAGGTCATTAGCGAAAAGCTAGCTTTTTTTTAATATAATCTCACTTTTTTCAAGTATCTGACAGATTAATTAAATAGTAATGTTTATTGTTCATTGACTTTATATACAAGTTTTAGACATGTCAGTGATTGTACACTTGCAAATGCTATTTTCAGTATACAAAGTATTTACAAGTGTCATAAGTAAAGGATGGAGGAATGTGCATTTCATGTTAGGTTTGATATGCATGGATTTATGTTTACATGAGAGAACATAAACAGCTGCGGGAAGGTACAGTATGATAATGAGAATCTCATCGCTCCATTTAGTCGATCTATAAATACTGGAATGGAGTTGGAGTTGTAATATAGTTATGATGATTTAAAAACTAACTCAAATGTTAACTGCTACTGCCTGGATGATTAAAGGATGTTTTACACTGAACCACAATATACATCCATAAATTAATTATCAAAAGAGAGAGTTTGACGTGTCTCACTCAAAGAGTTTTTCAGCATTGAAAAGCTTTTTTCTGTGTCACAAGATGTTAGAGGTACAAATGAAAAAAACCCTGTAGTATTGTCATTTTTCTCTACACTCAAAATGTTATAGAGAGCTGTATAAGCAGTATTTTTGTGCAGCATTTGTTAGCATTTTTCTTTCACCTTTTCACCATCTTGTCCTTGGACTTCCTTATTTATGGTGTTAAAAACATTTTATATTATTTTTATTCCTTTGGATGTTTCCAACCAACTCAGATTGTTGTATTTGTTTTATAACACCAGGCAAGATTGAAAAGTTATTATTTATGAACTGTAAATTACCAAACAGTTGGTAATATCAATAATTTTGTATTTGCAATAGCAGATGTGTCTGCATCATGTAAAGCATTAATGACTTGTATGATCATAGTGTAATGTACTGCACAGTAAATGGTAGCTTTTAACTAGGTACCCCATCTTGTAAGTACTGGCTTTGGTGGTAGAATTTCTGGCGCCCTTTCTCTAAATGTTGCAATTCATGAAGGGGCTTTAACAAATATTTTCTTAACAGTACGAGTTGCAGTCCAAAAGTAATGCATACAGTTTTGTTGTAACTGTATGATTGTTGCTGTGGCAGATACTATGGTGGGGGAAGAAGGAGATGACCTTGGGCTATGAGTAAACCATCAGTCCAACTCCAAGAGAGTGCATGATGGTTCAGTGGTGGTTTCCATAAGAGGCTATTTGTATACTAATAATTATGGAATTTTCACAAGAACAGCAGCGTGCCATCATCAAATTTTTTTGTGTGAAAGGTGAAAATTGTGTTAATATATACACTGTAAACTTGTCTCAGTTTGTGGGGATGATGCACTGGGCTATAGCAATGTGAATAGGTGGATGACAAAGTTCCGAACAGGAAGATTGTCCAGCGCTGATTTGCCGCACTCGGGCCAACCTTGCTCATCTTGCATGGCTCCCAACACAGAACATGTCAACAACCTCATTCTGAGTGATCGCCAATTGACCATGGAGGAAATTTGTGCTAATACAGGCCTCATCCATAGTTCATGGTGAGGATCATTAAAGATGGCTTAAAAATGGCAGAAGTAAGTGCTTGTTGGTTGCCAAGAATGCTTGATGAAAGCAAGAAAGAAACCCAGATGAACTGTTCAGAAGAAATGTTGACAAGGCACTGCTCAAATCCACAATTTTTTGAAAGGGTAATCACTATGGTTGAGACATGGATCCTTCTCTTCAATCCTGAAACAAAATGGTGGTCAGAACAATGGAAACGTTCAGACTTGACACCCCAAAAAAAACTTCAGAGTTGGCGCATCTGCAGAGAAAACTCTATATTCAATATTCTGGGACCATAAGGGTGTTATTGTGACATATCCTCTTCCAAAGGACATGACAATCACCAGGAGAATGTTACAGAGACATTTTGAAGAACCAGCTGTTGCCTGCAATTGCAGAAAATCAACCTCAATTGGTGGGAAAGTTCATCCTCCACCAAGACAATCTCCACCACACAAGGCTCAGATTGTCACTGAATTCCTACTGCAAAATGGAACTGAAACCTCGGTATCCCCCCTACTCACCTGACCTTGCTCTGAGCAATTTCTGGCTGTTTGACACCTGAAAAACACACTCCGAGGAAAACAATTTTCTTCAAGATCAAACCTAGCTGTGCAGTATACCAGTCTCTAAAACATATACCCAAAGACTCCTAAAAAAATGTTTTGAAAAATGGTTTGAGTGTTGGCAACTGTGTTTATTAATGTAGACAATGTGGAA
The DNA here is from genome assembly GCA_030765065.1 of Deroplatys truncata. Classification (NCBI taxonomy): domain Eukaryota; kingdom Metazoa; phylum Arthropoda; class Insecta; order Mantodea; family Mantidae; genus Deroplatys; species Deroplatys truncata. Next base: position 539,457,013 of record CM060990.1, read on the forward strand.
AAATGAAATGTATGTTACAGATGAATTTGTGCAAATAAATAATTTTGAGAATTTTTCTGTGTGTTACTTATGGATTGCACCTCATAGATATAAATTTGTCCACATCATTGAATAATGAACAGATATGTTCAGCCACTCTGTGAAGTCCCTGGGCAAGGCAATTTATATGAATTAGTTTTGTATATCATTCCTGTCTTCCTTTACCTGCCTTTACAATATATGGAGCAGCATCTGGTAATAAAAAGTAGCACATCATCATATTTCACCCCTTCTGGCCATAAAAAACACATTGCGTTATGAAAAAGACATTCAACAGTTTCATGATTTACTTTATCAAGAGCCTCTGATGTTGGCAGAAATTTCTCACCAGCACAGTTATGTGAAAATATACCTACAAGCACATTTGGGACGTATCTGCCTATAGCATCTGTTGTTTCGTCAATTGAAACCTAGATTTTATTACCATTGACACTTTTCCTAATCTTGGTGATAGTGTCATTGTAGCAGATTTATATGTAGTTTGTGTCAGATTCAGAAGAAGTAAACCAGAACTTGGGTAAGGGGTTAATTAGGGATGCTACTCAAAAAGCTCAAAGGCAGAAATGAGTATAAGCGAGGTAAATAATTCCACTCTGCCAGAAGCCATTACTTCTAATGCTAAGCATCCAACAGAGTACATCATTGTACAAGAAAGCAACAAAAAGTCCAGTACACAAGCAATATGTAAGTGCAGTGGTACAATGTGATGGAAATCTCAGGCAAATGATCAAGATGATGAATTTGACAGACTTCTGGCTGGCAAAACAAAACAAAAAAAAAAACAAAAAAAAATGGATATCCAATGATATCAGGAAAAATTTTGTTGGAGTTTTGACTACTTTCCTTTGTGAATGTGGATTTTCTTCTTTAATTAATAACAAAAACAAGTACAGAAATAAGTTTGACATTGATCCTGATTTAATACTAAAATTAAGTCTGTTGAAACCAAACATTAAAGACCTGTGTTTAGCCTGAAACAAAATTGTGGGTCAGAAATAAGTTAAATTTGTGAAGTTACAAACTTTTACTGTTTGTAAGTCTGAATACAGGAGTACCAGTATCAGGAATATATGTCTGTCAAAGTTAGTTTATGCATTCATTCACTGTATTTTAGGATTAACAAAATTGATTTTTAAGAACATTTCCCAGAACAACTCATTGTATAGCAGCAGATTAACATCTTTTTCTCCAATAAATATGTAATTCTAAATGCTGCACACAAGAAATAACTAAATAAATCACTAGTATTATTATAAATGTAGAGAAATGCTTATTTTGACACTTGTACCACAACATCTCACATTTCCCTGGTGAAATTTGCTTCCTGATACATCTAATATTTTGCATTGAATGTAATGGTGTCACTAAAAGTTACAGAACCCCTGGCTCACAATATTAGATATAACACAATAGTAGTTGTTCATTGTAGTTCATAACATATTTCATGTCTCGTAATCTTTAAGTTTTCTTGCAATACAGTGCAGTAATATTGTAATTTATCTGTTTACACAGGAACTTGCTCTATAACAATTTTGTTTGATGTAATTCATGTTTTTGAATAAATATGCACTTTAATATTATTAGCCCATTATATCCCAGAATTAAAATTTTCTAAGCTTTTATAAAATTTCAGATCCACTATCCAAATGGGTTACCAATCACATTCTGAAGGTTAATTTTCAAGGTGGCCTTAAATTTGTAATTTGTTTATATATGATACATCATACGGTGTTAAAAATTAAATCGAGTTTTATTTATGGATGCTCTTTTAACTACTATGGTTCTTAGTGTCTCATTCTATATTGGGCATTAAAGACCGGAAATTTTGCTCTTTATCAGGTTTAAGGTCTTTTACATGCCCTAAATCTACAACACGGTACCACCGGCTTTACTTCCCTTCCGAAGGAAGCCATGCTAAGGATTTTTACACCCAAAAAAAAACCCATCACCCTCTACCGGGTTTGAACCTTCTTGGGAACCAGAGGCTAGCATGGTACCCCTGGACCACGGAGGATGACATATAATACTGGGGCAGTAAGGGGTAGGCGCACTTAAATTCATAATTTTTTTTTATGTATGATATATCATACAGTGGGCAGTAAGGAATAGAATTCTTGACACATTTTGTGTCACATGTAAAATGTTGAATTTTTCATAATTATCATTCATTACATGAATAAATGAAGATAAATTGCAGTAATCATTTTCATTTATTGTAATGTTCAATGTTATTTATATTTTAAGGATACATTATTTATTTATATATTTATATTTTAAGGATGCATGGCAAAATCAAATAGTTGAACAAACAAAATAATTATCTTGCATTATATGAATAAAATAAAACTTTACAGTAGTAGGAATATATGACAAAAATAATGGTTTATCAGACAAACTGAGTTACAGTCTTCTTAGCGCTGGTGATACAAAATGAAACATCGCTTTGGATGGAGTACCACATTGCATTTTATACAGTGAAATTTTGTACATTTACCAAACTGTGCGCACATCTTCTTTGTGTGTTCTGCTCATCGATCATGTGCCGACATTATGAAATCTAATGTCTTCTTGCACCTGTGATAGAAATCTTGGCCTCACACCTCTTGTCTTTTCAATGTTGAGTTAGGTCAGAATTGAAAGTACAATACGTCTGGTAAATTCCTATAAGCTTATACTGTTATTTAGCTGCTCACATATTCACAACAGCACCATTTAGCCAGAACGTAATCAATGGCCAGTACCATTTCTTTGATCTTAACCGAATACAGTACAAACTTTGTAGATTGTCAAAAAGATCTACGCCTCCCATGTGGCAATTGTATTCCTGTACAAGGGAAGACTGTGGTACAGAAACGTTTTTCTTGATTCTCTATTCCATCTCAAGCTGTACTTTTACCTAATATGCCTACACCCTCTACATTGGTTCCCAGAGTCACCTGACTGTTGCCGTTTCATCTTACCAGTGTGATAAAATTTTCTGCATCATGTAACACATGAATAGTACCTCTTGGTGCTTTTTCCAAATGGTCATTTCTCAAGGTTCCTATGCATTTAATTTCATTTAAAGAAATAGATTCAAGTAGGGCAAAGAGTTAAAGTAATTATCAATGTACACTGTGCTGTTCTAAGGGATGTAACCTATACAACGTTTTTCACCCCAGAACGCCCCAGTGGCTTCTGGGGATCTCTTTGTCTTGCACCAACATATGGCTCAAATTTTAGGAGATATCCATTAGATGTAGCTAAACACCACCATTTGAAGCCATAGCAAATTGGCTTCCCCCTTATAAACTGTTTCATAAAATGGTGGCCATAATAAGGCTCCATGGCCTCATCCAAAGAGAAGTAGGATCCTAGAAGCTCTATGAAATCTTGAAAATTCTTATTTAGATGTGAAATTAATGACTGAACCTTATAAACTGTATCTTTTCAATGTTGCAATTATCATTGACATGGAAGAATGTATGAAGTTTGTCAAAAGTATTTCCAGGGACAGAATTTGTAAAAAGGACATTGTTTGAGTCCAGTCTGGTTTCTCAGTACATATGCCTATGCATGACCTTGCAATATCCAATAAGCAAAATAGGAATGTATTTGTAGATGTCATCATGATTTATTTGTATGGTATGTCCCTTTAGAGTAGCATATTTTACTTTCTTGTCAGAATCCCACCAAATCATCAGTAACTTTATGAAAAAGATCAATTGGATTTGAATTTGATGTGCAGAGATGTTCTGTTATATCAGGAGTAGGATTGCAAGATAACTCAAATTTTTGTGAAGAGAGTAGTTTTTCCTCTATTCAGTGTTTTTTTTTTTTTTTTTTCCTAACTTGGGATTGTGATTGTGGCTTAAAACACCTGGGATTTTGCTCTTAAGTGGATAAAGATGTAACATCTTCAACAAGGCCTTCACTATTTATTAATCTTACCTCCACAGTTCATGCCAGAACCTTTTTACCTAAACCAGCAGCAGTAACAGGTTGTCCTCCTGAGTAACTGCCTGTGTCACCTTTATCACTGTCCTCACCATCATTTGGTGGAACAAGCACAAATTGAAGCTTCTGGTGTGTATCAAATATATTATAATTTCATCATCCTCCATGGAATATAGGATATTTAGAACCTCTTCTAAGTCTCTCTGCTTATGCAAATTGAATCTAAAATAAGTAAGACTAATTGTCAGAAGATTATCCCTTACTGCCCACTGTATGATATTTCATACATAAAGATATACACCAATGTTGCACCAATGCTAATAAAGTAATCTATTTGAATCTGTGCTTATAGATAGCTCTTGAGTATTCAGATTAGTAACCCATAATAATATGAGTAAAATTTTAAAAAGATACAGTGATTTTGTTTTTACTTACTGTATAGCCATGTGAAGCGGCAAAATCAGTAGTACTAGAACAAATGCTTTCTACTAAGAAATAAACAATCCTGTTTTTCACTGTTAATGTAGTTTTCAACAATGGACTTTTAAACTAATAATAAAACGAATAAGAAATGTTTCAGTTGATGTCAATGTGCTTCTGGAAATAAATATATTTAACACTATAACCTTGGCGATCACTAGCTACTGTAACTGCGGTAGCAGTCTTTTTGACTGCTCACTTCTTCTTTTCCTTTTACAGCTTAAATGCTATTGCTAGTAATGGGTTTCAGTTTGAGGGCATAGTTGTTAGGCATCTAGGCCTTATATATTACATGTACACTTACATACATAATTATTGCTATGAACATTTTATCAATAATATTATTCATTAATAACATTAACTCAAATTTTCCAGTATGCGGTATACAGTGGAATAATAAACATGAAAGTCACACGGTGAAATGTCTGGACTGTACAGTGGATGTTCCAGCATTTCCCATCGAAACTGCTACAATGTTGTCTTCACCACATTGGCAGTGTGTGGGCAGGCATTATCATGCAGGAGAATAATGCCATTGGACAACATGCCTGAGCGTTTCGACTTGATGGCTCATCTAAGGTTCTGTAAAGTGTCTTGATAACGCTGGGCATTGATGGTGGTTCCCCGTTCCAGGAACTCGACAAGCAGTGGGCCCTTGTGGTCAAAAAAGGACATCATGACCTTAGCAGAACTGGTGTGCACGGCCTTTGATTTCTTTGGAGGTGGTGAAGTTGCATGTTTGCACTGCTTGCTCTGAAGCTTGCTTTCCAGTTCAAAATGGTGACACCATGTTTCGTCACCAGTGACAACATGCGGCAGAAAGCCGTATTCCTCCTCATGATAACGTTGCAGATGACTCAAGACAGTGCCATTCGAGTATTGCGCTGTTCGGCGGTCAGTTGGTGGGGAACCCACTGCGCACAAACTTTTCGAAATTTCAAGTGTTGATGCATTATGGTGTGAATGGTGCCCACGCTAATACCCAGTAACAGATGGATGTCGTCCACGGTGATTCTGCAGTTGCCCAAGACTAAAGCATTCACTTCCGCAATCATTTCAAGTGTGATGACACGATGAGCCTGTCCAGGACGAGCATCGTCTTCCAGTAACTCACGCCCCTCAAGGAATCTTTTGCGCCATTCCATCACACTTGAACGACACAGACTGTACTCACCATACACAGCCTTCATCCATCAATACATTTCACGGCCTCCAACTCCCTCCGCCGTTAAAAATTGAATCACTCCTCATTGTTCCTGCTTACTTGCCTTCATGTTCAGTAGTGGATGATAATTTGTGTGACCACCTCTTCGGCGTGAAACCACAAAGTCGCTATGCAATGCCAAACGTTGCGCATGCTGCAGTCGCTCAACCAATAGATGGTGCCACCATACATGCAGTTACGTGGTGCCACCTTACGTGTAATGCAAAGTTAGACGCACTGACCAGGTTTCATTTGAATGCCCCTCATATATACATACGAAAGTAAGTAAATAAATATACTAGACTCACACTAATCCAGCCATTCCTTGCACATATGAGTGCTGGATTATTGAGAGTGTCTAAAATTTAGTTTAAATACTTAGAGACTATGCTTTATTAAATCCAAAGATACATTCATTTTCATAGAAATCTTAGTCCTTCAGTGTGTACATATACAGTAGTATCACTCACTATGAAACATGTCCCAAATTTTTAGTTGCTGCAGTGATGTATTTCAGCACCAGCAGTGTGAGAAACCTTCATGCTCTCTCCCCCTATGTCCTCTTTCTCTTCATCACTTTCATCATTGCTTTCCTGCACGCTTTTGATTAGCTCTTCATCTGTTAAAGTTTGGTCTACCTCACAGTTTTCCTCACTCAGCCACTTAGCAACATCTTCTTCATCAATTTATCCTTCTCCTGGAAGCTTGTGGAACATGTCATTGTACAAAGTGTCAACAATTGATGATTCCAAATTGACTGGCTTATCGCTGTCGCTCAGTACTGGCTCCAATTCTGCATCAATGGATGGCTACACTTTTCTCCATCAGACATCTTCCTGGAGTAGAATATGCAACAACCAGACACATGCAGTACTGATGTAATGGTTGTAAAGTCATTGCGTGATAAAGCATGCTGCCATCACTTATCATCAGATCAGGAGAGCTCCAGTAGCTGATGTTGCTAAGGCATGGACTCATAAACAGGAGGTATGTGGTTCAAATCCTGCCAGGACCATCCTTCTTGACAGGTTTTCTCCAGGTTTTTCTCAGTCCTCATAACTGGCAAATCCCAGGGAGTTACCTTAAAACTTAGGCCTGGAACACTTCCTTCCCCAATTATTACATTTCCTGCACCATCAGTGTCCACCATTTAAGGTGCCATATGCAGTAAGAATGGATGTTAAAACACTACTAAAAGAAATACCAAATTATAAATGATACTTTATTGATGTTCAGCAATGAATCAAATGTGGGCCGGATTATTAAGAGGCCGGACTACTGAGGGCCGGATTAGCGAGAATTTAGTGTAATAAGTAAATAAATATACTTTTTAGGCCTACACTTTCATTTTAACTGATATGCAAGAAAAACATAATAAAACTTGCAATTCAAAGCTTCGTCTTTGCTAAACGATGCATCTTCTGATGGTTCTGAATTCTCTGCTAGAGGTTGATAATCATCATTATTTTCACTTGATTCAAAAAGATCACCTTCCGATACATCATCTGGTATGTCATGGAAAATAGCTAGTATTTCCTCCAGCTTCAAACCACGAGACATCTTGTTATCATCTGAAGTTCGCATGCACTATAATGAACAGCTGGCATGAAAGCTTTCAACAGCGTTGACAAATTCAAACTTGCAACAATACTGGCATGAAGAACTTCAACAATTTTTGTCAAATTCATTCTTATAGCAATGAGAAATTGCAATAAAAATGCAAATGCTACATTAAAAATATAAAAAATAGCATAATGGTCAAAATTACGTATCCAGGGTTCATGGTAAAACTTGTAACATCTATTAAAGTAATGATATGCCAACAAATATTATACTATCTAAGGTAGGTTAATGTTAGGAAAAGTCATAAAAAACCGACAGTTACAGTTATTTAAATGCCAAGAAGATTAAAATGACCATTAATGGGGTTCTAGTGTTAAGAGCTTGCCTATGATAAATCATACAATGGGATATAATGGGTTAATAATGACAATGTCCCATTTTGATTGATGACAATAATGCTTTACTCCTGTTTCAGATTGTCCGTACATTAGTAACTCCTGGCAATCCTGCACAAGTTACATTTTCTTCCCAGAAAACAATGAAGGCATGTCACTTGCTAGAGAAGCTATGCAGTATATTGATGACTAGTGGTGTTCCTGCTGATATTCTTACTGAAACAATTAGCACTGTTGGTGAAGTAATACGTGGAAACCAAAGCAACCAAGAGTATTTTGCAAGCGTTATGGCACCTTCCAACCCTCCAAGGTTGAAACCACATTCTTCCAGCCACTAAAACTATCCACTATTTTAGCAATAAAGCAGAATAATTAAATACAATTGTTGGGAAAGTACAATGAAGTGAATTTAAAACAGCTCAAGAAAGCACACTCACAACTTCCTACTTAACATAGGAAAAATTAACAAAAGCTGTGGGTATGCTTTATTCAGTTGCTAATGAAAAGTAGTTTAATGGATTAGTCCCCAATTTATCCCTTCCCCTCTCTCTGATGTTCTGTACACAGATACATATTATCACAGGTGTAAATTGGGATATAGCTTTGGGGGGACAGTAAAGTAAGTGAAAGCATCATAATTAAACTAGTTATAAAATATATCGAAAAATAATTCTTCACATTTTTTGAGGAAAATAATTTGAGCCGTTTCTGTAAATGATAGTAATAATATGCATTACATATCTTATTTTGACACAATAATTTAATTCATTTCCACAGCCTATTGGCACCCTGAAGAATATTTAGGTATATACCTACCTAGTATTTTAAGAATATGTGGATTTCACTAATCCTATGTGGTGGTGGTGGTTTATGATGATGATTAGGGTTTGGGTTTCTAGGTAAATAAATATCCTTTTTGCTATTACTTATATCACATAAAAAAATATTTTTGGTATTCTTTATTTGAATAATTATTTTTGATAACATATAGAATTTTACATATATTCTACTACATAAAAGTTTAAAAATTAATATTTTGACTGTTTATAATGTTGTGCCTAATATGGAATACACTGAAATGTGCTTTCAAGTGTAGTTATAGCGAGCCAGGCAATACATCAGCTTAAGGCCTGTACTAATGATGTAATACTTGCAATATTTGGTGATAGGAACTTCCCCAGAAGCCCTGGAGTAAGCGTACCTCTTTACATTGTTCTACAGCAGACATGGGTATTCAAGAGACGTACCTTGCTACTCAAGCTTGAGTAGCAACCTGCAATTTTTTATGAATCTGATGCAGCGGTGGATCACTTGAAGGGTTGAAATTTAAAGATCTTAATGATGAATATAGGACAAAAACTTAAACAGGTTGCTTTATTTAATGTTAGTCGGCAACAAGAATACAAAAATTAAATTTCCCAACTAAACTATAACTACAAACAACTGAAACATGACAACTACTATGTTTCGACTATTATTGATCGATGTTTAAAGTACAAAAAACTAAATGTATTAATAACATTCCATGGTAATTGTAACATAATGATATTTATCCCTCTTCATCGATACCATTGGCTAGTTTTTCAAAATTTGGAATAATGTTAGACATTGCAATTATTAGCTGATGGAATAAATTCTCATCCTTAATTCATGAACTAATTTTGTGTTTTGCAATGGTCAAGTGAGAAAAAAATTTATCGCAAATATAAGTTTAACCAAATATTGAGGAAATTGTAAATGTAAATCTTCGGAGACATGGATATTTTAACCCACAGAGTTGTTTAAATATACCTATACCAACCATATTTACGCATTTGCTTTTGGTAAATGTGTCATTCTGAAGCTGAACTTCTACCTGAAAATCTAACCTTACACACTGTACGTCAATAGTAAATGGGTTGACAAATAACAAAAAGTCAGTCTCTAACTTCTTGAAGTCAGTGAATCTGTTTTCTGTAAATTCTTTTATCAGATTTTCTATTACTTGACTAAGTGACTAATGTCAATATTAGGTGTCAGATTAAGTGATTTGAAGCAAGGAAAGTGAAAAAACTCCTTCTGTTCTAAATGTATCAGAAATAGATGCAGCTGTGACACAAATTGTTTTAATTTGTTGTACATATATATGATAGTCATATCTTTGCCTTGCAGAGCAACATTGAAGTAATTCATACAGCTACTTATATCGCCTAGAAAAGCCAAATTAGTGATCCAAACATCATCAGTTAGTTCAGCTATTGTGGCACCCTGGAAAAATTTAGGTGTATTATTTGTCAATTATTATTAGTAACATTCTCTAAGGTTTAGCTTTTAAATTCTTATACTGTACCTAATTTTTAAAGAAATCACATATAACTTTCCCCAAATTAAATAACATCTTTAACATTTTCGCACAACTGAGCCAACATACTTCTGTTTAGTCTTCATATACACCATCCTTCGTGTTAATATGTGTCTGAACTGTCTATGCCTGAGTGAATTTGATTTGATTTTATTAACAATTTGTACTGCAATGCTCATAACAGGCTTTAAATTTGCTATTCTTGTGCTTAAAACCTCCTGATGTATTATACAGTAGAAGTTATAAAAGGTGTGAGATCTCCCTTTTTCCACGAGTAAAGATTTTAATCTACCAATGAACCCTTTCCTCTCACCAGCTATGGATGGTGCTCCATCAGTTGTGACATATAGTAATTTTGACCAGTCCAAATTTCTTTTCGCTATGGACAAACAAAATGCTTTGAAAATACTTTCACCTGTTGTAGTACCCATCAATGCAATTAAGTCCAACAGGTATTCATTAATAACAAAATTTGCATCCACCCCTCGGATGAATAAAACCAACTGTGCATGTCTGTGATGTCTGTACTCTCATCTAAGGCAATTGAATATGCCATAAAGTGCCCCATTTTACATTTAAGTTGTTCTAGAATATCATAAGAAATCATCTGAATGCACCTAGCTACTTTTTGGCTTGAAAGTTTAATTTTTTCAAATTTATTTTTCTTATCTGGATAAATGGATCCAGCTACTTCAGTCAGACAAGTATTTATAAATTCCCCTTCTGCATAAGGTTTTTTGGCTTTAGCAATCTCCCAAGCAATTTGATAACTCACCTGGAGAATAAATTTGTTGGAAATGTCTTTGCAGCTTGGTGTGGGCCTACTGCTTTCACTTGTTTCCATAATTAATTCCATTCTAGCTGCATGTCTTTCTTTAAGCTCCATTAACTGTTTTATATGATCAAAACCTTAAAAAAACAAAGAGAAAAGAAAAGTTCTACTAGATGCAATTTAAATTACTAATTTTATAATGTTTTAGAAATTATACGAATATGTAAATGTTATAAACAGTAATTACTAGATGTATGCACATACCATTAATTTCTAATGTTGCTCTTCTTCACTGCAAGTGATTCTTTATGGCATAGCAAACATCTAATCCTTTTCCCTTCTTGGCAGTAAAAAATTCCATATGGAAATTATATAACTTTGTGTTTGCTTCAGGAGCTTCCGTAGAGAATGACATTTTGCAATGTAATCCATCTCTTGACTATCAGTAACCCACCCCATCAGAACTATCAGTATGTGGAAAGGGAGGGTCACATGATTGCATTCTACTCCGTTCGATTTGTGCTAATGCCCATGTCTGTTCTACAGTGTACTTCTTGTTATTTGTGTTCATTTGTTTTGCACTTAGTTCATCATCCCTTTCAGGAAATTAAAGCAGTTGTGTTGTGGTTTGGGAAAAAGTGAAGATAGTGATGCTATTCGTTTACACCAATGTGTAACTGAATTTAAACATGTATTCACAACAGACAATAAGATTCCTTTCTGTAAGACATGTGAAAAAAGTATAAAAGCAAATCAACGCTCTCAAGTGACTCAGCACTGAGGTGAACATAAGCATATAGCTTGCATCGTTACCTGATTGGGCAAGATTCGTGTCTTCATTCTCGTGTGGTGAAAGATATTATTCTCTGCTCGATAATTCTCTTCTTCCTTTTTCTTCTTATTACCATGGCTGCTGTCGGTAACTTGGATTGATGAGCATGAGTGGGTATGGAATCTCACAGGTGTGGAATGTAAGAAAGAATAATTAACTGAAGACATGAAGTTGAACTGTTTAATAGTAATTATTTAATAAATTTTTTTTCAAATAGGAAAGAACAATTCATTAATTAACAGTATGTGAGAAGATATTTTTACTCAACGCATTTCAAATGCTTAGGGAAAGTAAGTTGTTCCACGTGAATAACTACTAGTCATTATTTTCATCACATAAGTTACATTATATTCATGAGTTAAACAAGGATATCACTTCACTTTATAAAGATACTGTTTTATTCACATGGTTGTTTAGGTGTGGAATTATTTCACATACTGTCGCAGGTTCATTAAGCAATGATTGGTATCAAGCGACTGAGACTGATGAACAACTGTTTATATAGGCTACAACTTTGGCACTCAAAACATTATTCTGAATTTTTTGATTGGTTTTTAGGAACCATGATCTGAAAATTAAAGTAGATTTGTGGATCTTTTTAGCTCTCCTAACTCATTCTTGGCAACTCATGTGGTTTAACACAATGAAAAGTTCCCCTGCTTTTGGCTTAGCTTTGAGATTCCTAGGGCTAAGGTAATATAAGTCTTTCTTGCTCCAAACATGAATAAGAAATCATTGTCAGCACAAGGGAGGCTGTTGCAACTTTCTCTTTGCTTTGCAACTTCTCAACGAAAATTTTGCGAAGCAATGAAATATGCTTTGCTTCTTATTACATGAGTAAAATAGATAATATAAATAAATTCCACTGTTATTTACATACAGTACATGATTAAAATATTGTAATTAACATTTAATGACCTTAATAAAGAACATTATCCATTTGATAATAACATATTAATTTAGTAATGACATCTTTTTGAGTTGAAGAGAAATACTGTCTCATAAGTACCTCTATGAATGTTGAGACTACTTAGTAGAATATACAGTTTCAGAACATTCATACTTCCTTTCGCCTAACAGTACATTTTTGACCATTTGTTTACGTTTTGAAATACCAAAGGTTTCATTCATCCTCTCTCCTTATAGGGTAAATGACTTGGGTGAGTCCTTTTTTTACATACCAGTTCAGGTCAGCAGTTGGTTTAACATTTCACTGCCTCTGAAATATACCTGGCTCCTATTTATGAATGGGCTTTAACTCTTCATCATTAAGCATAACACTTTCAATTTCATTGGTGACATGGATACACGAATGTTACCTTAAGTACATTTTGTAAACATCAATTCATCCTTTTACATAAAGATTAATACATATGAAAGCATTCAAATACCCTGTTAATTACTCTTATTTACACTGCTATACAATCATTCTTTCATTCATTACCATTAATTATTTCACTCTAACAATTATTCAATTATCCTTGGTAAATGAGAATAGTTCAGGATTAACTATAGTGTTTACAAACATAAGATATGTTTTGTTTTTATTTAAAGGTGAGTCGGAATTGTTACACTAACATCACTTAAGTTTACTCACTTAACATGTTTCGGGAAACGGTTGTTCCCATCCTCAGAAGTTAATTCGACTATGTTTTGTTATTAGTTTACAGGTGTATTAGAATGAGGAGCTTACTTCTCTTTCACTCATAAGATATTTTCTTGAAAAATTTTCTTTCCTATTTTTCTTCTTCATTTTCCAGAAGGTTTCCCTGTTATATTGTTCTTGCTGTTGTTCTTGATTAACAGACATTTGTTTAAATGGTTTGGGCATATATTTGTGGTAACATCCAATAATTTTATTTGTTTGAAAATCAATGAGCTCATATGTATCCGTGGAAAGTAGTTATGAGATTCTGTATGGACTTTTAAAATATACATGATTCTTTGGTTCTCTTTTCGGATTTTACTAGACATAGTTTTGTTTCTAAGAAGGACCAAATCTCCTTTCGCAATATTCCATAATTTTCCCATTTTTTTCCAATAATAGGCATTCCTTGCATCTTTTAGCTGCTCTCTCAATTTTCTTTCGATCTAATTCATACATTTGTTCTGCTTCTAATTTAAGATCTTTGTCTGGAGGAATGACAGGTGGTATATTTGTATTTAAAGTGCTTATTTGTCTCCCTTTAGTTAGTTCTACTGCTTTGAATCTGGTAGTATGATTCATTGTTTGATTAAGTGTCAATTCGATGGAAGCCACATAGTTTATCCAATTAGAGTGTTTGTGATTTGATGAACTTCTCAAATAAATTCCAATTTCTTTTATTGCTCTTTCGCATGGGTTATTCGGAGGATGGTATCTCGAACAACAGTATTGCTTGATCTTTCTTTCTTTTAGAGGCTCTTCAAAGGCTTTCCTGGTGAATACAGTAGAATTATCCATGAGAATCGATGTAATTTCACCTTCTTGGCATATATATTTCTGCAGCAGAATTTGTGAACATGCTTTAACATTCACTTTCTTCATTGGAAAGTTTCTTGTAAATTTTGAAAAAAATATCATATAGCACCAAAATATATTTGTTCCCAAATTTGGCTATGGGTAATTTGTCATGCATGTCCACACATATCAGTTCTCTAGGTTCATTTCTTAATGTTGAATTTGCATCACACCAAAATTTCAAGGTTAGCTATTTACATTTCTGACAAGTTTCAAAGTACGAAAGGAATTTTCTGACTTTCTCTTTGGCTTTTGAGGTATACAGAGTGAGCCAAAAGACTCCAAACCACCTGCGCTGTGTTTTTCCTGTCCACGTCCTCAGCACTCGTTGCCGTCTGCCGCTACCGTAGAAAGGCGCGGATGAAACCATACAACATTTTTAAAACTACTTTTAAAGGCTTTACTTACCAACTTTACGAAAGGAGATGCTGAAATTGGCCACCATCATTGTCCATACGTTTTTGGCACCTCTTTAAGAAACTGTGGTCGTAGTTCACGTTGGGAAACTTCCTGGCAGATATTTTGTTTTAATTCTTCCAGAGTGTGTGGGTTTGTTTTGTACACTTTATGTTTTAAGTTACCCCGGAGGGGTATTTGATCAACAATATTACTGGCTGCGCAGTGTTTTTCCATTGGGCGTGTGGAAATATGATAAAAACATGATAACGCACTGCTGCTATAAACAAAGTCATGCTGCTGTGCAGTGTGAAGTGCAGTATTGAGTTGACGGTGATGTGATGTAGTTCAGTTATTACGAGTTATTTATTATTTTGTCCTGTACTTAGTCACAAAGTGTATTATGTGCTTTCTACTGCACAGCGTGTATTTATTTATGATTCGTGTGTGTTAACTCGGTCAGCTCGCCAAGTGAAAGTACGATTTGCAGAAAGATTTCCAGTTGTAAAAGTTCCAGGCTGTACAACAATCCATGAACTTTACAGTAAATTTCAGGCCACAGGAAGTGTTCAGGCTAAGAAATCTAAAAGACGGCATTCGGTTCTTACCGAAGAAACATTAGACGACATTGGTCATGATGGATAGTTTCCTAAAGAGGTGCCAAAAATGTATGGACAACGACGGTAGCCAGTTTCAGCATCTCCTTTCATAAAGTTGGTAAGTAAAGCCTTTAAAAGTTGTTTTAAAAATGTTGTATGGTTTCATCCGCGCCTTTCTATGATAGTGGCAGGCGACAACGAGCATCGAGAACACGAACAGGAAAAACACCGCGTAGGTGGTTCGGAGTCTTTTGGCTCACCCTGTACATGTTTTCCATTATCATATCGGTCACTTTATCTGTTCCAGAATGTAAAAGCTGGATGTGAAATTCTCTAATAATGTCTGTCTCTAAGGCTTTAGGTATCATTACTTTCCAGACTTTAGTTTCCCGATCATGCTTCTTATGCAATAATCCATCGGAACATAGCAATGCATAGCATTACAATTAGGATCAATTTGTGGACCTGTTTAAAAATAGGCACTCAGCTTCTTGTTTTCTCTCTGAAGTCTCAACATTTGCTTAATATTTCCTTCAATTTCTCTGGTCATCTTTATGTTGATCTTGAGGATTCTAATCTCTCTTCTTGGCTTCTCAATGGTCTCTGGGATGCTTTTAGTATGAATGAATGAATTTATTGTCCACTTAGTAACATACAATATACACTGCCGTTTCTGAAAATTGCAACACCAAGAAGGAAACGCATGAATTCAATGAATTTAATACCACAGGTTAGGTATATGACAAGTAACGAATGATAAACTTTTCAAATCTATACATCACCTTTGAGCCCTAATATTCAGTATTTGATGTGGTCTCCGTGCGCTGCAATTAGAGCTGCTATACGCCATGGCATTGGGTGATATAAATAAAAACAAGCAGAAGCTTGTGAGCTGTAGCTCCAAGCAAGTTGAGAAACGAGCATCAGGTCGTGGTTTGGTATAAATAAAAATTTCCCCTCTTCGATGAGCTATTGCTATCACCTACCAAGCTTTTGCTCAGTGACCTTCACCACGACACATCATCTGAGTAAACAAACACGCCCATTCTTTGTCAGGAGCAATTTAAATCTTTACTGCACCTAAATATACATATACATTCATGTTAATCATACTCTCATTTATGAAATCTAATAGACATGCAAATTTTAAATAACACAATTATAATTAAAGATTTCGCGAATGAAACAGACAGAGATTCACCCAACTTTTAACAGATAACGCTCATCCCCTTTCTCCATCCAATCCTTCATTTCCTTATTTGATAGTATTACAAACGTGTCACCAACTGATATATTGAAAGTAGATTATTTGTACTTCTGTTTTTGCACCTTTAGATTGATATCCTCTGCATCTATATAAAATATCACTACGTAATTCCAAGGATTTATAAGATGTTATCATGAATTAGAGTTAAACTGGATTAAAGAGTTTCATTTGAAAGTTAAATTTAAGTTTGGTTTTAATTGAAATTCTTTAGTTATAATCCGGTTTTGATTTATACAAACATTCTGCTCTGTGTAAGTGTTTATCTGTATATCGCTTTGATTATATTACCAGTCTTCCGGTAATAAGAGCGGCTCGCTATGACCTCACTCACATTCTGTTTAGCATTATAGTACCCAGATGAAAACACATCAGGATGTTTTCATAATTGTTAGAAGGTCCACCTCATGTTTCATTTGCCTCTGGAAACAAATGTTGCGCAACCTTTTACATTTTCTCTTTTAATTTCACTATCACTTACGTATAGCAGGTAGAGGAAGTATTGCACTCTACGCAAAAATTTGATACCGAGATTTCATCAGAGATACACGTTTTTAGAGTGCCTGAATTAAAAAGAAACATCTTTAGTAAATGTATGTGTGAACAGCATAAATAAAAAAAAACTATTTCAAACTTAGTATCCTCCAAAATGTGATAAGATTTTCAAGAAAATTTCTCTACCCCAAAACTATCCCTTTTCTCAAAAATGGCTCCAACAATTTTCATTAAAATCCGCTATTGTTTAAGATATTGACATGGAAAATATAATTAGGTATATTTCGAATTTTCTGGGAATAGCCAGTGAATTGCTCTTCATTCTGAATGACTTTTATGCAACGCTAAACTGTAAAAGATTCTACTACAAGAGTCTTCCTACGCATCTGTGTCTGAACAGCAAACTCAGAAAGGCAAAGTCATTAAATAACAAGTTTGGTATTTAAGTTCAGCACCTTCCAAACATGCGTCAGGAAGATTTTCAAGAAAGTTCCACCCCCCCAAACTGCCTTTAACATGGGAACTTTTTCCAAAAGCTTTATTTTCTAAAAAATGAATCTTAGCGATTTTGATTAAAAAAGACACGTTTAAAATGTTTTCATGTCAAATGCATATATTGCATTACCTGGGAATATCCTCCGAAGTCATCTTATTTCTCGGTAACTTTTGCACAATTGGTAAACCATAAGATATGCAAATCTATCTACAAATAGAAAATTGTTCTCGTTAAGCACACCATTTATGTCGAAGCATTTCTTTTTTACTTTCTTTTTTTAACTTAATCATTCCTGAGATATTCCTTGTTATTGGTTTAAACTTTCAAATGCCTACTTATAATTCTCTCAAATGGGAAGTCGGTATTCAATATTTTCTCATGGTCATCATGCAAAGAGCATCGAATTTCAAAGCCCTCATATAGCCAGGCGCTCTTTAAAAAGCTGGCTCACTTTACCTACTGTATCGTATAACAAAATTGTAAATGTAAATTGAATGTTTATCTGGATTAACAAGAAGAAGCTGGAATAATTAAGCTCTTGTAAGTATAGTTTGTAGAAGAATGATTAGAGAAAGCCATGTGAATGTAGAACATCAGGATTTTTTTTCTTTTTTCCGCGATCAGCTGAAAAGAACGGAATTTCAAATCCATCAAATAGCGACCCACATTTAAAATATTTGACTATCCCTTTAGTTTACTGCATTCTTCTATTCCTACAATGATAGTTTATCTCGATTAACAAGAAGTAGCTGCCAAGAATAAGGTTTTGTAAGAATTGTTTGTAAAAAGAGTGATAGAGAAAGTCGTGTGATTTTTATTTTCCTCTCTGGAACCATGATCATGAACTCCACCAATGTATTAAAATGCAGTTGAGCAAGTTGAGGTACCTACGGAGGTACCTCAAGAAATAGCAAGCAAAAGCTTACTAAAGGCGAGCAGGACTTGTTTTTATTTATACCATATCGCGAGCAATAGCTCAGCGATCAAGGTCAGCAAGCTTTTGCTCGCGAGGAGGTTGAGCAGAAAAGTTTTATTTATACGAAACCGAGCAAATGCTTGGAATTAGTGAGAAATGAGCTAATGCTTGCTTTTATTTATACCACCCATTGAGCCAAAACGGTTCTGAATAAGTTCCTGAGGGATTTCCCTCCACGCAGTTTGTATTAGAGCCCACAAATCCGTGACACTGGTTAGTGGAGGACCATGACACACCAGGTGCAGACCAACCATATCCCAAACATGTTCGATGGGCGACATGTCAGGCGAATGTACAGGCCAGGGAAGCAATGGTACCCGTCACTATTCGAAGAAGGCTTGTACATTCCTCGCAATATGTGGCCAGGCATTGTTCTGTTAAAATGTGCCCTATGGAGATGCCTGAAGCAGGGGGAGTACCTCAGGCTTTATAACCACTGTTAGGTACCGGTTGCTGTTCAAAGTGCCCTCAATTCGTAGGAGGTGAGATTGGTTATTGTAACCAATGGCGCCCCAAACTATCACACCTGGTGTTTGTCTGCTATGCCGCTCAATAATGCAGCTGTCCAGGTTGCATTCACCACGGTACCACTGGACACGTATGCGGCCATCATTATAGGACACGTTGAAGTGGGACTCGTCCGAAAATACTACATTTTGCCACTCAGCACCCCAATGACGGTGTTCACGTGCCCATTGCAGTCGGAAGAGCATGTGGTTTCTGGACAATGGAAGCCAACATAATGGCATGCATGCAACCAGTCCAACCTGCAGCAGACGGCGACAAACCATTGATGCAGACAATTCACACCTGTTGCAGTGCTCCAGCATCAAGCCAACACTGGATGAAGCTGTATGGTCCATTATGGCCATGCGGACAAGATGACGGTCATCCCATGCTGTGGTCATGTTTCGTGGTCTAGTAGCCGCGCTTCACTGCATACAACCTTCATCTATCCACTGCTTCCACACATGTATCACTGTCATAGGAGCTTGCCTTGTACA
The DNA here is from genome assembly GCA_030765065.1 of Deroplatys truncata. Classification (NCBI taxonomy): domain Eukaryota; kingdom Metazoa; phylum Arthropoda; class Insecta; order Mantodea; family Mantidae; genus Deroplatys; species Deroplatys truncata. Next base: position 539,476,305 of record CM060990.1, read on the forward strand.
AGCTGAAATGTCACGGAGACCCACTTCCCGTAGACCGATCATTCTGCCCCGTTCAAACTCACTCGCATGCCGATATGGTTCCCTTTGATGTCGACGAGGCATACTGGCACTTCTTTATTGTTTCCACCTTGTTTGACAGCTCTGCACTGACTACACTGGGCCAATACTGACCTTGTCAGACCGACATGAGAGGGCTCTGCTCGGTCTACGTGTACCCCATCTCTCTGCAAACCTAATCACTTATTGCTTGCACACTCTTCTACACTTCCAGCAAGTTCAGAGTTATTTGGGAAATATTTTTTCTTGGTGCTGCAATTTTCACAAACGGCAGTGTATATAATACTACTTTACAATCTCTTGACCATACAAAGAAGATCCACAATACTAAATACTAATGACTCTTTCTCGAGAGTTGCTGTGTAAACAAGTGGCCCGTCTAGTTTCAACCTTGTGGTTCTTCTACTATCGGGCCCACCTATCTTTAAAGGTATACTTGAACTCTGTCCTCTTTAAATTATAACTCTGATTCTCCATGTTTGTTTATTTTCCTCCTCCATTTTCTATTAACATTGCCTAGATACTCCCCAAACTCTAAAATTTCCTGCCTTGATTTCAAATTCATCAATTTTTCCGCTTTATCTCTAGTGGTAGGGTAACCCATTTCTCGATCCTAAGTTTTCCTCTCATTATTTTGGTGTGTTCACATTCCAGAATTGCATGCCAGTAATTATCTTGCATTCTGCACATTGGACATTCCTCTATTTTCAGACCCCCCCCTTATTCCTTTCAATTCCACTGCTCCTATTCTGGCCCTTGCAGCCCCTTCCCTCACCCTTTGGTTGCCTTTATCCACATAATTCTCTCTAACCCATACTTTATCTCCTGTATATCCTCAATAATTTTTTTTGTTGCTGAAATGTCCTCAATTCTTTGACTTCTTTCCAAAAAACCCTCTCTTTAACCTCTCTCTCACACCACATCATACCTAATCCAATTTTTTCCATGATCTCTTTGATTCAATTAACCCAGATATTACTCCTCATTGTTTTGTTTTGAAAATTTAGGCAATGTCTCAAGATACTTCTAGTAAAATTTAGTCTTGGTAACAAATCGCTGATGGTGTTTTGCAAGCCTGGAATATGAACTATCTTGATGTTGTAGCTTAGGATAGCATTAATATATCATGACAATTTTGAAGAAGTTAACTTGCATTGTTTGATGAATGTGTAGACTGATGTGATCTGAATATATTCTTATTTTCTGAAGATAGACATAAGTTTAAAATTTACTTAAAGCAAAATCAATTGCTGCTACCTCGAGCTCAGTAACAGACAAGTTTCTTTCTACTGTATTAAGTCCTCTGGAGGTGGTACTAATTATATGGAGTTTATTTTCTGTATCGACTTATCCTAGGATGGCACCATAACCTGTTGCAGAAATATCTCTATATATGGCGTAGGTTCCAATTTTCATGTGGGCATTCAAGAGGTATTGCATTTCCAAATAACTGCTGAATTCTCTCCCACTTTTGTAATTCTGAATTCCATCTCCATTTATTGTTTCCCCAGTACCTATGAATAAGTGGCTATATTACTAGATTGTCGGGATTGATTTTAGTTACCCTACCTGTGATACCTATGCAACCCCCAGTTCACGACATCACTTGAGAGTTTAATGAAGTGGATTCTTGGTCTCTAGCATTTCTTATGGGAGATACATGTATTTCATGTCAGTCATCTTGGCTCTGGTTTATTGGGGAATTATCCCTGTCATCACACAACTGTAAGGAACGTTTGTCTGCAGAACAGAATTATGGTTTCTACCCCTGTAATTATTTCTAGGTTCTCAAAAATATCTTGTGTTGTTTTGCACATTACGTCTCTGGTATTTAGGATTACTACCTGTCTGCCTAATTTGGATCATGTTTACATTTTCTTGCTGATCTCTTCTATGATTTGAAGGATTTTTCCTAGCTCTACCATAATTTGTTAATGGACATTCATATCTTTCTCTTGTGTATTGATGGTTTATGCCAGAATTGAAATAATGGTTTCTTGGTCCATTATACTGTCTTTCCCTCATATTTCTATTTATATGCTGATTTTCACATGAACTTTGATATTTGAATTCCTGATTCTCCAGGGCAGAAACTAAATCAACAAATTCAATAATGAATTCCAGTTTGGCATTAAGTAAATAATTTTGAATTTGCAGCAGGAAATGATTCATCATTAGGGTGATGAAGTCTTACTCTGTAATTTGAGGATGCAAGTGTTTAGTATATCTGGAGTTATGCAGAAGATAGTCTGTCATGCAGAGATTTTCTCGGAGATTGTACTGACCATAGCAAAGTTTTGCTGTAATTCTCGGTTGAGCTTTTGAATTTTAAAATTGATTTATGAACAGATGTTGAAAGAAATCAAAACAGTCATTTGGACCCATAGCAATGTTTACCCAGTCTAAAGCCCTGCTATCCAAACATTTTTTTGTAATAATAATTTTTATTGGCTCGGGGATGCTCTTTAGCTGGAAGTATTCTTTAAGTTGTTGAATGAAGTACACGGGCAAATCTTGATTATCAGTCAAAAATAATGGCAGTAGCAAATCATTTAAGAGAGAAGAGTGATATGGCAATGGCATTTCTCATGGATTAGTCACACTATTTGCCTGACATGTGTAAGTAGGTGGTAGTGAATCTTGAATATCAAGAGTGTATTGTGAAATATTGCTGGAAAATTCTGTTTTCTCTAATAATAGCATTCACATACAGCTAACACTTTGATCATCATGATAAGCATTTAGGGTCGAATTCATAGTCATCGCTTATGTGTAAAGGAGATGCTTGAGCAATAAGTATTTCCTTCTGATAAGGAAACGCTTATTACCATTTGGTATATATAGACAGTACTTATATGCTCAGTGCTAAACGCTTACTTATTTCCAAATCACATGTGGCAACATGGTTCAGCTGTTTCACAGCCACTCGGAAGCACAAAGGAAAGTGTAAACGAACATGCAGGTCACTACATAGCCAGCCTTCATTTTCGTTGTTGTTTTGTTCACAACAGCTGTTGAGCACGTGGTAGAAGTTCACGAGTTTTAAATGATGCATTTATTAATTAGTTAACTTTAGTTTAAAATCAATTAGATTGTAAATTTAGTTAAGGGTTTGTAGTAATAGATATACAGTTACATTAGTTAGATCGAAAAAATGCCAAAAGGAAGACGTTTCAATGAGTAGGAAAGAAACCAACTAAAAGAGTTGGTGCTGAGATATAAAGACATCATAGAGTGCAGGCAATCAGATGCTGTGTGATGTATACTGGTCGCAGGCAACTTTTTCCCAGCCAGCTACAAAGCAAACAGAATGCTTTGAAGCCTGACCACAAACCCATCAGTAAACGATTAGTAGGGTCTTCCCATTCCTCAACTACAGCACGTGGTCCTGTCTCTAGCTCCACCAAAGCAAAGCGTTGTTGCAATGTCATTTCTGTTGTTTCTTTGGTTTCAGTATGTTTTAACAGCTGTGACTGCTTGCATGTGCTTTTCTTCCATCTTTTAGTTAAGCTTATATCTGTATCTTCAGAGAAGTTATATAGTGTTTTACTTAGCGCAGTTTTGTAAGTTAAGCAGTGTTTAATAGTTATTAGCATTTAATAGTTTAATTAAGAAGTGCAGCCTTAGGAAACGAACCAAGTTGCTGCACAAGCAAATGACCCTCTGCCGAGTACCAGTAGTGCCAAGATCATGAAGAAAAGAGCTACGAAAACTTTGAATAAGCAAAGCCAGATTTTTGTGTGTAATGTTCACAATATGTAGAAAAGAACCCTTTACATGGAAAAATGTTCTTTATTGTTTTGAAATTCTCAAAAACAGCTATAACAATTTTTAGTAAAATACTGCATGTTTAAGATATTTGTATGAAAAATAAAATTTGCATCTTGAATTTTATTTTCTGGGAATAACTTGTAGATTCTTCCTCGTTCTCAACTTTTTGTATAACTGGTAAACCGTAAGAAATAGACAAAAGCTTACTGTGTATAAAATGCAAACTCGGTAAAGGACACATTTTAGGTCAAATTGTGTTAATCATTTCCGAGAAATTCTTTGTTATTGGTTTGAATTTTGAAATAGTTGTACTTTTTATAGGTTGGAAGTCCCTATTTGTATTTTCCTTGTGGTCATGCTAAGAGCATGGAATTTCAAAGTCATCGTATAGTCATCTGGTTTTTAAAAATCTGACTATCGCTTTAGCGTATATATCCTTATATTTACAATGAAATTTTATGTCAAAGAAGAAGTCGATAGAAGAATAAGCTTTTTTAAAAGTAGTTTGTAGAAGAGTGAGTAGAGATAATCATGTGAATATAACAAATAAGATTTCTTTTTTATTTTCTTTCTTTTGCCTTCCGTATTTTTACTTATCCTGCATTTTATAACAAAGCTATTCATTTAAGTAAACAGAAGCTGTCATGCTTATAAATCTTACATCTTAAACAATACACAACTTCGTGTATTAGCTTTATATTAATAAAAACATTGTTGTGAAGCAAATTTATTATCTTTTCAAAATTACGAATAAAGCACCTATTTCCCAAGAGTGATACAAAGACTTGCATTCACTTTACTTATTTACTGTTTTTGTTTACATCTTCTGGAACTTGGTTTTTCTACATTTTGTGGTTGCAGGACAAACAAAATAAAAAATAAATACTTTCACCATAGGAGCTATGTAATAGCACAGTAATAATTGCAGTATGCAAAACTGTATACATGCAACCATTATTTATAAAAATTAACTTTTAGGTTAAATAGCATAATCAAAAATGATGCTTTGATTTGGGAGTAAGCGTTCCTTTCAAAATAAATTCATATTTATGTTGATATTGTAATGAAAAGAAGCTAGAAACAGTGATGTGTATTGAATTTATTTAAAGGTGAGTCGGAATTGTTACACTAACATCACTTAAGTTTACTCACTTAACATGTTTCGGGAAACCGTTGTTCCCATCCTCAGAAGGTTAATTCGACTGGCCCGTGTTGTTGGTGTTTCCGTTTTTTGGACTGGATCCTGTGGTGGCATCTTGTGGTGGAGAAATGTACTTCCAGAGAGGATTTGGTGGCGGCAAATCAAAATTCATTAGATGTGTGTTGTGTTTTAGAATGGTGATCTTCTCCCATGCATCTAATTCGGCTGCAAATTTGGCTGGTTTGACTAATGTAATATTGGGTTTGATGTTGTGATTAGTGATCCAAAATTGGTGTGAAACTGCAGATTTGTCCATTTGTTTGTATTTAATACATCTCATGTGGTCCTTTAGCCTAGTTTCTAGGTTTCTTTTTGTCTTACCTATGTATACTTTATTGCAATCTGAACAATTGATTTTATAGATTCCAGCTTTTTTGTCTTGTGGAATGGGGTCTTTTAACTTGTTACAAAGTAATTTCTCTATGTTAAATTTGTTCTGTGGAGCTAGGCTGATGTTATGTTTCATGAAAATCTTCTTAAATTTGTGAAAAGTTCCTGGGTGGTATGTGAATTTCTTGAACTTTAGCTCTTTATCTTAAAGTTCAAGAAATTCACATACCACCCAGGAACTTTTCACAAATTTAAGAAGATTTTCATGAAACATAACATCAGCCTAGCTCCACAGAACAAATTTAACATAGAGAAATTACTTTGTAACAAGTTAAAAGACCCCATTCCACAAGACAAAAAAGCTGGAATCTATAAAATCAATTGTTCAGATTGCAATAAAGTATACATAGGTAAGACAAAAAGAAACCTAGAAACTAGGCTAAAGAACCACATGAGATGTATTAAATACAAACAAATGGACAAATCTGCAGTTTCACACCATTTTTGGATCACTAATCACAACATCAAACCCAATATTACATTAGTCAAACCAGCCAAATTTGCAGCCGAATTAGATGCATGGGAGAAGATCACCATTCTAAAACACAACACACATCTAATGAATTTTGATTTGCTGCCACCAAATCCTCTCTGGAAGTACATTTCTCCACCACAAGATGCCACCACAGGATCCAGTCCAAAAAACGGAAACACCAACAACACGGGCCAGTCGAATTAACCTTCTGAGGATGGGAACAACGGTTTCCCGAAACATGTTAAGTGAGTAAACTTAAGTGATGTTAGTGTAACAATTCCGACTCACCTTTAAATAAATTCATATTTATGTATTTTAATTATTTAATGATAGTCCAACAATGTATAGTTTATTCAGAACATGTTTCTAAGTTTCTCTCAGATATGTTAACATGCATTTCCATTCTTGTAATGTAGTAAATTAGTTCTTGCTTTTTATTCTAAAGTATTTGTAACATAAATGTAATTATTATGTGATGCATAGTTATTTACTGCATTTGTGTGTAAAGCAAGCAGACAAACTCCATGATTGTATTCTGTGCAAGTGGAAATTAGCTGCAAAGTTATCTTTTAAATACTATTTTTAACTGTGGCAAGAACGCGTACGTGCACATGGATGTTACTAAGATGTTTATGGTGGTTGCGGTTAGAGAGGATAGGGAAACAAGTGTTTGGCTACTGTACAAAGGCCACCGGTTGGGGATCCTTAGCCTGCGATAACCATACTGTCCTTAAGTGGTATTTACTCGTGGACTGTTTTAAAGCTAAAAACCTGACTCTCGCGTAAAGTGTTAGTAGCTAGAAGTATTTACAATATGCGCACTGTGTATATGCATGCATGGAAGCAAATCACAAATGCAATTACTACACCATCTAGCAGTAATCAGAAAATCAAATGTACCCAGTAACTTACAATGTTTGGCTTTAACAGCAGTTTTATATGCAAAATCGGTAAATCTATGTTCAAGATGTTGATAACTCAATGTATATTTGTGAATTAATGTTGAAGACGCGTGACTTGTTAAGTGATCCATTGCAGTGGTGGTAATTATGCAAAATAGGGAATTTGATCGAGAAAAGCACTGCAGAGATGTACTTTATTTATTGCAGAAATATTTCCACATTTTATTTTTAGGAATTTATTAAATGACTCTGAATAAGTGCAGCAGAATCTCGTTTTCTAGGGACCTAAGGACTTTGGACAACATAAATGGGAAAACGTCTCAACAGAAAACATATGGATAGTGTTATAGCACTGAGATTCTATACCTTATCTTTTCAAGTAAGCCTGTCTCATGTTGTGACCTAATAACCTCTGTTTGTTAAGGTTACGTTGTTTAGCAGAGACATTAGATTATTGCAATCGCAACTTTGGTAAACCAATATTGCTTCTTAAATTCAGCATCCCTATGCATTTCAAGGAATTCTGCAAATCAAGCAAATTTGTTTATTAATGCGCAGTACAATTTTGTTATGAAATTCTATATACTCCACGAAATTTCTATTATCGTTAACCTCCGTTGTAGGCAGTAGATGCAAGATGGCATCAGCTCTCCTTATTGCATATAGGCAGAGGCCGGAGCTTCCTTATATAAATAAGCATTTCCTTATTTGCCTGAAAGGGTAGCATCTGTGTAGTGAAAATTGCTGCTAAAACACTTCCTTGAAATAAGCAATGACTATGAATTTGACCCTTAGTGGTATATATTTGCATGCACACTTGACATTTCCTTTATTTTAGTACTGGATTGGGAAGCTGAACTCTTTGTACTTCCATTTTCTGTAGCTATCTTTTTATCCAACTTTTCTAGTTTACTTAGCATTTCACTGTTTACCGTAACTACTCGTTTTTGCATTTCACTCTCTACTTTGTCTGTTACTTGTCTGTCTAACTTTCAAGTGTTTCTTTGAATTCTGCTCCTACTGAATTCAAATTGTCACTCCAGGCTTTATCATATTTAACTTTGAATTTGTCTACTTTCTTATCTATCATTGCCAGATCACCAGTTACACTTACGTGAAGCAGTTGTACTTCATCTTTAGCATTTCCAGTATTTTCCTGCAATTTATTTACTTGCTTAATTAAAGCACTGTCTACCTGTTTAAGAATTTTCTTTTCTCTGTTATCAATCTCACTTTGATTTGATTTAACTCACTATGAACCTTTAAATTTAGATTGGCAATCTGACCCTGCAATGTCTTTACTTCCGCTTGGAAATTATTTGGAACTTCACTTTGTTCCTTATTTTTAATATTTACATTTTGTTGCATTAGACTTTCATTCTGTTTATCTATTCTGATTATCTAATTTGGTAGTCAGGAGCATTATGGCCTCTATTAAACTTTTGATATGGAGATTTTGCTACCTGAGGATTGAGGTGGACTGTCCTCTGACATATGTTTGTCTGAAGACTGATGACTTTTTATTTTGTTCCTTTGAAAACTGGTTAGGTTATTCATGCTAGCAGCTAACGTGGTTCCTATCTCTGATCTAATATTCCTTTCTGGTGTTAATCTTTGTGTATATTCTAAAAGTAAACAATCCGTTTCTGAGCTATCTTCATCCCTCACTACATTATTATCTCATACTTTGAATCTGACATCTTTCTTACAATTAATTTCTGATTTCTCAATAGCATTAATAAACTTTACCGACTGCAAATAAACATTTAAGTCTGACCTTTTATTGTCCTATATTGACCATTATCATTGTTGGTAGTGATGACCCGTGCCCCTTCTTCCTAATTTCTTAATTTAAGGTGCTGTTGATGGTGTTGGAGATATTCTCGTAGCTGTTGTAAATTGATCTCAGTTGAGTAGTTGCCGATCCGGTAGATGTCATTCTGGAAGTTCATTTCCCTCTTGGAATTCTTGAAGTTCTCAAAGATCTAGTTGATATGTAAATTTTTATATATATTTCTGTCGACTTCTCGCTATTCTTTCTTAATCTCTGTTGATGCTCTTTCTTTCTTAACTTCTTTGTTGATGCCCCACATTGCTAGGAGCCAATGATGTGTTGTTACCTAATTGGGCAAGATTTGTGTCTTTATTCTCATTTGTGCTTATCTCTGAAGTGGTGGAAGATATGCTCTTCTCGACAATTCTATTATTATATTTATTATTATTATTATTATTATTATCATCATCATCATCATCATTACCATGGCTGCTGTCTGTATCTTAGATTGATGAGCATGAGCAGTTGTGGAGATCTCACAGGTGTGGAATGTAACAAAGAACAATTAACTGAAGACATGAAGTTGAACTGTTTAGTAATTATTTAATTGTTTTTGCAAATATGAAAGAATAAGTCATTAATTAACAATATTATAGCAGGAGTGAAAGAAAGGAATGGATTATGGCCTGTAGATGAGGTCAGAGAGATTATAGAAGGAAAGCTTGGTTTGAAGCTACAGGGCTGGGAGATTAGAGAAGCATTTAGAGTGGGGAGATCAAGAGGAGCCAGAATGATAGTTGCAAGATTTACATCAGTGCACTTTTTTTATGAAGTATTGAAGAAATCAAAGTTACTATAAGGAACAAATATCTTTATAAACAGAGATTTATCGGTGGAACAACGGGCCTCGAAGAAGAATTTAATACAACAAATGATGCTGGCAAGAATAGAAGGGAAACGGGCCTTCATAAAGAATCTATGATTCTGGGTCGATGAGCGCATGGTGACGGGATACGAAAGTGACTCAAGGAATAGTAGATTCCAGGAGCAGGATATGATTCAGCGAAATACATCCCAGACCAGAGAATGCAGAGGAAGTCCAAAGAGCGATCGGAGACCAGAGGATAAGGATCGACACATGGAAGTTACGTCACCGACTTGTGGGGCTGGCAGAAAGAAGATGACGGTGTTAGAGACAAGGCGTGGAGATGACTTAGCCAGAACATCAGATCAGAGTGATGCAAGGACATCAGCTGGCGAAATAAGGAAAGTGAATTCACCTAGGAGGGAGGAAGCTAAATTGGCACGTGACCTGGCCGTGGGCAGGGCAGGGGCATGGTCTCAGAGTGATGGAACGGAGGGAGAGGAAAGCATTGTGTCGACACCCAGTGGGAGTATACTGGTTTTGGACAGAAATTTAGCAGGACCATCAAAGGAGAAAACAGGAATAGAATTACGGAGTAGGAAAGTGTTGGACAGGTTTAGAAGCAGAACAGGTTCACAATAGGGAAAGGAAAAAGGAAGGAGGAAGATTGGGTTCTGGAATTGCGAGGGATTAAAAAATAAAATATTTACAGGGAAGTTGAGACATCTACTAGAAAAGGTAGATTATTTAGGGGTAGCAGAAACCTGGCTAAGGGAGGTAAATATAGAGGTTAAGGATTATACATATGTTGAATAGAAGGGGAGGGGTTAGCAAGGAAGGGAAGAGCTTCTGGGGGAGTGGGTCTTTTTGTAAGACAATCCATAGGGAAAGTAAGAGATACTTGATCCAGGATTAAAAATGTTCTGTGGATTATATTGGAAGATAAACTGATAAATGAGAAAACCATATGTTTAGGTGTAGTGTACAGTGCACCCGCTCCCTCGCAATACCATAATCCTGAATTGTTGAAGGCGCTAGAGAGAGATATAAATAGGTTAAGAGAGAAGTACGGGAATACAGAAGTAATAGTAATGGGGGATTTTAATATCAGAATAGGTGAAGGGGATGTGAATATAGAGTGTGATATGTTTGTTGGAAATGAAACACGTTCCAGAAGGGAGCAGTTCAGGCGAAGTAAAGATAAGTGTATTGATAAGACAAGTGATGGTTTTATCGAATTTTGTGAAGTGAACGCTTTAGATATATTGAACGGTAAATATGGAGATGATTTGGAAGGAGAGTTTGCTTTTGTTAATATACACAGGCAAAGTGTCATTGATTATATATTATGGCCGATTAGCAAGGCGTATACAATAGAAAACTTTAAGGTACTAAACTTTCTATCTAATAGTTCCCACTTCCCGCTGGTAGTGGAGATTCAAAGGCGATCAGAGGAAGTAAGGGAAGTTAGACGGGAGTGGGGAAAGAATACTAAGCAATATATTGAATTTAAATGGAGGGAGGAACAGAGGGTGGAATTTAAACTAACATTAGATTCTAAGCATGGTCAAATTATGTCAACAGGGAATGAGTTTTATGATAAGGAACCAGGAAATAGAGAATGTAAACAGTATTTTTAATATGTTAATGCAAAGAGCAGGGGAAGGGATGAGAAGAGGGAAGGGCAGGGCAGGGTAATAAAGGAAATAGGGTGGTATGATGAATGCAAAATAACAAAAAAGGTGGTGAAACAGGCATTAGTAAGATGGAAAAGAGAGGGTATTAAGAAGATAAGAAGGAATACCTAAAGAGTAGGAATTTATATAATGCACTATTAGAAGAAAAGAAACAAGAATGGAGAAATAAAGAATAGAGTAACCTGATTAAAGTTTTAAGGGAGAACAATGCCAGTAAGGTGTGGAGAGTGTTAAAATCCACGTATAATAAATGGTTAGTTAAACCAAATATCACTTCAGCAGATTGGACGGAGTATTTTAAAATGTTATTCGAGGAGGAGGGTTTTATTAAGATGAAACCAGTGGCGGATTTTGGAGTGGGATACATAGATATATTAGATAGTGAAGTAAGAGATGAGGAGGTAGTGAAACAAGTGAAGGCAATGAAAAATAAGGCAACGGGTATTGATGGAATTCCTCCTGAGTTTATCAAAGAATGGTGTAGTGATGAGACTAGAGCAAAGATGTTTACTGATTTGTTTAATGTAATAAAAACCAAGCGGTATGTACCAGAGCATTGGAGGAAAGCAATAATTCATCCTATATATAAAGGTAAGGGGAGCGTTGATAAGCCCAATAATTACAGGGGAATAGCATTACTTTCAAATGTTGGAAAGATTTTCACAGGGATTTTAGCTAATAGGATACAAAACTGGGTAGAGGAATATAATATCCTCTCAGAGTTTCAAATGGGTTTTCGTAAGAGGAGAAGAACAGTAGATAACTTATTCATAATTAAAACTCTGGTGGATAACTATTTAAAAGAAAAAAGGGGAAAATTATATATGGCATTTGTTGATTTGGAGAAAGCGTATGACCGCATTGATTTAAATTTGTTGTGGCACAAACTCTTGAGGAAGGGAGTAAGCCAACAGATGGTGAATTTATTTAAAGCACTATACAAGGAGAACACATTCTGTGTGAAAGTAGGAGTAGGATTGGTGACAAAAGAAGTAAACCAAAGGAAGGGGTTACGACAAGGATGTAAGTTAAGTCCAGTGTTATTTAATCTGTATATTGATGATATCCTCACTGAGATAGGAAGAAATAATAATTGGTTGCCTGTGATAAATAAGGATCAATCCCTGGGTTATTATTCGCTGATGATTTAGTGATAGGATCAGTTTCAACGATCCCTACAGCAAATGAATAAATGCTGTGATGAATGGAATCTGAAAGTAAATCAAGAGAAGACTCAAATTATAGTGTTTAAGAAAGGTGCCAAACTGGGCAAGTATGAAAAGTGGAAGAATGGAGAGAAGGAATATAAAGTGGTCAGAGATTGTATATATTTAGGGTTAAAATGGATGGGGGTGGAAAATGGGAGAAACAGAAGAAACTGGTATTGACAAAGGGGAAAGGGGCAATGTCAGTGATTAGAGGGTGCAAATATAGAATACCAGATATAAATGTTAAATGGCTAGAGAAAATATATAACACAGTAGTTGAAGCAAAAATGTTATATGGAAGTGAAATATGGGGAGTAGAGCGAGGCTGGGAAGAGATAGATATGGTACATAGGAGTTTTTGTAGAGAAGTTTTAGGCCTGCCAAATGCTACAGTTAAGGAATTTGCTGTAATTGAAATGCAGGGAGTGGGGGGGGAAGGGGGTAATAATGGAGAGAGTTCTTAAATATTGGTACAGACTATTAAATTTAGAAGAGAAGAACTTGTTGAGGCAGTGTTTGGAATTCCAAGAAAGAAGCTTAAAGAAAAATGGGTGGAGTTATAGTATACAAACTAATTTGGAGGAGGGGGGAAAAATAATGTTAAGGGTTTTTGGAAAGAAGCTAGGCAGAGGTTTCAAGATATAGAGATAAAAAAATTATTTAGTAACATTGGGAAGAAAAGTTCCTTGGAATCATATATATTAATAAAAAATGTATGGGCTAGAGAACAGTATGTGGATAACTCAAATAAGGAACAAAGAGAAAGTATAGCCTGGGTACGAACAGGTGTTTGGAGACTAATAGGAATGAGAAATGGGTTCCCACAGAACCAGTGTCAAATATGTGGGGAAAGAGAAGATTTAGAACATATCGTTTTTGATTGTAAAGGTACACAGCATTGGAGAAAGGAAGCTATAAATGGGAAATGGTTCAAAATGGACAGGAAAGTAGCTTTAAGCAAGATTTTTAACAAGGATAGTAAAAAGGTAAGAGAGTACCTGTCCAAAGTAAAAAAGAAATGGTTATGGACAATAAAAAGAGATGTAAATTAATTTCATTATGTGATGTTAAGTTATGTAATTATATTATTATTATAATATTAGTATTATAAGATTATTATTTTGGTATCATTACTATTATTATTATTATTATCATGTTTATGTTATAATTAAAGAGTGTAATATGGGTAGAAAATGGCAAGATAACAGCTTGGGCTGATGTATAGCTATATTCTAAGGAAGATTGCTAGCACAAATAAATGAAATAAAATTAACAATATGTGAGAAGTATTTTTACTCGACGCATTTTAACTGCTTAGAGAAAGTAAATTGTTCCATATGAATAAGTATTCATCATGACTTTCATCACTGAAGTTGCATTCTATTTGCTGAGTTAAACACGGATATCACTTCACTTTATAAAGATATTAGTTGATTTACATGATAGTATAGGTGCAGAATTAGTTCATATACTTTCGAAGGTTCAGTAGGCAATGGTATGTATCGAGTGACTGACTGACTGAGACTGATGAACCACTGTTTATATAGGTTACGACTTTAGCATTCAGAAAATTATTCTGAATTTTCTGATTGGTTGCTGGCAACCGCGATCTGAAAATTAAAGTAGATTTGGAGGTCTTTTTAGCTCTCCTGATTTGTTCTTGGCAACTTACATCTATTAACACAATGAAAAATTCCCCTGTTTCTGGCTTAGCTTTGGGATTCCTAGAGCTTGTATAGTATAAGTCTTTCTTGCTCCGAACACAAATAAAGAAACATTGTCTGCACAAGGGAGGTTGCTGCAACTTTCTCTTTGCTTTGTGAGTTCTCAAAAAATTTACAAAGGTGTGAAACATTCTTTGCATCTTGTTATATGAGGAAAATAGATAATATAAAAAAATAATTGAATATACACTGCCGTTTGTGAAAATTGCAACACCAAGAAGGAACTTGGTGAATTCAATGAATTTAATACCACAGTTTAGGTACATGACAAGTAACAAATGATAAACTTTTCCAATCTATACATGACCTTTGAGCCCTAATATTCAGTATTTGGTGTGGCCTTCATGAGCTGCTATACGAGTGTGGCATTGAATCCAAAAGGTTCTGAATAAGTTCCTGAGGGATTTCCCTCCACGCAGTTTGTATTCGAGCCCACAAATCCGTGACACTGGTTACTGGAGGACCATGACGCACCAGGTGCGACCAACCATATCCCAGACATGTTCGATGGGTCACATGTCAGGCGAACATGCAGGTCAGGGAAGCAATGGTCCCTATCGCTCTTTGAAGAAGGCTTGTACATTCTTCGCAATATGTGGCCTGTGGAGATGACTGAAGCAGGGGGAGTACCTCAGGCTCTACAACCACCGTTAGGTACCGGTTGCTGTTCAAAGTGCCCTCAATTCGTAGGAGGTGAGATTGGTTATTGTAACCAATGGCGCCCCAAACTATCACACCTGGTGTTTGTCCGCTATGCCGCTCAATAATGAAGCTGTCCAGGTTGCATTCACCACGGTACCACTGGACATGTATGCGGCCATCATTGTAGGACACGCTGAAGTGGGACTCGTCCGAAAATACTACATTTTGCCACTCATCATCCCAATGACGGTGTTCACGTGCCCATTGCAGTCGGAAGAGCATGTGGTTTCTGGACAATGGAAGCCAACGTAATGGCATGCATGCAACCAGTCCAACCTGCAGCAGATGGCGACGAACCATTGATGCAGACAATTCACACCTGTTGCAGTGCTCCAGCATCGAGCCAACACTGTGGATGAAGCTGTATGGTCCATTATGGCCATGCGGACAAGATGACGATCGTTCCATGGTCCAGTACCCGGTCTTTGCTGCGTACGACCTTCATCTATCCACTGTTTCCACACACGCATCACTGTCATAGCAGCATGCCCTGTACGAGCCAAAATGTCATGGTATGACAAACCCGCTTCCCGGAGACCGATCATTCTGCCCTGTTCAAATTCACGCACATGCTGATATGGCTCCCTTTGACGTCAACAAGGCATACTGGTACTTTCTTTATTGTTTCCACCTTGTTTGACAGCTCTGCACTGGGCGCAACACTGACCTTGTACCGACACGAGAGGGCCCTGCTTGGCCTACGTGTAACCCATCTCTCTGCAAACCTAATCAGTTATTGCTTGTACACTCTTCTACACTTCCACCAAGTTTGGAGTTATTCGGGAAATTCCTTCTTGGTGTTAATAATAATAATAATAATAATAATAATAATAATAATAACAATAATAATTTATTTCATCCAGTTTATCATACATCTCATTTTGGACATGTCAAAACAATAAATCTTTACAAATCCTTTAAATCATACAGATATTTGTTTATTAGATACACCCTCAATTTCCTTTTGAATTGCTGTTTAGAAACATCAACTACAGATTTGATTTCCAGTGGTAATTTATTAAATAGCGTGATTCCAGAAATATATAAATCCTTTAAAGATACACTTTTTTTTACACTATGCCTAAAGTAGTCCAAATTTCCTCTTGTATTATGTTCATGGATTTGGTTGTTTTTAATTGGTTTGTACTTATCTATTACATACATTATTGTTCTATATGCATAGAGAGAGTAAATAGTAAGCAATTTATTGTTAACAAAGGTTTCCCTACACGATTCCCTTGGTTTTAGGTTAAACATGATTCTGATGCATTTCTTTTGGTATATAAGTAATTTATCCATATGCATTTTTGCAGAAGCACCCCAGATTTCAATCCCATAGAGTATGTGTGGATAAAAACATCCATAGTATATTAGTTTCAGTATGTTACCATCACTATGATTGTTGAAATATCTGAGTAGATACACTGTTTTACTAATTTTAGCACATATATGTTCAATATGCTCAGCCCATGTTAGCTTGTTATCAACAATAAGACCTAAAAATTTATGTGATTTTACATCCAGAATATTATTATTATCGACTTTTAGTGATATTTTACCATGATTTTTATTGAATTGCATCACTTTAGTTTTTTGCATGTTGCAGTGTAGATTTATCGATTTGAAGTAATTCAGCAAAGAGAAGGTGGTATTGTTTATGGTAGTATTTAATCCTTCTACTGTTTTTATTCCAGCATACAGCTGTGGTGTCATCTGCATAAGTTATCACTGAAGTATTTGGTGGATTTTTAATGTCATTAATGTAGATAAATAATAATGGTCCCAGCACAGTGCCTTGTGGTACGCCATATTTCACAGATCCCAAATGCGATTTGATTTGTTGTATACATCGCCCTTTTTTGTATGTTATTTCCGTAATTTGTTTTCTTCCAACCAGAGAACTACGGATTAGGTCCAGGGGTAATCCTCTTATGCTGTAGTTTTCCAATTTACTAATTAATATATTATGGTTGATACAGTCAAAAGCCTTAGATAAATCAAAAAATAATGTACTGACCTTCTCATTGTTTTCCAAATTCCCAATTATTTCATGTATAGACTGGTTAATGGCAGAAATGGTGGATTTCCCTTTTCTAAACCCATGTTGAAACTTCCTTAATATATTTAATTTACTTAGATAATTATCTAGTCTTAATAGCAGGATCCTTTCAAACAATTTAGCTATCTCCGATGTTAAGGCTATAGGTCTATAATTGTCAATATTTAGTTCATCCTCTTTTTTGAATACTGGTCTGATTATCGCTAGTTTCAACATTTCTGGAAATTGTCCCTGTTCAATGGAGAAATTAATCAAATAGGTTAATGGTTTTACAATAACATATTTACATACTTTTAATAGAAATGAGCTGATTTCATCCCACCCACAGCTTTTTTTACTCGGCAGGTTGTTGATTATTTTAATTATCTCATCTTCTGTAACTGGTCTGAGAAAGAAAGAAGTATTTGTCATGGTATTAATATTGGCATTTACAGAATTTGGTCTACTAGCTATCCGTGTAGGTGAATTTATGAAATAATCATTAAATTGTTTACTTATAGTGACCGGATCATGAACCACTTCCCCATTTATGTTCAGTTTTATGTTTTTATATAATTCAGGATATCTTCTCGCTTCATTTATTAAGCCCCAGGCTGTTTTACTGACATTTTTGGATTTTCTCATGCTTTCTCTATATGCGTTTATTTTAACAGCTTTCAAATTACTGATATACTCATGTCTCATAGTTTTATATTTAGTTTTATAATACTCCAGTGAGGAACTTTTATACAGTACATACATATCTTTCATTTTCTCTTTCAGTTTCATCGTTGTTAATGGTAATTTTACTTTTTTCTTTGCAGTGTTATTTACATTCACATTTATTTTTGGACATGTAGCATCAAGATTCAATTTAAATACATTATAAAACTGGTTCCATTTATCATTTACATTACCAATATTATATAATGTACATTCCCAGTCTATTACAGCTAAACTATTTATTAAGTTATTTAAGTTTTCACTACTTAAGTGTCTTACTGTTCTACTTACTTTACTCACTATTTCATATTTGGATACATTAAAGTTAGTCAGTTGGGCATAGTGATCGGAGATATAGGTTTCTAAAACCGCAGAGGATATTTCTGTTACATTAGATGCAATATGGTCAATGGTAGATGAAGTACTATCAGTTACTCTAGTGGGTTCTTGAATTAAATCTTTTATATTATATGAATTAAAAACCTCTTTTAGGCGTTTGTATGATTTATCATTAGGGTCTAGGTTAATATTAAGATCTCCTGTTAGGATAGCTTTAGCATCTCTCTTTAAATATTGTTGGAGCATAATTTCTAGTTGTAATATAAATTCATTAACAGAAGATGAGGGCGAGCGGTATATTCCAAATACAACAACATTACCAAGGTTAGTGGCAATTTTAATTCCAGATGCTTCTAGAACCTTCTCTATGCATAAGTCTTTTATATTTAGTTCCGTGAACTTTATTTCTCGCTTTATGTAAATCATAACCCCACCACCTTTATGTGTGGACCTACAGAATTTAGAAGCTATTTTATAATTTTCACAAACAGCAGAGTACATACACATTATTTACATACAGTACATGATTAAAATATTGTAATTAATATTTAATGACCTTGATAAAGAACATTATCCATTTGACAATAACATATTAATATAGTAATGACATCTTAATGATTTGAAGAGAAATACTCTCTCATAAGTGCCCCTATGAATGTTGAGAATGCTTGGTAGAATATACAGTTTCAAAACATTTATACTTCCTTTCGCCTAACAGTACCTTTTTGACCATTTGTTTATGTTTTGGAAAACCAAAGGTTTCATTCATCCTCTCTCCTTGTAGAGTAAATGACCTGCATGAGCACTTTTGTACATACTAGTTCAGTAGGTCAGTGGTGGGTTTAACATTTCACTGCCTCTGAAATATACCTGGCTCCTATTTATGAATGGGCTTTAACTCTTCATCATAACACTTTCAATTTCATTGGTGACATGAATACACGAATGTTACCTTTAAGTATACTTTGTAAATATCAATTCACTCTTTTACATAAAGATTAATACATATGAAAACATTCAAATACCCTGTCAATTATTCTTATTTACACTGCTATATAATCATTCTTTCATTCATTGCCATTAATTCTTTCACTGTAACAATTATTCAATTATTCTTGGTAAATGAGAATAGTTCAGGAATGACTATAGTGTTTACAAACATAAGATATGTTTTGTTATTAGTTTACAGGTGTATTAGAATGTGCTTTTACATATAGTGAGGACCCTACTTCTCTTTGTCTCGTAAAATATTTTCTTAGAAATTTTTCTTTCCTATTTTTATTGTTTCTCATTTTCTTCTTCATTTTTGGAAGGTTTCTCCATTATATTGTTCTTGATTAACACACATTTGTTTAAATGGCTTGCCTATACATTTGTGGTAGCATCCAATATTTTTATTTGTTTGAACATCAATGCGCTCATAGGTTTCCATGGTAAGCCGTTTGGAGATTGTGTATGGATGCTTAGAATATAACATGAATCTTTGGTTCTCTTTTCAGGTTTCACTAGACAAAGTTTTGTTTCTAAGAAGGACCAAATCTCCTTTCACTATATTCCATAATTTTCCCTTTTGTTTGGAGTAATTGCGTTCCTTGCATTTTTTTGCTGCTCTCTCGATTCTCTTTAAGCTAATTCATACATTTGTTCTGCTTCTAATTTAAGATCTTCGTCTGTACAAGTGACAGGTGGTGTACTTGTGTTTAAAGTGTTTATTTCTCTCCCTTTGCCAGTGGCGTGTGGTGAAGGTATCCGCCAGGGTAAGCAATCTCGCTGTAAGAGGTTAAACCAATATATACTGTAGATACATACATAATTGCAATTAAAATGATAATATTATATCACCCCGTGCATTACATTGTAACAAAATACAGTATTTTTACCTTATCTTATTTGAAGCAGAGCTGAATTCTCCTTCCTTTCTTGGTGAAATTGTCAATCACATGGCCATAAAATTTGGAATCCAGTTGTAGATTTACTAGAAGTTCCTTCTCCAGTGCTATCAAAGATAGGTTTGAAAGCCTTTCCTGTCCCTAAGTGTTGCGTGCATAAATTTTTATGTTTTTTAGTTTAGAAAAACTACGTGCAACTGCAGCACTACTTACTGGGATAGTTAACACCAACTCGCACAGTTTTGTTACTTAACTATATGCCCTGTTCAGTTCTTTTGTTTTGATGAAGGCTAGAAGATCATTCACGGATTTATGATGCATGTCTAGTAACAGGTAAGTTGCAGAGAGTTGTGACCTCAAAGCAACAAAATCAAAGACTGTCCCATAGGACTCTCTTAGTGACTGTATAGGTAATTCTGGAAAAGATGACTTGTATTCGATGAAGTTCTTAAAATTTAACAATTCCAGAAAATCCAGAGACTCAATATTACCAAATCTTTCTCCGAGATGAAGTAAAAGTGTACCCAGAACCTCACAATACAAACGTTTGTAGTGCACTTTCCTGTTCAAAAAATCACTGCCCATATGGCGCTTCGTAGGTGGTTCTTGATCACCAATATCTTCTTGAATTTTATCCCATACTTCATCAAAGGAATTGCGCTTCTCTTCTAAGGCCATCTGAAATTCCTTAACTTTCAATAAGCAATATCCAATATCAGATGGCTTGGAGAATATCATATAGAGTGCCAGTGATGGGAAATATTATAGCAAACATCTGTAATAGAAATTTGAAGGTGAAATCCTCCATTGTGCTCACAAAACTTCGTGCAGCTGTATAAGCATCTTGATCCACTTTTCATCAGCATTGGCAATAGTTTCAAACAATGAAAAAAGTTCTTTTCTGTATTCATAGATTCTTTCCACCAAACGAGAGCTGTAGCTCCAGCGCATTTGTGAAACATGCGGCCATCTTCTATGTATCTCATTGTCTAGGGCCTCAGTTCTCTTACAAGACTGAAAAAAATGCTGCTATCCCATTAACGGTCATTAAGAATATCCTACATTCTCGAATGTATGAAACTGCCTGTGATAGAACTAAATTTAATCTGGGGGCAAAACAGTGCACAAATAGAACATGGGGAAATTATCCTCTTACTTTCGTTTGAAGTCCATTTAAATGCCCCGCCATAACAGCCGCACCATTGTACGTCTGAGCAACTAGCTCTTCCCCATAGTCAAATTCCTCCATGAGATCGTTTACAATTTTATATAATGCATCAGCTGACTGATCATCTGAAATATTCATGAAACGGAGAAATATTTCTTGAACATCGCCTTCAGCTCCAACGAATCTCATTATTGCAGAAAGTTGGGATAAATTGGCAACATATGTACTTTTGTCCAAACTAATGGCAACAAAGCTGGTCTCTTTGATTTCTCTCTTTATCTCCGCCATTAGACCATTGCTTATTGATTCAATTAAGTCATTCTGGATCAGATTTGATAGCCCAGTAAACACTGTCCCCTGTTCCATGAAAGCTTTCAACTTATCGTCATACAGACAAAGCAGGTTTACAAGTTCTACATAATTCCCCTTGCTGCTGGAATCTGATGACTTATCATGACCCCTAAATGCTAATTCCTGTTTTCCCAAAAAAACAAACAATGTCAATTAGGCATTTCATTACTTCTCTATTTTTTCTTACTAGTTCGTTGTGCTGATTTTGTCTCACTTTCAGCTGAATATCCAGCAAGTGATCTATTGTGGATTTACCAAATATTTTCAGCAGAATGATGGTTTGGAGATGAGTGCTGGTCAAACTGTGTTTTTAATTGCTTTGTGAATATTCCCCATGTCACTGAACCCGCCACTAGACCACACATTTTTATCGTTAGCAAACAGGGACAACGCCAACAATAAAGCTTTTGTTTGTGCGGACAACCGGTAAGCCATTCATTAGTAATATATAGCTGTGAATTGAATTTTCGTATACAGCTTTTCATTGCAGTAGTAATGTTTAGCCCAGGCACAATTTTAATCTTTTCTTCATAGTTTCGAGAAGAAAAACTTCACGATATAACATTACACACTATGCAGTCATCCACGTCTGCACTTCTGTTCTCCGACGAAAGCGAAGATTCCATCTTTCCTCCCCATGTTTTGTTGTCCAAGTACTAGCATATACACGTGTTGAAAATGCTTACCTTATACTTAATAGAGGATAATTTCGTTTCTACACGCAATGTAAAATATAAGAAAATTAAACAAATGAACTGAGAATAAAATGTCACAATTGCCATCGAATAATAAGGCTAAAAACTGTACAAAATCACTCATTACTTATATGTATATTCGCTCAAAATGTACTTGTTAGTTGTTACCATTGTTGAAGTTCATTCACCTTCGCCCGCACTTAATGCATCTGCTTCCCTTGAGTCAATGGCGACCGAACTGACTCGAAATGCTACGAAAATGCAGGCGCGTGGAAAGAGCACGTTAAACGTACGAGATCGTATTCTTGTTCAATAAAATTAAATCTTATTTCAAGACCACTGAAGTAGCCAAGCGGTGAACAAAATAACTCATAGTGGAAGATAATTTAATTTAATTAATTTTGCAGAATTTTTCAGGGTAAGTTCTGCTTACCTTGCATACATGGACTACACGCCACTGCCCTTTGCCTAGTTCTAGTGGTTTTAATCCAGTAGTACTATTTGTTGTTTCATTAGGCGTCAATTCAATGGAAGTCACATAGTTTATCCAGGTAGAGTGTTTGTGATTTGGTGAAATTCTCAAATAAATTCCAATTTCTTTTATTGCTCTTTTACACGGGTTACTCTGATGATGGTATTTCGAACAAAAATAGCACTTGATCCTTCTTTCTTTTAGAGGTTCTTTGAAGGCTTTCTATGAATAAGGTAGAATTATCCTCGAGAATTGATTTAATTTCACCTTCTTGGCATATATATTTCTGCAGCAGAATTTGTGAACATGTTTTACTATTCGCTTTCTTCATTGGAAAGATTCTTGTAAATTTTAAATAAAATATCATATAGTACCAAAATATATTTGTACCCAAATTTGGCTACTGGTAATTTGCCATGTGTGTCGACGCATATCAACTCTCTAAGTTCATTTCTTAATATCGAATTTGTATTACACCAAAATTTCATGGTTAGCTGTTTACATGTCTGACAAGTTTCACAGTCTGAAAGGAATTTTCTGACTTTCTCTCTGGCTTTTGAGATATACATGTTTTCCGTTATCATATCAGTCACATTATCTGCTCCAAAATGTAAAAGCTGGATGTGGAATTCTCTAATAATGTCTGTCTCTAAGGCTTTAGGTATCGTTACTTTCCAGACTTTGGTTTCCCGACCATGCGTTTTACACAATAATCCGTCAAACATAGCAATGCTGGCATTACAGTTAGGATCAGCTTCAAAATAGGTCTTTAGCTTCTTGTCTTCTCTTAAGTCTCGATATTTGCTTAATCTTTCTTTCAATTTCTCTGTTCATCTTTACGTCAATCTTAAGGATTCTAATATCCCTTCTTGGCTTCTCAGTGGTCTCTGAGATGCTTTTAGTAAAATTTAGCCTTGATAAAAAATCACTAAAGGTGTTTTGCGAGTCTGGAATATGAATTATCTCAATGTTGTAGCTTAGTATAGCATGTATATATCTTAACAGTTTTGAAGAAGTTAACTTGCATTGTTTTTTGAATGTCAGACCGATGTGATCTGAATATATTCTTATTTTCTGAAGATAGACATAAGTTCTAAATTTGCTTAAACCAAACTGAATTGCTGCTACCTCGAGCTCGGTAATAGACGAATTTCATTCTACCATATTAAGTCCTCTAGGGGCGGTACTAATTATATGGAGTTTATTTTCTTTATCAGCTTGTCCAAGGATGGTGCCATAACCTGTTGTAGAAGCATCTACGTATATGACGTAGGTTCTAATTTTCATGTGGGGATTTGAGAGGTATTGCATTTCCAAATAACTGTTGAATTCTCCCGTACCACTTTTGTAATTCTGAGTTCCATCTCCATTCAGTGTTTCCCCAGTACCTATGAATGAGTGGCTCTATTCCTAGATTGTCAGGATTGATTTCAGTGACCCAACCTGTGATATCTATGCAACCTTGGTTCACAACATCACTTAGGAGTTTAACCATTAACGCCTGAATTATTTTTTGTTAATTTTGATTGGTTTGCTAGTTTATTATGTCTGTAAGTAACACAAAGTACTGGCTAAAATACAAAAATAAGTATTCAGTATTCAGTTTTGAAAATATTTCCGTTACCGTATGGTATCACTAGGTGCTTCCACTATCTAGTTTTATGGGTATAATTTTCATTAAGAAATTGTATTCTGAATCTTCAGCAGGCTACTATTCTGCATCATTGTTAAAGGTAATACTGTCTACCCCAAAAAATTAACAATTTGAACTAAGTATGAAAACATATTGCACAATTCTACAAAAATGCACTTTTGTTATACACACATCAATATTTTCTGCATTTGTAAAATCACACAAAATCTAATGAGTATGAAAGGGAATAAAGCAGTTGATGCACAATACAACACTACACTTCAAGCACGTTGTTCTCATCTTGATTTACAGTTGTCATTAGCACACCTTTTCCTTTTTCCTCCTCCCGTTGGCTGGACAAGGTAGTCAATTCTGTCAGATCTTATGAAATCTGATATGCGACCACTAAGAGATATCCGTGAAGCTGCTGCCAACCCCCTTTGGTACAGTCTGGTATGTCTTGAGATAGATGGTAGCTATTTCTCTTCTGAAATCCAGCTGAGATATTCTTTGTCTTCTGACTTTATTGTACAAAATCCAGCTGTTCTGAATGGCCATATCTAGCATCCACGTAAACATAGGTCAGTACCATTTTCTGTTTCGTATCCCAATGTTATAGCAGGCAATATTTGGTCCATCCGGTCAGTACCTCCCATAAAGATGTATTTGGCAACTAGCCTTGGCCTTGGAATCATTATATTTCATTTCTGCTGCTGTGAAAATGTCTTTAATTGACCAACTTCTTGTGTACCACATGAAGAAGAGATCATTGTGACTACTGAGTTATTCATCCTTCCTCTCTAATACTGTCTCAAAATGCCCACAATCTTTTTTCCAGTGGCCATCCTTTAGGGATTCTATTTTCTGTAATAGTACCAAAGGCAGAATAGCCACAATACCTGAGAAATGAGAAAAGTGGTACACTAGAAAATAAATTATCCTTGAAAAAGCTGTAGTTTAGTTGTCTCTTCTCATCTAGAACTTTGTTAAGCAATAAGAATAAGGGACTTGCCGCTTTACCAAATAACTTGTCGTAGTCAGCATTACAGTTTGGTCCTTTGCCCTGGTAAAAATAAAAATTCACCAAATATCCATCCTTAGTGTTCAGGCTCCATATCTTATAGCCAAATCTAATGTGCTTGCAATGGATAAATTGCTTGCACCCATGTCGGCCAAAATATTTGACCACACATTCATCAAATGATAGTTGTACCTTAGGTATGAAATTATTAACGCCTTCTTTAACTTTTCCATTACAGGCCGTATTTTCCATGGCTTATCATTATGGTCAGTTCTAGTGTTGTCTGCAAAGTGCAGAAACCTACAGATTTGAAGAAATCTATCTCTGAGAAACAGCCAGGTTTTTCATGTCATCATTTGAATTCCAGAAGTGCCTTTTAGAAGGCAAGTTACTGTAGTCCCTAACATATAGAGTGGCAATGAAGCAGCATATTTCTTCTGTTATCTTTGGGTCCTGAAAATTTAAAAATAATGCATAGTGCCTGGTTTCCACTACCAAATAGTCAATGAACTCTTGGTCAAGAAAGAATTAAAAAATTTCAATTAGTGGCATGTGTTCATATCTTGAATAATCTGGAGTGGGGAATTCAGTAGGTTTATCCATGTCAAAATCAGCTGCTTTCTCCCATCGTTTTTCAGTTCTTTCCCTCTCAGCCATCCATTTGATAACATTTTCGGATATCGGGTAGATACAATTTCAGGTGCAGCTGTCTCTAGTGTGGGTGGGTGTACCAATGGGTTGCACTCATTTTGGTCAACACCTATTCTTTCATTGTTTGGTAACCTTATTTCAGTATAACCTTGTTTGGTGAGATGCCAGATTGTCAGACAATCCACCTTCATCCTCATTTCCAGAATCCCCATGTGTCCACGTTTGATAGTGGTGACTCAATAAACACATCATCATCACTATAAATTATCTCCAGTGCTTCAGCAAGTGAAAGCCCTTTCCTGAAACAACATAATGAAATATACATCTTACTGAGTATATCTGCCTAGCATTGCCATATGGTAACATTGGAATTAGGAAGCCATGATTTCACCTGTTTTTCTCTGAATCACCTTGTAACTCCCAGAGAATATATATTGCACTATATAAAGAAATATACTATATATACAAAGAAATAATCCACATAACTCTAAGCATATAAAAATATGCTTACTCGAAATGGATGTCCATTTCTGCTCCACATTCAACAATAGCAGTTTTCAAACAATCTGTATGTTATTATTGTAACAATCATGACAATAAACACTATATTATCACAGATGTGGTTCCTTTACAGAACAATTAACAGTGGTACCAAAAATCCAGCGTAATTTTTGAAAGCACAATAACAACTTTAAGAGTGTTTTACGTGTGTTACCATACAGCAACGCTAGGCGTTAATGGGTTAATAAAGTGGATTCTTGGTTTCTAGAATTTCTTATGGTAGATACATGTATTTCATGTTGGTCATCTTGGTTCAGGTTTATTGAAGGATTATCCCTGTCATCGCACAACTGTAAGGAACGTTGGTCTGCAGAACGGTAATTACCATTTCTACCCCTGTAATTACTTCTAGATTCTCAAAAATATCTTGTGTTGTTTTGCACATTACGTCTCCTATAATTAGTATTACTACCTGGCTGCCGAATTTGGATCATGTTTGCATTTTCTTGCCAATCTCTTCTATGATTTGAAGGATTTTCCCTAGCTCTACCAAAATTTGTTAATGAGCAGTCATATCTTTCTCTTGTGTATTGATGGTTTCTGCCAGAATTGAAATTATGGTTTCATGGTCCATTATACTGTCTTTCCCTCATATTTCTATTTATATGCTGATTTTCCCATGAACTTTGATGTTCAAATTCCTGATTCACCAGGGCAGAAATTAAATCAACAAATTCAATAACGGACCTTGGTTTGGCGTTAAGCAAATAATTTTTAATTTGCAGTGGGAAATGATTCATCATTAGCGTGATGAAGTCTTAATTTGTAATTTGAGGATGCAAATGTTTAATATATCTGGAGTTATGCAGAAGATGGTCTGTCATGCTGAGATTTTCTCGGGGATTGACCATAGCAAAGTTTTGCTGTAATCCTTGGTTGAATTGTTGAATTCCAAAATCGATTTATGAACAGATGTTGGAAGAAATCAAAATTGTCATTTGGACCCATAGTAATGTTTATCCAGCCTAAAGTTCTGCTATCCAAACATATTTTTGTAATAATCATTTTTATTGCTTCAAGGATGCTTTTTAGCTGGAAGTGTTCTTTAAGTTGTTGAATGAAATACACAGGCGAATCTTGATTTTCAGCCAAAAATAATGGCAGTGGCAAATCATTTAAGAAAGAAGAGTGATATGGCAATGAGATTTCTCTGGGGTTGGTCACACTATTGGTCTGACATGTGTAAGTAAGGGGTAATGAATCTTGAATATGATTAATGTATTGTGAAAGATTGCTGGAAAATTCTGTTTTCTCTAATAATAGCATTCACATCAGGGCTAACACTTTGATCAAAATCATGATAAACATTTAGTGGTATATCATTGGCATGCACACTTGACATCTCCTTTATTTCAGTACTGGATTGAGAAGTTGAACTCTTTGTACTTCCATTTTTTATAGCTGTCTTTTTATCTAACTTTTCTAGTTTACTTAGCATTTCACTGTTTACCTTAGCTACTTGTTTTTAAATATCACTCTGTACTTTGTCTGTTACTTGTCTGTCTACACTTTCAAGTTTTTCTTTGAATTCTGCTCCTACTGAATTCAAATTCTCACTCCAGGTTTTATCATATTTAACTTAAGAATTCGTCTACTTCCTTATCTATCATTGCCACATCACCAGTTACACTTGTGTGAATCAGTTGTACTTCATCTTTATCATTTTCAATATTTTCCTGAAATTTATTTGCCCACTTAACTAAAGCACTGTGTACCTGTTTAAGGATTTCCTTTTCTCTGTTATAGATATCACTTTGATTTGATTTAATTCACTATGTATCTTTAAGTTTAGATTGGCAATCTGACCCTGCAATGTCTTTACTTCTCCTTGGAAATTACTAAGAACTTCACTTTGTTCCGTATTTTTAATGTTTACATTTTGTTGCATTAGACTTTCATTCTGTTTATCTATTCTGATTATCTAATTTGGTAGTCAGAAGCATTATGGCCTGCATTAAACTTTCGAGTGTGAAGTTGGGTCCACCCCTGAGGGTTGGGGTGGACCGTCCTTTTGACATATGTTTGTGTGAAGGCTGATGAGCTTCCGTTTTGTTCCCTTGAAAACTGGTTAGGTTATTCATGCTAGCAGCTAACTTGGTTCCTATCTTTGACCTAATATTCCTTTCTGATGTTAATCTTTGTGCATATTCTAAAATTGAACCATCAGTTTTTGAGTTAGCTTCATCCCTCACTACATTATTATCTCTTATTTGTGAATCTGACATCTTTCTTACAATCAGTTTCAGATTTCTCAATAGCATAATAAATTTTACCAACTGCAAATAAATACATTTATTAATTCTGACCTTTTATGTCCTATATTGACTGTTACCATTGTTGGTAGTGATGAGATGTCTTGTAGATCCGTGCCCCTTCTTCTTAGCTTCTTGCTTCCAGGTGCTGTTGATGTTGAAGATATTCTTGAAGTTCTCGTAGCTGTTATAAATTGATCTCAGTTGCATAGTTGCCGATCTGGTAGACGTCTCTGTGCAGTTGTCATTCTGGAAGTTCACTTTCCTCAGAATTTTCAAAGAACAAATTGACATGTTTTTGTTTATTATATATCCCCGTTGACTTCTCATTATTCTTTCTTAATCTTTGTTGATGCTCTTTCTTTCTTTCTTGTTCTTTGATGACGCCCCACGTTGCTGGGAGCCAATTATGCATCATTACTGATTGAGCATAACTTGTGTCTTCATTCTTGTTTGCAGTTATCTCTGAAGTGGTAGAAAATGATATTTCCTGCTCGATGATATTGTTATTGTTGTTGTTGTTGTTATTATTATTATTATTATTATTATTATTATTATTATTATTATTACTACCATGGCTGCTGTTGGTATCTTAGATTGATGAACATTAGCAAGTATGGAGATCCCACAGGTGTGGAACATAACAAAGAATAATTAACTGAAGGCACAAAGTTGAACTGTTTAATAATTATTTAATTGCCTTTTGCAAATACAAAAGAACAAATAATTAACTAACAATATTGAGAAGATATTTTTACTTGACGCCTTTCCACTGCTTAGAGAAAGTAAATTGTTCCACATGAATTACTATTAATCAGGATTTTCATCACTGAATTTGCATTCTGTTCACTGGGTTAAACACGGGTATCACTTCACTTCATAAAGATATTGTTTTATTCACATGATAGTTCAGGCACGAAATTATTTCACACATTGTCGCAGGTTCATTAAGCAATGGTAGGTATCAAGCAACTGACTGAGACTGACAAATAACTGTTTATATAAGCTATGACTTTGGTGCTCAGAAAATTATTCTGAACCTTCTGATTGGTTGCTGGTAACCACAATCCGAAAATGAAAGTAGATTTGCAGGTCTTTTTAGCTCTTCTGATTCGTTCTTGGCATCTCACGTGGTTTAACACAATGAAAAATTCACCTGCTTCTGGCTTAGCTTTGGGATTCCTAAGGCTTGGGTAGTAGAAGCCTTTTTGCTCCGAACATGAATAAAGAATCATTGTCTGCACAAGGGAGGTTGCTGTAACTTTCTCTTTGCTTTGCGAGTTCTCAATGAAAATTTTACGAAACAGTGAAATATTCTTTGCATCTTGTTACATGAGTAAAGTAGACAATGTAAAAATAATTTTTACGTGATTAAAGTATTATAATTAACATTTAATGACCTTGATAAAGAGCATTATCCATTTGATAGCATATTAATTTAGTAATGGCATCTTTATGAACTGAAGAAAAATACTGTCAAGCTGCTATAAACCATTAAAAAAATCAACCAACTAAACATCTTGGTGAATCATCTGCTGCTTCTTCCTCCACATTTTCAGAACCATCACAGATTGAAAATATTCATTAGATATTTGCAACACATTTATTTCTGCAGACATTCCACTCTCAAAATAAGTAATCCTATAAAGATTAAAAACAGAAGCGTTATTAACAGTGAAGTATTCATCATGATGTAGATTGAGTCACACTTTTTTACACTCACCTTCACTAATTAAAGTTACATAAAACAGGAAACGTTTTCGAGGGCATTCGTCCTCATCGTCAGCGACTGGGTGACTCAATCTACATCAAGTAATCCTATATTTAAGGATTTTCTTCATAAATACTCACTAATGGATCCACCAGATGAATCAACATTACATAAGTACTCCCTGCCTAAGTGCTACGAGGAAATGCTAAATAAAGTTAGAAAAATGTGTGAGAATAAAAAACTATGGGTATTGTTTGGTAAACAAGTGACAGTAGTGGAAAGAAAATTATGAATGTTGTAATTGGGTTTCTGAAAGACAATGATGCATTGTCAGATAAAGGTTTTCTTTTAGCATGTGAAGAAATTTCTGTAGTGAATCACACAACTGTAGCATGTGTTTTTAATGATGCTATGCATGTTCTCTAGCCAGGGGGTGTGAAATATGACAATGTGTTGTTACTTACTGACACTGCCCCTTACATGATTAAAGCTGGAGAGGGACTTTCAGTTAACTACCCTAATATGATCCACATTACATGTTTTGCACACACTCTGCTTAGAGTCTGAAACAATTCATGTGCTTTATCTAAATGTGGATAAATTGATTGCTAGTGCAAAAGAAGTTTTAGTGAAATCACCAAATAGAATACAACTAATTAAAAATAGGGCACCAAATACTCCACTTCCTTCCACTCCCGTCATCACCCATTGGGGTACTTGGGTAGATGCTGTTATTTATTATGCAACTAATTTTGAACAGATTTATTCTACGATACATGAGTTTGACACACAATGTTTATCTTCCATTGCAATACTGCAGGACATATTTCAGACTCCAAATGAGCTAACTGCACTTAAAGCTGATTTGGCTTTCATTAGTATAAATTTCTGTTTTCTCTCACACTGTATCACTAAGATAGAAAAATCAAAGCAATTGTTGACAGAAACAATAAAGAAAATCAACAACATTGAAAACAAATTTAACAAGATCATTGGCTCAGAAGCAAACAAAGTTAAATAAAAATTCCTCTTGTGCTTAAATAAGAATAAGGTTTATATGTGTGGTGCAAAATTTCAGATAATTTAATGGCTAACAATGTGGAGAACTTTGAGAAGATGGAACATCTGAGTGTCAGTGACATTGCGTGTTGCAAGTATGTAAGACTTAACATCCTGTGATGTTGCACGTACATTTTCAAGATACAAGTCATCGTTCTGGGACAGTTGTCACAGCTTCAAGATACCCAACTTAAGGTTAACTTTTGTGGTACACTGCAACAGCTCCTCCTTTGCTGACTAGTGGGTTAGGCGAGTCCTTTTTTTAATATTGTTTAGATAACTTAAAATATTTTCGTAGTTTTGAAAGATACAGTTAAATTATTGTATAAATAAATTATTGTATTTTCAACTTTCTAAGCACATAAAAAGGAAATATTTTTCAATTTATAAGCACCTAAAAGTCCAAACCCTTATGACGACAGTAAAGAATGATGAGAGTGATGAGGTTTCTGCCTAACTATAATAATTTGAATGATGCCTCATCAAAATGAAATTAAATTTTTGGCTTTTGATAGAGATTGGAAAATTTCAGTGACTTAAAAATATGAACAGTACCTTTAGATGTAAAAAAAATGATGACTTCAAATGCTAAAAATCACTACCTTCAAAGGTAAAAGCAAAAGTAGAAAGGCCTGCCAGAAAATGTTAGAAGTTAATTTTTAAATAATGTTAAATTAGAATTGAAAGTTATTAATGTTGTAAATGTTCAACTCAAAATACTTAAAACATACTTAATAAGAGCACACTTCTACACACAAATTAAAATTTCTATGAATTGAAGTGCATTTCTGAGAACTTTTTCTTGACTTAGATAGTGATTCTTCTTAGTGAGAATGTTCTATTCATGGAAAAAGTATTCTTATGGCACCCAAATTGATTTCAGCAAAGACTTTGCAAAATGAGAGCACAATATCTG
The DNA here is from genome assembly GCA_030765065.1 of Deroplatys truncata. NCBI lineage: Eukaryota > Metazoa > Arthropoda > Insecta > Mantodea > Mantidae > Deroplatys > Deroplatys truncata. Next base: position 539,508,550 of record CM060990.1, read on the forward strand.
CTTTCTTTGAAGAAACTTCTCATGTGGCAGTGTAACTCTGTGCGCCTCTTCAGGAGTATATTTTCTTGCATGCATACACAAAAAAAAAAATTCCCACCTTGTTGTTCATTTATTGATGGTTATTCATCTGGACAACCACTGTCTTGTGTCCTTTGACTGGATCACAGGAGTGAAGAATTTAAATTGTGTGGTTTCATGTAATGTTGCATTGCATTATTGATGGTAGAGTTGACCTTCCATTGGAGAACAACATTAGAGCATCTCCGCAGTCTTTCTTTTGGAGCTAGCTGTAAGCCTTGCTCAATGCCCAGTGTGTCAGAAATTGCCATCTAACACATGAACTGAAGAGTGTAATTGGTGCTCAAGCGGTTTGATGAGGTTTACAATTTCTTCTTCAAATTTAGCTTCTGTTTGAGAAGCAGAAAGTTCATTGTGTCACGATCTGTAAAAACTTCACAGCTGTTTTGTTTGCACCAGTGATGTCTTCAGTCCTCAGGAAAGCTACAGCATGACAAGTAATGGAACAACTAGGTCATGACCTTACACTGTGGTGGTCATCTTGTTAAGACAGGGTTTAAGAAGTATGGATCATTCTGACCTGAATGCTTTTTATCCAAGAAATCACTGTAAAGATGCCTCTACTTCCATGTATTCTAGAACATAGAGTTTATTGGGAACTGCAATCTGTATTTGGGCAAATGTTATCCAGGAATTGTTAACAGCTAATTAAGTTTGAGCTTTATATAATAAATACTGACATGAAGGATGTCATAGCAGCTAACTATTGTATTTTGTAGAAATGGAGACTAAGATCACAACATTATCATGTTAGATGCTATACTTATTCATTGTGTACAATGTTGTTTGTGAACATATTTTGCTATCATCTGTTTCAAGAATGTTAATATTGCCAAAAACTACATATAACTTCATCTGCGGGTTTGATGATATGAAGAGAATGAAGACAAAGAATGTAGATTGACAGCCACTTTAGTAGCCATTACATTACTTTTTGCCATCCATACTGCAGAAAGTTACTGCTCAATCATTTGATGCTCCATAGACAGAATTCATATACTTCACTTGCCATTATAATACAGGGTCCTGCTACATAATACAGCACGGATTCACAAATCAATCAGTATTCATATTATAAAGGAGGTTTGCTGTGTGTAAATGACAAAGAGAAATATACTAGATAAACAATAATGAGCAATTCCTAAAGTTAATGCTAATATGTAATTCTGTAATATATTGTACAGCCTTGCTACCACTCCATTACTATACCTCAGAACATATTAGAATTTACAGAATAGTTATGATAAGATTGCTAAATTGTAACTTAAAAGTACTATATAAGTAAAAATACAATATTACTCTATCAATTTATCTGTATATAACTACTTAGTTTGATTAAGCTGGAAACCTTATGTGCAGTACATGTACGCATGTTGTTGCTGAAGGTTGTCAACAGTAACCAGAAGTGTTTGAACTCATTGGGTTCTTACTTAACTCAGCAGATTAGTCTACAGATTTGTAAATTAACCACATATATGGGTCATTATATTATATTTGCTCATGTAATTTATATCCCAGCATATTTTATGCACCTTTATATATATATATATAACTTGGAGGGAACATTTTATTTTTTGTATAACTTGGAGGGAGCATCAATATGTGCTGGGGAGAAATCAGAAGCATGAGCTCCCAACAATGTGATTGGATTCTTTCTTCATGAAATCTTTTTGTTAGACATCATGAAAAGGAATTTTAAGAAGACAGAAATCTCTAGTGCCCTGAACGGATTGGAAGATGGCACCTGTTTTACCAACCAACTCGCTGACTCAACTGATGCTGCAAACAATGCATCTGACTTTGGTTTCACTGCTACTCTCAAGTAATGTATTGCTCTGCTGCACAAATGCATATAGTGACCTTGTGTATGTTCTAACGAGCAGATGGTAGAGTATAACGTTGGGCCATACTACAGCAAAACAAACGGCTTTTGTAGGAAATCTTTAACTGTAATTCTTTTCTGTTAATGTAATTTTTCTTCAATCCTAATTCATATTCTTTGGTATTGTGTTAATATTAAGCTAATATTTCACCTGGATTACCGATCTAATCACTACAGATTCCATATATGTACACAAACTATTTGTATGTGTACAGTGGACAAGAATTCTGATAGTTGATGAGTGTGCTGAGGTTGCTTCATAGCAACAAACCAAAGAATATATTGCTTTGTTGAATATATTGCTTCATAGTGAACATCAATTTATGCTGAGGGGAAAAAATCAAGAAGTCTAAGCTCCTCACAGCGTGCAAATGGATTCTTCCTTCATGAGACCTATTTCATGACACACCAAGGTAAGCAGTTTTAAGAGGACAGGAATCTCGGATGTCGTTGACAAATTGGAAGATGAAGAAGAAGGCCATTTTTGCCAGTTGAGTCACTGACTCAGGTGACCCTGCAAATGGCACATCTGACCATGCCAATAACAGTGAGGATGTGTAAGATAAAGGGAATTAAATCTGGAACCACAGTTTTTATTCCTTGCATAATTCATGCATCCCTATTTTATAATCCAAAATGCAGTCCAAAAAATGTGTAAATCACATGACTGAATATAATAAATAATTTGATAATATTAAGCACACTTGTTTATGTTAAAATAAATGCAATGTAACCAGAGTAATATGAGTCCACATTATTGGTAGAGGATTTATATATTGCATTGTGCATAAGGAGCTTTAGAAAACAAAGGTACAAACTGGTAATCACAGGATTCCCTTTAATGCCTACGTGCTTAAGGTTGCTTTTTAGTATTTGTGCAAAACAGCATTATTATTATTATTATTATTATTATTATTATTATTATTATTATTATTATTATTATTATTATTGTGCCACTATTTCAGAAGAGTTCAACATTTCTCTCTTATCTGGCATTTCACAAAATAAAATTCTGTGAAGAACTCCTTTCACATTTGCAACATTGGTTCATAAAAATATTCATTGAAATCTAGCTAAACTGTAAAATGTGAGATAATTTGTCTAATTTAATACCTGTGTTGCATTTCAGAATATTTAAAAATACCATAAGAGCATTGGAAATTTGGAAAAAAGAATTTTCAGTACTGAAGTAATTATCTAAATCAGTTAAATGTATTGCCCTGATCACGATCATTGTTAAACATGAATTTCACAAAACCTTAATTATTTTAATAATCCCTAATGGGTTTTCTTTGACATAAGGAGAAAATCAGGTAGTACTATACAGGGTGTCCCAGTTATCATGGATCAAATTAATACAGGTGGTAGAGAGGTCTAAACTGAGTATTTGAAATTGGGAGCTAATAGTTAGGAATGCCTATATTTCAAGTTTTATCAAACCTTGAAGGATTTGTAAGTTTAAGGAATGTTTTTACTAAAGAGACCTGGAAAGGAAAAAAAGATTAAAAACTACTGTTTCAATTCTTATGTATTATAATTGGAAACTGTTAGCTTTAAAATCATATAATCATTGAGTTTGTACCTTGATTCTGTGTATTTTTGGAATGCACATCCATCATATGGGGCAGAACTGTGCTAATTGACAACAAAACTTCAAGCCTCTTTTCCATAAGTCTGCTTTTTTTACTATATAAGGAGCATATTCTCTTAAACTGTTACTACTAAAGACCTGAAACTTCCAGCACTTGTGCTCAATTCCCTAATTACAGTTTTTATTAAAACAGTTTCAAAATATCTGAATAGTTGAGGAGCTTTGGGTGCAAAAAGTTAATAGTATTTAAAAAAATGCATATATCTTGAAATCCCTATGATACAAAATATTGAAAATAATGCACATATCACAGTAAAAGAATTACACCTCTAGTGCCAATAGATCAGGAGAAAATGTTCCTTGTGTTTAACATTGTTGGCATAGGACACTCCAGGCCCATAGCTGCTTTATTTTGTTATACTCGTGAACAACTTGCAACTCACAAGAACTCTTGAAAGTGGTTACCATCAACTGCACTTTCTCAAATATCCCTGGTGTCTGTTTTGAAACAAGGCAGCCGTAAGACCCTGAAACTAGTTTCTCTTAAGTGTTTACTGTAATTTCATAAACCACTACTTGATGTACTCCCACAGGAAAACACGGAGGCATGAGATCTGATGCTAGCCATGGGATTAAGCTTAAGGAATCTGTTGTCCATTGAGTATGGATGTTAACATTACATCCTCAGGGCAACAAGGAGTATAGCATTCATCTCTAATAGCACATCTGGAATGAACTGCAAATAACGTGGTCTATTCAGTTGTGATGGCAGGCAATTGTTCATGAAAACTGATGCTATTCTTCAGACTTATTAAGTGTCAAAATATTCAGTTTAGACTCCTCTGCCATCCATATTAATTTAACCTTCAAGGGCTGAGGCATCCTATATATTTCCATAATCCTGCATTGTATAGAACTTATAAGCATAATGGCCTGTGATTTTGAAAATAGTAAAATTGTTCAGTGATGAACAGATTGGTTCAGTTGTTAGAGTAGTTTCTGATCTAGGAATGAAAAGCAAGGAGTTCTAACTATTTTCATAATAAACAAATAATCCTCCAGTTTTTCTTTAGCTTGATAATTTAATAAAAACCTATAATATCCTTAATTAGAATAAAAAAAAAATATCCTTTAATGTTATTCATCAGAACTAAATGAAAATTGTGGTTACTATCCTATCTGCTCCTCATCATATGTCAGATAGAGTATTTGACAGTTCATTAACATAATAGAAAAGAGACAATAAATTAGCTTAAATGAAAGAAGGTGTTAATGTAAAGCAGTGATAGAATTGGAAGAAATGTGCCGGATATTTAATTTTCTAGTTACTTTAACAGAATTTGGCATCACCAGCTTTAGATTACTTGCCATAGTTATTGCTGTTGTTAACTAGTGTCCTGCAATGTATAAGCTTATCAGACTGTTGCATATAATTGCTCATCACTCAGCTGATTGCCTGAGTATTCATGAAGTGATACAGTGTGAGTAGCAACTATCATATGCAGCATCGTGGCACAAGCAGTTTATGTTAGGAATAGTATCGATCTTATAATTCCACTATAAGCATTCCTTGGTGATATCTTATTCAACCTCTCTACACAGGATTTGACTCTTCTCTGGGATGAAGCCTTCCTTTAACCCTATTTTATTTCTGAATAGTTCAAGATTTAAAATTGCCTATTATCCCACCTTGCATTCCTTTTTTACTTACAGTAACTAGAGGAAGCATTGCATTCCACCAAAACATTGGATATTGAGGTATAGGAACATGTGCAAGAGAGAGAGAGAGAGAGAGAGAGAGACTCAAAAATGAAATATCAGATAAATACAAAGTTTGGTATTTTAAGTTCAGCATTTTCCAAGGATGGGACATGAAGATTTTCAAGAAATTTGCCTCACCCCAAACTACCCATTGCGTGGAAAATTTTATTTTTCATTTTTCTCAAAAGTGACTTTAACTATTTTGATTAAAATACCCCATGTTTAAGATATTTGAATGAAAAATGTAAAGATATCTTGAATTTTCTTGGAATGACCTGTGAAGTCCTCTTCAGTTTGAATGAACTTTAACTTTTAAACCATAAGAGAGAGACAAAAACTTACCACACAAAAAATTTTGTAGATCTCATTAAAACACACAATTTATGTAGGTATTAAGTGCTATTCATTCTCTCTCTCTCTCCCCCTCCCTTCTCTCTCTCACTCTCTCTCTCTCTCTCAAGATTTAACTATTGCTTTAGCCTTCTGTATCCCTCTTGTACCTACAACCAACTGTGTAATGAAACCACTTCTGCAAATGTTTATCTTGATTAATAAGAAGTAGACAGAAGAATAAGCTTTTGTAAGAGTAGTTAGTAGAAGAGTTGGAGGAGAGAGTTATCTGCATGTAACACATCATAGTTTTTATTTTAAAATGCCCATTTCTTCAATACTTGCTTCATCTTGGAAACTGCTTCATTTCAGGTACTGTATGAACTTCACTGACAAGGGAAGGTTTGTGGTTCAAACAGGAGTTTTTTATTCGAAATTTATGCATGGTCTTACCTTAGAACACTGAAAAGACTGCAAAGCCATTTGACTGTAAGAAATTGTTTGGTAGATACAGGCCATTGTTTTGTGTTCACAAATGTAGATGGTCTTCCACAAAGTGATAAAAACAGAAGGGCATGTCACAATAATCACAAAGGCAAAAGAAACTTCACAACCACCTTCAGAACAAATGCATATCTTCTAACTCATGAACTTCCACCTACATGTGATCAGTGTCAAGTCACACTCATGGTCAACATTTAATTACAAAGTGTTCTCAACTTACCATTCGTAAACTTAATAATGGTGTTCCTAACAATCTGTGTGATGCTCTTAACAAACCATATCTATGTAACATCCTACAGTTTATGAAAGATGCTAATTTATACAACCTGTAATTGAATGTTTATAATAACTTTGTAAAATCAAAGTATATGATATAGTCGTTATATGACCTCTGGTTATAGCAACTTTAATAAATAAATAAAAAAGAATCCTTCAGAACAATATTCTTGAGTGATGTGTCAAATGGTATTTCAGTTACATTCTTGAAATTTGAGAAACATAAGGGAACTATATGCCCAGATGGCTGTCAAGTATACTGCATATTGGGCAAGGCAAAGTAGATGACACTGTAGATTATAGAACATTTTGATTATAAAAACTTGATTTCCAAGTTTATGTTCTGTATTTTTGGCCAGAGTTTGAACATGATCTGTCATCCTCTTGCGTATACTAATGTTGTCAAAAGAAATAAACTTCCAGTGTTTTGGACATATTTTGTTGTTTTTGGGGGCATTATTATATATTCAACATCCTTGCCATTAACTGATTAATCTATCAAATTGGTATTGTGAGCACTCCAGTTATCACAGAGCAGAATATTCTTTTGGTTGCTTGCGAGATTTTCAGAGAGTATGCTGGGAAGAAATGTTTTAAAATGTTTTTTTTTAAATCTTGCCACTTGTGCTAGCCTCTACATATACATATATTTGAAGTGCAGTTTTCTTCAATATGTGGGAGATAAACCTGCAACTGCCCAACTTTGATGGAAACTTAACATGCTCTAGCAGACAAACAGTCTTATACAGTTGAATGGCTTTGCAGTCTTCTTCAGTTTTCTAAGGTAGTAAGTTCATGTATAAATTTTGAATAAAAAAATTACTCCTGTTCGAACCAAGGCCTTTCCCTAGTAAGAATATATTTTTCTTATAAAATCTTAGGTCCCAGCTATCTTCTTGAAAATCTTAACAATTTACTGAAGAAATACTAAACAAATTCTTGTATTACTTTTTATCCTTATTTCCCAAAATTTAGTCATAAACAAAAGCAACACAGTCTTCTCTTTTTTCTTTTACTACACATTCCTTTTGTTTAATTTAATTTTGACATGTCTTGGAATCTCTTACTATTAGGAGAATGAACATTTCTGCATGGAAAAATTGAAAGGGAGTTGTAATACTTATAATCAAAGAAAGTCTGCAATTATGTTTTGGTAAAATAACCATATAATTTACATAGAATATGAATTATGCTGATATCAATCTACGTGTAATTGTAATAGGAGTTGAAAAGCCAAAATCAATCAGAAAAAAATAATAATGTATAAATATTTACTCAGAAAGAAAATATTAAGGGAATGCATCCCTCCTGCCCCTTTCCTAACAAGGTTGCCCGTGATCAACAAACACAGTTTAACTGCTTGACAGTACTTCATCATCTTCAACATTCATTTTGATGTAATGCAGTAGTCAGAGCCCACATTCATGTAATGCAGTACAGGGAATGCTCGGTGTGTTAGAACAACTGAGAGTTTGTAAATTTATTTTTCAACTTATCAGAAGCTTACATAAATCTACATAACCTGTCTTAGCATTGGACTCTGGGAAAGAACATGATGTAGAGTTAGATTACTTCCATAAAGACTCTGGCATAATAAGTGTCTTACCTTAAGAGCGACTCATTATTGATAGGCGTGGCTTAGGCATGGTACTTTAAGGTGATTGGCCAAGTTCCTCGATGCCATCTAGTGTGCATGAACTACATTCATAAAAAAAATGTCCAGCTTGGAGCTTCTGCTGTACTCTTAGTCAGGCATTGCTGAATCAGAAGAGTCAACACACTGTCTCTTGTGCATAAATGATGACAGAAGGCAAACAGGCTTGTCCGCTGTAGGAGCTAGCTTCACCAGGAACTTTATGGGAGTGTGCCTACTCTACTCTACTAACTCTTTTACAATTGGGTGTTATGAATTATGAAACTTCCTGGAGATTCTGCCATGAATCTGTTGAGTTCTGGTGTTATGATTTGTTACATATGGAGATACTTTTCTGAATGGATAGCTCTATTGGATACTTCTATCAGTTTCATAGTTAAATGACCAGAATGAACTCTTTCTGGTCATTTAATTCTTAAACTGAAACAGTGTATGCCAATTCCTTTTGTGCAATAATAACAACAGAACTCTCAGTTAGTCCCCCATTTGAAAAATCACTATAAAAGGATGGAAAATATCTTCAAAAGTAACCTTTTTTTTGTTAGTGTCAACCACTTTTAAAGGTTTATATTGAATAATATCTTGTAGCTTCTCCCAAATTATTGAACTTAAAAGGATATGGAGTCACTGTTTAAGCTATTCAATGTACGTACTAAACTAATGTAAGAAGGGTTAATAAGAGTCCATAAACTTATAATCTGAATCTTATATATTCACCCTTTTGCTGACAATAATAATTCATAATAAATTTAATGAAACGTTTTGCTTAAATTTCATAATTAACATAAATATTTAGTTTGCTTACATATTGAGAATTAATAAGACTGAATTACAGTTAGTACAGACACACACAAAAAAAAAAGGTCTGCACTCCTGAATGGCAATATGTGACTTAAGTCCCTCTTCAGATCAAGGCTCCCACAGATGACGGATTTCAGAGGTAGAGCGAAAGCACTTGTTTTCAGTAAGACACTAGTGCTCCCTATATCAGTCCTTCAAGTAGACTGCAGCTGTGGATGAGTAGTTAAAGTGATGCTATTGGAATGTGATGTTGAAGAGTATGCAATTCAAATGCCACATCTTTTTTACATTTGAACCTCATATTTTCTATGCATGTTTTTTTATGAACAATGCAATTTAGAAAATGTGCATTTTAAGTATTATTAAACTAATTATCTGCATAGCATCACTTTCTTCCTTTCAGTGCTAATCTCCTTCCACTGATTAAGAAAGAAAGGTGTGCAATTATTTATTTTATAGATAAACAATTCATTTAAAATATGCGTGTCTTACTATATCATAAACTATTCTGTGTACATATAAAACTTTGTAATACGTACCTACATATTTTTTTTAAATGAAAGGAAAGCTAGGCTTGGTATCCTAACCGGCTTTGGTTTGGTTCAGTTCTACTAGGAGTGCTTTTATCAGTTTCTTTATTCTACTCTAGAGCAACCCACATGTGTGCTTCGGTGCATAACTATCCCTCTCGATGACTGAATTAAAAGATATACCCTACTGTCGATGTGATTTCTTTCAATTGAGATATGGCTGCCTTATTAAGACAGACATACTGCTGCATTAGCTTTGATTAATGCAGGGTTTTCATCATCAGAGGCTGCTCATAACATGGCATACCAGAATAAAACTGGGAGGCATTGGGCTCAGCAATATAGGGAAGACCAACATAGAAAAGCAACATAGCATAGGTCGTAAAAGACCTACTTGGGAGGACGATAAACATCTTCGGGCAGAGGTAGAAAGAAGACCCTTTTCAGTTGCTGCTGAATTGAAGGCAGCTTCTCCCTTTTCTGTTCTTTACAGATCATAAGGAATCGCTGTAGGGAGTTTGGTGTAGGCAACTACATAGCTGCTCATAAAGAGGTCTTTAATGATGAACATGCCATGGACCATCTTGCATGTGCCATAGATGCTAGGAACACTGACTGGCAGAGAGTTGCAGACTAAGTTGTAGTGTCGATGTCATATAATAGACCAGTGCGTGTCTACCGACCACGTGGTCATCAATATGATATGTGGCTACTCGTGGTCACATAGGTGTCTGATGTTGATGCTGGATTACATTCGAAGGTCCTGGATACCTTGAATGAATATGTGGAAGGTTAGACAGTAGGACCTATCACACATAATGTAATTCATTTTAGCCCCATCTGCCAGAGAAATGTATCCTGATGGAACAATCCAATTCCTGCAGGATAACCATAGCATTCTCAAATCAGTAATAGTTCAGTGTTGGTTTGATGGGCAAGAGGATATCTCACTGATACCTCACCCTTCCAAGCCACATGATCTAAATCCTATTGAGAATGTTTGGGCAGAAATAAAGGAGATTCTACAACATTCCCATCTCCCGTCTCCCAGGATGTCTACTGAGCTATGGGGCAGGTTCAAAGATGCGTAGCATTCCCTCGCAGAAAGACCTTATTTATTTTCTGCAGCTGATAGACTCCATGCCAAGAAGAATTAACAAGATTTTTGAGTATGTAGTGTATTTTTTATTTGTTTCTGTTTTGTGTTTTGTTTATTTATTTTAATTTTTAATAGAGACAGAACGTTATTTCCAGTGTAAATAATTATTTTAGACCACAGAGGTAAGGTCCTAAGGCAGCAATATACATTTTAAAGCTAAAAGCATTTAAGCTTCCTCATATTTAAGAATTCACTCTCTTCTGAGTTGTTGGTCATGCAAACAACAAAACAATTAAAAATAAAAGGTAAAGAAGTTATGCAAGGTTCGAACACATCCTATCTGAAATCTATGGACCATGACATAATGTCTTAAACTGCTCGACACTGAGATGGCAATCTCAACTGTGTTGATTTTTATATGGTTGCATACTAGAAAACAGTTCCTGACTACATTCCGTTTAATCGTTTTAAACCCAGCACTTATTCTACACTTCAGGTTTTAATGGAGAAAAATTATGTTTTACATGAGGAAACAATTTTGCCATTGTAAATAATGTTAAAGGGTAATCAAAACATTACTGCATACCCTTTTCAGAATTATTTAAGTTGGCAGTAGCACTTCATGTATGTGCTATCACTTCAGTTGTTGCAAGTTATGTAGTAAACATGGCTGTATCTCTTCTGTGTGCAACAATGAAGAACAACATGCAGTGATCCAGTGTCATTTGAAGCTGTAATAGAAGCTGAAACCCATAAAGACTCTGCACAATATGGGGACAACGTTTTGCCATAACAAAATGTTTACAAATGGATTGCGAAGTTCAGCGTGGTCAAACAACTATAAAGGACAAGGAGAGAGCAAGTTGCCCAACCACATCAACTTGTGATATCAACATTGAACAAGTGTCTGCCATGATTCAGAATAATCAAAGAGTATCCATCCATGAAGCTGCAAAACCATATGTAAGTAAGTCATGTTTCTGTATATGACATTGTTCATAACCGCCTGGGTTTTCATTAAGTAAGTAGTGTGTGCAAGATGGTTAACAAAATTATGTGTCCATCACCAATGCTTATTGTACCGCTTTGCTAATGAAGTTGAAATAAGTAGTCATTGGAGGTGAAACATGGATTCAAAACTTTGAACCATAAAGCAAATATCAGAGCATGTAATGGAAACACCTTGAATCTCCAGTCAAAAAGAAATTCAAGAGTCAACTCTCCACAGGAAAAGTGATGATCACCTTTTTCTGGGAACTTGCAAGGGCCAATACTGCAAACATTACTTGGAGAATGCTCAGCAATAAACTGTGAGCATTACAGTGAGATTCTGAGCAACAAGCTGAGCCTGAAATTCCAATGAAATGCCAAAGCTTATTGTTGGAAGGAATTCTTTGAGGCATGACAAATTTGTGTCCACACACTGCTGTTCACTCTGCTCAAACTATTGAGAAACTGGGTTTCTAGGTCTCTTAGCATCCAACATAAGCCCTGATCTCGCCCCAGCTCTTTAGTCCACTTAAGAAAGCTTTAAAGAGCTGTCAATTCACCTCAAACAAACAAGTGAAGGAAATGGTATGTGTGGCTTGCTGCTCAGCTGATACTTGTTTCTCTGAGGGCATCAGGATGCTTGTGGAGTGTTGGACAAAGTGATTTTGAGAAGCAGGTAGACTGTGGGAAAATTAGGTAATAGTATATTTTCTATTGTGTAACAAATTATAAAAATATTGGGCATTTATTAATTTCCCTTATACATTATGATTTTCTTATCTACTTAAATCATCATCATGTTTGTTAGCCTTTAAGGTTTGACATGTCCTATATCAGATGTGCAAAACTGTACATTATTAATTAAAAAGAACAAATAAATAATACAAAACAAATGTTGTCCATACATTTCACTTTCTTAAGGTACTGGGTGGTAGGAAATCATTTAACTTGCTGCATCAACATTAACAGATATCAATGTGGTAGGTTTCAGAGCCAGACTGTGTGGCATTAGGGTTTTTAATTAATTATCTTGATGTACGTATACTGCTAATCAGGGTACTCTTGCTGCAGAAACAGACTCCTACTGCTGTATTCAAAGGATGCAGTGCCAAAGTTCAGCATAATAACAAGAAGATAGTACTCATAAAAAAGGGATGAAGCCAAAAAAATTATAAAATGAAAAGCAGTTACAACATAATTCCTATAAAGACCACAAAAAAATATACAGTACATAAATGTGTAATTCTACATACTAGTAGAAGTATTTGTAATTTGAAGGCGAAAGCTGTTCCTTAGAAAGTGCTCTTTGTTTGCAGGCCTGCAGTTGTGGTACTGCTAATGTCAATGGTTAATGAAAAACAACCTTTCTTCCTTCGATGTGCAGTATTATATTGTTTTCAATGTTACTTATTTAAAAATGAGATGGGACAGTCCCAGCTTGTACAGACATTGCTGCCATCAAGTGCTGAAGGTATAGTATATACTTGCAAATTTTCTACCCTTATTGTGCAAGAGAAATTTCTTCTTCATTGTCTCAGAATACAAATAAAAAGTATCCAGAATTTGAGTTATTGCTGGCTGGAAATACAATATTTTGAATGATTTCTGATTTAATGATATGGTTAAAAATGCAATTGAAGAACAGAACACTCCATTTTCTTGTAAATAAACCAAAACAAACGTATATTGCACCCTGTTGTCACTTATTAACATAAATGCTACCAAAATGCACTCTGTGAAACACCTTAATTGCATAATCTATATAAATACTCTAGTAAACTTTAAACTTAAATGTTTGGCACTTTGATATTACAACATTGAAAAGTGATCATATGGACAGTTGAACCATGGGTTTCACTTAGCATACTTTATTAATGGGCTTTTACTTATATGTATTGAATTGCTTTTCTAAAAGAGGATAAGTCCCAGTCTGTAAATTTTTCACGAGAAGGAAAAACATCCTGTAATATTCCAAAAATAAAATAATTGATAAAATTGCAATAATTTTACATGAACTGAATTTGACTGTTTATCACACTGATGCATAGAATTTCTCATTGTAAGTATGTGTTATAGCATTACATTGTTTTATCAACATAAGTAGCTGCTAATATAATTTTTATTATATGGCCATGTCCCATTTTAACAATAAATAATGAAAACAACAAAAATGCTTCAGTTTTAATCTATTCATAAATATGGAAGATGTGCACACCAATACAGTTATTACTGTGAAATGCAAGTGTAATCAGTTTAGTTACACTATCCATCAGTTACTAAGATTACTTTGTGGAACAGGTTTCAAAAGCTTTCATCCTCAACCAGATGCCAACTGCTGTTGTCTTCTGATGGACATTCAATTAACCTCATGGTGAGGTTGTCTCCATTTCAATAGGCAATGTTGGTTTTCTTTGATGAGTAAGTTTTCTCATGTTATGAGTTTTCTGCTCTCTTACGTCCTTGAGTAGTTTTGGTTTTGGTAATTTCAAATGATCTTGCCAAAAATGCACTGCTATTGCTGGTTTTTCATCCTGCTTGTATGTTATGTTGCTGAAATGTCTGTCTACCCAAACACCTTTTGGCATTTCCAATGTAACATTTTCAAACTGTTTGCAATATATTTGAAATATTCCTGATTTGATAATTTTGGATGCAGCATTTTTTAACCATGAACTCAGTAGATTCTTGGTTGTGTAACTTCTTTGGAGACCATACTGTGTTCTGTTCTCTGAAGATTTTCTGGAGTTTTTCATGGACTCTACAATGTTATGTGAAATGTCATGTATGACTATATAATTCTGTGGAGAATGTGCTGATATTTAAAAGTTGAATAGATGATGTTGGTTTTTTATGATTAAGTTTTCTCACATTAGCAAATGCTTTCAAAACATGTCCCACTAAATAATCTTAATGTTTGTTGTAATTAAACTGATTCAGTTTGTGATTCATTTTTATAAATCTTGTCACCTGGCTGTGAAGATTAAAGTATTTACTGTGGAGCAGCATATTTTCAACAAATATATTATTAATGCGTACACACTTTTTGCTTCACTTATGTCTGTTAATTGATAAAACAGGTTTTGGGGAAGCTCTTCCCCATCATAAGTTGACTTGTAATGACTACTAGCCTGTTTGTTCAGCTCCTCCCTTTGGTGAGTTGAATGACATCTGCAGAAGTGAGATTTCAAAAGACATAATTATAATCTGGATTAAAGAAATAAGCATATTAGCCATTGCAGAAAAAGCTCAAATAAACTATAACTAGTTTACCTTCCAACCAATTGCCAATTTCAAAAAAAAATATTTCAAGGATTTTAATATATAATAGGTATAACAAAATAGATATAGCGTTGAAAACTTATTAAATCACCCACCACAGAACGGCACAGCTAATATTAAGTCATCTGTAGAGTAACTCAAAAGCATAAAAAGAATAACAGGACTTTATACATGTGGTTGTTACCCAACATGGTTTTGGGGGTCTAAGAGTTTGGATAAAAAGTTTTAAAAGCACAATATGTAGGCAATATAAAGCATAATTCTTGGAAAATTAACTGCCTGTTTAAAATCTAACAATAGATTCCATGCAAAAATTAAAAATATTTCCAGCAACAATGAAAAATTAGGAATTTCAACAATGAACATTTAGTTCATAAAGTTTAACAGTTTTATGGTCAGTGCACAACCTGAATAAGAACAGTTCATATTATTGAACACCAGCATGATAAAAATTGCTATAAATGCAATTCAAAGGGTTCACGAGTTTCTCACAGATTATTTTGTGGCTGAAAAGCGGAAACTTTTATGTACCTTATGTTCAGAGAGCTTTAATTTTTAAAAGAAGTCCATTGTGCAAAAGCATGTGGAAAGCTTTAAATATAGGTCTCAAAAACAGAGCAATGGACATGGTTCAGCTTCAGGAGTCCTAGCAGCACATGTACCACTAATATATCTCAAGAATGGCAATGTATGGAAGGTTCAAAGGATAATATGAAAGAAATGGTCAAAATGTTCACTTCTACTGGTATTTCATGTCTTCCATAACGAACAGTTTTGTCATTGGATAGCAACAGCTACAAGTATGAAACCAGCTCCTAGTGAAACCACTGAGAAGATATCTTGTCAAGTGTGCCGAAGAAAACTCCCAGGAAACCAAGTCAAGATATGAGGGAAATTCTGGTTATCTAGTGGTTGTGACAGATATAAAGAATCATAAGGTGGTGAATGTTCTTGTTGCTCCAATGGGTGTTGTGTGCGAAAAGCTCTGTCTTGTGAAAACCAAAGCTGTATAACGTTGCAATGCTAATATTATAGTAAATTTAATACTTGACACACTAGATTTTATTGATGTTCATGGGTATATAACTTTGTTGTTTTAATATTGGACAGTGCAATTTATATGCTTTCTACTGGTAGGAGATTGGCTGCAGCTGCACCTCACCTGGGCTCATGTGTTGCATTTTTGTGCTGAATATATTATATTTTCACTCAAAATTGCTGATGAATTCATTGCAGCTGTTAAGACACTTCAGTGAAAACTCCAGCTAGAAGGAAGAGATCGCTGGACTGCTTAAAAGAATCAGAAACATTTGATCTATCTCCAGTTTCTGTACTTCCTTGTTGGGGCTCATAGCTGAAGGCAGGAAATTATCACTGCATCAATTTCAGTGCAGTTAAACATTGGATCGATCTGAAAGATTGTGAAGGTAGTGCTGCTCTAACAAATTTAAAGTGACTGGTTGAAAATGAAACATTTGCTCTCAGGACTATATATGAAATATCAGATAGTGTTTGTAAACAAATATAGATTTTGGAATTGGATAATACTTATACAGCATAGATCTGGCTTCTTCTAACATCAGTTCTTCATATGCTTCAAAGCTTGAGAGATATATGAATGAGCGCCATTCTGCAAAAAACTTCTTGAAGGAAGTTCAGAATTTAGTTCCATCATTAGCCATTCCTGAACAGATTTTTTCCATCTTCATTTCAGGTGAACTGTAATGCATCTCTAACATTGATGTTCCAGTGAAAGAAATATCAACATATGCAGCAATTGTACGTGGAGAAAATGTGTCTTCTGTTACTGCTAGATCCTTCTGGTAGAAACATTCCACTAAGTAAGCTGGTAATGAAGGCAATTATGGTTCCTTCATCATCTGCTGCAGTTGAGAGAACCCTTTCTTGGTTTAATTTTAAATTCTAAACAGCCGTGTCTGGTAGAAGAAAATTGCGAATCTCACATAAAACTTGCAATTAATCAACCTCAAGAATGTGGTACAGAGACTGAGTGATATACATGACTAGATTTTCATTTTCTAGCACTGTTCTCTTATTGTAATGTGTTCTTGTGTAACTTAATATTATTTTTCTAAGGCAAACTTACTTCACTGTCACAAAAAATTCATTTAAGATACTAAATATATTTGTTTGAAAGAAATACATTATAAAAAATAAATCACAATAAGGCATAATTGTCAAAAAAGATAAAGCATAATTATATATATATATATATATATATATATATATATATATATAAGTATAATTTGGGTTGCTCTAGTCATCTGGTATTTACCAAATGAATTGTCATGACTGTGCCAAAACATATTAGAAAAACTAAAAGGAACTTAGTAACTAGAATGAAGGAATGTCTGAGGAATATAAAATAAAAACAAATAAGATATGTCTGCAATAGCACAACATTTCTGGACCTTCAGTCACAATATAAGGTACAACTTGGCATGAAATTGCTAAAATATGTAAAAGGGTTGTTAGAACTCAGCATATGGGGGAAAAAAGTCATCATTAAAAGCCAGGATGTAGTCATGAATTTTGAAATCCCATCCATAGACGGCATCATTCACTGACCAATGGGAGGAGAAATGACAACATACTGCCAAGGAAGGAGCCAGACAAACAGACCAGAAGTCATTACTAGTCAACTGCCAACTAATGATGCAAAGAAGCCTCCCCGAAACATGTTTTATCAATTATCAGATATAAATGGAGCAAAAAGTGTGTTTCCATTGTTATATATTTGGAAACAAAAGTATACCAGCTAACTTTACTATTATGTGCATTCTGTGAAATATTTACTAAATCATAATGTATTGCTGCTGAATGTTACAGTTTCCAATTTAACATCAGGACAGTTGCTTTGTGGCGGACTTTTCAGTACAGACCCCCTCTCCAACTGGTTTTCTGCTGTGGCACTATCACATGCATTGGTGGAGAATCCTGTTGAGAAGGAACAGCTTCTGAATGTGCTTCTGGCTACAAACATTGGCACTCCACCTGTGTCCTTGCTCCATCAGTGCACCATGCTCCTTCAACAGGTATGCAGTAAACAGAGAGGGTATGAAAAGGTTTAAGTTGCACTGTCTAATTCCCAAAAACTTTGGTCAATTCTTGAGGTTTCACTTAACATATGTTTCAGAATAAAATGTATTGTTACTGGTTTCACAGTGAAAGAATTACATTTCAAGGTAAATATGCTAATTGGTCGACTAGCTGGAGCTGTGGTAATACACAATAATTATGTGAGGAACAAAATATATTTCTCCATTTTTGATGGACTAATTTTGGATAAAATATCAAGCTTCCAAGCAGACATAATTTCTGTTACTCATCTACTATGTGATTGTACAACCTTCTGATCCCTCCATCCACCCACCTCATTTACAAGATGGAAAGAATAATGCACCCAAGCATGCATAAAATACTTTTAAATAGTGGTAATAATGACAGGGATAACTCCTTAGAAGTGTCCAACATGAGGAACAACTACCAAGTAAGTAGTGGAAATAATAATAATGCATTGGGAAGTGTGAATGTCACAATGTTTGAAAATAAAAATAAACTGGAGTTGATACCAGCCAACACGAAATCAGTGTGGGATGGGGATGGAGTCAATAGCTTCATTACACATGGTATTAATCTCTTGAACAGCGACCTGCTAAAAGCCCAAAATGAAATACATGCTTTGAAGACAGAAAATGAGGTACTATGGAAGAAAATTAGTAGGCAGTCATGATTATGCGACAGTTACCAAGTGCAATTCATCACGGCCATAAAATGTAGGACCATGCTGGAGAACTTCACAAATCAGAACAGATTTTGAGTATTGAATAAAGAAACAGACGGTAC
The DNA here is from genome assembly GCA_030765065.1 of Deroplatys truncata. NCBI lineage: Eukaryota > Metazoa > Arthropoda > Insecta > Mantodea > Mantidae > Deroplatys > Deroplatys truncata. The sequence goes on from CM060990.1 coordinate 539,527,192, forward strand.
AAAACTCAAAATATAACAAACGACAAGAACATGGGAGATAAGTGCTACTGACTGGGGACTCAGTCCTAAAATTCTCAGGTAAAGCATGCAAGGACACGTTATGATGTGAAGCGCTTTCCAGGGATGAAGTAGAGTGAATTATAAGACAAAGTTTAAAGGATGAATCTGAAAGAAGAAAATCCAGAAGTTAGTGCATTGTAGCAATCAAGAAAATTTCACTCAGGTTTCTCTGTCTCATTCTTAAGTCGGTCCTATCTTTCGTACAAGCTGACATTTTCTCCAACTCCCTGTGCTACTAATGACATCTCAGGAAATTCTTATACATCTCTGTCTCTTTCGTCATTGATCCTCTCTCTCAAACAAGCTGTAACTCACTCCGAAATTCTCAGGTAAAGTGTGCAAGGACAAGTAATGATGTGAGGTGCTTCCCAGGAATAAAATTGAGTGAATTACATGACAAAATTGAAAAGATGAATCTGAAAGAAGAAAATCCAGAAGTCCTATTAGTGCATTGTTGCGGGGTCAGGAAAATGCCACTCAGATATCTCTGTCTCATTCATAAGTTGGTCCTCTCTTATACAAGCTGATTTCTTTTTCCAACTCCCTGTGCTGCTAATGGCATCCCAGGTAATTCCTATATGAAGGGTACATGGAAATAATGATCAAGGTCCATTAAAATTTAAAATTGAGTTAATAATGCCATTTTATAGAGGAATGGAAGTACTATGATGTGGTAAGGTTTGTGTTTTGTAAAAATGACTAAGTGCTCGAAAATGTGTGTTAAAGTTTTGATGTGCTTGAGAAAAGTAATCAAGGTCCACTCGGTGCTGAGGAAGAACGATCAAGATTCATTTTCTACTTAGAGCTTTTTTCTTCTCCTTTTATGTTTCATCTTATAATGCTGTAGCTTTTATGTTACTGGCTTTCCAACAATACTTTCCAGTTTCCCACAGAATGTAAACAAAGTTCGAACTGTTGCATTGCTAAGTAAGAAAGCAAAGACTGATTTAAAATTGCACCACAGTGTGCATCCAAATTAGGTGGGAAAGGGACTTCTTCACGGTAAGTTGAGCATAAACACTCTTGTGTTACTGTTACTGAGATTGTGCATAAAGTCATTTCTTAAGTGAAATGAAGGCATCAGAAATGTTGGAGAATGAAGATAAACATTCCAGACCTATGCAGAATACAAATACAAGGAAAAGAAAAGTGTTGGAGCATGTTTCTGATTATTCAAAAAGATTACAGAAGGCCATGTTGCAGGTATAATTGTAAGTGCTTACGATTGGGATGTTTTCAGAATGTTCCATTTGTAGAAAGGAATACATTAATAAAGGAATTCAATCAAATAACTTTCTGTGATGCACAAAACTCTCACCTGACAGGACTTATCAGCATAATTCCTGTGATGCAAAGAAGACCAAAGAAAAGTCCAGATGAAGCTGCAAACAATTTAAAATGTAATATGTCGAAGACCAAACTAATCCAATTTAATCTAAGCAATTCTAACAATACGCATAATACTCTACAACTACCAAATTATAATATAGTTAGCTCAAATGTACATAAATTTCTGGGAATCATAATTGACCAAAAATTAACATGGTCAGAACACATTCAGCATATTTGTGGTAAAATTAGCAAGTCGTTGTATTTACTTACATATTTCTCAAATATTCTTGAAGAAAGAGAATTAAAAATGATATACTATGGGGTCATCTTTTCTCATTTAATGTATGGGATAGAAATCTGGGGGTGTTGTACAAAAGCAAACATTGAAAGACTACTGAAATTACAGAAGAAGGCGATCAGAATAATATATCAATTAAATCATAGGGATTCGTGCAGAAAATTTTTTAAAGATAAACAAATTCTTACACTAATTTCATTATATGTTTATAAAGTAATAATATATGCATTACAAAAAGATAATTTGAGAAACAATGATATTCATCACTACAATACACGACATAACAGTGATTTCTTCAGACAGGGTTTTAGAATTGCAGTTAGTTACAAGGATCCTAAAGTAATGGGACAATTCCTATATAATAAGCTGCCAGATTTTGTAAAGCAACTTAATACAGCACATAGTTTTAAGACTAGGCTTAAGAGTTACCTAATAAACAGGGCTGTCTATACCATGGACGAATTGTAGTATGTAAGTTTGAATAAATTGTATTATAAACCTGTAATTACGTAATAAGTTACCATTTGACAATGTCAGAAACTGTATTTCAGTCTATTGACAATAAATGCATTATTATTATTATTATTATTATTATTATTATTATTATTATTATTATTATTATTATTATTATTATTATTATGTCATGAATTTTCTTATGTCAATAAGGTGCATATTAATAGACAGAAAAATACAGGATGTTCAGATATGTCAACCAGCATGCTTGGCATTGCATGGCATCACATGGCATCACCAACAGACGTCTTAAGTCTCTTAAACAGGCATTAGCTACTACAGGGAAAGCATACGTAGAAACCAAAGGAAAACATAACAACAACAACAGCAACAATAGACCAAATAAACTTAAAGGAGAAACCGTTTCTAAAGTGCATCAACACATACAGTTATTGAGAGGCCGCAAAGCACATTATAACATTCATGACAGTAAACAGTTATATTTATTGGAAGAACTTAATATTCAAGAGTTGCATTTGTTATATTGAGAAAAATACTGAAAACCCTGTGTCATATGAACTATATCAACTGACTTTTGTAACTAACTACAACATAAATTTTGGAACTGGCACATGTTCAGTGTGTGGCAAATTTAGAGCCAACTGTTCTAAATTTGATTTACAGATAAACAACAACAAAGATACAACTCAGATACAAACCTTGAATAAACAAAAACAACATCTAACGACTCAAAATGAACTACATAAGAGGAAAGCAGATAAGTTTTACGAGATAAAATGTTTCAAACTTTGAAGTCAAGAAAAATTGTGATAAAGGAAGCAATCTGTATGGATTACCAGAAGAATCACTTCCTAATATTTCAACCAATGAAGCATATTATCGCAGGTAGCTATCATTTATTTGTTCAATGTTAATTTGCTTTCTTATAGGAAATCTGTATTTTATACATATGATGAAACAGTTTCCAACAAAGGACTGATGAAGTATGTTCAATGTTGTGGCCTTTTTGTTTGGAAATTTTGCCTGACTGTGCATGATCTCAATGTATTCTGCGATTCCTGTTCAGGACAGAATAAAGCCTTTACTGTGTCCTGATTTTGCCATTTCTTAGTGCACATGAAGAGGAAATCTGATCGTCTGTGGGTGACATTTCCAGCAAGAGGCCATTCTAACCTTGAGTGCTATAAGAATATCATATCATAACATAGTAATCTGTAGATCCTATAGTAAGTTAGACCAGCTTAAGAGAGCTAGTCTAATCTAGGATCTAGACTGCGTCAGAACTGTATACATTGTGCACACTTGTGAAAATAAATTGTAACTGTTATGTAAAGTATGTCAGCTAAAAATTACAAATCAATGTTATTTACATTTAAAATATTTACAAAAATATTTATATTTAGTATTTGCAAAACTGCATTAAATTTTAAAGTAAAATTAATAATAGAATTATACTTTTGAATGAATGAAATCCTCCTCTGTAGGATGTAGCGCATAGGATGTGTTTATCAGAGGGGGATACCTTGCCACTGTGACCAGCTTCATCTACTGTGACTACACCCACCAGGAGGCAGGGATGAGGTGAAGGAGCTGCAAAAGATCACAGGTCCACAGGCAGACAGGCCCACAGTAATGTTTCCAGTTTGAACACCCGCACACCAGTAGAGGCGAAGAATCCCGAGAGAGGGTGACGAAGCGACCCTAACAGGTGGGACAATGCACCCTGGTGTTCACAATGGGAAATCTTTCTAATGCGCAAGCAACTACATCATCTGATACTGCCAGCTCCGCAGGACTCAAAGACACACCTGAAACATGAGAGGGAGAGATGAAATCAGAGGAAATGGGAGAAAGGAGAAATCATGGTAGAATACACCACCCTGGCCTAGGTGACCAGGGGAAAACCACAAAAAAACCCATGGTCAGAGTGGGTGGTCACTGGGAATCGAGCCAGGGACCTTCTGAATGCAGGCCACAGATGTTGCCGCCTGAGCCATACCGCTCGGTATCTTCCTCTGTATAGAAGGTGTGAGTGATAGGGTATCTTTCTAATGCTAACTTGAATTTATTTTTGTTAGTTTTCAGTTTCCTTATATATGATGGGAGTGAATTAAATAATACTATGCCACTGTAGTAAACTCCTTTTTGGAATACGTAGGTTATTGCTTGACCTGTGTAAGTCCTGCTTGTGTCTTGGTTTTTCGTATATATCTGCATTTTTATGAGCACTTCTGGGTTGTCGGCTACAATTAAAATTACAGCTAGAATACACTCACAGGCTAATGGTAAAATTCCAAAAGTTTTGAATAGTGGTTTACAATGAGTTGATTGTTTTACACCTGCCATTACTCTTATTACTTTTTTTTGCAAAAGAAATGTTTTTTTAGCATCTACTGAATATAAGTCATAACTGAATGAAAATAAGCATAATATACCGTTTTTAGGATGCTTTTATTTGCAAATGAATTAATGATCTGATTGCCAAATGTGCAGAGCTTAGTTTTGGTAGAATGTAGTCAATGTGGTTTTTCCAATTCATATTATGATCTGTAATAAAACCAAGAAATTTTATGTTACAAGTTTCAGTGATTTCATTGCCTTCATGTTTAATTCTTATGCCTACAATGCTTTTATTTTTTGTGCAAAAATGAATATACTTAGTTTTTTCAAAGTTTATATGAATTTTATTATTGTCAAACCAATTATTAGCATATGGAAAATACTATTGGATAACTCTGAGAGGTGACTGATTTTGTGTCCTTTAATTATAATATTTGTATCATATGCAGAGAGAACTGGATGAGCATGTTTATTTATTGCTCTGGTGAGATCATTGATGTATACTAGAAACAATAATGGACCCAAAATCAAACCTTGTGGAACACCATGCTTTATTTTAGATCATTCAGAGTATGTTTTGCAATTATCTGCAGAATTTATTGTGACCTTTTGCTGTTTGATAAGTCTGATGCAATCCAATGATATGCTTTACCATTAATACCATAATAGGATAATTTTGATAAGAGTATGTTATGATTTACACAGTCAAACACTTTTGATAGATTGCAGAATATTCCTAGAGTGTTACATTTATTATCAAGCGATTTCAGAGTTTCAGTAGCTAATTTGAAAGTGGCATCATTGGTTGACATGTTTTTCCTAAATTCAAACTGTTCCTTTGCTAAAATAATATTTTTATTTAGATGGTGTCATATTCATTTGAACATTAGTTTTTAAAATACTTTGGAGAAAGCAGTTAGTAACAATACTCGTCTATAGTTAGACTTTTGTGACGTTTATCCTTTCTTGTATAGTGGTTTAACAATAGAACGTTTTAGCCTGTCTGGAAATCTCCCTATTAAAAGGGGGAGGTTACATATATGGCTTGAAGGTTTGCTAATCGTGTCAACACATAGTTTTAATACTTTAATAGTTATTTTGACATAACCTGATGAATTCTTGTTTTTGAGGGATTTTATTGTTTTAGTTACTTCTGTTGTGCTCGTGGGTACTATTTCTATGCAAGTAGATAGCTTTAGATAGATAGCTTTATTTGTACATTTTTTTATACACAATCCTTTTTACAATATTCCACTTATAAACTAACTTAACCTATGTACAAATTTCCTTGCCAGCTATGCTGCTCTTTTTGTCTGGTACCCTAGCCTTCTGGCTCATCTGAACATCCCTTGGAACCCTTAATCCGTATTGCCCATTCTCTCCCTCCTCCGTTTGCCCTTCTACCTTCCTTATCTCTCTTACTTTTCTAATCCATTTCTCTTTTACTTTCTTTAAGAACTCCCCCATATTCTTATTTTTCTTTTCTTCTTTTCTTGTTAACATTTTAATTGCTACTATTTTTCCATCCATTTTTCCTCCCATACGTTTTGTCTCCATTCTGCTAATTCTTTGCATTCTGTCATATAATCCTCTGTGCTTTCACTACCTCCGCATAGTTTTACAAATTCCGTTTTTTCTGCCTCTTAGCCCTCATGGATACAATGATCCTGTTCTCATCTATGCAAACGCTTCTTTTTCCGCTCTATTACAATAATCCACATACCCTTCTCTTCCCTATTTTCCTTTTACTAATCTATAGAACACTAGTGATTTTTTATTCTCTAAGCTTCCCCAAATCTCTTGTCTTTCTATGTCCTCCAGTCTGTTTCTTACTGTTATCCAGAAGCCATTGCTATTTCTTTCTCCTGTTCTCCAAATATCTCCCATTCCTATCTTCTCCATAATTTTTTCTACCCCTGTCCACCAGCATTTTTATTTTTCATACTCTTTTGTTGTTCCATGCATATCTTTAAAATTTCCCCTTCATCTTTTCTCAGGCATCTAAACCAAAATTTCAATATCCTTTGTAGTATCACTCCCTTTCTTCTTGTTCTTCCTAATTCCACTAATGGTACTTCCCCTGGTGCTGATCTTGGTAACCCCAATAGCTCTTTACAGAACGTTCTATAGCTCTGGTCTATTTTTCTGCTTAAAAAATAGATCAGATTTCTACTGCATATAGCATTCTTGCTTCTACCAATGCTTCATACATTCTTTCTATCCATTTAGTTGGCATTTCTTATTTGTATTTGCACATCCTTACTCCTGTCATTGCCGCCTTTCCTTTAGCCATAACCTTCCTGATATGCGCCACCCATTTACCATTACTGTTCATCCTCACCCCCAAATAATCCAACTCCTTGACAACTTCTAACTTTAAACCTCCCATCTGACATTTTTCTTCTTTTTTTAGTTTATTTTCTCTTTTAAATATCATAACTTTTGATTTATTTATATTTACTTTAATTCCCCATTCTTCGCAGAATTCATGTATTCCGTTGATTGCCTTCTGTAGCCCAATTACTGTTACCGCCCGACCATAAGATCATCTGCATACAGTAAACCTGGTATCTCTCTATTTGCTATTATGGGGCAATGCAGATTTTTTCTTTCACTCTTTCTAGTATGTCATCTATGAATATATTAAATAATATAGGGCTCAATTTGCACCCTTGTCTTAATCCTATTTTTTGCTCAGTAATTTCTGTAATTCCATTATTTTTACATCTTACAAAAAATTTTATATCTTTATAAATTTTCTTGATTCCTTTAATAAAATTTTTGCTAACCCCTTTCTTGCTTAATTTATAAGCTAATGCTTCTCTATTTATTGTATCAAATGCTTTTCCAAAATCTGAAAAAAACATGTATATCCTTCCTCTTTTCCTACTCAGATACTTATCTATTATAGTCTTTATTATAAATATATTATCTATTTGTTTACCTTTCCTAAATCCTGCTTGATATTCTGACAGTTTTCCTGCCTCTTCCACCCAGTTTCTTAATCTTGTCAGTCAATATACCTGTGTATATTTTCCTTAATATTGATAGTAAACTTATTCCCTTATAGTTTTCTGGTCTATTTGCTCCTCCCTTCTCTTTGTAGATTGGTACCACCATACTTATTTTCCAACATTCTGGCACATCATTCTTTTCTTTAATTTTCTTTAATAATTTTGTCATCACTTTTAAACCATTTTGCATTTCCCCACACATTTTCCAAAATTCCTGTGGTATTCCTACTGCCTTGCCTTTTTTTATATTCCTTATTTGCTGGTAAACTTCCATCTCCGTGATTTTACCATCTAATTTTTCATTGAATATTCCTCCTTCTACTTCTTTTGTGTCTAACTTTACTCTCTTCCCTTCTCCAATTAGCCTTCTAAAGTATCCTATCCATTCGCTTGGTGTAATTTCGTTTTTCTCCCCTCTATTCTTGTTCATCATCCTCACTATTTCCCATATTTTTTTACTATCCTTACTCTCTATTACTGCCTTTAGTTTCCTTTCTATATTTCCCTGCCATTCTTTCCTCTTAGCCTCAAGCAAACCTTTATATTCTCCCTTAAGTTTAATCAGGTTTTGTCTATCCCTTTCCTTCTCTGATCTCTTCCATCTAATAAGCTCTTTAAATACCTCCCATTTTTTTGCTCTGCACTCTTCATCAAACCACCCCTTAATTTTTTGGCCTTTTCGGTGCCTTCCTTCCATCCCTGCTCCTGCTCTTGTTAGTAATAATTTCAGTAGTTGTAATACTTTTTCTGGATTTCCCTCATCCATATCCATTTTTATACCACACTCCACAATCTGACTTACCTTTGAATTTAATTCTTTTAAAAGTCCTCTTTTAGTTCCTCCCTCCATTTATACCCTTTTATTGTTTTTATTCTAGCTATTTCCTTATTCTTTACCTTCTGTTCCAAAACATTTATTTCCATCATTAATGGAAAATGGCTACTACTTCGTTTATTATTTTAAATGTAGTGATTCTGTCCTCCAGTTCCTCACTACATAACATGTAATCTACTACGCTTTGCCCGTTTGTTTTTACGGATGTAAACTCCCCTTCCTCATCTCCTTCCATTGTTCCATTACATATTAACATGTTGTTTATCTCACAAAATTCTAGTAATTTTTTTCCCTCCCTATTAATCACTCCTTCCCTGCTTTTCCTTGGCCTTATCACATCCCTATCTTCTTCTACCTGCTCTTTACCTAATAACCTTCCATTCTCCTCCCCTATTCTTGCATTCAAATCTCCCATCACAATTAATTCTGTCCCTGGCATCTTTTCTCGTATTTCTTCCATGTCTTCTTCTAGTTTACTATAAAAGTTGCTGTCATAAAAATATGATGCTTCTGGCGGGTTATATGCCACCCCTATTCCTAATCTTACTCCATTATTCTGTTTAATTATTGACCATAACACATTGGGACCTCTATTCTTCATTTTTCCTATATCAATGATTGTTTCTGTATTGTTCTTTATAAACAAACCTACTCCTCCTGATGCTCTTCCCCTGCCGCATCTTTTCCTTGCCTTTTTCTCTAGAAACTTAAAACCTGCTATCTCTGCTACCTCTTCCTTTCCCAACCATGTCTCTGCTACTCCTACAAAACTCATAGAACACATAATGTTTTTAATTTCACTGCTGCCTATCTTATTTCTTAGTCCTTCCACATTCCAAAACATTAATTTCAGCCCCTTTTCCTATTTATTCTTTGGTTGTTCTTGAAACTTAAAACTCTCCATCATTTTCCTGTATCTTGTAGTTCTAGGCTCCCTTTCCCTTTCTTCTCTTTCACCCTTAAGCTGGATGTAATCCTTGGATATAATTTATAAACCTTTCATTCTTATTATTTCTTTTGCCTCACTCATGGACCCTACCAATATCACTTCCCCACTTTGCATTTTACCCCTTTCCACACTTTCACTTCTCACTGTCTCCCTTCCCTCACTCCTCACAATTCCTGCTGCCTCCCCTATTCTTTCTTCTGGCCCCTCCCTCTCGGTCATTTCGCTCACCAATGGTGTTTCTTTGCCTTCTCCCTCCACTACCAACTCTTCTTCCTGCCTTCCCCTTGTTGTCTCTTGTTGATGTATCTCCCTTGTCTCCTCCTCTCGTCTCTCTCCAAAGCTGCTTCTCCCACTTCTTCTGCCCTCCTGATCAGCTGTCGTTCTCTTGTGTTGATGCCCTCTTCTTACCCATGTTTGACTTTGCTGAAATCCTGCTGAAGATCCCATTCTTTGTTCAGGTCTTTGTCCTGTGTTTTCCATCCATTCTATATTTTGCTGCGGTGCATATGTTCCTCTGGTTTCGTTTCTTTTAACACTCATATTCCAATTTTCACCTTCCACTATTAATTGTAGACCTCTTAGATATGCTTTTTATCCTACCGCCCTTGCTTCATTCATTCTTTTAATTAATTCCTTCCTTTGGTCTTGTTCCTCATTTGTATAGTCCTGTTCTATAAATAATTTTGTCTCCCTTAGTCTTCTTGTTTGTCTTAAAATCTCCCATTTTTTTCTCATTGTCGTAAATTTCAAAATAATGGGTCTTGGGTTTCTTCCTTTCTTGCCTATCCTAAACATATCTTCAATTTCCCAGCCGTACATCCATATTCATAGCACATCTTCTATAATTTCATATACCGTGTCTTCCAGATTTCTTCTGTCCTCTGCCACCCCAAATATTATGCAGTGTTTTCTTCTCTTATCCATTTCGTATCTTTTTTCAATCCCATCTATTCTTTCTCTACATTCTGATATCTGTTTCTCCATTTCTTCTCTCTCTATTTTCATTGCTGCTTTCAGCTCTCTTGTATTTTTATCCATCCTTTTTCCTAGTTGCTTTCCCATCTCCCTTATTTCTTCCATTAATTTGTTCATTTCCGTTGGTCCTGGGTTCTGTTCCACTCCTATTATCAGCAATATCATGATTACCATCATGACGACTCCAAACCTGAGTTTCCATTTTTATTTTTCCATCTTTTCTTATTTTTTTCCTGCCGAAACTTCCGATTTTGCATCGGTACGTTTGAACGTCCACTCCCATTTTTTCGCGTTCTTTCGTGCTTGCTCCGCTACACAACCTTCCCCTCTCGCTGCTTGCTTACGACTCTGAATGTAGCTAACACATCCGAACAGTCACATCTAACACACCCTATGCAAGTAAACTTTTCTAAGCTTGTTTTCTTTAATTATGAAATAGGATCTTCCACATGTTTTTTGGATGGTAACAGTAAATCTTCTGCTAACTGAATATAATACTCATTAAATAATGTTGCTATCTGTTATGGTTCTTTTATGGTGATTTGTTTTAATGTAATTTCTTTTATTTCATTTTTGAGTGTTGTTTACCAGTCTCTTTTTTTATAATTTTCCACATTGCATTAGGCTTGTTATGTGAGGATTGTACTTGTCTTTAATAGAAGAGCTTTTTAGCTGCATTTATAACCTTTTTTAGAACTTTACAATATTTTTTATAATGTTGTCTATATTGAGTACAGTTGCTTTCTCTTGTGGCTATGTGGAGTTCTCTTTTGTGTTTGCAGGATATTTTGATACCTTGTGTTAACTAGTCATTTCTAGGGTTATTATTAATTTTCTTTACATGAGATGAAAAACTTGAGCCGTGAATCCTTATGGAAGTATTTAGAAAGGAATTAAACTTGTTATACACATTGTTGTTGTATATTTCTTGCCATGATTGCCCTGAAAGCTGGTCATTAAAAAATTTTACGCTTTCACCGTTAATGATTCGGTAGCTGGTTACATGGTTCGCTATTTTGAAATGTGGAACATAAAAATTAATTTTAGGTAACTGTCCATCATGGTCTGAAGGTACATTGATTAAGGGTTTGATTTCATGGTACTCCTATTTAGACATATCTATGAAAATGCTGTTTTGCAATTTTTACTTTCTCTACTATGTATAGTAAGTAGGGGAAGTATTGTATTCCACCCAAAAATTTGATACCGAGATTTCACTGGAAATATATGTTTTGAGACCCCCTGAATCCAAAAAAAGCATTTTTGGAAACATGTCCATGTGTGTGTGTGTGTGTGTGTGTGTGTGTGTGTGTGTGTGTGTGTGTGTGTGTGTGTGTGTGTGTGTGTGTGTGTGTGTGTGTGTGTGTGTGTGTGTGTGTGTGTGTGTGTGTGTGTGTGTGTGTGTGTGTGTGTGTGTGTGTGTGTGTGTGTGTGTGTGTGTGTGTGTGTGTGTGTGTGTGTGTGTGTGTGTGTGTGTGTGTGTGTGTGTGTGTGTGTGTGTGTGTGTGTGTGTGTGTGTGTGTGTGTGTGTGTGTGTGTGTGTGTGTGTGTGTGTGTGTGTGTGTGTGTGTGTGTGTGTGTGTGTGTGTGTGTGTGTGTGTGTGTGTGTGTGTGTGTGTGTGTGTGTGTGTGTGTGTGTGTGTGTGTGTGTGTGTGTGTGTGTGTGTGTGTGTGTGTGTGTGTGTGTGTGTGTGTGTGTGTGTGTGTGTGTGTGTGTGTGTGTGTGTGTGTGTGTGTGTGTGTGTGTGTGTGTGTGTGTGTGTGTGTGTGTGTGTGTGTGTGTGTGTGTGTGTGTGTGTGTGTGTGTGTGTGTGTGTGTGTGTGTGTGTGTGTGTGTGTGTGTGTGTGTGTGTGTGTGTGTGTGTGTGTGTGTGTGTGTGTGTGTGTGTGTGTGTGTGTGTGTGTGTGTGTGTGTGTGTGTGTGTGTGTGTGTGTGTGTGTGTGTGTGTGTGTGTGTGTGTGTGTGTGTGTGTGTGTGTGTGTGTGTGTGTGTGTGTGTGTGTGTGTGTGTGTGTGTGTGTGTGTGTGTGTGTGTGTGTGTGTGTGTGTGTGTGTGTGTGTGTGTGTGTGTGTGTGTGTGTGTGTGTGTGTGTGTGTGTGTGTGTGTGTGTGTGTGTGTGTGTGTGTGTGTGTGTGTGTGTGTGTGTGTGTGTGTGTGTGTGTGTGTGTGTGTGTGTGTGTGTGTGTGTGTGTGTGTGTGTGTGTGTGTGTGTGTGTGTGTGTGTGTGTGTGTGTGTGTGTGTGTGTGTGTGTGTGTGTGTGTGTGTGTGTGTGTGTGTGTGTGTGTGTGTGTGTGTGTGTGTGTGTGTGTGTGTGTGTGTGTGTGTGTGTGTGTGTGTGTGTGTGTGTGTGTGTGTGTGTGTGTGTGTGTGTGTGTGTGTGTGTGTGTGTGTGTGTGTGTGTGTGTGTGTGTGTGTGTGTGTGTGTGTGTGTGTGTGTGTGTGTGTGTGTGTGTGTGTGTGTGTGTGTGTGTGTGTGTGTGTGTGTGTGTGTGTGTGTGAGAACAGCATAACTCAGAAATGAACTGTCGGATAAACACCAAACTTGGTATTTAGGTTCAGTATCTTCCAAGGATGCGACACGAAGGTTTTCAAGAAAATCCCCCCACCCCAGAGTACGCTTTACATGGAAGATTTTTCGAAAATTTTAATTTTCTCAAAAATGGCTCTAACGATTTTGATTAAAATATCATATGTTTAAGATATTTTTATGACAAATAAAATGTATATCTTGAATTTCCTGGGAATGTCTCCAAAAGTACTCTTTATTGTGAACGACTTTTGCATAACTGGTAAACCATAAGAGATAGACAAAATTTTACTACACAAAATGTCATATACATTTTTTTTTGTTGAGTGAACCATTTTCGAGATATTACTTGTTATTCCCTTAAATTTTTCAATACTTATTTTCTAAATGGGAATTCGTTATTCATTTTTTGTCTTGGATATGCAAAGAGTATTAATTTGTGGCAAACAGAATGGTGCTGCACATAGCAACCAGCTATTAAGAGATATGTATGTGCTTATATTGCCCTTGCAAATACAAAATAAGGGGAACATATTAGGCTTAAGCGATGGTTAAATATTTTAGAACCGGTCGCTATGTGTAAAATGTAATTCTCTTTGCATGTCAAAAGATCGTTTCTGCAAATGTTTATCTCGATTAATATGAAATAGATGGAGAATAAGCATTTGTAAAAATAGTTTGTACAAGAGTAGAGAGTCATGTGAGTGTAACACATCAGATTTTTTTTAATTCTATTTGGAAAATTGACTATGCATAGAATTATATGTTCTTAATAGCGAACAGATTTTTTCCTTTTGGTTGCTGCCTTTCATGAAGTCTGTGTTTAAGTCACCGCAGAGTATAAATTCAATCTTAGGTTTGAATAGGTATTTTAGAACAGCATCTAGATTGTATAGAAAGTTTTTCCAAAGTTTACAGCTGGAGCTCTGTATACTGTTAATATAAATAATTCTTCATCTGGCTTTTTTATATGAACTGTGCAGCACTCAAAGGTTTGTTCTAAACAGTATTTATTCAAATCAATAATGTCAAAGTCTATGCTTTTCGTAACAAAGATACTCACATCTCCTGTAGAGAGTTTTTGTCTTATAAACCAGAAGGCAAGGTATGAGTTGGCAGATGACTGGAGGCATGAAATTGCTAATGCTAGGAAGAAACCTGAACCGTTCGTGTTTAACTGCAAGAAGGAAATGTTTTATAGATGAGGAGAATTTCTGAATAGCTACTACAGGAAGAACAGCCCTTTTGCCCTGAGGTCCATTGCAGTATACTACATCCATGATAATTCTAAACTGGTGTTCCTGAGACAGTCATACAGCGGACCTTATGAAAGCTACGTGATGAGTTTATTACATGTGTTAAAATAACTTCATATAATTGAATGCATCATTTGGAGCTTTGAATAACAATTTTTCATCATTACTTCAATTTGTTTTAGGTTACCCAAAAGAAATCTGAAGAAAAACAGTACAACAGAGATAATATGCCTCAATAGCCGCATGTGATGCTATTATATATCAACAGGGCAAAATTCACTGATTTGCAAATAATGAAACAGTACTGCAGTCCTGTAGCCTAGGAGTATTTTGCCTCATTACCAGTGGAAGGAAATGGAAAACTTTAGTGATAATGAGTAAATAACAGTGTTCAGTTGAAGTGTCACAAAATAAATATTAGTGGTGAGACTATATTTTGCAAATATGCATCAAGTGATAAAAAACAATTAACTGTTTGGGTTGAAGTGGTATTGCATTACAAAGAAGGTTATATAGCATGTTCAAGCTGGCATTAATTTGGAACTTTGTCGTTTTATTTTGGATGTATACCTAGTCATAAGTTCTGTCACAGCTTTAAGGAATAATTTCAGAGTTAATGAAAACATTTTTAAAATTTTTATATACCATTTAATAGAGCAGGTTATGATGAACACTTTACACTATCATTTCACTCAAAATGTCCACCTTTAGCCTTCACACAAGCATTTAAATGCTTTGGCCAGTCGTCTTTAGTAGCACATATGATGTTTATGCCCACATCTGCCACTGGTTGCTTCAGGGATTTTTTTAGGCTTTCAAGATTGCTGTGACTTGAAGAGCTAATCTTGGTTTCCAAAATGTCCTACAGTTTATACTGGACTGGACGATGGCTAATCCATATGGCTGATGAAATCTGGAACGTTGTGCTTGAACCACTGCTGAGTGTTCCAAGCTTTACAGGCTGGAGTGCTATCCTGTTGGAAGATCCAGTGATCACCGGCAAACATTGTTTGGTTAAGAGGTTTCAGAACTTCCTCTACATATGCATTGGCAATGGTCCTGACCCCCATTTCGTATAAATGAACATTGGTAGTCCCTTTGTACGAGACTTCCAACCAAACCATCACTGATACTAGATGATGGCCATGAAGAACCCGAGGAGCAACCTGATGGGATTCCTCATGACTCTGAGCGTACACTCTGCCTTTCTGCCTGTTGAATTTCTGCTCTATTGTGAGCATTCTTTCGCCTGAAAAAGGATTCTCCAATGTTAATTTTTGGCGTGCCGTCTAAGGAGATTACATGATCTCTCCAGTCTAATCTTCTTAAGGTGAATATCGAGCATGTGACCTATACATCGGCGGTAAGCTTGCAGTCCTAGGTCTTGATTTAATAGCCCTAGACACACTCATTCTTGGCATTTGAAACTGCTGCACCTTTATTTTTTTTTTTGTTTCCTAACAGGATTTCTTCTGACAAGTCCCCGAACTTTCTTTATCATATCCTGGGTTCGAATCAAGTGAGGACAGCCGGATCTTGGTTTATCATCATCACTAAAAGGATGGTCAAATCTTTTAATGGTCCAATTAACAAATCTGAGTGAAATTCCTAGCAATTTTAACAAATTGAAAATCGCCTGTGGATCCTTCTGACACTTACGTAATGCAATTACAGATATATGATTTTATTTCACAGACCATTCCATCTTGAAACAAAGATAAATATTGAATGTTGATAGGTAATTCTGCTGAGGAAGGATGTTCATTCAAGATAAAAATTTTGGAAGCTGCTGCATAGTTTCATCAATCAAGGGATTAGGGGCAAAGTTTTGTGTCAGTATTTATGATAAGACTAGGTACACAGTGTTTCATTGTATTGCTTTTTCTGTTGCTCTCTATCCTTTAAAGCCAATACTATTGTTCAATTACTAAGGAATTATTATTCTTTTATTTCCCTATGTCAATTTCCATTAATTATACACAAAACTGTGTACTAATTGATTAAACTTTAAAATGAGTTTTTCTCAAACTTTTAAAAAATGGACCTTGATCATTATTCCTATGTACCATTCACATATCGCTGTCTGTTTCACTCATTGGTCCTCTCTCTCATACAAGCTGTCATTTTTACTAACTCCCTGTGCTGCTAAAGTCCACCTGCTAATTGTTTCAGCTTGTAACCTTGATTTTCCTGCCCAACATTTATTTTGAAATGTTGCAGACATAAGATTATAGTATTTTATATTAAATGCTATTTACAATATTATTTACAATGTTTCTGCTGTTTACATCTGTTCCCCTTTCCTATTTATTTCTCTTTTTAATATACATTCTCTGCTCTTTGTTTCCCTATCATTTATTAACATATCTGTGATTATATTCTTTATATTTTCTTGTGCATATTAACTATGGGGTAGGTGTTCCCCTGCAAATGGCCCCCATTGACGTGCTCAAAATTTCCATATTGGGAATTTTCAGGGTGTCAGTGACAGTCACCAACAAAAACACAAACAAAGAATAGCAAAGCTACAGCTCAAATATGACACTAAATAATGCTTAATGTCCTAGATATTAAAAGTTTGTACAAGTTATATACAAAGTTTATAGCTGGTCTCCATGTTGTTACCTATAGTTTTGTAGAAAACAATGTATATGTTTCCTGTGCTGAGTGTATGTTTTCAACAAAAATAAGGCACTTAAAAACACACATTCTTCCTTCCCATAGCTGGTAACATTGTAGTCTGTTTTCCCAAATTCCTGGAAACACTTCAGACTTAATTTTACAAGCCATTTCGTTAAAGCCTCTTCAGTCAAGGCCACTGCACATGTGCTTCAACACTTCTTAAATTAGGTGTGGGCCTTAATGTTTACCAGCAGCTACATCTTCTCTTTTGTTTTCTATGAAATATGCGACATAACGTAATTATATGTCGTCAATAAATAAATTATATATGCACACAACATGCTCTGAAATATGATGTGTCCTTTCTCTTTAAAGCTGTGTTTAAGCAATAAAATGGACTAAAAGAATACAAAAATTACCCTTGCCTTACCTAGTTAATAAATTTGATTTATATACATATACATTTTTATCCTAAATCATGCAGAATATAAGGTTTTTATATAAGGAGTATATTCTTCACGACTTGAATGGTCGGAGTAACTGTTTGTAGTACTTGCCCCAATTTTGATTAGTCTCTATAGCCCTTATCTCAAATATATGTGCCACAAACTTTGCCATGATAACTGCTGGTCTCTCATATAACAGATTAATTCTGTGATATCTTTTACTCCACGCTTCAGATTTATGTTTGTTCCTGACCAGAACCATATCACCAATCCTTGGTGTCCATTTCGCCTTATGTCTATGTGCTTTCCTTTCTCTTAATTCTGCCTTTCTTCTAATTCTTTCCATTGCCTTCTAGCGTTTTTCTAGTGGGTTTCTTCAGGCTCTCTTGGTATTGTTGGCAGTATATATGACATTATTTGTGCTGGTGGATGTCCAAACTATAGCTGTGTAAGCCCGTAACCTGTGGTGGGGTTTATTCAATTACTATTCTAGCACAATGGTCATACCACCTTGTGTGCTTCTTATGGCTGAATATTCTAAAGTATCCCATTATGTGCCTTAAAATCCTCTCTGCCATGTTCCCTTGGGGGTAGTAATTAGAACTGTGGTATAATTTTATGTCACTTTCTTCCATTGCTTTTTTTAAATACTCTGCTTTTGTGTACTGTCACGTTGTCATATAGAAGTGCTTTCATCTTACTACATTGTGGTATATAATCTTTAATTATCTTCCTAACACAAGTTTTGGACTTTATAAGTATTATTGGGTATATTTTGGTGAACTTCAAGAATACATTTATTAATACAATTATGAATTTAGTGCCAAATCTGTTAGCAAGCATGGGACCATGGGAGTCCATACAAACTAGCACCTTAGGTTCTTCCCTAATGACGTCTTGCATCTCTGTCATATAATATGTTCATTGGCTAGTGCCTATTGTATTCAAATCTATCTCAGGTGCATTTTCTAGCTGTGTGTGGGTTTCTTCACTTTTGCATTGCCATGTTTTCAGATTGTGCAGTGCTTTAGCTATGCTGTGCCTTCCATTTTAATTTCATTACTCAGATTTAATGGAAAAGTCTACTCTCTCTACTGTTCTCCGGAAATGTGTTAGTTCTTGGTAAACATGATAGTAAATCTCTGAAGGTGTTAATTACTCCTGGTATGTGGATTATGGCAACATCATAGGCCAATATCACATGTATGTGCCTGCATGCATGTGTGTGTGTGTGAAATGGAAAATAGCCGAAGTACCACAGTATTTTGCTGCTTATCAACTTGCAATATTTAATTAATTTTAAGCTAACATAGTCTGTGCAGATAAAAATGTTCCTATTGTACACAAACTGTCTGAATTTCTGAATTTCAAAATATATTGCCCCAATTTCTAATTCAGTAATGCAAGCATTACTTACTGTGGGGTGATAGTCCTCTAGATGCTGTTACTATGACATGCATGCAGTTTTCTCTGTCCATGTGACAATGTATACTGCCATAGCCTCCTGTACTGATGTTGCAGTGTATATAAAAGGGTAATTCCTTATCAGTCTTAACAGTACTGCTTGTACAAATAACTCCTTTATTTTATGGAAAGCCATTCTTTCCTTATCACACCATGCCCATTTCACATCTTTGCACAGGAGTTTTCGTAATGGGGCTGCTTCCCGGGCACAATTCACCAAAAATTTGCCTTTGTGCTAAATAATTCTGAAAAATTGTCTTGGTTGTTTTATGTTCTTCAGTTCCGGTATTTGTCTAATGCTTTCAATCCTCTCGGGACTTGGCTTAATGCCCTCCTTTGGTACAATGTACTCTAAAAACTGTACCTGCTTTATGAAAATGCTGATTTTTTTCCATATTAATGGGCATTCCATATTGTTTGAATTTTGTTAAAATATAGTTTATGGGTTGAACATAGGTGTGTACATTGTCATCCACATTAGCATCTACATACTGGGCTACAAAGTCCAAAGTTGTGTCCCCAAACATGGCATGGACTAATCTCAACAATGCACTGCTGCTGGATACCATTTTGAAATAATAAGTCCTCCCTTTATGTAAAGTATGGTCTCAACTTGACCTGAAGTGGGATCTGCCAAAATTACTGTGCTCTTATTTTCCACCACATGGGAAGCTGCAATGTGATCAGTATTACATTCATTTTCTTGGGCATTGTTATACCTGTTGCCATGGAGCTTTCTTTTCTTGCACTCCCGCGCCCGCTTATTGGCATCTTTCTCATTTACTCTATGTGCCTCCCCACTGACACTGACAGCACTGATTTTATGACTCTTCTGAAAACGCCATAGCCATCCCTCAGAAGACACAAACCCAGAAATTCCTTCTTTCTTGGGGATTTCTCGAGCCTTTTCTTGAAGCATGGGGCCGGAAGTGTAATTTGCTGTGAATGCATGTGTTGGAACCATTCTAACAGCAAATCCTCCAACTCTTCATGTTTTGCTGGTCTCATGCACTTGCTATTGCCACTAAATGGACAGCTTGTCAGACTTGCCTCTATTTTCTGTTTTGAATTTATAGTCAATGAGAGAGTAGACTTCAGAATCTGAAAGTGTTCTGCAACCTGTGTTTTGGTCTTCTCTCCACTATCGAGCATATGTAAAATTTGCTGTTTTTGTTTCAGCATGAGAGCATTATGAGCACATTTCTCTTTCGGCGGCATAGCGAGTGATGGAGCGAAAGGAGGAGAGAGAAAAAAAAAGAAACATTCACTGTTCATAAGCACAGACAAACAGCTCTCTGGATTGTTGTGAGTCACGCGCCATGTGCGGTCTGCTGACTAACCCCCTCCTTCCCTGCCCTTGCATCATATGCTGTGGAAGTGGCACATAAGCAGCAAGTAAGCTATCGGACCATTGTTGAGAAATTACAGTATTGAGAAAAATTATGAGAAATACGTAATGGAAAATACCATAGTGGGGAGCACAACATACATATTCGGTTTAAACGTAGAATAACGTATGGAATATGTAATGAGGGGACCAAATTTTAGTTCGTAGTACGAATTATCCGAAATTTGGTTTATGCGGTAGATTTTTCCATGTAATTCAGCAGGGACCGAGCAGCTACTATGGTTAACCGAGTTTTTGGTTTATCCAATTTCGAATTAGCGAGGGTCTACTGTATATATATTCTGAATCAGAAAGAATCACAGAATTTTTTTTCCGTTAAAAACAGAGAACGCCAGGAGTTCCCTACAGCATGCAGGTACAAACAATACAGAAGAGATAATGGGAGAGTTTATGGACATGATAAGCAGCATCAGGTCTTAAGTACCCAATGGAAAAATCATGATAAGTTGTGTCCTCCGTAAATGCAATGTTGCCGTCAGAAGTGTGTTGAAAATCAATCAAGAACTGTATTAGTTGTGTCGCACAAAAAGCTGTGTAATAGTCAATGGTAATTTTTCTTTAGGTGACTTATTTTTGTAAGAATGGAATACACTTAAATTGTAGTGACTCATTCAAATTTGGCAAGCTGCTAAATTATGTAATTTCGTGCATACTAAAGGGAAACTAGGAAATAAGGTGGTGGATGATAAACCAAGTATTAATGCAGTGCATTCATTAACAGAAGCCCCCCCCTCTCACCCCAGTATTATGTTGCAAAACATTCAGTGTATCAGAAACAAAATAATAGCTCTAGATTTAATAGTAAAGGAGGAAAGAAAACAAATGGACATAAAATGCATAACTGAACATTAGCTTGTTGAAGACAAGTTTGGATTGTGCAATATTCCTAATTACAAACTTGTAAATGTGTCATAGCTCATACTGGTCAGTTAAATGAGGAAACACTCTTTGAACATGTAGTAACAGGCATCACAATGATGTAGAAAGCATTGCGTTTCCAATCATGTTTCATGTAGATTTTAAAGAATCATGAGGACTTTTTAATGAAATCATAGTTGCCACAAAATAGAAAGAAAACAAATCTATTGTGATGGCAAAACCAAAGAAGATATAAAAAAAGTATTTGACCTAGCTTATACTGAAAATCAAATTTTTAGAAATATAAAGAACATGAAAAGCAGAATAAAACAAAAGGTAGGTTCCAAACAAATGCACAGCAAGTCTATTAATCAGAAAAAATGGTAAAGAAGTTTTTTGGACCTGGTGGTGGTGATGGTAGCAGCAGCAGTGGAGGTGGTGGTGGCAGCATTTTTACAAGGTACTCATATGACCATCTTCCTGGAGATGTTTGGCTATATAAGCAGGACCATACAGAATGCAATAACTGACGGTATGCTGTGGATAACCTTATTTTTTATTAAAGTTTGTAAAACACTGTTTTATCTGACAAAAATGCCTTTCTATTATAACATGTTTCTTGGCAATACATGCATTATATGATGTTTTTTGTGGAGTGACAGGATACTAGTATGGCATCATGAGCCATGGAGCAATTCCATAACCCACATCAGAATTTAACCATAATCTAAATCATGCAGAGAATCAGGTCTATTTCCATCAACACTAGTAATCCTGCAAATGTATTGTATGTAGCTTGAATATTAAACCTGGCAATGCCTTTTCTATTAGTGTATTTGTGTCCAAGTAATTTTGGTTGCTTAATGTATGGCACAATCCAAAGCTCCAATTGCATCAGGGAGTATATAGTGCTGTGCTTTAGCTTTTTGAAGTGCAGTGGTTACTCATCGAACATTCTACTGGATTGAATACACGTTCCCTTGTAGCAGACACAACTTCCCAGAATGTTTTGGACACTAGGTTCTGAGAAACCAGCCACACTGAAATCCTAGATCTCCCACATGCCACAGAAAGCTTCCCATTGCTTCCTTTCTTGAAGGTTCAACTCATGCTTCTGTTGTTTCAGAAAGAAAATGTGCAACCCAGTGCACATTTTTCTGTCTAAATTTATAAAGTTTCTTTAATTTTCTTCAACGGAATCTCTCTGTATTTCATAAAGCTTCCTTCTCCTCATAGTAAATAGCAAAACTGTTACAAAATCTGCCATAATTTCTTGCACCAAATCAGCAGATGAGTCCAATAAAAGCTGGATGCAGCTTTGTTTTAAGTTCAAAATGAGGGTTGTCTCAGCATGTAAACAGCTAACACTTTGTTAGCTATCAAGATCAAGCTCAGCTTGAACCGTTGAGCTTTATTCACACAAATGTGAAACATGTCTTGCAAATTGCATGTTTCAAGACCTGTCACACTTTTATTCATACAACCCGTTGGTAATCAGGTGTAAAATTCTCTTTTTTAATGCTAGAAGCATCTATATACTAACTGGAGGTGCCTCATCAAGGTATGCTTAAGTCACAGATTCATACCATAACCTCCCTATGCCTCTCAATCAGTCCTTTCCAGTACACTTAGTATGGGTGCTGCTTTTGCACTTGAACAAAACAAATTAACTGATTATAAGTGGAGAAGAACGTTTATAAATACATATGCCTGGAAAGTGAGATGAACAAGTTAGTGCTGATAAGTGTAATAATATACCAACTGCCTTCATGAGTATTTGCCTTAATCTTTTCACCCTGGTTCACATTTCAGATGGAATTTAATGGTTTTCTTTCTTTTGGTTTACTAAGTGTTTGACATATTTATAAAACTTTCAATTGCTGTTTGATTGTGTTAATAAATGAGACTTGGTATTATTTCCACATTCATTTTGTTTCTAACAGGTTAACAAGGTTCAGCCCAAACTTGGTCTCTTAATGCTGTTGAGTACATGGCTTTCACATTGTCCATTGGCAGTGAAGCAATTCCTGAGCATTCCAAACAGCATTCCATATCTTACAGCACAGGTATTGTACTATTTACTTATGACCCAAGCAATCAACAATATTGATCGATCCAATTCATAGCCCATGTTAGTTTGAACCAATCTTGGTCAACTATCTCTGAAACTTTGGCAAAATGAGATTGTTGCACCTGATTTGCAGTTGTTTGGAAATTGCCAGAGCTGATTCACAATATTTTCTGATTTGTATGTTAAATAAATGAGGAAAACTTTCATGAAGAAAACTTTTGTAATGAACATAGAAGACTGTGCTGTGATATGACACTGGTATTTAATAAATCAAATTATATAAAATACTTCTCATATTTTCATACTAATATTGTTTATTAAACATTTCATTCAGCAAATGGTTTTAGTAAATACTAATGTTGTTTCATCAATTTCAGATAAATTACCCTACACTTCACACTCATAAAATTTTCAACAAGATTTAACACATTCCAGATATTACGATTGGTAACTTTTAGACATCTTTAAGAGAAGAAATTGTTTATCTTGCTTGGATCAGACATACTGAATGAGGCATCTACATATGTAAGGCATTTTCTCGGTCTACTGGATGAATTTTCAATAGCTTCAGTACTTTGTAGACCTGTGTTCCTAGAGCATGAAATGTCATTCATTGTTTATAATCTCAGTGCCCTGCTCAGTGACATAATCAACACAGGATTATAAGAATTTTATGTACATTACACTGCATTATTGTGCAAGCCTAAGAGAGTGTTAATCACATTATAGTAAAATAGCACCCTATTAATGTTTTTGAATTAATGTTGACATTTTCTGAGAGAACAAAAAATGACAAAAAAGCTTTTAAAACATTCATTCTGTCCAAGTTGTTATTGCAGTCTTTGCCTCTCACATTCAAACTAAATAAAACATAAAAATACTTAGTTCCTTGTTATACTACATTACTTTCATTAGTACATGTTAATTCAAAGGTCTAAGTGTGATTCAGTCGGTGCTTTACTACAACAGGCAGTAGTGATATTGCTCCATTTACAAGACAATGTTAAAACGTCATAATATAGTGTGTTACAGCAGTATATCTATATCTAAAAACAAGAATGAATATTAATAAAAGAAAACAGCTTTGAAAATAGCTGAACAATATGAGGTTTAAATTAATTTTAAAAATTGGTTGGTTGAAATTGTTATCTTTCAACTACATTGCCTGCACAAAAAAATTAATAAGGTAAAGACAGAAGAAATTGAAAGTGGATGAAAAATTGGTGCTTCTGAGCTATTTGTAGACTTATCATTTGGATGCCAGCTATGTCATGTTTGTAATACTATAAAGAAACTTGAAACAGTATTATGCAAGCATATTAAGTGCTGGCTTAACATGCACAGTGCAAAGATGAAACAACAAGGAGTTGAGTCACTAGTGGTCAAATTGGCAATCACATGGCCATATCAACTAATAAAGATTTATTTGCTTCAGAATTTTTATTCAGTAAGACCAACATAAGATAAATAAAGGGAAAAAGGCTAGTATTAGATATGCTATATTTAAATAATAACAGCAACAGCAACAACAAATACCTAACCACAAGTGCTCTGGTTCTACTGCTTTAAAATGCATGAAACTCAAACACAAAAGTAAATGCAGATCACTTCTGTGTCAAACTGTTTTTGTTTAAAACATTATGGTTGCCACCAGAATAACCTCATTACTATCTGCAACCAACAATAGTACAGTAGAATCTCGTTAGTAAATTTTTCACGGGGACCCAAGGATTTGGACGTCATAGATGGGAAAACGTGTTAACGAAAATACACAATCTGCAATTTAAGAACATATTTATGTAATAAAATCTAATAATACATCTTACCTCAAAAACAGATTTGAAATATAGACACTATTTACACTGGTTTGAAATAAATATCTATAATTGATTGCTTTGTTGTATTTAATGCCAAAATTTTACAGTCCATCTTGTTTAGTAAAGTCATTACATCATCAACTTCGAAACTGCACACATATCGCTTCACTATGTCCATTGCCTGCATTGCTTCCGACACTGTAGGCACTGGCTCAGGATCTGGTTCATCATCACTTTCATCTCCCACTGACGTTTCTTCTTTCACTTGTTCTTCAAGTATTTCATCTATCGTCACTGTTTCACATACTGGAAGTTTACATTGTCAATGTTTACGTATGTTTTGAAAGACACGCTGGCAACGTCTGCTATTTGGCGCCATTCTTCACTCTAGGAAAACTCATCTTCCTGCGTGATTGCATCACCAAGAACCTGGCAAAAACCAGCTTTATTAAAACAGTTCCTAATGGTGTCTTGCACCACCCAATCCCAAACAGTTCTAATAAAATGCATGGCATCTATGACGGTGATTTTTCTTGTCGTCGATTTCAGTGCAGCCAATCTTCACTATACCAGCCTCTTACGATACGTATGCTTCATGCACCGAATTATGCCTTGATCTAAAGGTTGTAGCTTACTCGTGCAGTTTGCTGGGAAGAAAATGATCTTTATGTTTCTTAAATTTGAAACAGTTGGTGGATGAGTGGCACACTGATCAATAAAGAGTGCAATTTTCCTGCTTCTTATGCCCAGTCTTGTGTCCCATGCTCATAAGAAATTTTCAAAGACTGCAGAAGTTATCCAGGCTTTTATGTTGGAAGTGTGCTTATATGAAAAAGATTGCACATTCTTAAAGCATCGCAGGCTGTGTGCTTTTCCAATAACCAGAGGTACCAATTTCTCCATTCCGCTTTCATTACAGCACAACAAAACTGTAATCCTCTCCTTGTTAAGCTTCCCGCTGTGGCACTTAGTGCCCTTAAAATCCAGGGTTTTGTCTGGCAAAAGATGGAAAAATAGTCCTGTTTCATCTGCATTATAAACATCGTCAAGGCTATAGTTTTTCAAAACTGACAGGAGCATTGTATTTTTCCACATTTCTATATTTTCACACAGTGTAGTGTCATTATCTAGGGCAGCAGCCTCGCCTCGCACACATCTGTAGACTAAGCCATGTCAATTCTTGAACCTTTCAATCCAGCCATTGGACGCTTTGAAATCATCCAGTCCCATCTTCTGTGCTAAATCTGTTGTCTGAGCTCGAACCACAGTACCGTCTATTGGCACATTTGAAGCTCTAGCTTGTGTAAACCACTTTAGCAGAACATCTTCTAATTTTGGAAACTGGCCAGGGCGATTACTTTTTCTTGTAGCATTTTTCCCTTCTTCAAAAGCAGTTTCAATTAGTTTACATTTGTTAACAATTGTGTTTAAGGTTGACAGCGGAATGTTCAACTTCCGCGCTATATCCACACATTTCATATTTGGATTGCGATCTACTTCTTCAAGGATTTTCAGTTTTTCACTGTTGGTTATTTGCCGCACTTTCTTTTTCTCCATTGCAAACAAAAAGTTAAAATACAATTATGTTTCGTCAACACTCAACAGCAGAACCTAACCCCGCCAAGCCACCGTTAAACTAAAGCATTCTCTACCCCCACACAAATCACGTCACACAAATGCATACATGCATGCTATTGGCTGCTGGTTCCACCCTGCCTGGTTTGACCAAAGTAGCAAATGAGGACGTCAAACTTCGAATGTAGTAAATCTACTCCCACTGGACCGACCAAGCATTGGTCAAAATAACGAATGAGAGCGTCAAACTTCGAATGCAGTAAGCGGGAGCGAGAAAACATACTAAACGAACGTTATTTATTGCATTTGGTGCCGGGACTTTTATAATTCTATCTAATACATGGGAAAACATGTTAATGAGGAACGTGCTAATGAGATTCCACTGTATTTAGATTGCTTGAACCTATAGACTCCGTTAGCCTGACATCAGAGCTAGCCATTTTCATGGAAATCGCCATCTTGCTTTCCAAACAACATTGATTCCTACAGCGAGTTTTTGGAAGTCTTTCATATAACTAATAATATTTAGTGTAATATATGTTTCAACTACTTTGGGCAGAGGCAAGGTGTTTCGAATAGCTGAAGCAGGGCCAAGAGTGTTTCTCTCGCATTGGTTATGTGTTTTGTTCCTGACTGCAAACACTATAGTGAACTCCAGTCTAAAAACTCCCTAGATGGGTCCCCCCATTTCTTTTAATATGCTGATAATTCAACCTGACTTAAGTCTTTTTACCTCTGATAGATTTAATTACATCACATTTGCTTACAGCCAGAATTATTTCCATTCAGTAATTACATTTTTAAGTAAGTGTGCGTTGCTGAACTTACATTTCAATTATTGAGGTTAAGTTAGGTGTGCTTTAGTAATAATATAACGAAAATAATCACTTGTGAAGAACCACCTGGTTTCACAGATACTCTCTTTATACTTTGTTACATTATGTACCACCCTTGATTGTGTTACATTACACTTTTATACTTTATTATGTCATCTAACACTCTTAGTTGTGTTCATTACAGCTTGGGCAAACAATACACATGCACACAAGAAAACTATTTTTATTATTTTAGTCGAAATTTGACATTTACTCTACAAAAAAGCAGCTCAAATTGTTATGTTTTTAATATATTTAAATATGTTAAGCGAAATTCCTCAACGGGCCACAAAATAAAGTTTTACCATATGGACATTTATCCCAAACATATGCAATATGAGGTTAGTTTGCTATGGGCTCTACGCTTTTATGTTATCTATGGGTACTAAAACATTTACATAATATTACTCATTTTCATTTGTAGGACAAAATATATAAAAGTATTCCTTAATTATGCTTACATGGACATTGTAAGACTTATTTTTCATGCTGGCTTGAACCTGGCCTGGCAAATAGGAAATTTCCCCATCATATGTCACGGCTAAGATGTGATTAGACTCAACAGCAGCTTCACCTTTCTTTACCGGTCTCAATTTGTCTTCAAAATATGCTATTATTTCCCTCGGTTTCACAACCATGTTCTAGCATAATGCTCATTTAAGGCAGCTATATTTATTGAATAACTATTAGCACTAATAATAACCTCTACACAATGTAAGTATAGCTATATTCCTAGCAATGGTATTTATCTAGGATTGATAAATAATTAATGCAGACTTTTCAAAATAACATTCTCCCAAAGCAGTAGACAAATATGCAGCACAAACTGCATAGTAATCAGTTGTTTGGAAAGAAAGATAGCCTCCTAGAAACAGCTGACATCATCACTAATGGAGTCTATAGGTAAACACTAAAAAGCAGGGGCACAGACTTGTGACAAAATAACTAGAGCTATCAGTAGTATTTTATCAATGCTGGAGTATATAATCAGCTGTTGATTTTGGACTGTAGAAAAATTAAATGCAGAAATAACTTAACAGGTTTTATGATTTCTGCTTACATGTTAATAATTAATGCATCTGCATGTAACTTTTCAGATTGCCTGTAATGAACATGAAGAAAATGAGGAGCTTGTTCAAGGAATGTGTGCATTTTTAATGGGTATTTGCATTTATTTTAATGATGACGCTGTCAACAGTTACTCCAAGGTAAGTTTCTGTCCTTTCTTCTTGTTCTTGTTCTTTATCTTCTTCTTCCCCCTCTTCCTCCTCCTCCTCCTCCTCCTCCTCCTCCTCTTCTTCTTCTTTCTAGCTTTGCTTTCTCAGGACACAGAAATAACATCTGTTGAATAATTTGGCCTATATCATGGTACATCTGTATGCATATGAACTTTTGAGAAGTGAAATGGTATAATTCACATGAGTTCATTTTACAGGAGGAAAGGTTTTGTGTTTCAGCTTATAAAAAATTATATATGACCTCAAATAAGGACAGTTTTATTCAGAGATAATGATGCAAATGTAGGGCACTTAAATACAGAAAAAAGTCTGCATTATTACAGACACATCTTGACAGTGAGCATTGACTTATACCTCAGATGCCATTTGGTGATTCCGATTTTGATCTTTGACAAGTGGTGGTGCCATATGGTTATTATACCAAGAGACCCAATTAGCTGTGTGGTGTTTTTCCACTGGGAGTGTGGAAATGTGTTTTCCACTGCTGCAATCAAAGTCATATGACTGAACTGGCTTTACTCTGCTCTGCAGTATTGCATTGAACATGAGGTGGTGTAGTGTAGTTGTTAAGAGTTATTTATTATTGTGTCCTGTATTTAGTTAAAATTATGACTCTGTATATGTTTACTATTGTGCAGCGTGTATCTATGTATGATTCGTATGTGTTAAGGCAGTCAGCTCATCAAGTGGAAATATGTTTTGTAGAAGATTCACGATTCCGGGCTGTACAACAATCCATAATCTGTGTAATAAATTTCTGGCCACAAGTAATGTTCAGTCTAAGAAACTTAACAGATAAGGGTTCTTACCAAAGAAACATTAAATGACATCGGTCATCATTTGGAGACTTTCCCCCAGAAATCGCTTAGGCACCTTTCACAACAGGCAGGCATTTCATATGGCTCTGTGCAAAGAGCTACTAAATTGTTGAAGTTAAAACCATTTAAAATAAATGTGGTACATGCTCTTCAACCAGATGATCCTGTGATTAGGCACACATTTTGTGAGTGAAGTCTCAGTATTGTGTACAATGGCAAACTAGACACATATTTAATATTTTTCTCGGACGAGGCCTGATTCCACCTTCATGGATATGTGTGTACACAAAAACTCATTATTGAAGCTCTGATGAAACTAATGTTGTTCATGAAGTATCCCTCCATGGCGAAAAAAATGGTGTATGGCATGCCATGAGCAGAGAATAAATTGTAGGGCCCATTATTTTCAAGTTTTCAATAGTTGATGCCCCATATAGGTGAATACAATTTTGTCCCCATTTTTCAAAGAATTAATAGATGGGCCTTTTTTCAACAAGACTCTACCACAGCCCATATAGCCAAATTTTGATGGGAGCAATTGAAAGTGTGTTTGAGGAGGACAGAATTATTAGTATAGATGTATGACTTTTAACTCTGGGGTAAATTAAAACGTGAATTATACAGGACAAACCCACATACTCTGGAAGAATTAGAACAAAATATCTGCCAGGAAATTGCCAGGGTTTTGCAATGTGAACTATGCGAGAGATGGATAGTTTCTTGAAGAGGTGCCAAAAATGTATGGACAATGACGGTGGCCAGTTTCAGCACCTCCTTTCACAATGTTGGTAAGTAAATTCTTTAAACATAGTTAAGGCATTTGTCGTATGGTTGCATCAGTGCCACTCTATGATAGCCGCAGATGACAAGGTGTGCCATCATTGTGAATGGGAAAAACACCACTCAGCAGGTTCATAGTTCATTAAGTCTCCCTGTAGAAGTTTAATACATAATACTTTGCCTGCACTTCTAGCACTTAAGCTAGAAATATTGAAATGTAGCACGTGATAAAATCAGTCTTCTGTAATTTTTATTGCTTCACCACTCGACTTAAACAATGAATACACAATGAATAAAATTATTCAGAGTCATACTTTCTGCATTATAAAGCAGAGATACTAGCCATTAAACAACCAAAGCGGGCAAGAATAGTAGAAAGCTATGTTTAACTAGCATATAATTATGTTTGATCCCATTCTTATCTTTTACACTTGGGTGAGATTAGTCAAAGGAGCTTCATCACATAAGTGGAAAAAAATGGTGGCAGTAATAGATTTTTCTTTATATAGTTAAAATAATTTTTTGGTTGTGAAAAGTATTTTTAAACTACAAATAAAGATTCAACATTGTTGCTTGCAAATACTAGTTTCAAGAGCCTGGTGCTGACAGCAGTAGGAGAAGGTTGTGCGGAGCGAGAGCTGAATGATTGGTGGAGTGGAGGTGAATACAGGACTGGCAGAAATGGACCAGCTAACGGAATCTCTAATGGCACTTGGAAAAGAATTAGGAGAACAAATGGAGGAAAATTCAAGACGACTCGAGGAGGTTATGAAGAAGCAGAGAGAAGAGATGGTATAGCAGATAATGGATTGCAGAAAAAAAATTGAAGATACAGAGAAGAAAGAACTGAGTAATTTTCGGAGTGACAGAAGAAAACAGAAGCCTAGAAGAAATAGTGTACGGGATCATGGAAGAAGGACTAGGTATAAAAATGTTTGGTTAGGAGATAGACAACATGTACCGAATTGGAAAAAGAGGAAGAAAGTCTAGACCCATTGTTATAAAAATAATGACAATGGGAAAAAAGAGGGAAATTTTAAGGAACGCCAGGAGGTTAAGAGGCACAAGAATTTTTATAGAGCAGGACTATATGAGAGAGGGACAAATTTTGAAAAAAGAACTAATATCCAGGATGAAAGAAGCAAGAGCAGCCGGGAAAAAGGCATTTTTGAAAGGTTTTAAATTATTCGTGGAAGGCGAAGAATGGAGTATGAGCATACCGAGGAATGAACGAGAAAAAATTTGCAAATGTCAACAGAAGTAATGGCCAGGGCACATTCAAGTCAAAGAACCGAGGGAATAGCTGAGTCGGTAGCTTGGAGAAAGGAGCAGAAAACAGCTGATCAAATCACAAACTCGACAGGCGTGGGAAACAGTCATGAAAGGAGTACAGAAGAAAATAGGGAGGAAGAACCAGGAAGGGGGAGGAGGAGCTAACATTGGTTGCAGTGGCGGGATGGGAAGAGACACACAGAAGAAGAAGAAGAAGAAGAAGAAGAAGAAGAAGAAGAAGAAGAAGAAGAAGAAGAAGTGGGAAGAAGCTGAGAGAACAGATGACTACCAGTGCAGTAAGAAATGCATATGCGGAGGAGGGAAACAGTCATGAAAGGAGTACAGAAGAAAATAGGGAGAAATAACCAGCAGCTAGGGAGGGGGAGGAGGAGCAGGAGCTAACATTGGTTGCAGCAGCGGGCGGGAAGAGACGCAAAGAAGGAGAAATGGGGAGAAGCCTTGAGAACAGGTGACTATCAGTGCAGTAAGAAATGCGTATGCTGAGGAGGGAGTGATACGAGTGAGAAGTGGGGAAGTAATAAAAGTGAAAAGGGTTAGTGAAGCGGAAGAAATTGCAAGAAGGGGGAGGGGTTAAAAATAATAGATTTGAGGGAAGGGAGGGTAATGCCACACGGGGAGGAAAGTGCTGACCCGGTACCCAGACTTACTAGACTTAGAAAAGCAATGGAGAAATATATGTATCAGGATAAAACAAAGAACAAGTAGGGAAAGGGAGTAAATTTGACACTCAGTAAAAAATAGGATTAAGATAGGAATGTAAACTGAGTTCAATATTATTTAACCTATTCATAGATGATATATTATGAGTAAAAGTAAGAAATTAGCATTGTCCAGTAATAAGAGATAACGAGATTCCAGGTCCAGGTTCATTATACGCAGACGATTTTATGATAGGTGCCATATCGATAATAGGGTTACAAAAAGCAATAAATAAAATTCAAGAATGTGTGAAAAATGGGGAATTAAGGTAAATATTGAAGTTGAATAATCTTTAAATTATTAGCACCATGTATTGCGCATCAATTTGAAGAAGGTGTTTTGTTTATTGCACCACGTATGGTACAAAGTTTCCAGTGGCCTTCGCCCCTTGTGCACTTTCCGGTGGCCTTCGCCCCACTTTTAAAAAAAATCAACCTTGTAATTTTAATGTTTATTTAAATATTATATATGTATGCCTCGGCTGCATCAGAAGTAATTTGCAGAAACACGTATCTGTTAGCAGGGGTGGTATGGCTAAAGAATGAAGGCTTAAACAAATTATTATTTTTACTTCACTCTTTTTTATTAATCTTTCACATGATTAAATAACACTTCACTGATGTATCATATTGTAGAGCTGTGAGATTGTTAATTACTTTTTAACACTTATACTTTATATTATTCTCGCCGTAATGAATTTTCATGTCTCACACTGAATACATATCAAACTGCTTGGGAACGTTGCTTTCTAGCATCTGGTTGGGCAAGCTATCGTGTAGCGTCTGCCGCTTGAATTTGCACTTTTTCCCTATTTTAAGTCTCTGATTGGCTAAGCCTACTCCAATAGAATACTTTTATTTAACATAAGCTTTTTTCTAGTTGTTGATTGGCTATTTATAAACTGTTTTAAATATTACATTATTGTTCCAAAAATTACTAGTAGCCTTTATTAAACTTTCTAATTCATTATTGCCTTAAGGCTACCTCATTGTTAGCAACTTTTGACTTCTATTCTCACAACTCCTACATTGTTAAATTACTTAATACATTCACATAACATTATTATACATGTACATAATAATATAAACATTATACAATGACTGCTACATACACTTTATATATTATATTATACACATATTGCTTTAAGGTGGGCTGTTATTGAATTTATATATTATATAATTAGACTGATATCATTTAAGTGTTAAAAATACTGCCTCAATATAAATAATTACTAGTGATAGTGTTTAAAAAAAAAAAGGAAATAAATTGAGGAAGGAAGAAAAATGGTCTCTAGGTGGTCAAGAACTGGGGGTAATCAAAGAATATGAGTATTTAGGAGTAAGGTTGAGTAATAGCGGGGAAATTAGAGATGAAGTAGGAAAATTGACTAAATGTATAGAATGTTTTATAAAGAATTAATTGGACTACTAAGAGCAGCACCAGGAGAGGTTGCATTAGTAGAACTAGAAAGAACGAGGAGAAAAGGCAATAGTAGAAAGAATTTTAAAATTTTGGTTAGATGTATGAAAATGAAGGAAGGTGAAATCTTAAAAATATGACTGACTCAACAAAAGGTTCTAAGAAACAAAATGGGAGAATTTTTAAAGAAGGTAAAGGAAAAATGGTCTAGAAAAGTAAGAGAAGCAAGGGCCACCCAGTGAGCGAAAAGGCCAGGGAGCCAAGCATTCTGAGTGGCCCAATAAGAAAACAAGCACCATACAAATTGTACAATAGATGTAGGGGTATAGTGATATACGAATATACATTGTGTATATTGTAAACTAAATTGTAGAACAAATTGTACAATAAATTTATTCATTCATACTAGTTTCAAAAATGTATCTCTATGCTATGTTTAGGAAAATATTACATGGGATAGTGCAGATATACTCAGTGTAACAGCTGTCTTTCACATACTCAATTTAAACATACTCAGCCCTTAATATAATATAAATCAGATTGGTCTGTTTTCCAAAAACAGTTTATAAAGCCACTCAACACATGATTATGGTTGCATGGTTTAATCCCTGGATTAGCAACATTTGTTACTTGTCTCCATACCGTTTGGTTTTCAATATTTTACCAGTCTTTGCTTCTGTCATAATCATTCATTGCTTTATTAGCGTACATTGTAGTTTTTTTTTTTTTTTACTTTGACTCTACATTCACTGTTTTGGATTGTAGAGATTATAAAGAAAGGATGGAAAATGTACTTAATAGTGAGTATTAAATCAAAATTAATAAAGAATCCCCTTGATGCATCTTAAAAATTCAAATAAAGTATAGATAATATGTATCATTTCAATCATTCATAAAGTACTCACAGAGGATGTAATCAAATAATATAATTTACAAGAAAGGAAATTAAGTTTGCCTTAGAAATCAAAATATTGTAGTATCTCAAACTATATAAGATCATTATCACATATTTGGATTCTGTGGGAAACTTACACACATAGACAACTGTGAAAAAGTCAACATCAATCCTAGAGTAAACAAATGTGCTGCAATAAACAATTTAACATAGAAATTAATAACATTCTGCTAGACATTAGATGAAAATAAAATAGAATGGAAATACATTGTTGGTATTGTTTTAAAAATGGTTTCAGTAAAGTATTAATAGAACATTTAGGAACCATTTTGGCTCCCTACAATAACTTTTCTGTTAAGAATGTATTAAGCTCAAAACTAAACAGCCTATTCCAGGTATAGAAAACTAGGAATTGAACTGCATATATTGCAAACAGTGTGTACTGGATAAACTAACACAGAAATTAAAAACCAGAACCAAAGAATGTTTGACTAATAATATATTAATCTTTATTGGACAGAATTTATCACACATTTGGCTAATTGTCCCAGACAAGGAATTTAAATACCTTGCAGGTCATGCCAAATGGATTTAAATCTTCAGATTTAGTGTTTGTCTGTTTTCAATGAAACTGTTATGTACATTTTTGAAGCCATTTCCACTGGCTAAAAAGTATATTGTATGTGAAGATTTTGTTGTATGTTCAGAGTATTCTAAGCATTTAAAAATATCCCTAAAATATAATAATAAACCTTGTAATTAAAATTAGTTTTAAATTGACTGGAAAACTTTGATTGGACTTAAATACAGTGAAGCACAAAAACTAATAATTTAATTGTGAGTCAAACACTCTGTACTCCATTCGTTCTAGGTAAGATCCAAGTATGAGTGTAGCATAGAATATTTGTTCAACATAAAATTAAATTATTAATTAGTTTTAAATGTTGCTTCCAAAGCAAAAGGCTTTTATTTCTGTCTGAATAAAGAAGTACAAACTCTGTCAAGAAGAAATAGCAACACAACATTCTGAAGACAAATAGTGTAAACCAGGATGTGATGAATAAGAAAAAGGGTTCCATTCATTAAATTACATTGACACTCTAATGACTAAATCTTTCCATTCATTCCAATGTTATGTTATTACATATTTAGCAATAACTCAGGTATACTCAGAAATAAAAAACACAGTGTTGAAAGTATCAGATCTTTCAGGAATAAAAGTTACACATATAAGGAATTCTATACCAAGAGCTCTCATGGAGATAAATCAATCTTCTCTTTTAGAAACTATTAGGAGAAATATATGTTTAATTAATGAAGTCCTCTTTTAACTGAAAAGACACAAAGTCAATTATTTTTTTATCTGATATTTTATTAGACACAGATATAATGCACATTGCCACAACACAACATTGATTTTGAGGCTTTGCCCTTGTCAGAACAAGCGCTGCAGTGATGAGAACTTCTTTTCACCAAGAAAGAATTCATCAGTGAACATCAGCTTGAAAATCACTGAAGATAAGTCAACTTGTAAATTATGGTTTTCCAATTGTTTTTAGACTGGCAGAAGACCTCTGAATAAATACGCATCTGCTCTACTGGAAGGATCTGTTCTTTGCCAAACGTGAATGCCAGTGTCACTTTCCAATTCACTGCTACTAATACCATGCACATCCTGAGGTTTGAGCTCAAATGTGTGTACAGCTGCATTATCAGAATCAGATTCCAAGATCAGCTTTACCCCTTACCCATCTGTAAGTTCATCTGCACAAATCAAATGTGTAAAACTTCTTGCCATCATCACAGCTTAATAGAACTAATTTCTAAATGTTTATATCATTCTGGTTATGCATTGAAATTTGATTATCACGTGGAAAACATATATGTTAGTCACTAAACTAACACATTTTCATTAATTCTTCATTATCCAAATAAGCTCATATACAAATTCCTGCCTTTCTCCTCCATAATTCTGTTTTCTTATACACTGCCATACAAGTGCTGTGTCCTGTTGCCCACATAAAGGACATGCTTCAATGCTCAAACCACATCTAAGCCATCTTAATAACACTACTTGCCCATGCACATTCTTCTCTCTTTGCCTTATTGCTGATATTCTGTGAAATTCTTTGAATCTTAGAGAATTAACTTTGTTTTTATTAATGGAAAAATAGTTGACAATGTATGCTCACTCTTGCTCAAGTACAGAGCATGTCATAATTGCTGAATTTGTATCCATGATGGTCCTGCTAAACCAAATAACCCAAGTTTGTGGAAACCAATCCCTTTGGTGAGCTAATGGAGTGGGGATATATATCAGGGTTAATGATGCCCATGCTCGGGGAAACAAGAGCAAGATCTCAACGATTCAAAAAAGATGTGACAACCCACTCTGTGGATGATAGTACACAGAGGGGTGATGATTTGATGCTATAAGATGACAGCCCCTTCTGGATCTTACCCTACAAAAGGCTAGTAATCCTTTTAGGGGAAATTTCCTCTACTCAAATCCTCCAAACAGGAATATCCCAGACTGATCCATCGATGACAACTAATGCATAGAAAACCCAGATTAAGAGGCTTTGAATAAATTATTTTTTCAATTTAGCAACATGGAATGCACGTGGACTGACACACAAAGAATATAAATTAGAAAATGAACAGTACAAAAAGAATATTAACTTGGCCATTTTGATAGAAATAAAAAAGAAATTGAAAGGCTCTGTGGAAATAAATGTGACATGATATAAAGTGGAGTACCCCGCAAAAAAAGAGCATCTGCAGGAGTTGCCATTTTGGTGAGGAAACTGTTAAGAAATAAAATACACTCATATATTTTATAAATGAAAGAATCCTCATGAATAAACTGAAGATAAAATGAGGAAACTTGACAGTATTAGAATTGTATGCACCAGAGGAAGCGTAAAATAAAGTCACAGAAGAATTCTATGAAGAGCTCCAAAAAAATATTAGATAAAATAAATAAAAATTATTATTGCATTGTAGTTGGTGATTTAAATGCAAGAGTAAGCAATGCACCTATAGCAAGTATAAATAAATAAATAAATAATTTTATTGTTGTTGAGCTTGGAAGCTATAGACGTCAAAGTACTTACAATGAAATAGTTACAAGTGGTATTACATAACTAGTCTTATTATGTAATACAGAGTATGTACAAAATTGAAAGTACAATACAGTACAAAGTAATACAGGTTAAAAGTTACACACTGTGTTGTATACCACAAGGTCCTAATATGTAATAACCAAGAAAAAACAATAGTACCGAAATGTATTTATTATATTTCAAAATATTCTTGTAAAGAATAAAAAGGGTAGCAACAAGCCAGTCATACAGTTTATGCTTAAAGGTTGCTGCAGAACATTGTCTTAAGTCTAAAGATAGCTTATTATATATTCTAGAACAAAGTACTTCAAAACTCTTCTGAGTTGTAGTCAATCTACAATATGGAACAACAATATGTTGGCATGATCTGGTATTATAGGAATGTATATCTTGTCTATTTTGTAATTCTGATGAAAGACTTTTAATATATAATAACACATTGTAAATATATAGATTTATTACTGTCATCATTCTTAGTTTAATAAATAATGGTTTACAATGAGCTAGCTTTGATTCATCTGACATTCGAATAACCTTTTTCTGCAATAAAAGTATATCAGAAACATGTGAGTTATTACCCTAAAGTAAAATACCATGTGCTATAATGCTTTGGAAAAAAGCAAAATAAACTGATTGTATATATGCTTCAGGTACATACATTTTCAAGTTTCTAATCAAATGTATAACTCTAGAGAGTTTGGACATTATGTGATTAATATGTGGTGCCCAGGATAATTTATTGTCTGTTACAACTCCTAGGAATTTTACATTATCTAAATTATTATTTAAAGGGGTATCCCTGCAATTAAAAATCACGTGTTGTGTTTTGTTCTCATTAAGTGGGAAACCATTTTCTCTAAACCATTTATCAGTTTGGTTCAGTGTGTTTTCTGCTGTGGATTTAAGCATCTGAAAATCTTTACTTGTATTAAGAAAAGTAGTATCATCAGCGTACAGAATTGAGTGTGAGACTACAAAAGATGGAAGATCATTAATAAAAATAATAAAGGTCCAACAATTGAACCCTGTGGGACACCAAAAATTATTTGAGCCATTTTTTATCTCTCTTTTACTACACAAACCACCTGCTTTAGATTTATAAGGTAAGATCTAAAAAGTTTTATATCAGGATTTTTTACTCCATAGATTTTTAATTTGTTAAGTAGATGGGTGTGGTCTACACAGTCAAATGCCTTGCTTAGGTCACAGAAAGTGGCGTGTGCACAATTTTCCATTTCAAAAGCTGTAAGCAGCTCTCGAATTAATGAGACTATAGCATCAATGTCGATTTCCCCTTTCTGAAATAAAACTGTGATTCAGTAATTATATTATTAAATTCAAAATAATTATATAATTGAGCATACATGAGTGATTCAAGCAGTTTTGAGAAGATAGGAACTAGCGATATTGGGCAGTAACTAGCTGTGAGGCTTTTGTCTATGTTTTGGTAAATAGGAATAACTGTGGACACTTTTAATATTTCTGGGAACACTCCCTTCACAAGACATTTGTTTAAACCAAAAGCAAGTGGAACTACAATACAATCTATAACCTTTTTTAGTATATTGTTTGACAAGCCAAAAATATCAATGCTATCCCGGCTTATACTACTTCTGGAGTCACTTCTGAGAAAACAAATTCGCAGTGATTATGTCATATTATAATGTTTTATTAAATCCATTGCATATTTGTCAGGATGCCTAATGTTGTATAATTTCCTCAATTGATTTTATGAAAAATTTATTAAAATCATTGGGGCAATATCTATAATGTCCTCTTTATGATCTCTGGCAACAGAATTGATCAGACTCCATGCTTTCTTACATTTATTACTTGATGAGTTAAGCTTTTAAGGTTATGTAGCCTTTTTGTTTCATTTATGCCAAATTTATATTCATTTCTTGCATTCACATAAGATTGCTTGGCCCACTCCCTCTTTTCTTTCCTAAATAGATCTAAATACATCAATATTTTTCTTTTCATGTCAGCTAATTGTGGGGTATACAAATTGTTTTATTTCTTTATTGTATCTTAGTGTTAATTTTGACTATGCATTTTCTTTCTGGTATACACACCACAAAGTAGTCTTAAAGCCATGAAAAATCTTTCAAAAGTTTCTTCAGCTGACAGTATGTTAGACAGTTGTGATTTACATAACAAGTTCATCCATTCTGTATTACATAATGACATTCTAAAGTTTAAGGTTTTACTATCTGTTATGGGTCTTCAGATCACCATTTTAGTTTTAGTCTTCAAGACCAATTGACTACTTGGCATTAGATCTTTTATCTTGAGCCAGACCGAGTCATGATCTGAGTAAGGAAAAGCTATCATGTCACATGTTATTCATGTTAGTTTAATATTTGTGAATATGTTATCTAGGTAGGCAGAAAGTCTTGTGGGTTTGTTGTTAGTACATTTAAAATTAACTTGCCTGAGAAGGTTTTTAAAGTCCTTTACACTTTATCTACTGTTATATCAAAATCTGCATTTAAGTCTCCACCAATTACAATGTTAAAGTGCTTCCATTTAGGCGTTAAGAAAAAGTTGAAAAGCTCCCCAAGTTTTTCAAGGAAGATGGTGAGGTTTTCCTTGGGAGACCTGTAAAGTACCATTATAATTAGTTTAAATTCTTGTACTAATACACCTGTTACCTTAAATCTAATTCAATACAAAAAGATTCTAGTTGAAGTATACTACAATAAGACATGAAATATTTACTGGCATATATAGCTACACCCTCATGTATATGATATTGCCTGTTATAACTATGTACCAACTTATAGTCCTCTAGCTTGCTAAAAGATATTTCATAATCTTGGCACCAGTGTTCACCTAGACAAAGTCAAAGTAATTTTCTGTTGCAAATTCATTAATTGGTAAGAGCTTATTCTGAATGCCCTGAACATTGATATATCCTATTTTAGTATCAAATAAAGTACATGGTTTGTAAGAACCTAACTTAAACTTGTCCCTGTCACATTGCCTTACAGTATTGTATACAGTTCATTTAATCTAACAAAACTGGTGCTATCATACCATTATCTTTGAGAATTTCTTCAGGAACACTGAAATGTTCTGTTGAGTCCTACTTACCTACATCGTCTTGGGCCCAAACCCAAGAGGAATCACCTGCTTTTGTCCCCTACTGTATATTATTTATTTATGTATTTCTAATGCAGGAAACTTTTGATCTGGTACTTAGCATCAGAACCCAGGTACCTAAAGTGAAAATCATAATCAGTGGTGTACTTCAAAGACATGACATGAATATCAAGAGGACAATGAGAATAAATCAAGAACTGGACTGGATATGTGCTGTAAAGAACTGCCTAATGGCTGACTATAATTATTAGATTTATAATAATGATTTTGCTAAGGATGGAGTGCGTTTAAACAGGAGGAGCTCATTTACTTTTGGTAATTTAATGAATAATGC
Organism: Deroplatys truncata; assembly: GCA_030765065.1. Classification (NCBI taxonomy): domain Eukaryota; kingdom Metazoa; phylum Arthropoda; class Insecta; order Mantodea; family Mantidae; genus Deroplatys; species Deroplatys truncata. The sequence continues at coordinate 539,568,096 of CM060990.1, forward strand.
CATATCTTCAGTGTTAAAGGAAAACTAGAAAGTAAGGAGGTGGATGCTGTTTCACTTACTCAGGTAATGATGCCAGTTCCGAATATACTTTTAATCTCATGCATTTAAATGTGCAGTGTGTCAGAAATAAAATTCATGAATTGGAGGTTATGTTATCTACCACTTACAAACATGTTAATGTAATCTGTCTCACAGAGCATTGGCTAAATGAAAACAAATGGTACTTGTATGATACTTCTGGATATGAAACTGCAAATGTTTACTGTCATTCCATTAAAAAAATTAATGTGTTAGTATCCTGGTAAAAAACAATACATACTTTAAAAATAGAATGCACACAGCACATTTAAATGATGAAACTAATTTTGAGCATGTGGTTTCAAAACTAATGTCGCGAATATAAAAGTCCTTGTCATATTTATAGGTCACCCAGTGGTTTATTCACTAGTTTTGTCCAGAAATTTGACATGCTACTGTCCATCCTCACATGAGGAAATAAGTTCATTGTTATAGATTTTCTAACAGATCCTATAGAAAAACTTAGCCTTACTACTGTGCTCCAAACTTATAATTTGACTCCTCTTATTAATACTGCAACAAGAATCAGCATTCCAAGCAAACATGTCTTGATCAAATCATTATTAATACTAATGCTTTACATTTTACAGCAAGCAATATATGAGTTGGTATTTCAGATTACAGTGCCATTTTTCTTCACTTGCAGTCATCACAAAAGAAAATAGTCATTCCCATAAAAAAAGTAACTATCTGGAAATGGTGCCTCTCATCAGAAAATATAGATTATTTCAATTTCCTTTTGAACAAAGAATCCTGGCAGGATGTCTGAATGAGCAGGACACAAATCAAAAGCCTGAAATATTTTTAGGCTGTGTTACCCACTACTATAATATTGTATTCCCACTTAAAAGACACGGGTCAAGAAGGTGGCTAACAAAAGGAATTATTGTATCTTGTAAGAGGAAAATATTTCTTCATGAACTTCAGAAAACCAACACTGACCATACCTTTAAAGCTTATTTTAAACAATACTGTATTTTTCTCAAAAAAGTTATCAGGGAGGCAAAAAAGAGGAATAACAAAGAGTTTATACTAAAAAGTGATGATAAAGGCAAAGCTCTTTGGAATGTGGTCAAAAAGGACACAAATGTGTCTGAGTATCATAAAAGAATTGCACTATCCCAAGATGGAGAACAAATCTCAGAAACATACACTATCTCTAATATATTTAATGAATATTTTTCTAATATAGCCAAAAAATTATCCAACTCAATAGGCTCTGATAACATAACATAAGATCTCAATCTATAGACCCTATTGTGAGCTAGACCATCTTAAAGAAAGCTAGTCTACTCTAGGATGTAGATTACGTCATAAATACATAATTACATTGTGTACTTGTATGTAAATAAATTGTAGTTCTTATGTAGAGTACATTAGAGCTAAAAAATTTTAAAACAATATTATTTATACTTAATGTAGTTATAAAATTTGGTAACATTTTATAGTCAGTTATTTTTTGAATGAAAGAAATCCTCTTCTGTATAGAAGGTATGAGTGATGAGATATCTTTTTAATGCTAACTTGAATTTATTTTTATTAGTTTTCAGTTCCTTAATATATGATGGAAGTGAATTAAATAATACTATACCATTGTAGTAAGCCCTTTTTGGAATACTTGTAGGTTATTGCTTGGCCTGTGTAAGTCCTGCCCATTTCTGGTTTGTTTGCTGTGTATGTCTGAATTTTTTATGAACACTTCTGGGTGGTCAACCACGGTTAAAAGTACAGCTAAAATATACTCACAGGCTAATGGTAGAATTCCAAATGTTTTGAATAGTGGTTTACAATGAGTTGATTTCTTTATACCTGCCATTATTCTTATTACCTTTTTTTGTAAAAGAAATATTTTTTTTGTGTCTACTGAATTTCCCCAAAATGTTATTCCATAAGTCATAATTGAATGAAAATAAGCATAATATACTGTTTTTAGGATGCTTTTATTTGTAAAATGAATTAATGATCTAATTGCAAAACATGCAGAGCTTAGTTTTGGTAGGATGTAGTCAATATGGTCTTTCCAATTCATATTATGATCTATAATAAGACCAAGAAATTTTATGCTACAAGTTTCAGTAATTTCATTGCCTTCATGTTCAATTCTTATGTCTGCAATACTTTTATTTTTTGTGCAAAAATTGATTTACTTAGATTTTCAAAGTTTATATAAATTTTGTTACTATCGAACCAATTATTTAACACACTGAAAATATCGTTGGATAACTCTGAGAGGCGACTGATGATGTGTTCTTTAATTATAATACTTGTATCATCAGCAAAGAGAACTGGGTGAGCATGTTCATTTATTACTCTGTGGAGGTCGTTGACATATATTAGAAACAATAATGGACCCAAAATTGAACCTTGTGGAACACCATGCTTTATTTCTGACCATTTGGAATATATTTTGGAATTATCTGCGTATTTATTATGACCTTTTGATGTCTGTTTGATAGGTAAGATGCGATCCATTGATATGTTTTATTCTTAATGTCATAATAAGATAATTTTGATAAGATTATATTATGATTTACACAGTCAAATGCTTTTGATAGGTCACAGAATATTCCTAGTGTATTACATTTATTATCAAGTGATTTCAAAATTTCATTCGTTAAGTTGAAAGTGGCATCATTGGTTGACATGTTTTTCCTAAATCCAAACTGCTCCTTTGCTAAAATATTATTTTTAATTAGGTGGTGACATTCGTTTTAACATAAGTTTTTCAAATACTTTGGAGAAAGCAGTTAGTAATGATACTGTTCTATAGTTTGACAGTTGCGACTTTTGCCCTTTCTTGTATAGTGGTTTAACTATAGAATATTTTAGCCTGTCAGGAAAAATTCCTGTTACAAAGAAGAAGTTACATATATGATTAAAGGTTTGCTAATTTTATCGGCACATAGTTTTAATATCTTAGTAGTTATTTCGTCATAACCCGATGAATTCCTGCTTTTGAGGAATTTTATTGTTTTATTTACTTCTATCGTGCTCGTGGGTACTATTTCTGTATAAATAGGCTGTTCTAAGCTTGCTTTTATTAAATATGAAATAGGGTCTGATTCCTTTGATCCAACCAACAACATTGCAGTAAATATCACTATGTTTTTATACCCAGTCAGTGAAGAAGAAATAATGATAACACTGAGAAGCATTAAAAACAAAAACTTGTGGCATTGACAGAATTCCTGATTCTCTGGTCAAGCAGTGTGCATGTCTTATCTCAAAGCCACTAACCAACATTTGCAATGCCTCACTCACAACGGGGTGCTTTCCGAGTATATTTAAAATTGCAAAAATCAAACCATTATATATAAAAAGGTGAGAAAATTAATGTAAAAAATTACAGGCCTATTTCTTTGCTGTCTGTCTTTTCAAAAATCCTAGAAAAATCATGTAAAATAGATTAGTTTTCCTTTTAGAACAATATATAATTATATCAAAAGACAGTAAAAAGACATGTAGCAGGTCTATTCCTAGATTTAACCAAAGCTTTTGACACAGTTGATCACAATATTTTAATAAATAAATTAGAGGTATATGGTGTGAGAGGACTAGCCAACAAATAGTTTGCATCCTATCTGAAGAATAGATGCCAAGTTGTAGAAATAAATGCTACACATTCAAATCCTGCTACTGTAATGTCTGGTGTTCCCAGGGATCCATTTTAGGACCACCTCTGTTTTTAATTTACATCAGTGATCTTCCATCGCATATATCACCTATATACAGTGTTCTATTTGCAGATGATATGATACAAACCTCATCTTCAAAAACAGCAATGAGGGAATTATGCAGGCAGAAATCAACAGCACTGTTTCAGATTTGCAGAACTGAATGATGAGTAATAAACTTCATATAAACATAAGCAAAACTGTAACTCCCAACTTGAATCAACAATTAGGAGTTCATAATCCCATCCAAATTTCAATTGGTAACAGGCTGATAAATGAAAGTAATTCTACTAAGTTCTTAGGCATTATTATTAATTCCCAGCTATGTTGGACAGAGCATAGTGACTTTCTGGTCAACAAACTGAATCATATATGTTGTGCGGTAAGACGACTAGCTAAAGTATGCAACATTGAAGTATTAAAAGCAGTGTATTTTGGATATGTATATTTGGTACTGGCATATGGAACCTCCTTTTGGGGGTCTTCCAGTAACTATATTAAAGTGTTTAAAGTACAAAAAATAATTATAAGAATTATTAAGCAAGTCAATCAACGTACTCCTAGCAAATCACTGTTTTTAGATTTAAGGATTCTACCTCTACCGTGTATTTACATTTTAGAGACAGTTTCCTTCATTCATGAAAATAACAATATCTTTAAACTCAATAATGAATATTATTCATACAATACAAGAACCTTAAAGGCAATCCATCTCCAACAACACCGACTAACCAAGAGTTTAAATTTTGTTACACATAGAGGTGTAAATTTATACAATAAACTCCCTGATTCTATTAAAATCTCACAGGGTAAATTGTTTAAGAGGAAGGTAAAAAATCTGCTGTTAATCACATGTTCTATTCAGTAGATGACTTCCTGCATACCTCCTTTGACAGTTTAATGTACTTCATATAGCTTTTTGTAAATATTTCATAGGACTTCTTGTAAATACTGTATCCTTAGTTTATATTTTATTAATTTTGTATCGATATAATTATAATTTGATGAAACCATGTATACAAATGTAATACTTCTGGTGAATAATCAATCTAATCTAATTACACTTATTATTTTCTCTATCAGTTTGTCTTTACCTCTTCTTTTTAAATGTAAATCATGATTAGTAATAAAAGTCGCTATCCAACTCACTTATATCCATTATTCTTACATTTTTGAAAACACTTACAATCTTCTTTATGCTTAGATTACACTTTTTCATCTCCTTGTTTACCACCAAGTTTTTGTTTAAGTCATGCCGATTTGGTATATTTGCCACTATTACATTAGTATGATTGAGATATACTAAACACTTTGCCAGATTTATTTTGACTTTAGTGCTACCATTTCTTGCTTCATCGTTGGTTCTGCCCAGAATGACCACATAGTCATTGGAGATTAGGTTTGCTCATTCACTTTCATAAGTTCTTAACACTTCTTCTTTCGGCGCACCTGGCAGCACTAAACCCTCCACTCTAAGATCTGCTCATAAGTCAGTTAGAATACTGCTTACACCCTTACCATGGCTATCAGCAAGGATTTTCAGTTTCCATCTGTTTTCGTTTGTTCTTAACGGTACCTCGGCTTTGTTTGCCGAAAATTCTTCACTCTGCTCCAGTTCTGCTGGATCTTTCTGTTCTTTGTTGTCCTCAGACATGAGAAGCTATTTCTGGTTTTGATTCCAACATTATAGCCATCCTCCTGTGTAAATTTTGCTATTTGATGCAGTATTTGCCAACCTTTCTTAGCTTCAGATAGGTTAGCTGCTACTACCATAGCATAAGCTTGTTTACATGCTACATTCTGCATTTGCTTTTTCATATCATCATTTTCAGCTTTTAATACTTGGATTTCATCCTGTGCCCATTTTAGGTCTTTATTTAGCAGACCTACAATAGTTTGTAGTGATGCTATGACTTCAGCTTCTTGATTCACAGATGCCCACATCACGATGTTCTGATGTTGACTTTTTTCTGCACCCATATTTCACATGCTGCTATCTTCATTTACATAGTTCACTTCATTCCTAATATTAGTATTACCACTGACTTTTCCCACCTCATCTGAACTTTCTTGGTGAATATTGTTTAATTTCTGTATCCTACTTGCCCACCCAGGGGCTTACTTCGGTAAGTATGAGATTGGCATTCCCAGGGTCCCAAGCCAGCAGTCCTCCAGGTTTTGGGGGTTGGGTTAGGGTCAACAGCCCTACCCGTAAAACTGCAATGCTCTTCATCCTTTGTGACTGGACAGCCATTTTTAGAAAAGTTTGACAGTCACTGATTTGAAGGGTAAATTAGAACTTCTGATTGCAGATACTCTGGCAACAATGAAGCTAGAGGTGTACAGCAAAGAGAACAACCTTGGTGTCAAGCTAGATGATGACCATGCACTGCTTGGATCCTATTCGGTGGAGAACGATGTACTACTGCCTGTCATTGATAAGTTTATTTTACATACTGAAATGGATGAGTTTTCGAAAGTAGAGAAGTTTGAATTGTCATTGGAAGAATATGCCAAACTAGAAGATATACTTAGAGCTTATCTTGCTCGTAATCGCCTGGGAAGATACAATGTAGACAAAACATAAACATGAAAAAGAGAGTGAGAAAAGCCACCATAAGAGAGAGAAGCAAATGAGGCTGCAGCTGAGGCAGTAAAACTTGGTGTTTGTTGTGTAGTGATGGTATCCGACCATCCAGCCAAGAGAGCTATAGGCTGTGTAGAATCAATCGTGGCTAGTGAATGGTGTCCAGTATGGTGAGTCTCCTGGAAAGACTGATGGGAGTGTTGATGACAACAAATCCTTGGACTGTCCACCGAAGTATTGTGGACTTGTCAGGCCTGTGCATGTTGAATTTGAGATTTTCTGGAAGAGGCTTCTGAGCCAGATGGAACTTAATAATGCAGTGTTTTCACTCATTATTATCTGCTTGTTGTGATTTTTTATGTATATATATTTTGCTACCACTGTCCACTGAATTATAATGCATAATTAATTTTGTATGCTTCATTTTTGTTCCCTTGCTGAAGCTTATGATGTTCAAAGTTTGTATTGTTTTTGTACCAGGATGTGGCACTGATGACCCCAGCAGTTTTGCACCACCCAAAAGCAACTACTACCTACTACCTACTTTGTAAAACCATTTACATCGCTGCCATCTTGTGTTAGAAGGATGGTGAAACAGTCATAAATAATAATGGTTATAAACTTAAGAGAATTTACGACACATAACTTCATTAGATTCTCAAATACTTTCTTCACACATCCTTGGTCAGCAAGAGGTTCTTCTACAATAATAAGACTATGTCATGGCAAACAAGAAAACATGGTCAACAATACCGGATGTAGGAGTATTTAGAAGCCCAGACATATCATCAGACCACTTTTTAATTGTAGCTGAAATGACAGTCTATGAAAAATGAAAGAAAATGCCTGCCAAGAAAGAAATTAGAAATTAATTAACATATTTTAAAATTCATCTGCTCAAAGAAAACCATATTCGCATGCTCTCTCGAACATGAATAGGCAATTATATGAAAATGATCCCAAGAAATAATAATATTAATCAAGAATGAATAATATAAAAGAAGTAATAATAAATCCAGCTAAAGAAGCATTAGGAAAAAGAAGGAAAACAAGCAATAATAGAGACCTCAAATTTTGGAACAAACAAATAAAAAAAAGTAGTTGAAGAAAAAAAGAGTGCTTATCTGAAGATATTAAATTCACCAGGAAACCAATAATTAAAACTAGATTATAAAAGGAAAGCAGTAATAGCAAAAAGAAAAGTCTGATCCATTAAAAGGAATAGATGGGAAGGATATATGTATTAGGGGGATAGAGCATGACATACAAGGAAGGCAAGATGATGCCTACAAAATTATGAGACACCTCAACAAAATGGACAAAGATACATTGAAGTTAAACCCAGTATCAGAGGATGAATGATTACAATATTATGGAACTCTCTGGAATAGCAAAGAAGATATAAACAGAAGTCACATGACTTTCTCTACCCTGTATTATGTATTAATCGGTGTAAAAAATGATCTTATAAAAGCATATTTATCTGTCTACTTCATTTTAATCAGGAAAAACTGTTACAGAAATAGCCACATTACTTACTTTGTTATAACTGCAAGGGGAATAGTGAGTCAAATGTTTCAGAACTGGACGCTATGTGCTGGCCTTATATACCCTTTCCATGCAGTTGTGAGAAACAACTGAATGTCGACAGAACTTTAAAAAAATGACAAAGCATTGAACAATTTGAATCATTAATGATGTATATCCTGGAAATGGCTTATGCCACAAAAAAGTTATTTGAAATAAATTTTGCATTTTAAACAAATCTGCATTTTTCATGTAGTACATTTTCTTGTATCACAGGCTGTTCCCACAGAAATCAAAATATCATTTCATTTGTCATATAATATCTTTAATATGTGGTATTTTAATCAAACTCAGAGCCATTTTAGAGAAAATAAAAAATGTAGAAAAATGATCCATGCAAAGGGTAGTTGGGGGTGAGGGAATTTTCTTGAAAATCTTTGTGTCACTTCTTTGTAAGGTACTGAAATTAAAAATCAAGTTTGGTATTTATCTGACTTTTTGTTAATGTGTTACGCTGTTCAGACACACACACACACACGCACGCACGCACTTTTTTTGTCTAAAAATGCCTTTTTTGGACTCATGGAGCCTCAAAACATGTATTTCCAATGAAATCTCAGTATTGAATTTTTGGGTGGAATACAATACTTCCCCTACTTACTATACATAGTAGAGAAAACAATAAGATGAACAGGTAATGATGCTTTAACTTACCTATAAAATTTTGATGTGTATTCTTAAATACCATATATTTTGTTCTATATTTTTAAATAATCATGAATTGAACAAAACTAATGAAATTTAAAATAGAGAGTTGAGGGTTGTTACACTACATCACTATAATATTCTTACTTGAATGCGTTTCGGGAGAGTAAGAATATTATAGTGATGTAGTGTAACAACCCTCAACTCTCTATTTTAAATTATGACACATCACTGTTACTAGCTTCTAAATCTTCAAAATTAGTCACTAATGAAATTTGTTTATAATCCCGCAATTTAAATGCTCAGTGCTTCATCTGTTAGACGTGCCTCACTTAATAATTCACACACTGATATAAAATTTGCATTCCTTGGCATTAATTTGCATCGAAAACACATTACTCTTGAATGGACTTACTTTTAATGTTTGAATTGCACTTCAGTACTGTGTAAGACAAGATTTTTTAACTGAAAAGAAAATCTGATGAGTTTACATTTTGATTTTTCTACACACTATCATTTTTTTTACCTCTCTTCTACAAATTATTCTTTTGTTTTTTTTATAAATGTCTTGTCAGTCGAGATAAATGTCTGCAGATATGCTTTCATTACACATTCTCATTCACACTCACATTTAGTGGAAAAATTTTGTTGTGCATAGGTACAAGAGGGAGCCGGAACCGAAAGTCATACCTTTAAAGTGTTGGTTGCTATATGCTGGCTTAAAATTCCATACTCATTGCATTAATCATTAGAAGTGAAAGAATCAAGACTTAGTACTTTAAGAAATATAAATATTAGAGAATTCAAACCAATAACAACAAATATCTTAGAAGTGTTACAAAAAATGATTTGTCTTTAGCTGCATGTTTTAATGAGTTCTATGCTTTTCATGTAGCAAGTGTTTGTATATCTCTTATGATTTATAAGCCATAAAAATCTTATGTGTTACATTCACATGACTTTCTCTGCCTTCTAAAGCTTATTAGTGGGTATACAAATTATTCTTATGAAAGTTTATTTTCCTATCTACTTCGTTTTAATTGAGTTACACCTTTCCGGAAATAACTGCTTTATGCATTTCCTTATATATACTAAGCGAATAGCAATAGTCAAATGTTTTAGAACTGGACGCTATATGCTGGCCTTAAAATTCCATCTCTTTTCATGAAATCACGAGAAACAACTGAAAATCGACAGGACTTGAAAAGAATGGCTAAGTATTCAACAATTTGAATCATTAATAATGGGTATCTCAGAAATGGCTGATGCCACAAAACATGTTCTTGAAATAAATTGTGTGCTTTAAAGAAATCTATTTCTTATGTAGCATTCTTTTGCCTATTCCTTAATGTTTACCAGTTATACAAGATTATATAAAACTCCTTCCAAATGAAGAGGACTTCAAAGGCTTTTCTCAGAAAATTCAAAATATACATTTTATTTGTCATGTAAATATCCTTAATATATGGGATTTTAGTCCAAATCATTAGTCATTTTTTAGAAAATCAAACATTTTGAAAAATCTTCCATGTAAAGGGTAGTTTAGGGTGGGAGAATTTTCTTGAATATCTTTGTGTCACATCTTTGGTAGGTACTGAACCTCAATCAAGTGTGGTGTTTACAGACTTTTCACTTTTGTGTTATGCTGTACACAGACTTTTTTCTAAAAACACTGTTTTTTATTACTTATTCAGGGGTCCTCAAAACATGCATTTTCGGAGAAACCTTGGTATCAATTTTTTGGGTGGAATGCAATTCCTTCTCTACCTGCTAGGTACATGGTAGAGAAATTAAAAATGATAGAAACAGATGGAAATGTTGATTTACTATTACATTAGATGAAGTACAAGAAGCAATTAATTTGAGTAAAAACAATAAATCTCCAGGTTGTGATGGAATTAATATAGAAATAATTAAATATGCATCTTATGAACTAAAAATGAGAATATTAGATTTAATGAATATATGCTGCACCAAATGAATGGAAAGGAGTCCAAATATGTCCTCTATATAAAAAAAGGAGATAGAATGAATTGTGAAAGCTATTGGGATATTAGCCTCTTAAATGCATGTTATAAATTACATGCCTAATAATTTACACCATGTTATTAGATATACAACATGCTTTTAGAAAAGGCAAATCCTGCACAGATTAAAAAATCTGATGTGTTACATTCATATAACTTTCTTTGTTTATTAGTAGGCATACAAATTATTCTCATGAAAGTTTATTTTTGTATCTACTTAATTTTAATCCAGATAAACCTTTGCAGAAATAGCTAGATTACACATTTTGTTAGGATACAAAGAGAACAGTGATAGCCAAAGTTTTAAGAACTGGATGCTATATGCTGACCTTAAATTCCATACTGTTTCCATGCAATGCTAGAAACAACTGAAAATCGATGGGATTTAAAAAGAATGACAGTGTGTTGAACAAATCTAACCATTAATAATGGATAGCTCGGAAATGGCTGACACAAAAAAAGTTATTTGAAATAAATTGTGTATTTTAAACAGATCTAATTTCTTGTGTAGTACATTTTCATCTATCACATAACGTTTACCAGTCATACAAGATTATACAAATTTCCTTCCAAATAAGAGGACTTCACAGGCTGTTCTCAGAAAATTCAAAATGTACATTTTATTATTTATGTAAATATCTTTAATATATGGCATTTTAATCAAAATCATTAGAGCCATTTTTTAGAAAATCAAAAACTTCAAAAAATGCTTCATGTAAAGGGTAGTTTGGGACAGGTGGATTTTCTTGAAAATCTTTGTGCCACATCTTTGGAAGGTACTGAACCAAAATACCAAGTTTGGTATTTATCCGACTTTATTTTGAGTTATGCTGTTCACACACACAGACCTTTTTCTAAAAATGCTTTTATTTTGGATTCAGAGTGCCTCAAAACATGTTTTTCTGACGAAATCTCAGTATAGAACTTTTGGGTGGAATGCAATACCTTCTCTACCTACTACTATGTACGTGGTAGAGAAAGTAAATATATATATATATATATATATATATATATATATATATATATATATATATATATATATATATATACAAGGTGGACCATTTAAATTGATACTGTACAATATCTCCAAAACTAAGCATTGTAGAAACAAATGTCTTTAATAAAAATCAAAGTAAAGTAAATACCATTAGTCGTGTTTTGTTTGGAGGACATTATGATGGTCATTTAACGGTCAATTTAATTGTTTTTAAATGGGAACCTACATTTTGTATGCTGTTTTCTCATTAGAAAATAGTTAAAGCTGTTTTTTGTAAGGAGGAATAAAGAAACAAAATAAAAAATGTTGGTTCCCAATTACGAAACGCAACTTGGCCCTCAATTGACCATCCATGATGGCCCAACCATTCATTGTGCTCTTTGTACACAGCCATTCAGAATTTTCGTTGTCATTTATGTTGGTGTAAGAACAATTGCAAAGTGCTTTATACAAATGTTGTTTAGTTTTTCATGAGGAGTGAGAAAACAATATAAAATAGCTAGACTTCCTTAAAAAAATTAAGTTGACCCTAAAATGACCATCACAGTGTAGCGCAACTCATAGCATTTACTTTCCCCCATAATATCAAGTAACTTTTATAAAAGACATTTCTTTCTATAACACTTAATTTTGGAGATATTGTACAGCCTCAACTTAAATGGTCCATCTGTATATGTTTTTTATATATATATATATATATATATATATATATATATATATATATACTTGTGTACTCCTTTTATATGTGTGTATTCTTTTGTATATTTCTTACCACCTCACTAGTAGAGGACAGTCCCTTCCTAGAGCAATATGCTCATTGGGACCTTTTATGTAAATAAATAAATAAAATTGAAAAATGTTGTAAACTTAGTTTGCCAACCTACCTAATTTTTATAGAATACAAAAAAAACAAGCATTTGATAGAGTAAATCAGAAAATATTCTGGGAAATGTTATTGGGTACAGGAGTACCTTCACATCTTATACGAACTATACAAAGCCTTTATTAAAATAGTAGAATACAAGCAAAAATCCCAAATGGAAAGGAGAAAATGGCTGAAATTAGACAAGGAGTCTGATAAGCATATCCTCTTTCACCCACAATTTTTAATATTTATATTGATGGAATAATGAGAACCTGGTTAAATATTATTAAACACTTTATAATTGACAATGTAAATTTTACAACTCTTATATTTGTCTATTACCAAGTGATGATAGGCCGAAGTGGAAATTATGTCCAGATAGTAATTCATAAATTAAATGAGATAGCTAAACGGTATAATATGAAGATATCCACTGAAAAGACAAAAGTAGCAGCATTTTTAGGATCCCAGCCAATTTGAGCAAAAATTGCAATAGATGATAAAATAATGGAACAGATAAACACATTCAGATCCATGGATTGTAATGTAGCTAATGGAAAAAACTTTGAAAAAGATATACTGAATGCGTTTAATTATTTCTGTGAAACCATACACCAGACATTAGGAAGAAAAGTACAGAAACAGACTATTAAAATTTTATAAAGTCATGGCTCACAAATAAGAGTTATTAAAAATGGTACTGTCGTGAGTGGATCCTGGCCAGCGGGCAACAATGTCACATATTTCCAAATTTGCATTGCACACCACTTGCACATTCAGTGAAAAATATCCTTTCCTGTTCCTATAAAGCTCTGCATTTTCTCCGCCTGGGGACTGTATGCACACATGAGTACCGTCGACACAACCTAGAATACCAGGAAAACCTGCCATGTTGAAAAATAAGGCTTTCAAGTTTGTAATTTCTCTTTGGTTTTCTGGCATTTTTATGTAGTTCTGCCTTAGAAGTGCAATGAAATGAGTAACTTTTCTAATTATTCTGCAGGCAGTAGATTTATGCACACTGAAACTGTCACCCATTACTATCTGGAAGCTGCCACATGCATAAAACCTTAAACAGAGTAGTAGCTGATTTAACCCCGAAATAGCATTATTTCTTTTCATTGTTGGTTCTAAATTGTGTCCTATTTCATCAATTAAGACCATCACTAGTTGTTTAGATAACCTAAATCTTCTTTTAAATTCAATTTCGTCGTACATTTCAAATGGGTTATTTCTAGCACGAAATACACGCCGCTATAAAGGCCTAATTGCATTTTCTTCATCAGAGGATGAAGCTATTGAGGAGGATGATGATGATGATACAATATCCATACTGTGAAGAGAAACATACAAATGAAAAGTATTTGGAATACAGGTCAAGAGCTCACAATTGACGTAAAGTACTGAAATGTAGGTTCATATATACTAACCTGTAGATTAATTATTGTCAATGCACTGCAATATTTGATAATTGCCTCGCAGATATTAACCAAATCCAGAGAAATTACAAAACCAATGGAAATCGAACATGTATGACATCCGCCATATTAGCTGAAGTCAAATATCTGAGAGATATCTGGCCATTTTTGCAAGGATAAGTTATCCGGGGACTTATCAGATTGATAACCACTATCTTGCCTTTCAGAAACAGATATCTGCTTGATAGCTTATTGAAAAGATATCTGACATTCCAGAAACTGGGCCTTAGGGGATAAAACCTTGCTTGAGCCTGCTAGACAAGAGCCAGTTATTTCTATGACATAGCAGTGAGCTCATATAGCTGCTCACAGCTTTCTCTTTTAAGGATAGGTAACATAAATGTAGATAAAGCAAAATTACAGTCCACTATCCTTCCTGCAGCAGAGTCCTGTTTACCACACTCAGATAACAAAGATTATTTAACCTTTACATCAGTATTCAATCCCTTAGAATTAAAGTTAATTAGCTCACAATATTTATAGAACAATTGAACTGTTGCATTTGTAGTTTAAATGAACATTGGTTAGATAGTAATAAGTTATAATTATGTTTAACCTAAGTGATATGTATTAGCTAGCTTCTTCTGTTGAAGTAATAAAAACGACAAATTTCTTCATGGTGGAGTGGCCATTATGGTTAAACAAAACATAAATCAGAATACTTTATAATAGATATCACTCATCTGTGAAGAAAATTATGTTGAAGCTGCTGCAATACAATTACCTAATAGACTAATAGTCTAATAGTAAAATAATCATAGCTTAGTGTATATTGTCCCCCCTCAAGCAATGAAGACCAGTTCATTACAGAGCAATGATTTTTGCACAAATTTAAAAAACATGGTATATACATATTAGGGGACATTAACATAGATATTACTGTTAAGAGCAAAACAGTTAAGTTTCATAACTCTTTAAACTGCTTTAATTTTTATTGTTTGAATGACAAACCCACTAGAATTAATGTCTGCCTTGATAATATAATAAGTAATGTACATCATACACGAGTTAAAAATGGGATAATGCAATGTTGTTCCTCAGATTATGATTGCCTATGGCTCAAGCTTAATATTAAAGATTCAGTTAACATCCCAACTACAGAAATTAAAATTATTAGATTACTGACCAATAATATGTTAGACATTAAAAAATCAGTTACGTAGCATAAATTGGGACATGATAAATAAGTGTATTAATGTAAACTATGCATTCTCCGTATTTATGAACACACCAGTCTACATATTTAATAAAATCGCTCAAAAATCATAAAAAAGAAATTATCAGAAAAATCATACTTGCAAACAAACAAACAAAAAATTGGTACACTCTAAACTTAAAACAAATAAGAACATGGTTAATAATATATCACTCAATACATCATACCAATAAATGCGCTAATGCTAAAGAAACATATTTAGAATTGAAACAACATTATAGACAAGAAATCAAAGCCACTAAATGTAGATAATGATTATATTATAAAAAATTATAATTACAATTATATTTTGAAATTTAAAATTCCCGGATTTATGGAGCTGCATTACTTACATTCCCCCATTATATTTACCACTAGGTTATCTATATAATGGGAATATATATTGGACCCATCATCCTAAAAGTTAAAATTTTCTTGTATACCTCAAGCAAGATTATCTCCATTGTTCTTTCTGTTAATGTTGCCCAGCCTCCATAGCCACTTTTGTCTCACTTTATTATAAAGACATTAGCAGACAAATATTTAAAAGAAAAAAGGGGTAAACTGTATATGGCTTTTGTAGACTTAGAGAAGGCGTATGACCGAATTGAGCTACAACTTCTGTGGCATAAATTAGTGTGTAAGGGAGTAAGTCAGCAATTGGTGAATATTCTAAAAGCACTGTATTTTGAGAATACCTTCTGTGTAAGGGTGGAGACAGGCTGTGTAACAAACGAAATTCCACAAAAGAAAGGCCTTCGGCAAGGATGTAAGCTAAGTCCAGTTTTATTTAATTTATACATAGATGATGTCTTACTAGAAATTGGAAGGAATAATAACTGTGCACCAGTAATTAACAACATCCAAATTCCAGGACTTCTTTTTGCAGATGACCTAGTGGTAGGATCTATTACAGTAAGTGGTTTAAAACAATCATTACAAGCAATTGATGTATTTTGTAAAGAATGGAGGTTAAAAGTGAATCAAGAGAAAACACAGATTGTGGTTTTCAAAAAGGGGGGAAAATTAGGGAAATATGAAAAGTGGAAGGGAGAGAATAAAGATTACAGGGTAGTGCGTGACTGTATCTATTTAGGAGTAAAAATAGATGGAGGTAATAAATGGGAGAAACAAAAGAAGTTTGCATTGGCAAAAGGTAAAGGGGCAATGGCAACAATTAGAAGCTGCAAATATAAAGTACCTAATATAAATGTTAAATGGCTGGAAAAAGTTTATGAGATGGTTGTGGAGGCAAAAATGATGTATGGTATAGAAATATGGGGATTAGATAGAGGATGGGAATGTATAGATGTGGTGCACAGGATGTTTTGTAGAGAAATACTAGGGCTACCGAAGTCAATTGTAAGACAGGTAGCACAATTAGAGATGGGCAGGGTAACAACTAAGGGGAAGATAATGGAAAGAGCTTTGAAATTTTGGTTCAGAAGTTTAAATCTAGGAAAAAGTAATGTGTTAAGACAATGTATTGAATACCAAGAGAAGAGCTTAATGAATGATGGATGGGTAAGTAAATTACGGAATATTTTGGAGAAAAATGGGTTAGGAGATATATGGAGAAGGAGAGAAAATAACGTAAAACATTTTTGGAAAAAGGCAAGGAAAAGACTGGAAGATATAGAAATACAAATCATGTTCAGTGAGATTGCCGAAAAGAGCTCATTAGTTTATTATAGGCCAATGAAAAATACATGGGGTAGGGAAAAATATATAGACATAGTAAATAAAGAAGAGAGAGAATCTATTGCATGGTTAAGAACCAGAGCATGGAGGCTAAAAGGGCTAAGACAGGATACTCCTCTGAACCAATGTCCGATATGTGGTGGTAATGAAGACATTGAACACATAGTATTTAAGTGCCAAGGAACAGAAAATTGGAGAAAAGAATTTTTTAATAAGAAGTGGTTGAAGGGGGATAGAAATACACTTATAATTGAAATGATATGCAAGGACGCTAGAAGCATTGGACAGTTTTTGTGTAAAGTAAAAAATAAATGGCTTTGGACAGTGGAAAGAGAAAAGTAAGAGGTAGTGCATCTTACTTTGAATGGAAAACTATAGTGAATGTGTGATGGTTAAGTAATCAATAAATGGAAAGTGAAAAAAAAAGTGGAAATGGGACATGAAAAAAAAACAAAAAAAAAAAAAAAACTGAAAAAAAAGAGCAAGATAATTTAGTGACAAGAGATTGTAAAATGTAAATAAACTGTAGTGATTGTCTACTGAATAAGTGACCAGGGTCAAAATGCAGTAGACAATCAAATTTGTAAAACTCTTAGCACAATAAATACTATAAATACAAATACCTATGTACTTTCCCGGTTTTTTTATGTTCTCCTCTGATCTTAGATTTAAAATTCTTCTGCCTCTTATTTCATTTGGTAAGCTTTCCCACTTTTGTAAAAGGAACTCATCCCTCCACATTTTAGATCTTGTTTCATAAATATTCAACAGTCAGTCAACATATCTAGATCACAAACTGAAGTGCCATTAGGAAATATAAGTATCCCTACACAAACACAATTTTATTGGACCTATTTAACTCCAGAAAATATTCACACTGCCATTAGACAACTTAATTCTAAAACAGAAGACTTTTATGGCTTCTTAAACTTTGTTATTAAACAAATAGCTGAAGAAATTCTCTTCCCATTAAGAGTGCTTGCTAATACGATATTAGAACAAGGTGTATTTTCAGATTACTTAAAACTAGCAGTAATAGTACCTAACTTTAAGAAAGGTGACAGGACCATCCCAGATAATTACAGCCCATACCATTACTGCCAGTGTTTTCCTTAAATAAGCCCATACTGTGTACATAAGCAACTTACTACGTATTTTGAAAATAACTTCATTAATTAAGCTCCCCTCAATTTGGTTTAGACCCAAGCGTAAATGAGAACCTTAACTTTAAGTTAACCTACTATTATATTTCCTAGGCACACCTTCCCTGTCTACTGTAATAGCCAATGAAAATACAGTAGATCATATCTGTGAATACCTTGAGAATAAACTTTCTGCCAACATAACCCTACTAGAATTATGAAAAGCATTTCACAGTGTCACACCTAATTTGGATTAAAAAACTAAAGTGCTTTAACTTAACTGAGATAGTCCTCAAACTAATAGAATCATATTTAAAAAACTGATTTCAAATGGTAGAATTAAATAATTAAATGTCTGATTTCATGCCATTAACTAAAGGAATACCTCAGGGTTCAGTGCTATGACCCTTCTTACTCATTATTTATATAAATGATCTTCCCAACTATCTTCCATGTGAAATGGTCTTATATGCTGATGACACCATGCTGGTAACAACAACCACAAAATATAGAAATGCACTGCAATTTAAATAAACTCGTGGTGGATTTAGCAACTAAGTGGTTTATCTCAAACGTGTTGCAGATGTACACTACTAAAACTGAAGAACGAGTATTTCAAATAAATGTAAAGAGTTAGAATTATAAATTTATTAAACTATTAGATATTTACACTGACATGAAGCTTAACTAGGAACAGCACATAAATTATATGTGGTAAATCAGCTTGGGTCTTATTCCTGTTACGCAACATTCATCATAATGTTAGTAAAATGTTACTCATATATGCATATTATGCTTTCTTTCATTCCTGTGTAACAAACAGTATACTTCTGTAGGAGCACAAACCATCTTCAAGTGGCAAAAAAGGCAATTAGATGTATTGCTAATTTAGGTAATAACCATCCTTTTAGAATTTTTTTTCAAAAACTGAAAATTATTACTGTGACAGGGTTGTACATTTATCATTCTCTGATCTTTGTAAAAGAAAATTGATAAAAATATGCAGTATGACAGTCCATACTTAATTAGAAACACAAAGTAATTCAGCCACAGACATATCTTTTTCAAGGTCATTTAAAATACGTAATTCACAAATACCTAGTTAAGTATGTATAACAAACTTCTGGATCATATTATTTCACTACTCATTCATAAATTAAAAGCTTTTTTGGATAATTGGCTAAGAAGTATAGCATTTTATTTAATAGAAGATTTTTATGAATCCAACAATTTTCGCATAGATGAGTAGATACCCAAGTCAAATTTAGTTGAGTGTTAATTGGTATAATATCATTGTATAAATTTATTGTATTAACAGAGATATTGTAAATAGTTATATTAAAACCCTAATTATTGTAGTGAACTTACATGTATGTATTCATTTAATACATACATGTAAGCTCTCTATAATAATTGCTCAATTAGTGTACAAATTTATTATCATTGTTTATAAATTTATTATAGCAACAACTATATTGCAAATAGTATTTGTAAAACAGCTTATAGGTCAATAAATTCTGTTCTATTTTCAAAAAAAAGAAGGAAAAATGAGAGATAATATTATCAAAGGAATAAAATGTTGACTGTTAAATATTTCTGAAAGGTGTGTATTGTGATAGTGCATAAATACAGTGGATAAATTAATTTAACTTACACTTGTAATAAATAATATCTTTGTGCAAATAACATTTGCCTTGCTAATTTCTAGGTGAACTTAAGACAGCTTATAGAAAAGCGGCTTGGTTTAGAGGTTTTCCTGGACAAGCTTGGAGAGGTTTCAAAACATGAATCATACAGTAAGGCTGCTAAACAGCCACAACTGAAACCAAAGCATGCAAATGAGCTTCTGCTTGATCATGAATTCTGTCGACTTTTCAAGGCTTTAGAAGGTAAGAAAAGTTATTAATGGCCACAGATTTAGAACATAGTTTGTAGCCAGCTTGCTTCTTGCCTTACTGATATGGTTTCTTGCATTTCTATCTGTAATAATAAGACCACACCCTTCTTATTTTTCACAATTATATGAATGCATGAATATCCTATATAATAAGCAATTTTTATTGTAGAAAAGAAAAAAAATAATGGGGAGCATGTATATTTGTAAGGAACAACATTGAATACAAGAATGTTAATATCTTTGACTATATAGTAAATGATGAACATTTCGAAATGTGTATGACTGAATTGGTGAATCATATGCATATATAGGAACCCAAGTAGTAACATAAATCAACTTATTTATAGATTAAAAATAATGAAATATAATTATTATAGGTGAATTGGGGTGAAATATAAGGAAAACAAGAAATATAATTATTATAGGTGATTTAAATATTAATTTCTTAATGGAAAATGTATATAAACAAAATATAATACAACTGCTTGTAAATTATGGTATGGAAGCTGTTGTAAATACTCCGACATGAATATCAAATGGATCACAAACTGCAATTGATCAGTTAATAATAAATAGAGAAATTACTGATTATAATAAAGAAGTTACGTTGATATTGTAATGAAAAGAAGCTAGAAACAGTGATGTGTATTGAATTTATTTAAAGGTGAGTCGGAATTGTAACACTAACATCACTTAAGTTTACTCACTTAACATGTTTCGGGAAACCGTTGTTCCCATCCTCAGAAGGTTAATTCGACTGGCCCATGTTGTTGGTGTTTCCGTTTTTTGGACTGGATCCTGTGGTGGCATCTTGTGGTGGAGAAATGTACTTCCAGAGAGGATTTGGTGGCGGCAAATCAAAATTCATTAGATGTGTGTTGTGTTTTAGAATGGTGATCTTCTCCCATGCATCTAATTCGGCTGCAAATTTGGCTGGTTTGACTAATGTAATATTGGGTTTGATGTGATTAGTGATCCAAAAATGGTGTGAAACTGCAGATTTGTCCATTTGTTTGTATTTAATACATCTCATGTGGTCCTTTAGCCTAGTTTCTAGGTTTCTTTTTGTCTTACCTATGTATACTTTATTGCAATCTGAACAATTGATTTTATAGATTCCAGCTTTTTTGTCTTGTGGAATGGGGTCTTTTAACTTGTTACAAAGTAATTTCTCTATGTTAAATTTGTTCTGTGGAGCTAGGCTGATGTTATGTTTCATGAAAATATTCTTAAATTTGTGAAAAGTTCCTGGGTGGTATGTGAATTTCTTGAACTTTAAGATAAAGAGCTAAAGTTGCTGTAAGATAGGGTGACTTTGGCACAAATTTCTTTTTTAAATTTCCCACCTATTCGTAAAGAAAACACAAAGTTATGTCGGCTCAGAAGGCTGATGTCAGTGGGAAGTTTAGAAGAATAAATATGTGCTGGAATCACTCTATCTTACGATGCTTGTTACTTTATGTGTGTTATAGCCTTTTGGAGGATTTTGGAACAAAATTATTTTTAAAACTTAATAGTAGCACAGAAATTACAGGAAGTTAGTGGTTTTTGTAGTCAGCCCCAAGTTCTAAATATCTCAGATTTCTCTTTGCTTTAGAAGGCTCTTGTAATAGCCATTTAAAATGTTCATGTTCATGGGTTTTTTTTTTTTAGTAAAAAACAAGAAAAGTTTCTCCTCCAAATCATCTCTGTTCTTATGCCATAATTGAGGACATCATCCAAATAAAGGTCCATGCACATATATGACCTTTCTCCGATGATCACAAGTTGTCCTCCGTGGTGTAGTGGTTATGCTAGCCTCTAGTTCCTGAGGTTGCAGGTACAAACCCAGCAGAGGGCAATGGATTTTTTCAGGCGTAAAAATCCTTAGCATGGCTTCCTTCAGAAGGGAAGTAAAGCGGGCGGTCCCATGTTGTACATTTACGACACATAAAAGAACCTCAAGCCTGATAAAGAGACCTCTGAGCAAAATTACCAGTCTTTCGCGTCCAATATAGAATGGGATGCTAAGGGCCATAGCAGTTAAACAGCATCCATAAATAAAAGAAAAAACTCAACTCCGATGATCACAAGATTCAGAAGCGAACTTCCCTTAGTATCTTGTCTAAAACTTTTATAAATCTAGACCCATTAGATTCAACAGTAGAGGGCATTGTCTGTTTACATCACGTAATAGAGTGCACCTCCTGCTGCATCAAGTGTTGACATTCAAGTGTGTGTAGCAGTCAGTAGTAGTATTGTTTTACAGCAGTTTTTACCAGAAAATTAGTAATTAATGCATGTACACTGTTTGCACCAGTAAGGTAAAGTGAATAATGTCAGAAAACAGGTAGGAAAAAAGTGTGAACAAAAACAAATGAAAAGCAGTAGAAAGCAAAATTTGTAGAAATAGTGGAAACTCATATATGGCTGCTCAAGATAAGCACAATGTAGCGAAAGCTTTTGCACCTGTAATAAAATGTTCAGAGAACTGTGCATGTGTAATTTCCAAGTATGATCAACATTCTATTTTCAAAAATTTCTGGGATATGGGTGTAAAAGTGGAACAAGATCATTTCCTCACTTCATGCCTCAAGATGGTTAATCATAAAACTAAGTCTATCCAGTCAGCAACAAATCAAGAACTTCTATGGAAATTCAGCATATACATTAGCGGCAGAATGAAACAGGATGTTGGTCAGAGTTTTCCCATAAGACTTTTGGAAATCTGAGTAAAAATAATTCGCATTTTGCAAAACAAACTGGTTTCAGGCAATGTCCTTGATGATAGGAGGGGGTATACATTCAAATCGACTCCACAAAATTAATCATAGTATATGGGAATTGGCTTGGAACACTTAAACAGTATACCTCACAAAACTCCACATTACTCACATTCTAAAACAAGGTTAAAATATTTTGAGAGTTCTGATTTGACAGCGAAGAAGTTCAACATATTGTTGAAAGAATTCTTTCAATCAAGGATTAGTAGTGTATTGAATTTCACTTGTAAGAGATACCACAAATTTTTTTGAGAAAAATGTGACTTTACTCTACATCCTCCTCATACAGATGTCTGTAATTATTGCACAAAATATGAACTACTCCTAAAAACAAACAAAATACACTCTTGTTAGATGGAATATCTAGAACATAGACAAAATGTCAAAGCATATCAAGCTCTGAGAAATAAAAATATAAGAGCAAAATGGAAAATTCTGACACAGTGTGCATAGAATTCAATTTTGCACAAAATATCCCACTTCCAAAATTAAATTGCACAAGCCAGTTTTATAGGTGCCTCATGTGGCTGTATATTTTCAATGTACATGTACACTGCTTTGATTCTATTAGCTACATGTATTTGTTCATAGAGATGGAAGGGTTAAAAAATCCTGATGCAATTATTTCGTTCGTGTACCACACTCTAATGGAACTCATTCACAAATGTCCATTCAAAAATATTATATTGTTTTCTGATGCTTCAGGAGGAAAAAACTAGAATATGAAGTTCTTAACATTTTGTTCATGGCTTTTGAAAGTTCACAGTGTTAACATCCATTTTATTTTCCCTATAAGGTCAAAGCTATGGTCAGTATGACAGGAATTTTGGGATTTGCTCAAAAATTTTGAAGAAAATGCCTACAATACAAACAGTAATGGAATATATGCAAGGAGTTTCATATTGCTACCAGAATCCACAGCCATTCCACGTATTTTGGGGCACTTCGATATTAAAGGAACGGTCTGCAGTTCTGTTTCCTTTGTTTCTCAGGAAACCTACCACAAAACGAGTGCTCTTCCAGATACAAAAATATCAGCAGTTACTTTACAGTCAATCTGAAACTGTCTCAACTTCAGTCATATATTTGCCATCTTTCATTTCCTTCAATATTTGGAAGACTGAAATGGAAATACATGAACTGAAGAAAAATGTGATTCTACCTCAAATGAAGCCAGTTCCTTTGAATCCCTGCAAGGAGAAGGATGTTAGACATCTTTTTCCATTTTTAGATGAAGTCAAGGATTGGTTCGAAAATATTTTTGAAAAAGTCCGAATATCCTCCTACATTTCTTCAGATGATGAATAATAGGAAGAAAAGGATAGGGAAGGAAAAATATCATCAGTATGACTGACTTAAGAATAATTAGTATGTATTTTAATTTAATGTGTATTAGCAGTGTGTATAATAATTTTGTTTCCATTGCAATACATTTTTCTGTTGATCATTTCTAAATTGACAAAATGATTAAATATAGTAGGTGTCCTAAAAATTATTTATATTATATCAAACTTTACTTCCCACAATATTTAAAACCTTAAAATAATGGAAAAATGTGTAATTGATGGAATAAGGGCTTATATTAGGGCCCATATGTTTCAATTTATAATATATATAGAAATTATTATTCTATTTTCTGTTGTTAACTTTATTTTAGACTATATTGGGAATAAAACCACACTTCTGGATATTATTTGCACTGTCAGTTTGAAGAGTATTAAATGATAGAAGCATTCAAACTGGTTTACTGCACAACTACATGTTTTGGTATTAGCTCTTGTTTGGGTGAACTCTTCAAATGCATTATTTTCCTTTTAAGGATATCATCATTTAAATGTACCTCCTCTTTCCTTAGATCACTTCTCAGTTTACCAGCACTGATGATACCATAACCTGATAGTTTCCCTAGAATTAATAAAAATTCCCATGCGCAAACTTTTAAGAATCCTGTCAGTTACACAAAATATGAAACATCTCACTTGACATCCCAAGCATTCAGCATGCAATAACAGCTATCCATTCTCTGAGAGCAGAATGTTTTTGCAAATCCACAAATACTTCATGTCAATTACCTGAGCTGCAACCAGCACACATTCTAGATAGGTGTTCAACAGGTACTGTGGAGTAAGAAGGTACAGCTTTAACAGTGTTTCCACAATAACACTTGAACACCACAGGTCCCATGGTCTGGTGTTTCAGTTTAGAGATTAATAAGAGAAGGATTAAGATTAGGTGGATAAAGGCAAGTGTAGGAAAGTTGAAAAGATTAAGTCATTATTATGTGGGGAGGAGCAGGGAAGACAATACCAAGCATGTAGTAGTATTCTAATGTAAAGAAATTGAATGAAAGAAAGAAGGAATAACTTAATTAATATGAAATGGAGAAATATGTACAAAATAGCAGCAGTTAGGGATATGCAATACTTTAAGTCAGTTCCTGTACAGAGTAAAAAAAGTATAATAAGATCAGTTGAAAGGAAAACAGAAGGGCCATGAGGCCTAGAGTCATTCTTAAAGTATAATTTCAGCTTACTGGCAACATAGAAAATGCATATGCAGAACTGTAAATATGTACATTACTTGGAAATAAATTAAACACTAATAGAGCCAACATATTTTGTATGGATGGTGCTTCATCTTTACTATGGTTGTTAACTAGCAGGTATTTTGTAAACTAGTGAATAATGGTACAAGTGAAAAAGTTTTGATGCTAAGTACAGATTATATTGCAAATGATTTAATTAAACAACAGGTATGATGGTGAAGGCTGTAACTCCAAAACCACAAGGAGAATTGGAAAATGGCACTTCAGAGCTTTCATTATCTGCAACAGAAAATAGCCTTGTGCAACAGTACAAGGATTTAATAAGAGAACAGGATCGCAGACTGCAAGAATTATCACAAACAACAGAAATGCTGAAAAATGAGAAAACAACATTATTAGTAAGTGAGAAGCCAAATGCTGTATTGGAAAGTTGAATAAGACATGAAAAATTTAAGGCCATGACAGGGCATCAACCATGGATCATATAAGTACTTACAGGATTTTAAGTCCCTTTAAGATATAATGTCTTAGAGTCTTTGAGATTATCTCAAAGGTATCATGAGATACATGAATCAAACAAGAGAGAACTGTAATACATCTCATGTGTCTCATCCTGCTCTTAGCAGGAGAACATTGGCACAAAAAGCTGAAGATCCATGGCTCATGTCCTGGCTGTGGTATCAATATTTCATCCAAAACAAATGTTTTCCAGAATGCTTAAAACTGTGAAATATAGTATTAATATACAAGAAAGGTAGTAAGAAATAACCAAACAACCTGTAAGCACAGTCTACTATATACACTCATGAAAGCTCCATATTTACAGGAAATGCATCAGTTTGATTCTAGCACTCCTGGTGGCTAGCTACTAGCATCATCTCAGCATACAACAAAATTTACTTGCATTGTTGTGTTCCTTTGGAAAAATAAACACCTTCCTACCATTATTGAAACATTATAGAGCATATTTAATTTAATTAAGTATAATAAATTCTGCAATAACATGAAGACACAAGAAATTATAGTAATAATTATTATTTTCAGGTGTGTAGGCAAACTGTGAACAGTTGTTTTGATTCAGAAATTGTATCAATCACAACTGAGTCATTAATATTTGTATTGTTACATCTAAATGTAGGTAGAATGCCTTAGGAACTCATCTTACTGGATGTTTTAGAAAGAAGGATAATCCTGGCCTCTTTTTCTTACTGTTAGTACAATTTATAGCATTATAAATGTCTCCTCCTTGTCTCATATTATTATACTTAATGAACATTTCACATAATTACATCTATTTTTCTTTCAAACAACAAATTAACACAGCTGGGGGGGGGGGGGACAACTCAAGCTTTGTGATGACTGTATCACAGTAAACTGTGCTGTAAGTCTAACTCCCATGGTCTCTTAAGATACTAGAAGTTATGCTATACAGAGTATTTCGGGACCTCTGCGACAAACTCTGAGGAATGATAGATCTCGCAGAGAGGAACACTTTTTTGTCAAGCAACCACCATCCCCCAATGCATTGTTATGGAGTTATTCATCCCTGTTTGAAGCGTATCCGGCAGGATAGGTTTGAGAGGCACAGCCAGTACACTTTGACTCTCTGTTTGTTTACAGCCACTGAATCAAGTGACATCGCCTCTTTCTTGTCCCTTACATCTGGTTAGGTTTGGTAGGTCTGAGACGCACAGCCCAATTTAACTAAAACGGGGTGGAAAAATGAAAGGTCCCAGCAGATGATCACCAATGGTTCCAGCCCAGATGTTTATGGAATACTTTGTTTGTGATGTCTAACGAACACTGCATGAGGGTTCTCAACATCCCAGATGTGGCTGTTCTTACTGTTAAAGTATCCATCTCATGTGAAGCATACCTCATCGGTAAACAAGACATGTGCGGGAAATGTAGGATCTGCTATACTTGATTGCAGAAGCCACTGGACAAACTGAACACAAGGTGCAAAGTTGTTCGGCCCCAGTCCCTATGCTTTCTGGAGGTGGTATACGTGGAGCTGTTGTTCACAAACACTGAGTTAAATTGGGCTGTGCATCTCAGACCTACCAAACCTAACTAGATGTAAGGGACAAGAAAGAAGCGATGTCACTTAATTCAATGGTTGTAAACAAACAAAGAGTCAAAGTGTACTGGCTGTGCCTCTCAAACCTATCCTACCAGATACACTCAAACAGAGTGAATAACTCCATAACAATGTATCAGAGGGTGGTGATTCCTTGACAAAAAATGTTCCCCTCTGCGAGATCTATTGTTCTTCAGAGTTTGTCACAGAGGTCCTGAAACATCCTGTATAAACAGCTTATGTAATATCACAACAGCTTAGTTCTAGCCAGGTAAATCTACAGTAAAGGCTGTTGAATATGTCATGCAACAGAACATCTAAGAAGTAGAGATTTTGTTGTTAGATTTTCTTTGAATTATCAAAAGCACATATATCCTATGAAATACCTTTATTAAAGTTGAAATGCTGGGGAAACATATAATATCAGTGTGAAAATGAAATAACAAGTGTCTTTATTTGAATGCTCCTAGGATCTACTGTGGGATTCCTTTTTGGTTTTATTGCCATAGAAGATCATGCTAGTTCACAACAATTTGAAGTTAATCCTGAGTTTGAAGGTGGTGATAAAGGGAGTAGCATAGAAATTTGGAGAAGACATCAGGAAAATAAAAAGACAAAATGAAAGAGGAAATGAGAGTGTTAATGAAAGACAAAAGGAAGAAAATGAAAGACCAAATTAAGGACATGAAAGATAAAATAAATGAAACTAAGATGGAATGGAAGAGAAATTTGCCAGTATGCATGACAAACTTTCCAGCACAGAAAACAAGATCTTTTGTATGAATAAAGACCTAAAATACCATGAGAATTTGGAAGTGAAATTTGCAGGTATGGAAAACCAGCTTACCGGCATAGAAGACAAGATCATTGGCATGGAGGAAGAATTAGAACGTCTTCGCGGGTGCAATGAAAACTTGGAGGAGAGCAAGACAATCAGCTTCAAGTGCTTCAGTACACTGGAAACTCCAAAATCTGCACTCTGCAGAATGCTGATTTCAGTGTGTTGGCCTCCAGCTTGCATAAGACTGCTGATCCTCTGTCAGACAGTTAACTACCTTTTTGTCTTCTGAGCTTGGCCATTTTGTCACTGCGTGTACTTTCTGGATCTAATGGCTACTAATGAAGGAAAATTTATACAACGAAGAATAGTTGATTTCTTTGCAACAGAGCAGGTGCTTGTTGGCATCTGTGCAACACCTGGCTCAGGCTCTTCAGATGATCCTTAAAAATCTTGCCTCAAATGGCGTCATCCAGGTACAGCAGTTGGTCAGTCACCTCATCACTGGCTCCATTAGGCGCTGCAAAGTAGCTGGTGCATTGCAGGTGCCAAAGGGCATAACCGTGAACTGCCATTGCCCCTGGCCTGTTGAGGATCCATCTTTTTCTTGTTTTGAGGTCCAGCTCCACTTGCCAGTATCCTGACTTCAGATCTAAGGTCAAAAATCACAGGACAACAGCAAGGTGTTCAATGTGTGAGGTAAGGGGAAACAGTCCTTTTTGGCAATAGTGTTTGGCTTCCTGTCATCCACATAGAAGCATAAATCCTTATTTCCCCTCTTCACAGCAAGGACTAAGAACTTTCTAACTCTTTGATGTTTCTCTTGCATCTCATGTCTTCTAGCATGTGCTGCAGCTCTGTTTTCATAGTGGGATGTGTTTAGGTTGCTGTCAGGTAGTTTGAGTGTTTCCAGTGTCTTTATGATGGAGGACACAGTACCTACTCCCGTAATCACTGTCCCTGTGGCTGAAGACAAGCTGGTATTGCCTGACCAGGTGCCACACAACCTTCATTTGCAATGCAATCACATGGTCAGCCGCTTTTCCTATCAGATTATCTAATTGGTACTGGAAAGTTAGGGTTCATCACAGGCAAGATGCTTACAGCAGGCTTGCACCTTCACAAACTTTATCAACTGGATGTCTTGGCCTGTGTTTGTCACATTTAACTCATGCATGGGTACTGCTTCTTAGGACAGTAATAGCACCCTGGCAATACCAAGTCCATACATGGGTGACCACTGACCTATTATCAAATTTCTAGAATACTACACTTCCATTACCACCTCACTTCTTGCAGGTACCAGGAGCACCTTAAAGAAACCTGGATATTCACAGGCCTCCAGTGCATTACTTTGTCTTGTTCAAGTCACAGGGCGGCTGTTGATGGCTGCCTTGTAGTTGCTCAAGGTGTCCATCCAAGGTATCGCATCTTCAGCCACCTTCGCAGCAAACACCTCTAACCTGATAATATTCTGCCATAGGATCAACTTCAATATTCTGGTACTATCAGAAGCTGGTAAGGTCTGCTCAATTTTATTGGCTGCAGACTCCTCAACATGTCAGGTTTCATGATAGTCACAGTAGCTCAACTAATACACCAACTTCCCCAGCACCCAGTCCATCTAAAAAAGAGTTGTCAATTGTACTCAGGCTGCCCAGGTTCGCTCAGGATGGTGGTGACAGTGCCAAGATGCTCCTTACCAGGGCACCCTTTGCTTTTTTTCCAATCACTTGCCAGTGTGGCAGGAATAGTCTTTCACTAAGTATACTGCTTCACCACACCCATAAAACACACCACGCAATGGTCCATGGAGACGTCCTCTTTTGATCTATCATCATTGCAGCAGATACTCTCTATCTTGGAAGAAATCAATATGACTCAGCTAGGCTCCCTCCATCCTTAACATGGGTGTCAGCATCTTATGGTTGTCTTGTACTTGCTGAGGGGAGTACTCAGGCGCTGTCTTATCTCTCATTCATGTATCCCATGCAGCCAGTGACTGGGAAGAGGATGAAGGCCTTGTTCAAAAGTTGTTCCACAGGCAGAGTGAACTCCTAGAGCATCTTTCTTGGTGGCTGCTGCCTCGATTTAACTTGGGTGTAATATTCTGCAATCAACCAATGGTTCCTGAAGGAGTTCTCAAGCACCTCACAGATATTGGTGCTGCTAATGTTGGAGCCACACTGAGGACTGCTGCTCTCCCCTTAACACTGGCTACCAAGTGTGCAGCTGTTTCCTTTCATGACAAGTTACTGTGTGCTACTGCAGTGAACACTTGTCTGTAAAAGATTTCCAAAGTAGATTTATATTTGGGCAGATTGATATGTACTGTCACATATGTTTAGCATCTTGGTGTGTGTATCTTCATATCCTGAAATGCACTGTCAACCACTTCTTCATGTACATTCAACCCTGTGAAATTGTTGTCCTCTTTCTTCTCATGTTCTCAACTCACCCACAGGGACCTCAAGAGCATTAATGTGCTTGCCAAGTCCCAGCCAGATTGATGTCCCTTAACAAAACTGCATAAATGGCTGTTAGGATCAACATACTACCCTCATTACTGCCAGAGAGGATCTATAAACAAAATCACCTAACAGTCTAAGAAAACTTGAAATATTTAAAAAGTGTATTTTATTCATATGAAACCTTTTAATGAAATATTTTTCCATTTTGTTGAATGGATTTATTAATTTCCAACATGTATACAATTACAAATAGGTGCATACAACACACCTAAAACCTATGACAGCTGAAACTTGTCTCTCTCATACCTTAACCCCCAGACTATATCTAAACCATATCTCCATTTTCAAAACTGTAAGTACATTCTTGCTCCTTATTCAATTATCCATTACCCTTCCTAAACTTGCACCTTTCATAAAAACTTTCTCTACTTTTATATCTGCCTTCATTCCATTGCTACTATATCTTGCAAATTATCTCAGTTTTTGTCTCATACACCAGCTTTTAATCACTTTGCACGCTATTTGACAATGAAAAATATAATTTGATCTCCCAAACAGAATACATCTTTCTATACAATCATTTAATAATTCTTTTAGAAGTAATGCTCCTGACCACATCCATGCAAGGCCTACTCTTCTAAATTAATCACAAATATATACACTGCCAGTCAAAAGTTTCCGGACACCCAGTGAAAGTAATGCAATTCAGCATTTAGCTTGAATTGTTAATTATTCTATGTAAGTACAAGTAACACAAAAATCACTGTTTAGAATGCAATATTAATTAAAGAAGCGCGTATAATAATACATTTTGAAAATTTACAAAACAGTCTCACAGTGGGTGTTTCTACCTGCCCCGTCATCATCCAGGCATGCCGTACCACCGATTATTTAACCTGGGTCCATCCCATCCTAATCCACAGGTGAGATAGAGCACCCAGCAGATCTAGCCACACTCCAACAACAGCATATTTCTGGTCTGAAATAGAGGCTGTCTTAACAGCAGAGAGCAGTTCAACTCATACCAAATGACTTGCAGTTTTCAGCCAGTAGATATATATTTGGCTGAGACAAAGCAAAATCAGTCTGCAAGAGTCGTCAGTTATAATGAAATTAAAAATCTACTGCTAGTTTCAGAGAGAAACAAACATCTATGTTAGCATATAATCATGTGATTAAAATTTTTTATGTGAGATAATCAAGCACTAAAGTTACAGAAAAACAAATTCAGCAAAATGCATAACTCTGTCATTTAGGCGTTAAAATTACAGAACAAAATTACAAAACAGCGACAGCACCTTTATCAAATTACAAAGTATTAAAAAATTCAAACTAATAAAATCGCTTATCTCGGAAATGACTCATGCCAGAAAGAAAGGCATAACTCGATCACTTATTTCTTAGAATAAATCCATTGGAACAAAATGAAAATGAAATAAAAGTCATGATTATCACATTAAACTTTAATGAGACAACAAAACAAGTCAAGATTTTTGCTTTTTTATGTTTACTATCCTATTAGTTTTGCTTAAATTACCTCTGTATTACACTTACTACCCCCAATGTCCAGAAACTTTTGCCCGGCAGTGTACGCACATCTCCTGCCCTCGGTTTCTTTTGACTGATTATAGAAATCTGAATAACTTTGTGCTCAAAACTACCCCAGATTTCTTTCTTCTTTATATCTCCTACCTTCTCACTTCTTTCTAGAATCCACTATAATTGTTTATACTTAATAGTCAAATATTCCCCATACCATTCACTTCTAGCAGTTTTCCCACCTCCTCAAACCAACTCTCTCTTCCCATTACATATCTTTGGGACATTAGGCATTCTTTTAGTGTATTGCTTTCATCTAATTTTAAACATTTGCATGAATGTTTCAAAATTACCTCCACTATTATACCTTTCCTCCCTATTCTTCCTACTACTACCAATCTTACCCTTATTCACTGAACTCTTGTTCACTCGGTATTGTTTTGGTCCATGTTTCTGTGCACACATAGGTAAATGATGAAGGCAGTAGAGAAAGGAAGCTGCCTCCAGAAATCAAAAACAGTGCACCATATATTCTCTTTTTTCTTTCTTCTTCTTCCTTCCTTTCTTTCTTTCTTTCTTTCTTCTTCTTCTTCTTCTTCTTCTTCTTCTTCTTCTTCTTCTTCTTCTTCTTCTTCTTTTGTGGAAAAAGGTGGTCAGATACCCACAGTTCTTTAAACAGACAGGACATGCCCAATTAATTCTGGATGTCTGTTCATCTTATGAACTGTTAATGAAAGGTTGCATAAGCTTGCATAGCAGCATTGGCAGCAGCAGTGGCAATGGTAACAGTTTTATATAATTCAGTATAACCTAATGTTTATTAAGTCTAGCCTAAATTTACCCTATCTTATAGTTGTTCCATTTCATACAGCATTCTCATTATAAGACATTCTTTCATTTCTGTTAAAACATATATTCATTATTCAGTTCCCTGTTTTCCTTTTTTTTTTTGTGTTTGTGTGTTTAATTTTATAAATTTAGGATAAGATAAGATGTTCATCTTTATACCGTTTTATGACAATTGATTTCTCAAACATTACTAATACATAATTAATGGTTATTGTTTACAAACAAAATAAGGCTTATCATATATATGCACATCAATAATTACAAATATAGAAGAGTTTTTATGTTTTACATGCAGATACTGACAATATGTATACCTATCAAATATGGATCTTTATTTATAAATTTTACATTGTAACTCTTTGTTTATGCCTATTGTCATACATTACATATCCATTGTAAGCTGTCCGATCTTGATTTCCCAAACTAGCAGAATTGTCACAGCCTCCGGGAAGCAGTATAGTCAGCATGACGCAGTTGCAATGTGTATTAGTATCACAGTGTTTTCTAATGCAATAAAATTGTCTGCTTGATTTGTAATACAGATAAAGAGGTAATTTAATTTACAAAGTGGGCATAGATGTGTTAGGCAAAGAATGTGGAAACCCATCCACCAACACAAATATTGTTCCATAAAATATTAAAATATCCAAGAATTGTTGCTGAAAAGTATGAAAGGACAGGTTAGGAACTGAAAGTTCAAATTCTGGGAAAAAATTAATCCACCAAAAGAAGAAGTTAAAAAGTGAAATTGGATGACTGACAAGACTATTTGAGGAAGGTTACATAATTATGAACATGGTAAGGAAATTCACTACCCTGAAAACTCATTCTTAATCTCCCACCCATCAGCAGAGTTATGATTGACAATTGTACATAAATAACGAAAATAAATCCACAACCAATGCCAAAAAATATGTTGCCTGATGAAATAATAATGTTAACACATGACTATTTAATGAATCCCATTCCAAAAATGAACTTCTCAAAACAGCCTAAGTGTTACAAACTGAAGCTAATGTTCACAGTTGACTGAGACAATACATTTACAGTTATGATTTTAACCCCATAAAACTCATTTGAAATATAATGAAACATAAAATAGTGAAAAGGGTGTAAAGCTGTGTTCATTGAATCAGCTTAAGCAACTGACAAACCAGTACATGCATGCTCTAAGGATTGAAGATAGGGAGAAACAGTATATATAAAGTTAAGCGCTTTGAGAAAGAACATTGGTTAAAGCAGAGGCCAAAATCAGAACTCTGTAATGTCATTAGGAATACTGTACTGCACAACAGTAGGTGAGTTCAGAGGGAGGGGGAAGTAGATGAAGCAGCTTTGATATGTAATGCAGCACTAAGAATATCTATAGAGAAATGAGTAGGTTATGGTGTGTGAATTTATTTTACCAAACCAGCAAGATCTACACAAGTATCACAGGTAGCTATTTTTAATTGCGAATAAAGATGTTCATCAGAAATGCAACACCTTTTATTTGATTTCACTGTTTCTAGTTTTGAAAAAACTGTTCACATATACATGTTGAGCCTAACATGGCTTCAATATTGATAGCAAACGATCTAAGGCATGCACAGTCTGAAATTGGTAGATTTTTAAAAATGTCTATGCCAATTAGACCTTGACACTTGCTTTTCAGAAACATGTCAGTCTGTAAGTCTGCAACTTCCCGTTGCAATTCTGGTCTAACTTTCATTATGTCTGCTGTGAAAACATTTGCAAACACTCTGAAGTCATTTTCCATTGTTTGGCAATCTATAAATCTTTTTTCTTGAAATTCTCTTTTAGTTCTTCCAAGATATTAATATATTTATTTATTTGTTCTTCAGGAATATTTGTTTGAGACTGCAGACATACAAAATGATGGAGCTGTCTCTCCTTTAGGTTTGATTTCCATACTTCAGTCATAACAACAAATGATCTGACCTTATCATACATATTAACAATGTTTTGATTATGTCCTGGCATACTTATGCTTAGCTTATTTAAGTGCTCTGAAAAATCAGTAGAATATGCTAAATCATTCACCCAATGTTCCAACTGGTGCTTGAAATGGAATGAACATTTCCCATCTTACTGTAGATTCAGGTATTGTTCTCTGTAATTATAAGGACTGTCTCCCTCAAATAATTTGTAACCCCCATTACCAGATTGCTATTTAAGGAAATGTGTTTACAACCAGGGGCAGAAAACTTGGTCAAAAACATTCGAGGCATTCTCGAAGAAAAAAGTATAGAGCAGGTAGCTTATAATTTAACTCATACCTTTATAGCTCAACAACAGTCTGCATTTTTGTCCTAACAAAAGGAGATTCGAGACCTAAAAAAATGTATTGTAAGTTGTGATTATTTGGAAAACAATGCCTTTGTCATACAAGATTTGGTTTGGGGGGGGATACATTAGAACAATAATCAGACATTGGGTGCTTTACAAATGGGAAAAGAAAAATGGAAGAGGGAGGAAAACAAATGATGAAGGAGTACTTGTGGTTGCTGGCAATACTGGCTGTACTACTGATCATTGAAGGAGTATAATTAAACCCGAGACCTGAAGAAATGACACAGATAATGACAATGCTAAAAGTAATTTCAAGAGCATATAGTGGACCTGAAGAAAATAGTAAAGAGCATAGAATTAAATATTGACAGAAAGATAAAAGAAATGAAAGGAATGCTGTACACTATGACTAAGGAAGTGCATGAGGAACTATGCACCTGCAGAGAAAGATTGAATAAGTTGGAAAAGAAAATGGAAATGTAGACAAGAAGATATAATATAGCGATATTTGGGGCGGAAGAAATACTTAAAAAGGAATGGATATAAAATTGGCAGGCTGGGAAATTGTAATGTGTTTTAGAATTGGAAGAAGGATAATAAAGTCAGACCTATAGTAGTAAAATTTACAAACAACAAAATCAAATGGGAAAATGGAAGGAAATAGAAAGAAATGAGAATTTTTGTGGAGCGGAACTACAGAAAAGAAGATAGAGAGATTAGATTATTATTAGCAAAAATTAACCAAGTCAGACAAGAAGGCAAAATATCTGTTGTAAGAGGACTAGAATTATGGATAGATGAAAGGAAACAGGACATGGGTCAGCAACAAATTCCAGATAAACTAACTGAAAGGAATGCGGATTCAGCAGAGAAAACTAAAACAGCAACAGAGACAGATGTGACCATGGAAACACAAGTTGGACACATGCTAGGAGAGGGGACTGGAGGGGAACAGCAACCTGCATGATGTCACCAAGAAGATATGTCACACCAAGCAAATGGGAAAAACAAGAGGTGATGATCTAGGCAGCTGCTGAGTGGGAGAAACATGCTGGGGGAGCGGACTCTAAGTGGTGTCAACCCCGGAAGGAAGCATTTTGGAATTGGAGGAGGAGAAAGAGGATGCAGCGATGCATGATAGGAGAACGAAATACAGAGCAAAGTTAAAGAAATACAGAGGGGAAAGAAGTGATTCAAGATAGGGATTAGACTTGAAGGTGGTGGTGTTTAATGTAGAAGGGTTAAGATTGAAAGTGCTAAATGGTGAAGTATTTGAAGTGCTAAAGCTAGGGGACGTGATAGCAGTGGTGGAAACATGGTTGAACAAAAGTGAGAAGATAGGTGTAATAGGATATGATTATATAGGTGATCATGGTAAAAGGAAAAGTAAAAGAGGGAAGGTCTCCCATGGCATTGGAGTGTTTATTAACAAGAGCAGTGGAATAAGTGTGTGTAAAGTGTTGAATATAGAAGAAGGCCAAGTAATGTGGCTAAAGATAAATAGGGTAAAAGAGGTGAAAATTTGTATAGGGTTAGGTATAGTTCATAACCCACCAGAATCATCAGAGTTTTATAATGACAATTTATATACAAAACTGAATGATAGTTTGGAAGAATTAAGAAGAGAAAATCCTAATATAGAGTTTATTGTAACAGGTGATTTCAATTTCAGAGTGTCAGAATATAATATAAGAGGTTTAAATAGAGAAAATGGATGTACTTGGGGAAAAAAATGATGAAAAGGAAAGGAAAAGTAAAGATAAAGTAATAAGTACAGAAAGTAAAAAACTGATTGAATTTTGCGAACAGAATAATTTAATAATGTGTAATGGGACCAAGGGGGAGGATCATTGGGGACAGTTCACATTTGTAAATATAGCTGGCCAGAGTGTAATTGACTATATGCTATGCAGCACAGGGATTGATGAGGTGATGGAAGATTTCAAAATCATGAACATAATAACAAATGGTGGTCATTTTCCGCTAAAAATGAAAATAAGACTAGGGCTAAGTTACAAGGAAGATGAAATAATAGCACTAAAACAAATCAGAAGTTATAATTGGAAAGAGGAGTATGCAGATCAATTTTAGAGCAATTTAATTTCAAAATGTAGGGAATTAAGAAAATTCGGTATTACAGAAGCATTACAGTCTGGAAGGATAGAGGGAGCATTGGAAGGATTAGATTCAATGGTTAAGCGGGCAGGAAGTAGGATGGAAGTGAACCCTAAAGTAAATGGAAAAACAGTGGAGTTGGTATGATAAAGAGTGTATAAAGGCTAAGAAAGAAGTATTCAAAGAGCTGTCTAGATGGAGAAGGTCAGATTAGGAGGATGATAGGCAGATTTTCCAATTAATTAAAAGAGGCTATAAATGCTTACCAGATGAGAAAAAGAAGGAATGGGAGAAAAGATTAAGGAGGCAGTCAGAGGTAAAGATATAAATATATATGGTCAGTTGTTAAGAATATTTCTAGGAAGCAGATAGATAATAAGATAGCACCAAGGGAATGGGAATTTTATTATAAAGGCTTATTGGGGGGGGGGAGGAAGAATTCAAGGAAGTGAAGCATATTTGGGAAATTTTGTGAATAGAGTGGATTACTTAGAAAAAGAGATTACAATTAGAGAGGTATAGTATGAGATAAACCGAAACAGAAGAAGGCTATAGGGGTTGATAGAATTCCAGGGGAATTTTGAAAAACATTTGGAGAAATAGGAGGAGGCATAAAGCTGTTAACAGAGTTATTTAACGGATTTAAAGAGAAGAAAGTGATACCTGAGAGTTGGAAAGTGAGCTTTATTGTACCATTATATAGAGGGAAAGGCGATACAAATAATCCAGGCAACTACAGAGGAATTAGTTTATTATCCATATTAGGTAAAATATACACTGGTGTATTAGCTAGAAGAGTATACAAGTGTACAGAGATGGAAGGTAAGCTATCAGAATACCAAACAGGTTTTAGGAGAGGAAGAAGAACAATAGATAACATAATGATAATTCACACTATAGTGAACAAGTACCTAAGAAATAAAAGCGGTAAGGTATTTTTTTTTTTTTTTTTTGTAGGCTTCAAGAAGGCTTTTGACACTATAAACAAGGACTCTTTGACATACAAATTGAGGAATAAAGGAGTAAGTACTTCATTTATTGAGGGGATACAAAAATTGCAGAAAGGAAATAAATTTTGTGTTAGATGTGAAAGAAGTAAAACTACTGATTATATGCAACAAAAGTTAGGTCTGAAGCAAGGTTGTAAACTCAGTCCAATATTATTTAATTTATTTATAGATGATATTTTAGATAGAATAATGAAAAGTAATAAATATTGTCTAGTTGTAGGGAAGAAAGAGATACCAGGACTACTATTTGCTGACGATCTCGTACAGGGGCAGTAACAGTGATAGGGTTGCAGCATGCTATCAATGAAATTTTTAAATTCTGTACAGAATGGGGTTTAAAGGTGAATTCAAATAAGTCAAAGATAATAGTATGCAAGAAAGAACCAAAATTAAAAAGAGATGAAAGATGGTTTATAAATGGAGAATCAATAGAGGTAGTAAAATAATTTGATTACCTGGGGATTAGAGTCTCAAGCAATGGGAAATGGGAGGTGCAATCTAAATACACACAATTGAAAGGAAAACTAGCCATGAAAGCTGTTAGAGTTTGCTTATGCAAACCACTCACACTGATAATGAATTGGCTGGAAAGACTTTATGAAGCAGTAGTTGAGTTAAAGATGCTATATGGAATAGAAATTTGAGGAATGACAAAGGGGTGGCTTAAGACTGATGTAGCATAGAATGTTTTATTGAGAAGTTCTGGGTCTACCCAAGAGCTCACCAAAGGGTGTGGCACTGGCAGGTTTATGAAGGGTGGGGAGAAAGGGTATAATAGTGGAGAGAATTTTTAAGTATTGGTACAGATGTTTAAATCTGGGTGACAGTAATATAATAAAAGAATGCATACAGTTCCAAAAAGATGAATTAGGAACAGAAAGTTGGGTTGGGGAGATGGGAAATTTGTTAGAAGAAATTGGCATGAGGAATATTATTTGGCTATTAGATAAAAACAATTACAGTGGATTTTGGAAAGAAGTGAGAATGAGGGTGGAAGACATGGAGAAAAAAAAATTATGGGCAAATTTTGAGGACAAAAGTTTGTTGACTTTGTATAAATCAGTTAAAAGAAATTGGAGGAGAGAGAAGTATGTAGATATATGCAATCAATTTGGTTGATTAGATCTTGCATGGGTACCACAGGAGGAATATTTTTAAAAAGGATAGGAAATAATTACTCAGATGTATTATGTGCGACAAATTAGGTAGTATTTTTTATTGGCTAATAGAATGTGAAAAGGTTAAAAGATGGAGAAATGATACATATATGGAATAAAAACTTGGATAAGTTAAACAAAGAAATAATAGCAGTTAAAATGCTGACAAGCCCAAAAGCAAAAACAATTAAAATGGTGGGGACATTTTTAGGAAATGTAAGAGATAAGTGGACAAGGAGCCTAAGAAAGGAGCAACAGTATGTTTACAGCCTGGAAAGTAAAGAGATGGTATAGTAGCTTTATCCCATACATACAACCTAGGAGTTAAAGTATGGGAGAGCTAGTTTATAGATGTACTAGATTTTTAAAATTTTTTAGATGTAAGTTTCATTTGCAATATTGGGTGAAAGAAAGATGAAACTAAATCTATTACTATTACTAATAGCCAGGCAAAAATCCATTCATTTGTAATTTACTTTGGAGAAAACAATAGCTTAAAACACAAAAAATGATAAAAGACACTTAATAAAAGTGGAGTCAACCTAAACACACTTACTAGCTTCACTCACCTATTTATTTTGCAGAACATGTATTGTGAGCATGAACCCACATCATCAGCTGCCTGTGTTTTATCAATTGCTTCACTGTGTGTGATTTCACAACATTTTGGATATAAAAATTTACATTGTCATATCAGAAAGTTTAAAACTTACACTGTTCATCTGTTCCAATGCCAGTTAGGAAACATCATAAAGAACAAAATAAAAGATCTGGAAAAGGTACTTTACTTTTCCTATGGTGCTAGTGCTCAGTACAAAAGAAGAAAAAAAGGTGTAAACAAGTGTTTTCATGAAGATTTCGGAGTTAGCACCAAATGGCATTTCCTCACCACTTCACACGGCAAGCGGCCTTGTGATGTAATTGGGGGTACTACTAACTTCTAGCAGCAAGAGCCAGTCTCCAGCTGGGACAAGATCCCATCATATCGCCTCATAAATTATTTACTTGGATGCAAAATCATATTACAAACATTACATTTAAATTTTAGTATTATCAGCACAAACAAGAGAGTGATATTTTGGAGGCAAGATATGAAAACTGAAAATCAGTAACAGGCAGATTAAAGCTACATTGTTCATACCATTATCAATATCTGAAGCTGTAATGAAACTGAATTCATTTCAAAGTGAACGGAAAAAGGTTTCCATTTAAATGGACCGTAAATAATTTAATTTATATAATCTACTTTAATTCCAAACAAACCATAAATAATGACCTCGTGATATTTTGCATGCTGTTATAAAAAACGTGGAGCAAGAAGACTAATATTTTTCAGTTTTTTAAATGGTCGATATCATACTTAAATTTAAATTCTAAAATTAAAAGCCTTTTTTAAAACTAGATGTGTTTTGTTTAAAATTATGTATATAATATAGGGAGAAAATGCATTCCCTGAGTTTTCAAATGAGATATTTGCAAAGTCTCTAACATAAAAAGGCCTGGAACTATCCGTATTTGAACATGTTGAGGAGGGTGCTATTTCTGAAAATTCGTTACTAGTAACAGGCATAATACCATTGTTAAATAGCATTTCAAAACAAACAAACACACACACACACGCGCGCGCACACACACGCACACACTCACACTCACACACGTTTTTTTGTCATAAGAAAGCTTATAAAGGAGTTTAAAAAAATCAAACACATGATGGCCAGTTTTCTTAAAAATCATTTTGATTTGATGTGGAACAACTCATATATACAATAATGTATCTTGACATTCTTGAAAATATAGCAATAGTACTAAATCCATTCATTGTTCTTGGAATTGTGCTTGAACTAATATAATTATGATATGTAACGCCAAGATTTTGTGAATTTTTGTTATGTCTTCAGTCAGGTTGTTTAAGGCACCTGTTGTCATCCTCCGTGGTGTAGTGGTTACCATGCTACCCTCTAGTTCCCGAGGTCACAGGTTTAAACCCAGTGGAGGGCGGTGGGTTTTTTTAGGCATAAAAATCCTTAGCATGGCTTCCTTCGGAAGAGAACTAAACCCGGTGGTCCCATGCCGTAGACCTCAAGCCTGATAAAGAGGCCCCTGAGCAAAATTACTGGTTTTTCACACCCAATGTAGAATGGGACACTAAGGACCACAGCAGTTAAAGAGCGTCCATAAATAAAACTCAGTTTAAGGCACCTGTTGCATAAAAAGCCTTATGGGTTTAAAACTACAAAAAACCAGTCAGACCGTAACTTTATCAAGTTGCATTCATTGGCAAAAATGGAGTGTTTCTTTTGGTTGGGAAATCTAACCTATACTGTTCTACCATTTTAACATTACAACTTAAGTGAAGTTGGAGATAATCAACAAAAACCGGCCATTCAGAACCAGTCAGATTTGACTGTGATAAAATCCTCTATAAACTTTTACAATTGCTGATGCACCACAAATGACTGTTCATTGCAATAAAGTCAATATTTTACCACAGTAAAATCTTGATCAACAATGGTGCACATGACCATAAGTAACATATAGGAATATTGTTTGGTTTGCTGATTGGTTTGTTTCCATTGGCTGCACTTGGGACCATTTAACCCATTTTGCTTCCTGCTTCCCAGTAGAGAGCACTTAATTTTTTTAATAGTAATTGTGGAGGCTTTCACAGCCAGAGTCTATAATATGAAGTTCGGGGTTTTGTGGCCATGGTATTTTATGAAACTTAATGTTCTGTCATACTATGCAAACATCATCAGAGGAAGTGTTATCTTTCTCACTTCTTCCCTACTGTTTAAAAATTGTAATTGAAGGTTGGTGTCAGGTTATAGTTGGGGAGTATAATGGGGAAGTGGTTATCATTGATCACATACCATCATGCTGTATGTGAGCCTGGACCATGGCCACAAAGTCTGGAACTGCATAATATCAATATGATTTAAATTCTTATTCTTTCTTTTTTTATTTATTCCTTCTCTGTTTTATTTGGAACAATGACCATGCTTCCTAAGAGAGGGAATACTTAGGAATATTGTAGATTATTATTTATTCTTTTTCCCAATAGGCACAATTAGAAGAGCTAAAATCTACACTATCAGTAGCACGTGATGAAAATATGTTACTGCGGGTACAGACCAGAGCTGGACTGGGGCAAGGAATTAATGTAGAAGTTGCTAAAGTAGATAAACTACTGGTCTTAAGGACACAGTTGGAAGAAGCAAAGGAAGAAATTCTGAAATTGAAAGAGAAGAATGAAGAGCAGAATGCAACTATTTGTGAATTGGTAAGCACTAATTTGATTTCTTATCTTAATTACAGTCCAATTTATTCATCCTTTCAGTTAATTCTTTAAGTGTAAATTGATACGGAATATATCAAAACAATTAAAAAAATATTATGTAGAAATTGTTAGTATATACAAATAGTATTGATGTTGAAAATTTGTCAGTAAATGCATACAAGCAAATCAATAGTAAATAAGTTACATAAATGATAATATAAAACTTAGAACATACGTTGCCAAAAATATTGGACTATACAAATGGGGTTATTCAATTTTAAAGTTTTGTTAATGGTATAACAACAGTTTTCCTGCAGAAATTGTTTTACTTTCGATTGAAATATATTTTACTTTCTGTAACCTAGTATTGCATTTGGGAGAGAATTATGCATTTGTATATTGAAATACAGAACTCCACTTTAAGCAGGGATTAGTTCCAGTGGAAACTAAGTCTATAGTATGAGTATTTCAGGCAGTTTATGTATATTTCCATCTGTTCTTAAAGTGATGCTTATTTTGCATCACAAATAAGGTTTTTTCTAATATACAGGTTGGCACAAAAGTCTCCATACAGGTGATTTACATTTATGATGATTATTTATTATAAAACATACAATTATTACTGACATGTACATAACATACAGACTTGAATAAGGTCTACTTTTAAACAGTTTGCTCAATGTGGCCCCATCATATGTCATGCACAAGTTAATCGATCCATCCAGTCATCCTGCACTTTTCAGAGGGTGTCCCAAGTGATAGCGTGACATGCCGCATTTATGCACTGTATGAGTTCCTGATTTTCTCTTGGTACACCTTGGATTTTATGTGATGCCCACTTGATAGGAATTCGTCTCCCAATCCAGTGTCCCATGAAGTTAGTGTCAAGCCACTGTCGCACATCAGTCCCAAGGTGTGGAGGGGCCCCATCCTGCTGGAAGAAGGTGGGGACGGTTCCATTAGGTTTGGCTATGAAGGGTATTACAGAATCTTCCAGCATGTCCTTGTACCTTACAGGCTCAGTTTTCCGTGGATGAATATTGGTCCGATGATGTTCATGTCCCAAATTCTGCACCACACCATTACCTTTTCACGATCTGCTGTCTTAATGCCCATGCTCCAATGAGAATTATTCTGACTCCAATATTGCATATTTTGCCTATTGACCTCTCTGCTAATGTAAAACACAGCCTCATGTGAGAAGAGAACTGTTTTTGTAAAATCCAGAACTTGCCCCTGCATTCCGACAACCCACTCACCGAACTAGAGTATATGATCAGGATCATCTTCAGTTATATGATGGAGCAATTGCATCTTGTAGGGATGTCATTTATTCGGTTTGAGTATTCGCTGGATTTGACGGCTTACACCTGTTTCCTTTGACAGTTGGCAGGTAAACTTCTTCAGGCTTTTAATGATGGATGCAATGATAAGTGTTGATGTCTGTTCATCAGTTGCCATCCTTTGGACATCCACTTCTCTTCTTGTTATCAGCACTACCCATTTCCTTAAACTTGGCTATCAGTTTAGCTACTGCATCATGGGATCACAGTCTGGGCAACGTTTGTTGAACAAATGAGCAACCTGCTGGGTTGTATTGTCACCCACAAGAAGGATTAGATCAGTTCTCTCCTGCAGTGTCAGTGGCATCTTTCAAACTGTAAAAGACAATAAAAGCAGAATTGAAACCCAGAATATAAATTAATGTAAATGAAAAGACAACATCATCTGTAAGGACACTTAGGTACCATCCTGTATAATTGCCTTTGGAAGCATGTGTAACTTTTGAATAATGACTTACATGAAAATAACTGTTTTTCACCACTTGTCACTTGAATAGCTTGCTTCTATTTAGTAAATATCGCCTTGGTTTCTGTGGAATTAACAAAGTATTATACCACATTTTACTTTTGTTATGTTAGTGTTTTAATGCCCATTCTTACTGCATATGACACCACAGGCGAAGGACGCTGAAGATATATGAAATGATAAGTGGGAAAGAAATTTAAAAAGAAAAGGTTTCATGCCTAAGTTTAGGGCCTGGCCTAAGTTTTGCCATTAATGAGGACTGAGGAAAACCTGGAAGAAATCT
This sequence comes from Deroplatys truncata, assembly GCA_030765065.1. Taxonomy (NCBI): domain Eukaryota; kingdom Metazoa; phylum Arthropoda; class Insecta; order Mantodea; family Mantidae; genus Deroplatys; species Deroplatys truncata. The sequence goes on from CM060990.1 coordinate 539,612,936, forward strand.
TAATCAGGGAGGATGGTTCTGCCAGCATTTGAACTACAGACCTTCCGTTCAAAAGTCTGTCTTAATGACTTCAACTATCTATATCAGTCTCTTTTATTGTGAAATGTGTGAGAGCAAACTGAACTATTTTAATGACCACACGGCAATGTGTTTTTACAACATATGTTTTCCATGTTAGACTGTTTTGTATCCATAAACCTAGAAGTCTGTTTCTGTTTTATATGATAGTATTTCATCTTCTGTATTTACTACTGAAATACAGTAATTTCTTTTGCATGCTGTAGAAATTCAGACAAATTATATTATTTTTAGTGATAAGTACTATACCTCCACTGGTGAAATGTTGCACTTGACAGCTAGTAGTTAATTTGGTACTCTTGCAGAATAACAGATGAAAAGTGCTGCTGTTAAACTTCCTGAAGCAATCACAAGGCAGCATTCTAGTCAGTCGGTCGGTTACAAAATGGAAACAGAAGAGGAGATACTCTATAATATATGGATAAGCTAGTAACAGTGATGTGAATTTGAAATTATAGAAAAATTGAGTCAGAGTTGAAACACTTAACATTACTTACATGTTTTTCATCTTTAATACTCTGTTGCTGGAGGATTTTGCTTACTTCCAACCTTGTGCTTCAGTTTGTGATTTCTAGCAGCTGCGTCTAGTTGTGCTTTGCGAGTTGTATATTATTTGTTATTTATATTTGTTGTTATCATTGGCATTTATATTTATGTATATATAAGACTTTAAGAGATGCTGATCACCAAGTGATGATTTACAAAGAGAACATGTATTCCTATATGTTAAGGTGTGCCACCTTATAGCCAGGCATTGGAATTATTAAGGAGGATTTAGCAATTTTATCTACAGCAGAAGTACATTGATGTCCGTGGGCATCCCTCTATTCCTGCTGATAAAGTCTTAAAACAGACTTTAAGAACTCTTGGACTAAGCACAAGAATTATTATCAGCAAGAATGTAATACTTCAAAAGAAGGAAGACAAGGTTTCTGGAGTGCAGCAGATATTTTCTATTAACCCCAGTGAAGAAACAAAATCAGCCTTGTATGGTCAGGAATCTTAATTCATTCCAAATAGTAGCCATTTTAGGACAAATTTACATCTATACTATGGTAGAAAGGAGTATCCAACCATACTCAAGCTACTTATATTATGAAGAGGAAAGCTTTCGACTGGAGGTGTGGTGATGGTGGATGCAGTCTCATGGAGGAAAAAAAGTGAATAACATAAAAATTGATCAGAGAAGCAGAGGGAGTGGACAGTGGAGGTGAACCGTTAGTGATATGCCTTGGTAACGACGATAGTGATGGTGATAACGATGCTGCTTCCATGGAGGATGATATCAGATGGAATTGCGCCATCGTCATTTTAAATCAGTGAGTGGAAAGCACTTTATAACACCATGGTTATATTTCTGTTTGTTTCTCTGATTATCTTAGGCAAACCTCCTGCATTAATTTGTTTCTCCAGTAGTCAAAGGCATATAATTCATCCTACATACATTGCATTGTGTTATACATGCATTTGTTTTTAGTATTAGTAATAACAAACTAGCTCATTATTAATCTTCATTCGCAATTTGTGTGCACTGTTTATATGCAGTCTTGAGATGTGATAGAAAGGTGCATCATCTGCTGTTCTGTATTAGCAACTGTGGCAATGCTGCAAACACAGAATAGCCAACATTGTATGAAGCTTCATGATCTGTCAAGTGCAGTATTTGAGGTACATGCGTATAAATTGTTATTTTTAACCAATTGCACTAAATCGTTTTTAACATTCTGTAGTGAATTATTGAATAATGTGTTATGCTTTGTTGTTAGTAGTAAATTAGTATCATCCGTAAATAGTAAAGTATTATCAGGATATTATTGTCACTTCAGTATAAAATATAAAGCAGTGGGTCTATAGTATATCCTTAGGGTACTCTTATATTTTTATTTAGCATGTTTGAGTAAATGTTTTAGTATAAACTTGTGTTATGATTTATAGAAGTTATTCCTATTAGCTGTTTTTGTGAGATATGATACTAATTATTATTAGCTTTTCATTTCATTTTATTTCATCCATATGTTCCAAGTACATAGGATATGTCAGAAGATATTTGTTTACAAAAACATTTCTTACAATCTTCATATACAATATCTTAATAATTACATTTTCTACTATAAAAATGTTTACAATATATACACTCTTCTTACACTACATTTCTAATATAAATACATTTTTACAATATACCAAGCAAGTCAGCTGCCCTTAGGTATTCGTATTTATGCAAACTGCAGTTTATAGTCTAATGTGAAAACATTGACCCTTTTAGCAAACAAACTTTTATTGTAGCTCTGCCCTTTTGTTCGGTACTACACACAACCAGCATTAATGATTAAAGGCCTGAATGAGAACCAAGGAGCTGTGAAAGCCTTAAAAAAAGATGGCTTTTCATGGATATAATGTTTGCAAGGAGATAGAGGAATGTTTTCCCGAAGAGCGGGACAGAATACGTGGGTTCTGGCTGAGTGGGTTAGCTGCCGGAATGTGGTGAAGCAAAGATTAGCTTTGGAGGTTCGAATCTAATACAAACATCAAATTGTTTTGGCTCTTTATTTTTCTTTCTACTTGTGTTTATTTTCTGTATTTTAGTATACTAATTTATTTATTATTGTTATTGGCTCTCCTGTAAGCCAAAGACAAGAATTACAAGCAGATAATTGTGTATCATGTTTACCATAATAATCTGTACTGTATCTGGTGTTGTAAACCGTGTTACGTAGTTAGCTTTCATTCTTTTGGGCACTTATCGACGATATTAAATCCAACAGTTTTTGTTTCATGTTTAAACCTTATGTTTCACTTCTTCTAGTGACAAAGGAGTTGTAAATGTGCTAAGTTCATGGGTAAACAGAATAATAAATTGTTAAAGAGCGTGGATTTTATCAACAAAGTAAATGTTCAAAATTACGACCCCTTCATCAATGCACATTTGTGTACATTGCCAGAGAGACCTTGCATGTTGTAACATGCATTGTGTAATCTGCTTACATTCTTCACGTATGAGTGCGCGTAGATGTTTTGGGTTTTGTGGTGGAAAACATGGCGATTATACTATTTTGTACACACTTATATGTTATCAAAAATGTTATTTGTATCATAATATCAAATTAAAGGCCCAAAGAGATAAAACAAAAGGTAATAAAAAGTTTGAATTCAACACGAAGGATTTAAATCCAAACTGATGTGGTACAGCATTGAAGCAACTATGATAATATCATTCGCCCAAAGCTACCTTGCGAGCTGAGGTTCCTATACAAATTGGTAATTGCAGAACTAGACCCCACCTCAAATCTTTACACCTTTTTGCAGCTTCATACAGTGTTTTGAGCTCAGTTTGGTGGTTTTAACTCAAATAAATAAACTGCATCAGTCATTACAATTACTGTATGAACTAAAATGTGCCATAGTTTATGACAGAAGCGAAATTATCTACCTATACTTAGCATTTTTTGATAAGGCTGTACAAAATTGACTGACGGCTTAAATCCAATTGATCACACTGCATAGATCTGCTATTTTGTTTTCAAATGGTTTTGTCAACCGATGCATGTGATAGGTTGTTCCTTCAGGGATGTTTTCAAAGGTGTGCATGAATGTATGCTAAAGAATAAAAGTTTGTAAAATTGGCTAAAAGTGCTACTGCAGCTCCCAGTGTCAGGGTGGGATGTTTTTTTGCATTAACATACATAGTGATTGCATTCTGTCCATAAAACACTTATGCACTGAGTTATCTATCCCTCCTCTATAAAGTGTTATACAAATCAGCCATTAGAAGGCATTCAAAAAAGGCATAAGTCACATATGTCGCTTAGCACATTGCATAAATTAAAAAATAAATAGGGGCAGCTGACTCACCTGGTATATATGTATACACACTCTCTGTTTTTAATGAACAATACCTTAATAATTACATTTCCTACTACAGAGTATATTTTCATTTTTTCTATACTACATTTCCGATATAAACACATTTTGCAATATATACTCTCTGATTTTATTTTGTATATAACTTAAAACTCTTCAATGCTGTAGAATGCATTTTTTATTAAATATTTCTTGGTGATGTTTATGCATATTTCTCTTTGTTCTATATCTTTTATTTCTTTTGGTAATGCATTGTAATGTTCTTTCTCTAATGCTATGCCTCAGATGCATAATTACTTAATTTCCATAACAGAATTTGATAACCTGTGGTATAAAATGCTTTGCATAAACTTAAGATGTCCCTGAATTTTTATCCTAATTACATAGGCATACACTATGCACCAATTTGCACAAAATTACTTCTGTTTTTTTCCCCCAGTATTAATATACTGGTGATTGTTTTGTATTCATAACTGAGTGTTCTAACATATTAACCTATTAATAAGCTTCAGAAACACATAATAAGAAATCTGTGACTTTATCATATTGGTATCGGGTAGCAATGATTGATCTAGAACGCTGTGACAACGATGAAATTATTATGTAGTAGTTTATGGTTTAGACATTCCCTAACATCAATTAGTGAGTTATGTAGTGAGTTCTTTGTTGATACAAAGAAAGTACTTCTGCTACCTCTCCACTTAAAATTAGGCATCATAAAATAATTTGTTAAAGCTCTGCCAATAAATGGAGAATGTTTCAAGTACCTCTACAGTAAGTTCCCGAATCTGTCAGAAGCTAAGCTGAAGAAGGGCATTTTTGTCTGTCCAGGAAGAAAACTGATGTTAGGTAATATTTTAATGATGATGATGATGATGATGATGATGTGCTAAGACATTAAATTTATTGGACTGTCCAATGAAATTATTGGCCCTGGCCACTGTTTGGGTGGGCAGCCCTTCTGATAGTACAAACTAAGTTATACATTACTGCTTTAGTTCTTATTTACATACTCGTGAATTATTGTTGCTTTCCTCTTAACAGTCCATTTCCATTTATTTTTTTACTTTTTTTAAACATGTTCTTTCAGGTTTTGTCTTAAATTTTATTTATGTAGTGTTCCTATTCATTCTTGACCATACACTTTCTTTTCTCCAAATTTCAGTTTCCCTGCATACAACTATTATTTGTTGTACATCTTCCTTTCCCCCGCATAACGAGCATTCACCTTGTGGATAGCCATTTCATTGACCTTTTAGTCTCCACACTCCTACTCTTAGCCATACTATTCCCCTCTTTCTTCTTTATTGGTTTTATCCGTATACCTGTCTTTCCCCCAACTGTTTTTCATTGAAGCATACAATATTATAATATTTCTGGCACAAGAATGGGTCTGTACATAAACAAAGCAAATAGTATCAGTCTACACTGACATTTCATGAATGTTTCCTTTCAGAAGCTCAAGAAACTGCCATCATTGCCTCCCAATTTTAAATTAACCATGTGCTATCTTTCACTGCACTGGCACTGAGTGTTAAGGAAATACATGCCCATAAATATGATAACTTAATGTACTAATTCAAGAATGGATGAAGAAATGTTATGAAATATATTTTATTACCATTTACTGCAGAAAGTACCTTATCTATGGTAGGAGGTTCATTGTTTAAAAAGAAGCTATGTACCATGAAGCAAATGAACTTTTCACAAAGTTGTCCACTTTGTCTAAAGCACTGCATGTTGATTACTTTACTTTTCCAGGGTTTTCACAGTTCCTTCATCCTTCACTTCCTTCCTTGCATTGCAAACAACATTCAGAGGCACCCCAGTTGCTTCCAATGTTAATAATATCCTTCACAATAATACTCGAATGGTTTAATACAATCAAAACCATTATTTTTTCACCACTTTAAGGGCTTGGCCACTTCTGTGTTTAATTACACTGCTCTGACCTGCTACACACTCAGCCATGTTCATGATATGAACAATTCTGCATTAGTAGGATCATTGTTTTGCTCCAGTAAACAATGCAGGAATGCCAATGACTTAGGGTTACCAGGTTATTTTATGGAAATGTAAGACACAATGGTAAAAAATGTAGGACATTATATCGGTCAATGCAAAAATAATGTAAAGTTATAATTTAAATGCTACTTATATACCCACAGGCATATACATTTATATTTTCTTAAAATCCTGAGACATACAATGTTAAATGTGATCATCAACAGTAGTCAGTCATACTTCTCTGAAGAACTAATCTTGTGCAAAACATCTAGCTTGTTTGAAATACGAGGTACGTCCAGAAAGTAAGTTCCGTTTCAATTTCTCTCCGCTGCAGCGCTGCAATCGCAGTTCTGCACATGCGCGGTAGACGCTCTGTATCAAGGAGAAGAAACGTGCGCCTTTTTGAGATCACTGTCAGCTTTGTTGTGCTTGTTTACAATGTCAGTGTTGATTGAAAATCCCGCTGCTTGTGAAATCAGATCTGTGATTCGTTTTCTGAATGCTAGGAAAGTGAAACCAATTGAAATTTATCAGCAAATTTGCAAAGTTTATGGACAAAATGCGATGAGTGATTCAATGGTGAGAAGATGGGTCCGACAGTTCAATGAAGGACGTAGTGAAGTGCACGATGAAGAATGAAGTGGGCGTCCATCTTTGGTTACAGAAGAACTGGTTCACGCGATTGATGACAAGATCCAGGAAAACCGCAAGTTTACAATTAGTGCTCTCGCTATGGAATTTCCCCAAATCTCACGATCACTAATTCATGAAATTGTTACCGAAAAACTGAAATTTCGTAAACTTTGCTCTCGTTGGGTACCAAAGATTCTTACTGAGTAACACAAAACAAACCGGATGGGTAGTGCACTTCAGTTTTTGACCCGTTATGATGAAGGCGGCGAAGAATTTCTGACACAGATAGTCACAGGAGATGAAACTTGGGTTTCTTACGACACCCCTGAAAGTAAGCGGCAATCAATGGAATGGAGGCACACTTCATCCCCAGCAAAGGTTAAGCCGAAACAAATCTTGACACCTCGAAAAATGATGTGCACAGTGTTCTGGGACTGGAAAGGCATCTTACTCATTGATTTCTTACCGCATGATTAAACAATCAAAGCAGATGTTTATTGCGAGACACTTAGGAAATTGCGCCGCGCAATACCGAATAAGCGCCGAGGATTGCTGTCAAAAGGTGTTGTTTTTCTTCACGACAACACACGACCACACACTGCAAATGTGACGCGAAACCTCCTACAGGGATTTGGCTGGGACGTGCTTGACCATCCTCTGTACAGCCCTGACCTCGCTCCTAGCGACTTTCATCTGTTCTTACATCTCAAGTCTTTCCTTGGCGGTCAACACTTCAACAATGACGAAGAGCTGAAAGAAAATGTTTCCAACTGGTTGAAGACACAGGCGGCAAACTTCTAATGAAGAAGGTATACAAAAACTTGTGCCACGCTATGACAAATGCCTGCAAAATTTCAGGAGTTATGTGGAAAAGTAGTTTAAGAATTGTAGAATTTTGTGCAATAAATAAGTTTTCTGTATCTGTACACAATTTAATTTTATTACCAAAACGGAACTTACTTTCTGGACGTACCTCGTATAATCAAGAAATTCCACACACCTGAAGTTTTTAAAATTATACTTCACTAAAACAATACCTTATACTGAATCAATAGATACTCTTTCAACATTAGTGTTATGTGCAGGAATAGCAAAAAAATACTGAACTAGTTTCAGCAGTTCAGAATGGCAGTCCTCATGCTTGCTACCACTAAAATATCTAACCCACTTATCATTACAGGACAATTTCTCAAGTTCAGAGCTATGCTGCTACAAAAACTGGTTCACATTACATACCTCATCACAACACTTTTGTACATCAACCATGCATACTTTATCATTTAAGTTTAACTAACTAAAACATTTAAGTTCTGAAAATGACACACATCATTTATCTAAATTGTCCAGACATTCGCCATACAACGAAACGGCCTCCTGCTCAAAATTGTCAATTTCTTTATGAAGGCCCTTCTCCCTAGCACTTATCAATGTTTTTTTCATCTTTAGTGACATGGAATTACACTCCAATCTGTCCTTATGAAGAGAACACACATTATCTAATATTGCAGTCATCTCAACAATGGATGTTTGTTCACTTTCAAGCTGTTTTATTCCATGATGAAACACTGACATCAATGAATGTAAGTGATATAAATAAGCCTTACTCAAACTGTTTTCAAAGAACTTCTTTAGAACTTTAGGAATATTAGGTATAGGCAAAACGTAAGATTTTAAAGCCTCATACATTTCAACTATTCTCTCAAGTGCAGGGAACAGAGATAACCACCTGATTTTACTGTGACTAAGAAGCTCTTTGTAACTAATTTCTACAAATTCACAGTAATGCTTGAGCTCCTCAGCTCTTACTGTACTGATGTTGAACGACATTAAGAACAGGCATGCTGTATATTTTTTAAGAGAATAGCAGTAAACTATTCCAGCTAAGGAAGCAACAAGAATATTATTTTGAAGAATTCTACAATATCCTCTGAGTAAAACAGAAAGTTTATTTTCGTTTCATATTACTGAGGAAATTTGTAGCCATTACACATAGCAACATACATAACAACCCTTTGATAACCTATACGGTATTATTTTCTTACTTTTATATAATTTTAAACTTTATATAAATCATTTGATTCATCAACAATGATCTGATGTATTCCATTTCCATGAAGTACCCTCTACTACTTCGGAAAATAAATCAGATAGTATTACATGTAACATATGTGGAAATAAATTCACAAGAAGAGGTATAAATATTCATATCGCTAGATGTCATAATTATTCTCAGGACTCCAATATTATAGATAATGCAGATCCTACAATCAACAGTAAGACTCACATTTCATCTATTGAAAATAACCACCTTAATAAACTTTCAATGTGTGATGTTTTTTTGCCCTCTATCGATGTGGCTTCGGATGGTAATCAGCAAGGTGTTTTAACAAGTCGTGATGCAGTTGGAGATATCATTGATGATAATAATGATAATGATGATGATAATAATACTTTAAAGCATGTAAATCAAACTAAATCGGAAGGTTTTCCTAAACATAAAGTTTCTTACGTTGATATTGTAATGAAAAGAAGCTAGAAACAGTGATGTGTATTGAATTTATTTAAAGGTGAGTCGGAATTGTTACACTAACATCACTTAAGTTTACTCACTTAACATGTTTCGGGAAACAGTTGTTCCCATCCTCAGAAGTTAATTCGACTGGCCCGTGTTGTTGGTGTTTCCGTTTTTTGGACTGGATCCTGTGGTGGCATCTTGTGGTGGAGAAATGTACTTCCAGAGAGGGTTTGGTGGCGGCAAATCAAAATTCATTAGATGTGTGTTGTGTTTTAGAATGGTGATCTTCTCCCATGCATCTAATTCGGCTGCAAATTTGGCTGGTTTGACTAATGTAATATTGGATTTGATGTTGTGATTAGTGGTCCAAAAATGGTGTGAAACTGCAGATTTGTCCATTTGTTTGTATTTAATACATCTCATGTGCTCCTTTAGCCTAGTTTCTAGGTTTCTTTTTGTCTTACCTATGTATACTTTATTGCAATCTGAACAATTGATTTTATAGATACCAGCTTTTTTGTCTTGTGGAATGGGGTCTTTTAACTTGTTACAAAGTAATTTCTCTATGTTAAATTTGTTCTGTGGAGCTAGGCTGATGTTATGTTTCATGAAAATCTTCTTAAATTTGTGAAATGTTCCTGGGTGGTATGTGAATTTCTTGAACTTTAGCTCTTTATCTTGCTGGCTGAGATTTGTTGTGTTTCTGATGTGCATCTGTCGTTTGAATTTTGCAATTTTTTTGTCAATAGTTGTTTTGTTGTACCCATTATGTATTGCTGTGTCTACTATATGCTGGTATTCTAACTGGTATTCTTTTTTATTTAAGGGGGTATATACCAGTCTATGTGTTAGGCTGTTTAGTACTGCATGTTTGTGTGTGGTTGGATTGAAACTCTTATTTTTTATGTAATTAGTAGAGTGTGTTGGCTTCCTGTATATGCCAAAGGTTAGGTTCTTTTGTTCTCTGATGATTTTTAGGTCTAAAAATGGTAGCATGCCTTCTTTTTCTATTTCTATGGTGAATTTTATTGATTGGTTCTGTAGGTTTAGTAAGGCTAAGGAGTCTTGTATGAACCTATTAGGGACAACAGCGAAGATGTCGTCAACATATCTATGCCAAACTTTAAACATGTATGGAAAGGAAGTTGTTATGTGTGTTTCTAAGTAGCTCATAAATAAATCTGCCAAGAAGGGTGAAAGTGGGTTGCCCATGGTTAGACCAGTTGGTTGTTGATAGAACTTCTTATTGAAACTAAAACAATTTTGTGCAATGCATAAATTGGTAAGTTGTATGAGGTCTTCTATTTCTTCTTCAAGTAGGTTAGTCTGCTGAAGCCATTTCTTTAATTGACGCAGGAGTTGATCTGTAGGGACACTTGGAAATAGTGCAGTGACATCAAAGGAAACTAATCTGTCTTCTGGTTCGAGTTCCAGGGATTTTATCTTCTGTATTAAATCTTCTGAATTCATTATGTTTTTGCTATTGAATTTTGGTAGTGAAGAGAATCTCTGTACTAACCATTTTGCCAGTTTGTAGGTAGGAGAAACAATATTGCTGACGATTGGTCTCATCTTATTACCCGGTTTGTGTATTTTAGGTAGAGCATACATTCTTGGTAAAGTGGGGTGGTCTGGTTTTAATCTAATTTTATCAGTGTCTGTTATAGTTTTGCTTTCCTGGATGGTTTGATTGAAGGCTTTTAAATGTAATTTTAATGGGTCTTCTTGAATTTGTATGTAATTTTCTTGTTGCAGCATATTTTCTACTCTGGCAATATAATCATCTTTTTGCAGTACAACTAGTTTATTTCCCTTGTCAGCTTTTGTGTATACTACTGGTTTTGACAAACAAATTTTTTTTGACAAACAACTATTGACAAAAAAAATTGCAAAATTCAAACGACAGATGCACATCAGAAACACAACAAATCTCAGCCAGCAAGATAAAGAGCTAAAGTTCAAGAAATTCACATACCACCCAGGAACATTTCACAAATTTAAGAAGATTTTCATGAAACATAACATCAGCCTAGCTCCACAGAACAAATTTAACATAGAGAAATTACTTTGGAACAAGTTAAAAGACCCCATTCCACAAGACAAAAAAGCTGGTATCTATAAAATCAATTGTTCGGATTGCAATAAAGCATACATAGGTAAGACAAAAAGAAACCTAGAAACTAGGCTAAAGGAGCACATGAGATGTATTAAATACAAACAAATGGACAAATCTGCAGTTTCACACCATTTTTGGACCACTAATCACAACATCAAACCCAATATTACATTAGTCAAACCAGCCAAATTTGCAGCCGAATTAGATGCATGGGAGAAGATCACCATTCTAAAACACAACACACATCTAATGAATTTTGATTTGCCGCCACCAAACCCTCTCTGGAAGTACATTTCTCCACCACAAGATGCCACCACAGGATCCAGTCCAAAAAATGGAAACACCAACAACACGGGCCAGTCGAATTAACTTCTGAGGATGGGAACAACTGTTTCCCGAAACATGTTAAGTGAGTAAACTTAAGTGATGTTAGTGTAACAATTCCGACTCACCTTTAAATAAATAAAGTTTCTTGTCCATATTACAGACAACATTTCCAGAAAGTTAACATCCATATAAGTAGAGCTCATCCAGATCAACATCGCCATAATATTGTAAATCAACATGCATGCTGCAGTCAAAATATAACACAAGATGAACCTAAAATAAATTGCTCTCAACCTCAAACAAATAATAAACTTAACGAATATAGCAAACAACTACAAACTTGGAAAGAAAAATTTTCACTTGAGTTAGATAACGACAGCTTTCATAAAACAGTAAAAGATTTTCTTTCGTTTCTATCAGATGCTATTCATATGCTACCAGGTCCTAAACATCCCGCGGCAAAATACTATGAGGCAAGGAAAAACAAAAACTTTATACAAACACAGCGCTCGCATAAAACTTCAACTAATTCTGAAAGGGCAACTAAAAGAGATAGATTAAAAAGAAAATCAAAATATAAATATCAGATAACACAATTTTACTACTATAATCAAAGAAGGAAAGCAATTCAAAATGTTTTTAACGAAAATAACATAACCTGTAAATTGAATAGTAACACAATAAATGATTATTTTAAAAATATATTTTCAATACCAAATGATCAAGTTCAACAGGAATATCCTCAGAAAATCTGTTATATCGATTTAACAGAAATAAACGATACCTTTAATACAACAGTATCCAAAGAAGAAATAAATAATGCAATGAGAAGTATATCGATTGACACTGCCAGCGGTCTTGACCACGTGTTGATGAGAACAATTAAGAATGACCTGGCTTCAGAAATCATTGTGAAAATAGCTACCAGAATGCTAGAATCTGGAATTATACCACCAACATTTCAAACTGCTAGATCTATCCTTATACATAGAAGAGGGGATCAGTCATCACTCTCTAACTGGAGACCAATAACATTCACCTCAGTTATCAGAAGAGTTATTGAAAGAGCACTTGACCGTAAATTGCATAATTATATAACCTTAAGTCCTTATCAGCGAGGCTTTACACCATCCCCAGGAACTCACATCAACACTACCGTTCTTAATGTGGCTCTAAAATCTGCCAAAGAAAGAAAAGACAACATTACCATAGTATTTCTGGATATAAGAAACGCCTTCGATAACATAGGTCATTTACATCTTCACAAAACATTAGATTCCATTGGAGGTCCTAGCAAATTATCACATTTAATTATGAGTCTACAAGAAAATAACACCACTATATTTGAAACCAACAGCAGTAAAACAAATCAGATTGAAATAAAAAGAGGCATATTACAGGGTTCACGTATATCTCCTATTCTTTACAATTTAGCAACTGATTTCATTCTGGAGGAGCTCAGTGAGCCATCTTTGTCTGAAGAATATAGTTACTCGTTGGCTTCAAATTGTCAGAATTTAACAGTTATGAGTTTCGCAGATGATACTGTGATCATTGGAAAAAATTTGGAAGCAGCAAAAGAATTAACTAAATTAGCAATGCAACGTTTTCAAGAAATTGGCCTCACCCATCAATACATGGAAATCTGTTTGTTTATCCATTAGAAATGGAAAATATTATCCTAATAATATGATTATTTCTGAAGATAATGAAATTCACTGTCAACACCCTGATGAAAAAATACGTTGCCTAGGCATCAACTTAAAAGATGAAATAGTTTTTGACAGTTATCAAACTTTAGAAAAGTTACATAAAAAAGCTGAAAATTTAGGAAGTTCACTCCTGTTACAAGCAGAGCAGAAATTTAATATTCTAAACTCATCCATCTCAATGCGTTTCAAGTTATTCCAAAGGAGAAAATTCCACAAAAAATTTTAACTGATGCTGACAAAATCTTAAAATGCACTTTAAAAAACATTCTACAGTTACCAACGGGCATTCCAGACCATATGTTATACACTGAAAGAAAATTTAAAGGCCTTGGTCTATTCTGCACCTCATGGGAAGTTCGACTCCAACATATAAACATCTGCAAAGTTCTAAAATGCTTCAACGACCCACTTGTTAACACTGTAAAAGATTTTGATCAAGAAACTTAAAACTGTTTACGACTCCTCAACATCACTCAAAACGACATCAGAGATCCTGTAAGTTTTCTCCCAGATGCAAGGATTGTAAGACGACATCTGAGAGAAAAAGAATTCCAACTTTGGAGCGAATTACCGCACAAAGGAAGAGGAGTTAAAATGTTCAGTGATCATACACCTGCTAATAAATGGATCCGAGATCATCGCGCGGACTTTCTTGCTCTGAATGGAGAGATGCCATCAAAATGACTGCTGGAGTTATTGCTGTACACTCCTTACCAGGGAGGTCCCAGAACAATACCATCTGTCGCCACTGTGGCAGAGAGCACGAAACCCTTGCACGCTTTCTGGGCGCTTGCCCATACGGAGAGGTGCTGCAAAACAGCAGACATCACAAAATAAGAAATGCAATTACAACAGGTATGAAGGAAAAAGGTTTTCAGGTCCACGAGGAGGTATATGGATTATCCAACAGTGGTAGCAGCAGGCGTATCGACATCATCGCCTACAAGCCATCATCTGACAGAAGTGGGTTAATCATTGATCCTACTGTGCACTTTGAATCCCACTGTCAACAGCCCGAAGAAGTAGATGCAGAAAAAAAGGCCATTTATGAACCCACTATCTCCTATTACAATGATAAATATAATTTAAATAAAATCTCAGTCACAAGATTGATGATAGGGACAATACCCAAAAATCTACACAAGTTTTGGGTAGATTATGGCCTAGATAAATGCCTACTTTATCAAATAGCAATCATGGCTATTAGAGGATCAATTCTCATCTGCAGAAATCATTTGTATTCAATATAATATCGATACACACTTTACAAAGTATTGAAATTATTATATATTTATATATGTATTTATTTTAACTGCATAATAGGATTATTTTATACTACTTTTCTCTCCCGATTTAAATTCATTTGTATTTCTATTTTAAGTTGATTTTCATTATTATTATTGTTAATTTAAAATTAAATTTGTTAATTGTATAGGTATACTTTGTCTATATGGCAGCCCCTAATTGAGGGAAGTGCTATAATAAATAATAAATAAATAGAAAAGTAATCACACACTTGTAAACAATACATTCTAAATCTACACTTAAACTATTCGACCCATGCTGGATGCCATTGTTAAGAATGTGAGCTGGGCAACCCACTCCAACTAAATTTTCATTAATATATAACTTTAGTTTGGTGAATGCATTTTACTCTCTGGTTGACTTATGCCACCAAAATTTGTGTTTGTATTGTCAGCTCCAAATGCTACACATTTCTTTTTTATTCCTAACCCTACTAAAGTATCTTGAACATGTGACGATATTGTTTCAGCACTTTAATTTGGAGTAGTTTCAATTTTGACTACCTTTGTCTGCATATCACCAGCTTTAAGGTCAAAATATTGTATTAAAATAGGAAATACTTTCTGCCAACTATAATTACTGCTATCAGTACTAATGCCAAAAATGAAATTTCTTTGACATAGTATCGTCACGTCAACATAATAAGGTGAAAGCACTTTGTTAATTTTCACTTTGGTCTTTGTTCTTGCGCACGAAACTTTCTTCGCAATATCAGATTCGCAGTATAGTTTTGCATTTAGTTTAGGCATGCAATCCATAGATTTGTAAGATGCGTGGTGATGAACAACGTGAAATGCAAGTGTTGCCTTTGCAGCACTAATACGATATGCTGACTGTGTGGGCTGAGCAAAGAAACCTTCAATATCTGAAGCACCAGCAAAATTTTGGGAAGTTTTATGTTTCTTAGAAGACAGGTATACTTTAAATCTCACACCTACAAGAGAAAAGTTTGTCATATTAAAATAATGATAATCTACTAAAATTGGCAATTATAAATTAAAACTCTTTAAATAATTACCATAGCAATATGTCGGTCCATGTCAAACACACAAAAGATTAAAAAGAAGAAAAAAACTACTTTATAACCTTACCTTTGTGTGCAACAGAAACACATGTTGCTGGAGAACAAATAAAGCATTGTGCTTCGTGTTTGCTTCTTTCTGCCTTCACACACTTATATTGTAATGATAATGCATCATTGAATTTACATTTTTATTTTGGCTTGTAACAAAAGCACTGTGAATTAACTGTTAACTTTCCACTTCCTTATTCTTCAATAACCAAAATGCAAATGGAAGAGTGAGAGTAAAGCATTGCTTTGTTTTGCCTTGCCTTGGAGTGCAAATGCTGCATTGCCACCTCTCTCGTTCAATGTTATTAATGTATGAGTATGCTCTTTGAGTGTAACCGGCATAGCTATGTTGCCATAGCGAGTTGCAGTTGCGGCTAAAATGTACGACATTAGAGACTTTTCAAAAATTCTCCCTGGACACTGAACAAATGGTTAAAATGTAGGGCATGTCCAGGAATTTCCGGACATCTGGTAAGCCTACAATGACTGCATGGCCAAGATAATAAATAAAAGCTAATTATTTAACCCTTTCGGGGATATGGACGTCATATGACGTCCATGTTAAAATGCAGGAGAAAGCATATGGATTTACATGGATTTAATGCTTATTTAACCTTAATTATTATAACTTTTCTCTTTTATAATAAATTTGAATAAACCCTACATTTAAAATTTCCTTCTTGAATGGTATACCTCAAGACATAGATAAACACAATGGCATATCACATTCATGACAAATCATATTAGCTTCCTTACGAACAATTTTTTTTTTTGGGGGGGGGGGGGCGAAACACCAGACACTTTAGAAATGGACGCCACTTTTTTGCGGTGGGTGGTATCCTTTTAGGAAAGTCTTTTCCTACAAGTCTGAGGGGATGGGTACAGGAAGCAATGTGCTTCCATCTGCAACTTGACTTCGACATCGGGATTTATGGCCATGCGGTCTAAGGCACGATAGGAGTAGCTAACCTATCAAGACCAAGGATTCGTAGGATCGAATCTCGGTAAAATGCATGTTCTGCACTCAATTGAAACTGTGGAAAAGGATGGGGAGGGCCCAACTAAAGCAAGCGGTGTGACGGCATGGTTGGATGCTGACGGGTTTCAATTGAGTGCAGAACATGTATTTTACCCCTTTTTTAAAAAAAAAATTCACTCACTATATTGGGCAGCGGTTTATGAGACCAAACAATGCTGCAACTATCGTGTGTTCAGATGGCCAAGCGGTTTAAGGCATTGTGGCATGATATGGTTACATTGCATAGTTGGAGGTTCGCGCCCCAAATTATTTTTTTTTATTTTTACTCTCATTGATAATTAATGAGATCAGACAATGCTGCAGCTATCATGTGTTCAGATGGCCGAGTGGTTTAAGGCATTGTGGCATGAGATGGTTGCGTTGCATAGTCAGAGGTTCGTGCCCCAAAGTAACAAAAATATTTTTTCGTCTGTGTGTTTATTCTTACTCTCATTGGGTATCCTTGAAGGGGTTAAGCTATGCTTAAATGAAATGATTATTAAAATACTATGCTTACTCACCATCTTTATTATTTGAAGTACAAAAAGAGTGATAACACATCTAGTGCAGTAACAAACTACTTTTATTGCTTGAATGGTGTGCTGCAGCAAAGTGAGATAGTATTCAGCTATTGCACCCGAATCTATTTTGTATTATGTCATTTTTTTGCCCACCATTTTGATATATAGATTGTATATGTAGGTAATCTGGATCATGTGTAATTTTTCATTTTAGTATAGCGTAATATTTAGCCTGTATATATTGTTCCTAGTCCACTAGTTGGCAGATGCCTTAAATCCTACAGTTTCATCGAAAAGAATCCTGTCTACAAGGGCTGGAATGTGGGAACCCTCTTTCTGTTAGTCGGGTCAAGGGTTAAGTATTTCTGTAAGGGTCTTCTATCCAGACACATGGAGTAGATTTTGACTTGGAATGGGGAAGACACCTATGACATGAGGAAAAAGTCGCATGAGAATAAGTAGCCAATGAGATGTTAGATAAATGGCAAAATGTTAGACTGATGCTTACTATCCCGCCAAAAATGCTCCAATAATATAGCAGAAACTTAAAGTATTAAGTGGGGGATAGGAGTGTATAAATATTCCATGTTCACCCCAAAAATTGGGCAGTCGGTATGTATCCCAGACACAGACTACACATTACTTGTGAGCAGAAGTTGGCACGCAAATAGGGGCCCCTAGAAAGTATAGTAGTTTCATCAAAGTGCTGAAGTACATTCCAGATTGAAGGTATACATCATCGCATATAATTGTAGTGCTGTGTTGAAGAATAAGTGATGCCCATGTGCAGCGAGATGACAGGGCCATGAGATATGCAAGAAATTTGTCGGCTCCCAGTGACTAGGAACGTTATCTAGTGTCTTTATTAGTGGTAATAAAATTCAGTCAAGTGAACTTCATAGTGCTTCTTCAATTCCCCCTGAAATTTCCTTTATCCCACAACCTGGAACGCCATAGCTTATCCTTTCCTGATAGGCAGAGTCCATGCACATATCTCCACTGAGAATCAGCCTAACCAGGGCAAACAATAAACTAAATTATTACAAGCACATCATCCGTCGATGGAAGCGGCAGCAGAAGAAGAAGCCCTGATGAGAGGAACTCAAAACATGTACGGTAAC
Organism: Deroplatys truncata; assembly: GCA_030765065.1. Taxonomy (NCBI): domain Eukaryota; kingdom Metazoa; phylum Arthropoda; class Insecta; order Mantodea; family Mantidae; genus Deroplatys; species Deroplatys truncata. Next base: position 539,631,219 of record CM060990.1, read on the forward strand.
TTCGAAAATGTAGTATTACTTCTACAGTGCCTGCAGATAGCTACACTCTGCATGACCCATGTGAGGTACACACTGTGGATCCAGCCGTGTCCCTGTCAGATGCAGGCTTTTAAGTGAGGCGACCAAGAACCAGCCTCAAAAGGCATGTGCATTTGTTTACACTAGGAAATTTTTGGGTAGGATTGAGTATAGTGACCTCTTCTATGTTAGTTGGCTGAACAATTTTTGTATCTCAATGTCTTCACATCTTCTTTCGCCTTTCCAAAAACCTTTATTATTTGGTTTTCTCTTTTTTCCATATATTTCTCAAGCCTTTATTTTCTAAGTTATTACTTAAGTAACTTATTCAACCTGTGCATTGTAGACTTGTTTCTTGGTATTTTAAACATTATTTTAACAAATAATCATCATCTAAATTCAGGAACTTATACCAGTATTTGAAAGCTCTCTCCATAATCGAAACATTTTCTTGTTACTATTCCCATTTGAATTTTAGCAACTTCATTAGCTGTTGCTATTGTGACACAGCTGGCACAGTATGGCCCAAGGTTATCGGGAGGTCAGTACTGGCAGTCGAAATAAATGATAACTTCCACTTGCCAGTGTAAATATGCATGCTGTTGGCAGATAACTAGAACCTTCTGCAAGCTTCTTCTCCCCCCACCTCCAGAAAGTGTGTCAAATAGTTCTAGAACATTCGAGAACCTTGTGGAAAGATTCCACTGACTATATAAGTGAGCGCTCTCGTGAGAGTCAAGTCAGTGTGAGTCGAGTGTGAGTTGAATTGTATCGGTCAGTTAGTGAGCAAGCAAGTTGGTAGGTGAGTTTCCCATGCAACATCAAGAGCAATTTTCCAAGCGAGTTGGTGACGGCTGTTGTGACATGCAGCAAGTGCTACTGTGGAGTGACAGGTTGTACAGGTCTTGTGTTCTACTCGAGTGAAGTGAACCATCTGGCATGAAGAGGCTGTGTCATGAAGGAAGTGAAGTGATGGAGAATTTAACTAGTCCACCTTAGTGAAATTAAGTGAACTCCCTAGTATCCCAGTGAAGCTGAACTATAGAAATATTTGGGACAGTGACAGTTAAAAGAAAAACTGGACAAGTCGCACTATTGTCAACCCCAGAACTTCCTTTGTAAAACATCCTGTGTACTAAATCCATAACTTTCCATCCGTTTTCAAGTCCCCATACTTCATACCATGTAACATTCCAGCTTCAACCACTAGTTATATATCTTTTCCAACAATTTCACCTCTATCTCAGGTATTTTATATAAACACCCTCTCACAGCCATTATTGCTGCTTTCCCTATTGCCAGTGCTGATCTCTTGTTTCTCCCATTTATCCCCCATGTCTATTTTAATTCCTAAGTCAGTGAAGATGTGCACTGCTTTATACTCATTACTTCACTTCTTCCATTTCTCATGTTTACTCAGTTTACCTCCTCTCTTAAATACTACAGTGCATGTCTTTTTTTCTGTTTACATTTAATCCCTATTCTGAACAGTATTTATTTATTGTAAAGATAATTTTAAGTCATTTACGGTAACAGAACTCACTACCAAATCATCTGTGAGAAGCAGACCAGTGATCTGCACATTATTTAATACAGGCAAGGTACCATTACTGTTGCTTATATTTTGTAGTGTTGTCAATAAATAAATTAAATAAAATTGTACTTAAATTGCATCCTTGTCTTAGCCCTCTTTATTATACTTCTCTGGTTTTTATCCAGTTCTCATATTTTATACAAAAGGTGTTGTCTTTATACAAAACTTTGTGATGGACCCATTTCAAATTCAAATTTTATTGCAATTCATTGTGGTGTTATACAAGATTGAATCCAGTCAGAGTAAGCAATAAAAGTAATATATACAAAGAAATGTTAACAAATTAATACAGTAATATATACAATGAACTGTTAACAATAAGTAAGACAATTTATAATCTGATTTATACACAATTTACAGATTACAAAATCACTAAGTAGTTCAGCAAAAGGAATTTAAAAATTAGAACATATTTACTATTTACAGAATTATTTATACAGGTATTCATCAATACTGTAGAAACATTTACTAATCAAAAACTGTTTTAACAGTTGTTTAAAGTTATTGAAGTGATTATGATATTTTTTTACTTCTTCCAGTAGAGCATTATAAAGTTTTATTCCAGTAAACTAGGCATCTTTTCATATAGGTGTAACCTGTGGCTAGGGATTGCATAATAATTTTTATGTCTTGTGTTGTATCTGTGGACGTCAGAATTGGTTTGTAACATGGATTTATACTTTTTAAAATGCAAAATGTTTTTGTAGATATGTAAGCTTGCTAAAGTTAATATATTTAGTCGTCTAAAGGTATTTCTACATGGCTCATTAAATTTTAATTTTCCCAAGTATCGAATTGCCCTTTTTTGTAGAATAAATATTTTGCCAAAATTTATATTAGATGCAGTGCCCCAGAGTTCAATTGCATATGCAATGTGTGAATGAATAAGAGAATAGTATATAGCTCTCACTGCTTCAGTCGGTACATAGTTTATTAAATATTTCAGAACAGATAAGTTTTTGCTGACTATTGATCCCAGCTTCTGTATATGTCCAGCATAGCTAAGTGATTTGTCTTGATTCAATCCTAGAAGATTTACATAATTTACACTATTGATTGAATTGTGGTTTATGGACAGCTGTAATGATAGCTCAGTATTTTTAAATCCAAAGGTAATTAATTCACATTTAGCTGCATTTACTTACATATTTAGGCTGTTAAAGTACATAACTATTGTATTTACAGTATCATTGATGCATCTACCTAGTGCGCTTAAATTATTGTTGCTGACTGAAATGGTTGTATCATCAGCATATTGTACCTATACTAATTTAGTATTTTCAGGCATAATTTCATTTATATCATGAATATAAAAATAAATAATAAATGTCCTAATATAGGCATGCCATATGTTAAATCCTGCATCTGTGAATGATGTCATTGTTTTCTGACTTTATTGCCACCAGTTGTTTTGTATTTGTCATAAAAGATTTTATTAATTTGTTTGCTATACCTCTAATACCTAAGTTATGTAACTGAACCAATAATTTTTTGCATCAATGCAGTCAAAAGCTTTTGTAAGATCTAATAGACCCGCAGCAGTATATTTATCTGAATTAATGTTTCCTATAATCATTTCAACAAGGTCTTATAAGGCACTTATGGAGGATTTACTTCTCACAGAACCATTTTGGTGCTTGGGGATCAGATTAAACTTATTTAAATATTTTGTTATACGGTTATGTATAATCTGCTCAAAATTTTGGACATTTCTGGTAGTATTGATACCAGTCTGTAGTTATTTATGTAATTTTTGCACCCTTTCTAAATACTAGTATAACCTTAGCCATTTTTAGTTTGTCACAGAAAAATGCCATGTTCTAGGCAGGAGTATATTATTTCTACAAGAGGATTACCTATTTCATGGCTGAATACTTTTATAAGTGAGTTAGGTATACCATCAATGCCTGTACTGTTTTTAGATTTTAAAATCTTTAAAAGAAGTCAAGAACTTCTTTGTTGTTGGTGGGATAAAGGAGAATGTTACTGGTATTTTTTGATTTCTCCATTGTAATCTGAGGTACTGTTTGAGAATTTTTAGTCAAGTGAAGATTTCTTTTTACTGATGCAAAGTGGTTGTTCATTATTTCAGCTACTACTTTAGTTTCCTTTATGGTAGTATTACCAACGAGTTTCAATGTGTGGTTTATTATTTTGAGGATATAAGTTTGAAAAATAGTGTAACCATTCTTCTTGGCTTCTGCAGTGATTTCATACCCTTCCATATTTTACCTGCATTATTTTCTCCAATAATGTTAATTAATTTTCTGCAAAGATATTTTATATCACCTATTTCCTTCCACTTCCCCTTTAGTATCCTTTGGTTTAATTTACATTCTGCATCAAAACTATCATCACTTAACATTTCCCCAGGTTTTTACTTTCATCGCTTCACCTGCCTCACACATAATGAAACTTAAAATATTAATGGTGATTTGATAGTCTTTTGAGTTGTTTGCCTTCCAATAATGGAATATTATTTTTCCTATCTCAAAATCTAGGACATATTATCAAAATTGGTCTTGTATTCTTCCTTCCAATTAAATCTCACATATTCACTTTTGCATATTGTATTTGTTTCCCCTAGTTGATTAGTTGTTAAATTCTCCAATTCAATTTCAATATCTGTTATTAGTGAAAAATGGCCACTTCTATAGGATCCGTATATTATTTAGTAACCCATTTGCAGCCTCTCTCTCCTTTGCTATTCTCTCACCATTTGCTGGGAACACAAACTGCCAATTTGCACTGGAAAGTGGACTGGTGCCATGTCTCACATGTGTTGCCTCAGGTCCATTCAACCAGGTGCCTCTGTTGGTACAGTAAACATGGTACATCACTTTGTTGTGGAAGAACGCATGTTTATTTGCAAAATTTATTTTAAATATGAATCTGCTCACTTTGTGTGCAGGGAATTTGTTGAAAAGATACAGACTTTGAGCCACCTGCAAGAAAAACTATACACACAATCATCAATAAATTTGAAGCTTCAAGTTCAGTGTTAGACAACAAACATTCTAGGAGGTCAGTTTTAACTGAAAATAAACTAGATGTAATTAAAATGATCACCTCAAAAATTGCTAAACAAATTAGCTCAACAAACAGGCATATCTCCATCTTCTGCAAGAAATGTTAAGTCACAGTTTAACATTCAGTTGAGAGAGAATGCTGACGATGGGGACAAGCCGTCTCCCGAAACGCGTTCAAGTAAGTTTATCATAGTGATGTAGTGTAACAACCCTCAACTCTCTATTTTAAATGTTAAGTCAGTTAAAACTGAAACCCTCTTGCTATACGCAAGTGTAATCGCTGAAAAAAGATGTGCCTGGTAAGCGGGTTAATTGCTGAATTTGTTTTTCCGGTCTGTAGATCATGGTTTCATTGACATACAGCTTTTGTTTTTCTGTGATAAATGTTGGTTTCACCTAAATTGGACATGTGAATACTCACAACAGTCAATATTGGGCTTCAGTAAAACCTGTGCTACTGCATGAAATGCCTCCTTATAACCTCAAAATTGGCGTGTGGTGTTGATAAGTGCTAGAAGAAAAACAGGGCATATTTTCTATAATGAAATAATTAATGCAGAGCGATATCATAGACTAATTCTGAGACCATTTTTCAAGCATTTGAGAGAAGAAAAATCATGCAGTTGGTTCCAGCAAGATTCTGCCACAGCACATACCACTGCCGAACCATTAAATGCAGTCAGAAAAGTGTTTGATGAGTGAATTATTAGTGTTGATTTATGGCCCCCTTGCTCTCCCCACCTAACAAGTCATAATTTTCATATATGGGGCTCTCTGAAAGATAGAGTGTATCATTCAAAACCTCGCACACTACAGGAACTTAGACATAAAATTGTACAAGAATTCCTGCTGGTATGCTTAGGGGAATGAGTGACAATATTTTTACAAGGTATGTTGCTTGTCTGATGGCAGAAGGTCAACATTTCCAGCATCTACAGTAAAGTAAGGATTTTTAGTGTGCATCTACCAGCACCATATCACTGGCAACTCCCAGCTCACTTGCGCAGTGGAGAGAGCCCGCGAGTGGGTTACGATATAATGACCATACAGTTCTTATACTTGAAGCTTTAAAATGATTTGTCATGTATATAATATTAATTGACCATGATACAAATCAATTACACTTTGGCCAATTTTGTTAATGAAGTGTACTCTCCATATTCATCTTCTTCATGTTATGTATTGAATTCACAGAAGTTACTATATTTTTCACTTCCTCTATCTACAACTTTGTTTTTTTATGTCTGAGATTCTCCTTTTTGTCATCATTATTCTCCCAACATCCATTAAATTGACATTACTTTCTCCTACTCTAACATTGAAATAACACATTATTATAACTGTATATTCAGATATTTATTCCTTAAACCCTCTGCCTTTATCAAGGAGTTGATACAATTCTGAATTATGGAACTGTGATATAACCAGGGAATTGTATACTATTTCTATGCATATTTTATTCTCATCTAGTTTATCTTCCATTATGACCCATAGTACTTATTTGCACCTAGAGCAAGTTTCTTTAATTGTTTTACTCAGGGTCTTCTTAACAAAAAATCCTAACCCTCCTGATGGTCTACCTTTCTTCCTAAATAGTTAAGTAGTAGTAGTAGTAGTAGTAGTAGTAATAATAATAATAATAATAATAATAATAATAATAATAATAATAATAATAATAATAATAGTAATATTTACTTGTCATTTAGTAATTACATAAATTACAATAGACTTCATCAAGATAAAAGAATAACAGATTACAAATATACAAAATACCCATACAAATGCAAGTTTATGGTTTGTTATTATCTTCCTAAAATTCTTGTAAACAATAAAAAGAATTTTCTAGTAACCATTTATATATTCTGATCTTAAATATTTGAATTTTCAAGTTCATTATTACTTGAGGAAATGCATTAAAAAGCTTTATTCCAATTACTTTAAAATATTTAAAGTTTTTTGCAATCTGCGGTATGGCATACCAATTCTATTTACATTCCCTGTTTGGTGTTCATGCATTACACTCCTTGTATTGTAATTATGTAGATTATCTTTCATATTGACTAAAACTTCATAAATACACAAATTTACTACTGTAGGAATTCCCAAAGTAACAAATAATGGTTTATGGCATTCAGTTTTGTGCGATTTTGTCATTATTCTAACAATTGTTTTCTGAATTTTCAATATTTCTGCTATCCTTGGGTTACTACCCCATAGTATTAATCCATATCTAAAAGTACTCTGAAAGAAGGAAAAATAAGCCATTAAAACAAAGTGTTTTGATACTATGTTTTTTACTTTCCTAATAAGAAAACTACTGGTAACAATTTTCTGCATATGTGGTCAATGTGTGGATTCCAGGATAGTTGTTTATCTATGATTACACCAAGAAGTTTAACTGCTTCACTTGTATAATCAGTAGATTCATTGTTTTTAAGGTAAAAAGAATATTCTGTGTTTTACTTTCATTCATGTAAAAACCATTACTTTTAAACCATAGTTGAGATTTCTCAGCATTTGTTTTTGCTAATTGTGACAACATTTCAAGATACTTGTGGATTTTAAGAAAAGTTATATCATCTGCATATAAGATGAAAACATTTTGATATGTCATTAATCATCATTAAGAAAATCAGGAGTCCGAGAACTGATCCCTGTAGAACTCCTGTTGTTACTTTTAATATTTGAGATTCTTTCCCACCAACCAATACTGTTTGCTGGCAATTTTGTAGATAGGATTTAAAAATATGCACATTGTGGTTTCTTATTCCATATATTTCTAATTTTTCTAATGATATATCATGTTTCACGTAATCGAAAGCTTTACGTAAGTCACAAAGTGTAGCATGTGCAAAATAACCATCCTCTAAAGCTTGATGAATTTTCTTCTATCAATGAATCCATTACAAGTATCATTGACTTTCCCTTGCAATATCCAAACTGACTATTAGAGAACAAATTTTGTGCCTCAAAATAATTCTGTACTTGGATTTTTAGAAGATACTCAAATATTTTTGCTAATATGGGGGAATTACTGATATTGGCCTATAGCCACTAGGTTTCTCCTTATCACCCTTTTTATATATTGGGATAACTTTTTAATATTTTAAATGTTTTGGAAAAATGCCTTCTGCAAAGCACTTGTCGACACAGAAAGTCAAAGGAGTTAAAATATATTGTATTATTTCCTTAATAAAAGTTTTTGAAAAGCCATAAATATCCTTAGTATTTGAATGTTTAAGTTTAAAGGCTACTTTTTCAACACCATTACATGTTGCCTCACTAAGTATAAATCCTTGCACATTATTCCCTGGATGCATATCCCTCATTAAAGTTAGAGCATTATCTGTGCATGCATTTACCTGCAATGTTATTTCCTTAACAGGGTCTTTGAAAAAATTGTTAAAGCCATCAGGCGATATCCTCTCATTAACACCTTCTGATTTACTTAATCTTCTAACCAAATTTATCACTGATCATGCTGCTTTGCATTTATGTATTTTCTGAATGGTTTATCAGAGTTTGATTGGCTTCTTTTTTCACTTCTGTTAAGGACTTCCTATAGCAATTCCTATAATCCTGCACTATTATAAAAGGTGAACTGCTTGGTGTTCTCTTATACATATCCTGTAAAATTATAAGTTTATTTTTTATTCTTTCTAGACCTCCATTACACCACTTATGCCTGTTTATCATTTTACAGTTTTGTTTAATAATCACAATTCTCTTTTTCTTTTTACAGCTGTTAATAGGTCCTTGAAAAAGGAATATAAAAAATCCTCTCTGCCAAGTCTCCTTAATGTACAATTATTTCTCCCAGTCAACCAATGCTAAACTGTTTTTAAATTTATTTACAGTCTTTGCACTGAAATCTCTTATTTCTCTAATGGTTGCTTTGGAGTTATTTTTGAAAAACTTTTTCTTGTGAAAGCCTCAAAGAATATTGGTTGATGGTCGGATAATTTATGTTCTAATACACTTAGTGAATAATACTGTTTTTTTAAAATTAGTAATAATTTTGCAGATCCTCATTTTAGGCACAGTGATAGCCTAATTGCTGCAGAAAATTTTTAAAGTGTTCTACTGTATTATTATTTTTTGTAACATCGAATTGAGCATTTACGAGGGCTGATCAACAAAGACTGAGACTGATTTTTTCCTGTAGCTTCCGTGATAGTTTCATATCTGTAACATAAATATTTGAAAAGAGCGGGTTTTTATGTATAATGTTGGTAGGCAGCAGCACTCTCATATTGGTAGGTTGGTAGTAATGCTCTATTTTGTAGACCCTACATTCATTTCGCATACCAGACAATGGAGATGACGCAAGAGGAGCAGTACAGCGCAATCAAATTCTGTTTTCGTTTAAACCATACAGCCACCAAAACTTATGAAAAGCTGAAGCAAGCGTACAGTCAAGATGCACTACCTCGTGCAACAGTGTTTAGGTGGTTCAAGGACTTCAAAGAAGGCCGACTTGTCAGTGTTAAGCAAGGTGGGCCTGGTGTTTTGGCTTCTGCTGTGACTGAAGTCAACATCAACACAGCTGCTGTGATTGTCCGAGAGGATCGGCGTATAACATTACATAACCTCAGTGAAGTGTTGAGAATTTCATATGGCAGTGTGTTTACAATTATGCACGACCATCTCCATATGACCCGAGTTTGTGCTCGTTGGGTGCCACATCTGTTGACTCCCAAACAAAAGGCTGTGCGAATGGAGACAAGCCGTGAGGTGCTGCGTCTCTTTGCTGATGGAGGGGATGCAATTTTTAAATTGATTATCACCAGTGATGAGTCATGGCTGCATCATTATGATCCTGAAGGAAAACAAGCCAGCACAGTGTGGAAATCGCCAGGTTCTCCAACACCAAAAAAGGCAAAAGTTGTTCCATCTGCAGGGAAAGTGATGGTGATCACATTTTATGACTGTAATGGAATGATTTACCAGAATGCAGTTCCCCCTCATGCTACTGTTACAGCAGCATACTACATGTCAGTATTAGCTACACTGAGGAAGCACATTGCAAAGAAACGACCAGAGCTTTCACAGACTGGGTGGTGACTTCATCATGACAATGCACGGCCTCACGTCGCAAATCAAGTCATGCAGTTTCTGGCTGGATTCAACATTACCTGTGTACCACATCCACCTTATAGCCCCATTCTTGCACCCTGTGACTTTTTTTTATTCCCATCACTAAAGACAAAACTTAGGGGTATTTGAAATGAGAACTCTGAAGCAGTGCTCAAGAAAAGTGAGGTGATTCTCAAGGACCTGAGAAAGAATGGTCTGCAGCACGTGTTCAAGGACTGGCAGAGACACTATAAAAAGTGCATTGAAGTAGGAGGGGACTGCTTTGAAAAAGATCATGTAAACATTGAATTGGAGTAATAAACATCTGTGAAAAAAAATCAGTCTCAGTCTTTGTTGATCAGCCCTCGTATATTCCCACAAATTATTACATCATGCTTGAAATGGAAAAGGTAGGTTAAAAGTTTTTCAATCCCCTCTAGAAACAGGTTAGAATCGCCTGATGGTGATCTGTATATTGCAACTGTAATGATTTTGTAAGTTTCTATAATTACATCAGTCACTTCAGAACTCTTTTCAATACAAAAATGTTTAAGTTCCAGCATTTTTGCTTTGATTGTATTGCGAACATAAACTACAACCCCATCGTTTTTGTACTTGTTTCTACAGAAATTATTTCCTAATGTGAAATTCTCAGTATGTACATAACCTATTTCATCTTCTTGCAACCAATGTTCAGTGAGACAGAGGTCTTTAGGATACATGCCCAATTCATCTGATTTTGTTCTTAGGCATTGAATGTTCATATACAGTATGTTTAAGGAAACAAGTACTTCTGATTCTATATTTTGATCTACAATACTTACATTCCTAAATCTTGCACATTTTCTGCTTATTAATTTGTTTACTACTGCTATCCTCTTATTTACACATGAGAAAGGAGCCAATCATACCTGCGTGGTACATTAACTACAACAACATTGGTATACGTTAACCTTACTAGCAAATCTTTTACTCCCTTTACCAATCTTTTGTTTTGTTCTATGAAACATCATTCGCACTGTTTATTAACACAACACCATCTTTATCATTCACGGCATGAGAAAATTGCCCTTGGGTAATTTTGATTACTTCAGCCATAGGTGCACCAGGTTTCACAAATGCCAGTTTCGATGTGTTTTCACTCACTTGTAGATGCTCAGAAATACATCTTGCATGACTATCTCCAAGAATGATTATCTTATTTTCAATGAGCCATTGATGTGTGTTAACTTGTTCTCTTTGATGAGTTGCTGCTGCTTTTTTTCTGTCGTTTTTGTTTGCCACCTGTTTACCTTTCATGGTCTCCCTACGATCTTCTGATATTTCTTCTATTGTATCATTGACTTCTGTCCATTCCTTTAGGTCCTTGAATCTGTTTTTACTTTTGAAGCTGAGTACTTGTGAATTTTGTTTTGTTGATGCTTTGTGTCGACTTGTCCACCATTGTTTTCCTGTTTTGGTTCACTAATTAACAATTTTCTTTTCAAACTTTTAATTTCTTCTTTGAGTATACAGTTTTCCTCTTGGGCATACTTCACTTCTCTGGTCAATATCTCATACTTATCTGCAATGATTTTATCTTCTCTGCATCCATCAACTGATTTAGCATTGTCTTCTTCCCAGTGGAAATCGTTATTTGGTTATATGTTGAGTTTTTGGGCACAGAGTTCACTGTTTCCATTTCTTTCATTTTCTGGTATGGTTAGATACTTCACTTTTCAGAAGTTACCACAATGTAACACAGGAATGCTTGCAAACATGCATATTTCTTGATAAATTCAGAGCATCAACACACAATTTCTTTACACTGCTGCTAAATTAATTAATGCAATATTGTCCTTTTAACCATGTTTCTACTACTGCCAAATAGTCTACCATCCCCAGTAAGTGCTGTAAAGTTCATGTAAATATTTGATATTGTAAATCTTCACAGTTCCAAAACCCTAATCTCCTTATTGACTGTTATTGGGATCCCATTGACACAATACTTTCTTCCCCCTCATCTTCCATAACCACCCCACTTCTCCATTAGTGTTCTCCACTTTGTTTCCCTACCTTGGTTTCTTCCTCAGTATTCACCACACTACACTGTCACCATGTCTCCCCATTCTTCTCTGCTAGAACACATGCTGCATCTCTCTCCTCCTCCCTTGATGACACAATCTTCTTTTGTGATATATCTCGTGACATCTCCATTTTCATTATATCTTTCTTCTCTGTCCAAAACGTGCCTGTGTCATCAAAGCTGACTGTTGTGAAAGCTGTACTTGCATAATTTTTCTTTTATGTTGAATGTGTTTTATTTTGAGTGCCAGGGGCTCATCTTGTGTGAGTACAGGTTTGTGTACCCAGGGTACCTGTGCCACTCATCGCCATATTCATACCTTCATCCCCATCCAGTCGAGGTGGGTTTGTTCTCGTGACCGGGGGACTCAAGGTAGGCTCTCATGCGTTCTTTGCATTTCGTTCCATGCCGCCCCTCGCCATCGTTTCTTTCTTGTCTAGTCTCTTTCCGAACATTTCGCACCACAACTATTCACACATCTCTTTTTCGTCCTCGTTGGCCTACCTTGCGTTGTGAAACACCCATGCAGTTTTGATTTATTTTACCCTTTTCTTTCTTTTAATCCTCCCTGGACACAGCCTGACAGATACCCGCGCACTAGGTGCTCAGCTGGGTGAGTGGGTAATGGCGTCATCCCCACCACCCAGTGTCGTCATGTAGGGTATGTGTTCGTATCCGCTGTTTAACTGCAGTCCCGAGGGGGGGGGCCATTGCATGAGCTGCTGACTTCCGACGGCCATTGGGTCCCTCTGTCTATGTTCTGGGAGGTGTGACCCTGGGGTGAGTCTGGTATAGATAGGCCACTCACCCAAGCCGGGGTAACGCCCGGGAAGTCAGAGCCCGAGGTCAGAGATGGTTGCAATGGTGGAGGATTTCTTTAGCTATGGAGCCCCCTTTCCCCATTACTAACAACAAGCGCCGAAAAGTCTATGTAACAGAAGTAGCACCACCGACATGTGGTTGTTACTTGGTAATTTTACGAACAGAAGAAGGACAAAGTTTTGAGAAGGTGAACCCTTTTATTATTCAGAAGGGCATTGATGCTATTGCTGGTGCGGTTCAGTCCTGCACTCGTCTACGGACAAAGTCCGATCAGCAAAGTAAGACCTTGTTGCGCGCTACGCTTCTCCACGGTTATCCCACCCGTGGTGAGAAGCACCGTACCGTGAATTCCTGTCGAGGCATCGTTACCACCCATAACCTCGATGGTTTTTTCGGACGATGAACTCGTAGACTATCTTTCAGATCAAAAGGTGACAGCAGTGCATCGCGTGCAGGCCAAACGCGACGGAGTATTGGTACCACTCGTACCCTGTTTATAACATTTGATGGCGTCGATCTGTCCACGAGCATTTCATCAGGGTACGAACGTATTGCGGTGAGGCCTTATATTCCTAGACCTCTGCGTTGTCTTAAATGCCAACGTTTTGGGCATACGCAAGTCTCATGTAAGAGTGCCGTTAGCATCTGTCCATCATGTAGCCAGCCCTCACACGAAGGTACCTGTTCAACAGCCCCCGTCTGCGTTAATTGCAAAGGGTTTCATTCTGCGTCATTTGCCAACTGTCCGCGGTACTTGGACGAGAAGGCGATTCAGGAGATCCGGGTAAAGGAGAAACTCTCCTTAGCTGAAGCCCGGAGGCGTTACCATGCGCGCCAACCTTCGCTCCTGCGATCTGGTACATTTAGTTCTGTTGTTGCCTCGCCTGTAACCCGGAAGGATACCGAAACACAGACTTGAAGCATGACTGCATTGACCGCCACTACCATCCGGCCGTCCTTTTCTGGCACAGTTATCACGCCATCTAAGACTGGTCCTAAGGTACTGAAGTCGCAAGGCACTGAAAAGAAGCCAAAGCAGAAACTTCGTAGGGAAGATTTTATGAAAGACCCTCCGCGTGCGCGCGGTAAAATAAGTTCACCTTCACCTCGAAGGTCCTGGGACAAGCCGCTCTCAGCGGCACCACTCGCCCATTGCCACCCAGAACCGATTCTCGGCACTTGAATCGGTTTCTGGCTCTGAGCTCGTGGGCCCTCCCTTCGAGGAGGCTATGGAGTCTGACAACTCCATACCAAAAGCCCGAGCCCAAAGGTTAAGCAGAAGGTAATTTTGTGCCGCCCTTCTAAGTAGACAGTGTATCCCTTTTATTCATGACTATCCTGACCTGGAATTTACGTGGTGTACGATCGCATAGGGCGGAACTGCAACTTTTATTGCGCTCCCATTCACCTATGGTCGTGTGTTTGCAGGAGACCAAGCTTCGCCCTCACGATCCTTTTGATCTCCGAGGGTATACTCCGGTTCGCTAGATCTTGCACCGAATGAGGGTACTCCTGCTCATGGAGGTGTCATGATATTAGTGCGTAACGACGTTCATTTTCAGACTCTCACACTTACGTCCGACTTGCAAGCTTTTGCCGTTAGGCTTCAATTACTCGGCTTTTTCTTTTCTGTTTGCTCTGTCTATTCACCTCCATCGTCTCCCCTCGCTAACGCGGACATTCAAGATCTACTGTCCGCTCTCCCAACAGCATTTCTTCTGTTGGGAGATTTTAATGCCCATCACCCCCTGTGGGGTTCGCCAAGGGCTTGTGCGAGGGGAACTCTTCTTTCCGACATTTTTGATCAGTTCAACCTCTCCATCCTCAATACAGGTGAACCTACTTTTCTTTCTAATTAATCTGGTACATTTTCTCACTTGGACCTTGCCGTTTGTTCACTCCAGCTTGCTAGTCGTCTGCAGTGGAACGTCGTCGCTGACACCTACTCCAGCGACCATTACCCCTGCATCGTTTCTCTTTTGTCTCAACACGTCCAGCATTCCAGAGTGCCTACCTGGATATTCAGAAAAGTCGACTGGAGATTGTATTCCAGCCTCGTATGTTTTGCGGACCAGCCGTTCACTGACGTTAACCAAATGGTGCAGCACCTTACCTCTACGATTCTATCTGCCGCCGAACGCATAATTCCCCGTTCGTCCTCTCACCCTCGGCGTATCCCTGTTCCATGGTGGAACGAGGATTGTCGGGACGCCGTTCGTGCCCGTAGAACTGCGCTTAGGTTGTTTCGGCGACACCCTACACTTGATAATTTGGTTGCTTTTAAACAATCGCGCGCCAGGGCTCGTCGTATCATTCGGGATAGCAAGAAGGCGTCCTGGACTCGTTTTGTCGAGTCTTTTAATCTCTTCACGCCTTCCTCTTTTGTTTTGGGATAAACTTCGTCGCTTCTCCGGTAAAGTGTCGCATTGTACTGTGTCTGGCCTTCAGGTTTCCAATGCCACCATAGTGGATCCGGCTGCCATTGCTAACACTCTGGGTGCTGCCTTTAAGGCGGTTTCCAGTTCTACCTGCTATTCCGCCGGCTTTCGGGCTCTCAAAGACCGGCTGGAATCCGAGACCTATAATTTTCGGTCTGTTAATAAGGAATGTTATAATGAACTTTTCACAGTGAGGGAGTTGGAGCACGCTCTTCATTGCTCTAGGCACTCCGCTCCTGGGCCGGACAGCATTCATGCCCTGATGTTAAAGAACCTTTCAGCCGACAGTAAACTCTTTCTCTTACAGGTCTATAACCGTATTTGGCAAGACGGCCTTTTTCCTTCCGTTTGGCGCGAAGCCACCATTGTCCCTATACTTAAGCCTGGGAAGGATCGCCAACCTTCCAACTACCGCCCTATCTCCCTCACCAGTTGCATTTGCAAGGTGATGGAGCACATGATCAACGGGCGGTTGGCATGGTGGCTCAGTGCGGATTTCGTCACCATCGCTCTACCGTCAACGATCTGGTGTCTCTGTCGACGCATATTATGAATGTATTCCTGATAAAGTGTCAAACAGTGGCTGTGTTTTTTGACCTGCAGAAAGCCTATGACACTTGTTGGAGGGGCGGCATTTTACGTACACTCCATGCATGGAATTTACGCGGTCGTCTTCCCATATTTCTTCGGGATTCTATGACGGATCGCGTCTTTCGTGTATGTTTGGGCTCGTTTTATCTAGTAGTTTTATTCAAGAGAACGGTGTACCGCAGGGCTCTGTACTCAGTGTCGCACTTTTTGCGATTGCTATCAACCCCATTGTTGATTGTATTCCACCTGGTATTTCATCGTCCCTTTTCGTTGACGATTTTGCCATTTATTGCAGTTCACGGCGGACCTGTCTCTCGAACACCGTCTCCAGAGCTGTATCGATAGTCTCTACGCCTGGAGTAACGCCAACGGCTTTAATTTCTCCGCCAAAAAATCCGTCTGTATCAATTTCTGGCGCCGGAAGGCTTTTCCTCCGCCCTCTCTCCCATCTTGGGCCGGGAATAGTTCCGTTGCAGACGAGGCGAAATTTTTGGGGTTGATCCTTGATAGAAAGCTGAGCTGGACTTCGCACATTTCCTTTTTAAAAGCCAAGTGTGACCGTTCTCTTAATCTTTTACGTGTTTTAAGTGGCACATCCTGGGGAGCTGATCGGACCGTCCTTCGGCGTCTTTATCGCTCTTTGGTCCGATCCAAGCTTGATTACCGGTGCATTGTCTATTCGTCGACACGTCCATCTGTTTTACGTCGATTGAATGCCATTCACCATCGTGGCATAAGAGTCGCTACAGGGGCCTTTCCAACCAGCCCTGTACCTAGTCTATATGCTGAAGCTGCAGAGCCTCCGCTGTCCTTCAGGCGTGAGATGCTTTTGCCTGTCGACTCAAGCTTGCCTGACCACCCGTCCTTCAAGTTGTTTTTTCAGGATTCACTTGATCGGTAATATTTAGTTAGCTCCTCTGCATTGCTCCCTCCAGGGGTTCGATTTCGACAGCTTCTTCGGCATTTGGACGTTACGCCAGCGCCGGCCCTTCCCAGGGGTGAAACGCGTTTTCCTCCATGGTTGCGCGCCGAGGCCCACTGTCACCTTGGGTTAACGTCGATGCCGAAGAATGCGACCCCTTCTTCAGTCCTTAGATCAGCGTTTTTAGAACTTCAGGCGCAATTCGGGGACTTTAATTTTATATATACTGATGGGTCTAAGACTGATGATGGAGTAGGCTGTGCCTTTGTTTTTGGTCAACTTAGTTTTACCTTTCGTTTACCCGGGTAATGTTCGATTTTTACCGCCGAACTTTTTAGTATTTAACAGTCACTTTTATACATCCAGCGGCATGAGTTACGCCACTGTGTTCTTTGCACAGACTCTCTGAGTGCCCTTCAGAGATTAATGCGCTGTACATTTACCACCCACTCGTACAGCACATACATGATCTGCTCCACTCGCTCGGTGTTTCCGGCACCAGCGTCACCTTTGTGTGGATTCCGGATCATGTGTGCATCTCAGGGAACGAGCCTGCTGACGCCACCGCCAAATCGGTGATTTTATCACCCAGATTTTTTACCTCCGTTGTTCCCTCGTCAGATTTGTGTGTTAATTTACGTCACCACATCCTCTCGCTTTGGCGCGATGAGTGGACGGCCCTCCGGGGAACAAGTTGCGGGAGGTTAAACTTCTCCCGTTAGTCTGGGGTACCTCTTCTCGTTAGTGTCGTCGGGAAGAGGTAATTTTAGCTCGTTTACGTATCGGTAGGGACCCCGACTTTTCGCGAGTAGTTAATTCGCGAAATTGGCCGAAAATTAACAATAAGGAAAACCTTTAATCAATTATTTTTAAATTCCACATATATCCATTCTGAGTCGCGAAATAACGCGATATTATTTCTATATCGCGAAAACGCGAAATAACACCGTTATGAAAAAATATGTGCAAAATAACCCGAAATTTTTTTCTCTCTCTCTCCTTTTTTTGGCGTTTGTCTCTCCTTTTCACATCAACAATCAGATATTTGGCTTATCAATCATTTACGGATACGTGTATTGTCATTCGCTACGGCCATGCTGCACGGTGTTGTGTGCTGCACGGCACAGAACACCAAACTGCACTGTGATTTAACCAGAGCTTCGGCAAACATCGGCACTGCTTCGACTACCCCGTCCCCACACCTATCGCATGCACAACAAAAGGAATGCCATGTTTATCGGAACTCGGCAACACCGCACCAGTGACCGATTTCTCATTTCACTCAAATTATTCTTTGGATTTAAATGACAATACTACCTGCAATTCTTCTCTAATGCCGTATTTTAACGATTCGTGCTTGCATCGCCCCATTTCATGCCGGCTGGAAAAGACTGCCGCAAAAGTATCGTTAAATAATACATGAATTTCTAAGTCTGGTTCAAGTCAATTCTGACAGTAGACAGCCTCTTCTACCAATCACTGTCTCCGTTTCCTGTACCCCTCGCACGAAAATTGTTGCTGTCTCGCGACGTTGCCATAATGTGAACGCATGTCTAGGTATATTTTGTGTCCGCTATACTGAAAGATCCGTTTGGAGTCAAGTTATATTCTTTAAACTACGTTACAATTTAGCGCAAGGAGTCTGTTTACCTTCTGCTCTGAAAAAGAAAAGGAATTATGCCGATGGAGCCACGTTTCAAATTAAGCTAGCGCATGCACAATTCAGCTGACGGTGGAGTTGGCAACGTGCCGTTCGCGCGTCGTATAGACAGCATGTGCAAGACGTTGCCAGGTCAGTTTAGTTTTGCGGTACGCGGGAATTCAAACCGATTCCACAGTAGTATTTCAATGCGTTCTCAAAATATAATAAACTGCCAGGCATCTTTCCTTCTTGAACACTGCAAAGACACCATTTGCCTTATTGAAGTGCTTGAGGGATCTAAATATCCATTTGTTCATAAACTATATAGCAAACTTTAAGATATATCAAATGGCTTCACAATAGTAGCTGAGGGCTCGTTTGGAGAGAAAACTTCAAGTCTTCTTCAGAGACTGCCAACCCGCAAGAAGTCTTATGTTATCAGTCAGTTCAAGCAATTGGGCATAAAGTCAGTTACCAAGCTGAATTCCTTAATGTCAGCTGATCCAGCTGCTGATATTATTCATTCTTCAGGTAAATTGTTTGATGTACGAAAAATAGTATCAAATGAGGCACCTACTGATATAACTATAGAAGAAGCAAGAAGAATGTTACCTTTTCTGCGAGACTTACCAGAGAAAACATTCGAGGAGGGATATGCTGCTCTGAAGATCATAGTGTGTGAGAAATTAGATGATGTTGCTGAAGTGAACATACTGGATTTACTTTCTGGACTTCAATGTGATCACTTGTGTTTCAGTGAGAAGTGTATGAAACTATTGTGGGTACCCATGTCCAATGTCGACAGTGAAAGACTTTTCTCTGCATATGGGAACATCATGACAAACTTAAGAACAAATCTTAAGCCAGAGAACACCAAACTTATGGTGGCTTTGTCTCTAACAAAGTAAATCAGTCGAAATGTATACTATGTAAATATTTTCATGCTCCTCTTTTTTAAGTTACATGTAAGGTGCCCTTTGTTCCACAGTAAAATAGTTTAAACTGCGTTTTTGTTTTTTCCCTTTTTTTTGCATGAGATAACACCGTTAAGCAGTTTTATTTACCGCCCAAAACACCGCTCACTATAATATTTTTACACCGATATTACATTATTTTATTTACCGACAATCTGGGGTCCCTACGTATCGGTCATTGCCTTTTTAGCCATAAGCACCTGCTCAGTGGTAACCCCGCACCACTCTGTGAGCAGTGTGATGTGCCCTTAACGGTGCGTCACATCTTAGCTGAGTGTCTGGTTTTAGTTCCATTGCACATTTGTGTGTCTCTGCCTGTTGGCATGGCCAACGTTTTGGCAGGCGACGCGCATGCTGTAGAATGTCTTTTACGTTTTATCAGTGACAGCGGTTTTAGTAAGCGCATTTGATGCGCTGAGCATCCTTTAGTTTTGTGATTTTATATTGTCTGTTTTAATGGGGGGGGGGGTTTTCTCCCCCGGGGACATATGGCACTCTGGTCCCTTGACTTCTACAGTTCCTGACACATCGTTTTACACCTTTATTGTTTTATTTGCCAGATTTTTAGTGTGATGGTTTTAGCATTTGTTGCCATGTTTTAGTGTTTTCGACTACACAGGTTTGTGTCCCGTTTTTTAGTTTTAGTATTTTAAATTTCATACGTTGTAAGGGCACTAACGACCGTCGATGTTTAGTGCCCTTAACCCCATTTCATCATTATTTGAGTGCCTACATCAGTGGTGGACTTTGTACTTCCTTTCCTCCTGTGAATGTTTGAAAATCCTTTCATTCACCATTTTTGTGCTGGCTTATTTCCTTCCATTCTGTTTCTTTCCTCCATGTGTCCTGCTTGCCCATGCATGTTAAATCTCCATCTATCCAGGGATGCAGATTTTGTATAAATCCTACTTGCCTATTAATCTTTCTTCCATCATCCTCTTGAGTTAACTTTATTTTCAAATTCCTCTGAGCTGGTGTTAAGTCTTTGTTTATAAATATATTGTACCTTTCAGCATCTTTGTTCTTCTTAAGATTTCATAGATTAGGCTGGATGTTGAGAATTATAATATTACTCTATTAATGATAATACCATGACACTACAGCCCAAATGGAGCCTGGGCTGACCAACCTGACTATGGCAGAGGTAGGCAATCATCCAACCGATCCGGGGAGGTAATGTGGCCAGCATCATGTATCCCCCAGCCAGAATGTTGACATTTGTGGCAGGGATCACTGCCTATTGCAGCTCCTCAATTTTCTCATGATGCTGAGTGAGCACCAGTCCTATACCTGGGACTTAAAATCTGCACCCCCAGGGTGGGATCAAACCAGGGTGCATTTCATGGCTGAGAACCAGAGCTTCATGCTCTAACATACTGCGCCACAGCACAGGACTAAAATAAAATTGCTCTTTGGTTTTTTTCTGCTTTGTCTTCCTACATGGTTTGCTTCCACAATCTTCCAACCATTCAACTCAATTTGCAATTAATCTGCTAATATTTTCATTACTTCATCCACTGGCCAAATACCACTTTGCTCTTCCACTCTCATGAACACAAATTCAGTCTTCCTCTGTCATTCATTCTTTCCATTCTCTTTTTGATTCCATCTACTTCTCTTTCTGAATTTTAATTATGATTCAACTCTATGTTAGCCAGCAGATGAGGCATTATATTAAATTGTTTACAACTTTCCAAAGGTATGGCTTTAGTTTCTTCATGAGGATTTTTAAAGTAATAATTTTCATAATAATATTTTGTTTTGGACTGTTTTAATATATGTAGTATGTGCTTTTACTTTTTAGCTAATAAATTCTGCAGTTGTACTATACTTCCCCCCCCCACATAGCCATTTTTTTCACTTACACACAGAATCCTTATATCTAGATTTAATGAATCTGTCTTTTTTATTTCATTACATATTTTCATTACTTTTAAGGGAAAGCTATGCTGAAATTAATCATATAACTGGAAAGGTAGAATCAGATGACTGAAAAATTCAATGCCATAGCCGGGATTTGAACCACGGATCTCCCGGTCTCCGTCCGGTTGCTCTAACCACTGAGCTACCATGGCAACATGCCGACACGACATTAAATTCTCCAGCTGATTCGCATTTTTCCCGGTAAACCACAAGGAGATCTCAAATTGTATTGAGATGCCATACCCCAATGGCGACTTACATTTATTGTAAGTACTTTAAGTTCCGGGCTTTATAGTTGCAACCACTATTAGGTCAATTAATTGACCTAATAGTGGTTGCAACTATAAAGCCCGGAACTTAAAGTACTTACAATAAATGTAAGTCGCCATTGGGGTATGGCATCTCAATACAATTTGAGATCTCCTTGTGGTTTACCGGGAAAAATGCGAATCAGCTGGAGAATTTAATGTCGTGTCGGCATGTTGCCATGGTAGCTCAGTGGTTAGAGCAACCGGACGGAGACCGGGAGATCCGTGGTTCAAATCCCGGCTATGGCATTGAATTTTTCAGTCATCTGATTCTACCTTTCCAACCCTGTCCAACACACGGCTTGTGTGAAAGAACAATTAATTCCATTAATCATATAACTCTTTACAACCTAAATTTCTCATTCATATCAGTTGTATCATATATTTCATACCATGTTTATTAATAAGTGGTTCATCTTTAACATTTCATTTCTTAATTATTCTTTAGGAATCAATGTCAGTACTGATTATTTTTACTTCATCATAACTAAATCCTGTGTTTACCATCTATGCATTGCAGTTAATATCTGCATTGTTTATAATTTGCTTAAGAGGTGTTTTTGAGTAACTAGTTATTTAGTAGTGGATGTTGTGACTGGAATTAATCATAAGTTTTGACAAAGTTAGTTAGATCACTTCCTTTTGCTTTCTTAGAAGATCAGTATTTAGATTTCTTGATAATACAATACTTTTATTTCATTTCTTTAAGTTGTTGAAATTGATAATATTGCTGCTTGGTAAATGATGTAGAATTACTAATGTAATGCTTCGTGTTCCCAGAACAAGAACTGTGACTTAAAATCACCACTGCATGATTGATGCATGCTTATATTTTAACTTACCACCCTTAACACACATACATACTAACCCCTTCTTTGTTAGCTGTACAGAACTGGTTTCACTATGTAAAATTTGATAAGTGTACACCATTTTAACACTGGAATTTCAAGATAGCAGTGCACTTCATAGCCTGCTTTTCTGCATTCATCCTAAGCAAAATTTTAGGATGAAGTTCCCATACACAATAAGCTTTTTTTGCCATTGCATTGTTATTTACCAAACAGTGAAATTGAGTCCCCATTCACCATAAGCTTTCTTCCATTGCATTGTGATTTACCAAACAATGAAATGAAGTAAAGTGCTTAAACAGACACAAATTTGGGTTTGTGGTCCAAACTAAAAGGGAACACACAAATCTAACTTGAGACTTGTAACCTCTTTAGTTGCTCATTTTCATATGTATGCCAGTTCAATAATGTATGAGGTGTTATGTTGCACTGTATTGGTGTAACATTTTCCTTGAGATATAACATGTTAATGCTTAGAAAATGAACTTCATGAGGATTTACCAAAAATCTCCAAAAAATCAAAAATTTGTATTCTGAGGTGGTATTTCTTAAACAATAACTGTCCTCCTCAGTATCATTTCTTTTGATAACCATAATTCCCTTCTTATGCAGATGACACATCTGTTATCTGTTCTGTAGATAGTAAAGATAAATTAATTCAGAATATGAGCTCTCTGGGGGAACATCTACTTAATTTCTTTGATACAAACAACCTCAAATGCAGCATGGATAAAACCATATCAATGCAAATTAGCCAGATATATGTCTCACTTCAGTGTCAATCTATAAATAAATAGTTTTAACGTAAAAGACACAAGCACACTTAAATTTCTGGGTCTATTATGAACAGTAAACTGATATGGTCTATTTACATTGATCTTGTATGGAAAAAAAAAAAAAATATATAGTATCAATTTTTCTAATGTGAAACTTAAAAACCAACTAATGATTTTAAACTACTAAAAATGCCTTATTATGGGGTTATCTACCCATATCTGTAACATGGAATAGAAAATGGGGAGGTTGTCCAAGGGTACATGTGGACAGAGTATTCATCCTGCAGAAAAAGTCATTAGATTAACTGAATCTAGTGCAAGCAGTGGATGAGAAAAGCAGCATATGCACGGCACTGCATAACAGTAAATGTTTACAGAATGGGAGTTGATTTGGAGGTGTACTATGTCAGTATTGGGTGATTTGTGAGCAGAAAAAATGGATATGATAGGGAGAGGTATTCAAATGACAAAGGAGTACCTGTGGCTTTTAGTGATATTAGCCACAATGCTAGTTATAGGAGGGGTAGAACTGAACCCAAGCCCAAAGATATGACTGACATAGTGGCTATGCTGAATCTAATTTTAGAGGATGTGGTCAGTCTGAAGAAAATAGAAAAGAGAATAGAACTCAAGATAGACAACAAAATGGAAGAAATAAGAGGAATACTACACATCCCAATGAAAGAAATGCATGAAGAAGTACACTCCTACAAATAGAGTAGAAAAGCTAGAGAGGAAAATGGAAATGAAATCAGGAAGACAAAATTTACTAATATTTTAAGTGGAGAAAAACACAAGTACCTAGAACAAATAGTGGAAGAAATATTTAAAAAGGGTATGGCCATAAAAGTAGCAGGATGAGAAATTTATCACATGATTTACAATTGGAAGAAGAGGTAACACAGCCAGACCTATTGTGGTAAAATTGGCAACAAATAAAATAACATGAACAGTTCTGAGCAGTGGAACAAAACTGAATGGAATGAGAAATCTTATAGAACAGGACTATGGAGAAGAAGTGGGAAATTAGAAGTTTTTAATCAAGAAAATAAAGCAAGCTAGACAAGAAGGGAGAAAAGCTTTAGTGAAAGGTTTAGAGCAATGGATTGATGATAAAAAAGCAGGATATGAGTCAGCAGTGAAGTTCAGTGGAGAGGATGTTAAGGAATGCTGACTTTGCAGGGAATTTGAACATGGTGATAGATGTGATGACAGAAACAATATTAAGAGAGGGCATGCTACAAAATCACTAGTGGAGAAATTAGAGAAGGGAGAAAAATGGAACTGGCATGATGTCACCATGAATAGGTCATACTGAATGACAATGAAGATATGGCCTCAACAACAGTTGAGCAGGAAATATGTGTCAATTGACTTAAAGTGGTGTCTACTCCAGAGGGAAGCATACTGGAGGTAGTAGATAAGGAGATGGGGCGGTTTGTGAAATGACAACTAGGTACAGAGCAAAGTTGGGTAAATTTAGAGGAAGGATGAGCCATTCAAGATAAGAATTGAACTTTCAGTGTTATTGAATGTAGAAGGGTTAAGATTGAAAATGCTCAGGGTTGAGGTGTTAAAGCTAGGGGTCATGGTAGTAATGGCTGAGACATTGCTGAATAAGAATGGCAATATAAATGTGGAAGGTTATGTCTACATAGGCAAACATTGTAAAAGGAAGAGTAATAGAAGGAGAGTTTCTGGTGATATAGGAATGTTTATTAATAAGAGCAGTGGAATAAATATGCGTGAAGTGTTAGTTATTGAAGATGGGCAAATAATTTGGTTAAATATAAACAAGATGAAGGGAGTAGAAGTATCCTTAGGATTAGGTTTAGTGTATAACCCACATGAAACAATGAAAATTGGTATATAAAATTGAACAAAGGCCTGGAAGAGCTAAGAAGAAAAAGTCCTAGTATGAATTTATTTAAAGGTGAGTCGAAATTGTAACACTAACATCACTTAAGTTTACTCACTTAACATGTTTCGGGAAACCGTTGTTCCCATCCTCAGAAGGTTATTAACTCGACTGGCCCGTGTTGTTGGTGTTTCCGTTTTTTGGACTGGATCCTGTACACCAACAACACGGGCCAGTCGAGTTAATAACCTTCTGAGGATGGGAACAACGGTTTCCCGAAACATGTTAAGTGAGTAAACTTAAGTGATGTTAGTGTTACAATTTCGACTCACCTTTAAATAAATTCAATACACATCACTGTTTCTAGCTTCTTTTCATTACAATACATTCCTAGTATGAAGTTTGTAGCAGTAGGGGATTTTAATGCCCAAGTAGGTGAATACCAGATAAGATGTTTGATCATAGAAAGTGGATGTGAATGGGAAAAAGGTGAGGAAAAGGATAGAAAAAGTAGGGATAAAGTATTCAATAGGTAGGAAGCTGATAGAATACTGTGAGTTGAATAATTTAATTGTGTGTAATGGGTCAAGAGGAGAGGGTCAGTTTGGGAGGATTCACATTTATAAACGTAAATGAGTAGAGTGTAATTGGTTGTGTTGTGCAGTGAAGGCATTGGTGAAGTGCTTGCAGATTTTCAAGTTCTGACCACAATTATAAGTAGTGAGCACTTCCCTTTAAAAGCGAAGTTGAGATTAGAGGTGAGTTATAAGGAAAAAGTACTAGAATTAAAAGTTCTTAGAAGTTAAATGGAAAAAAGGAGTATGCAGAGATCTTTTGGAGCAATTTGGCCTTATAAACAGTTGAAATGAGAAAATCAGAATTATAAAAGCATTGTGATCAGTAGAGACCAGAACTTTGGCAGAATGCCTTTTTAAATGTGTTAAATCTATCTTCAGTTTGAAAGTGAATCTGTATGATGTACAGCTTTGTGATCTAAACGCCACAGTTTTATGTTGCCTTTTTCTATATAAATGCCTAATTGCCGAAATAAATGCCTTTTGTTGCCTTTTTTATTACTATTTATTTGTTTATTATTAAAAATTACCTACATGTGTATTTAATTTATTTCTGAAGCTGTTACAATGAATGTGACTGCACTGAAACTCAATTTATTGCCTTTCAGTCAGTTCATATCCTCTTTACAAGCAACAATGAGTGTTACTGTAAAAAGAGATAACAGTAGGTAAGAGTTTTAATTATTATCACTTGCATTTACTTGCCTTCCTATTGGATCATACCTCCTTCAAAAGCAAAAATGAATGCCGGAGCTAAAACGTGGTTTCATTATTGTTCTAAATTTCGCTTTCTTTCAGTTTTTATTGCAACATTGTTGTGCAAGGTAGCTAGTAACATGCCGAAATTCAGCATTCCTTTACACAGTAAATTGCAAAGCTACATTAATACTTTCGGATCCAATGTATTTTCTACTGATGGTAAAATGCTTCTGTGCAAAGTATGTGAGCAGTCAGTGAACTAGGAAAAGAAATATTTCATTTCTCAACATATCAATACAACCAAACACAAAAATGCACTTTCCAAGGCTACTGGGAAGATAGTTACAATTGCCATTGGAAGCAAAGAAGTCGAGTCGAAAATCACAATTTGCATTTGACCTATGTAAAGTTTTTATTGATGCTGGAATCCCTTTGTGGAAACTACAGAAACCTACATTAAGACAGTTTTTGGAGACGTATATGGATGAATCTGTGCACAGTGAGTCAAGTTTGCAAAAATGTTACTTAAAAGAATGTTACAATGATTAATGAAAATCACCAAAGATAGACTAAAAAATAAAAAGATCTGGATTTCACTGCTTACAACAGTGTGTCTGAAAAGAGTTAAAACTCAACTATCAATGATATAGCTGTGGTATGTAAACATGTTCCAAACAGTTTCCAGAATTTAGCAACAACATCCAAAACTGGTGCAATAAATGGAGAATAATCCTGAATTCTTGTAATTCAAAAACAGTTTTGTTTACCTATAAACACAATGCTATCTACCCACCGATAAATTTAGGATCAACCCCCATACCAACATCGAACACAATGAGATATCTTGGATTGACACTTGACTCTAAGCTCACGTGGAATTTGTAGATATCTGACATGTTGGTCAAATGTTGAAATGAATTCATCAATTGAAACATATACTCCTTGCACTACGATATAAGTACCTCATATATACCTCAGTAATTCGTCCAATTTGGCCATATGGTTGTTCAATCTGGAGATCCGCTTCTGCCAGTCAAACTAAAAGGATTCAGACCATACAAAACAGGAGCCTATGACTGATGACAGGATCATCATAGTACGTGCGCAACACAGTTCTGCATGATGACTTAGGAATTCCAGAAGTAACAATGTTCCTCTGCATGAATTACATACAGCTTCAAAAAACATTCGAAAATCATCAAAATCCTGATTCAGCAAATAGATGACATTCCACCACCTGACCCCTGCTCAGAAAACTAAAACGAAAATGCCTCACTGACTTAAGACTATAACTCAGATGAGTACATACTCAGGTTTATCGTTGGATAAGTAATCTGATCACAAGTTTCATGTTATTTATTAACTTAAAATGTAAGCACAACTGTACTGTATTCAACTTACACAATAAAGTTATCTTAATAATTAAACAAAGAATTCAACTTTCACACAATTATTTACCAATTCATTACAGGTACTGTAGCCTTCAATACCACAACGTGTTAATTTTCACCTCAGATGCTGCACCATCTATGAAAATGGCTGGGACTGCTAAGTGCTGTTTCCAAACATGTTTCACATGACCTGCATATCTTATGGTTTTCACAGGCTGTCAGAAGAGATATGAAGCTTGTTTCCGGATATCAGCATTGATTTCCAGTATTAAATTAAATTGATTTTTATTTATGGATGCTTTTTAACTACTATGGCCCTTAGCGTCCCATTCTATATTAGGCATGAAAGACCGGAAATTTTGCTCAGAGGCCTCTCTATCAGGCTTGAGGTTCTTTTACGTGCTGTAAATTTACGACACAGGACCACCGGCTTTACTTCCCTTCCGAAGAAAGCCATGCTAAGGATTTTTACGCCTGAAAAACTCCATCACCCTCTGCCGGGTTTGAACCCACAACCTCAGGAACAAGAGGCTAGCATGGTAACCACTACACCACGGAGGGCAACTTCCAGTATTAAGAAGATCTTTGTAAGCCCCTTTAAGGATCCAGAAATGTACCCAACAATAGTTTTAGATTTGCTAATTGCCTTTATAGATATTGAGAGTTTATTTTCTCGGATGAAAAATGTATCATCTGACAGGAGATTCAACATGACTCCAGAAAATTTAAAAAAGCATTTGGTTGTCATGTGCAAACAATAAGCCGATAAGGCATTGTAATGCATAGGCCTTCAAGAAACATTTTCATTTTTCTGCCAAGTACAATTAACATTTTGTTTAAAACTTTAAAAATATAATACAACATGATGTTAACATAAATATGCTGTTTGTGCAATTGGCTGAATAGTGCAATCTAGCAAATAGGCACAATGTAAGGTTTTTCTGTATTGCCTATTTTAGCTATTTAGCTTTTTGACTGCCTATTTTAATGATTTATAATACCTAAACTTATGGTAATCAGGAAGGATTGAGGAGGCATAAGGTTAGGTGAGCAGAAAAATATGGAATTATACAAGCATAGTGGTCAGGAGGGATAGAGGGTGACGCTGATGGTGGAGACAACAGTCTCTGAAACATGTCCCAGGAAGTTCTGGTGTAGAAAGAGAAGCTAAATCTAAATTTGTGCATATAAATGTTAAATGAATTTTGTAACGATATTAATGTTACATATGTGATGCTTGTGATGTTTATGTATGTGTGTTTACTTTACGCATATTTGCGAGAGAACTTGCTTTACGTAATGTCTTTTTGTTGTCGAGCCCCACGTTGTGGAGCCAATTATGCGAGAGCAAATATGTGTTTACTTCACGCGTTGCCATCTTGTGACGTCACTCCTTGTTGGTTTGTTTAGCTCCATCTGGCGTAGCAATTTGCATCAGTTTTGAAATAATTCACTTTAAATATCATCCAGCTAGCTCTTTGGGTCGAATATGTTTCTCATGCAGGGTGTGAATCGGAAAGGAATCTTTTATCCAGAAATTATACTGACGAAGAAATTGGTTTTATAACATTTATTGCCGAACACATTCACTAACACTTTTTACATATTTATCTGGATACTTGCCAAACTGAAACTGTTTGTAATAACTTCTCACTTTTTAACTCACATACTTCGACTTTGTGTATATTTAACTGTATAATATTTTATAATAATTCTCGTGTAACTTGACGAAATGAAGGACTGGCTGACGATGTGTAGTGTACACGAAATTTTGATGAACTGAGCGGCCGACGTGTAGTGTATTGAGAATTCCGTTGAACTGGGGGGAACGCTCCCTTGAACCTACACTATTTATAGGCTTGCCTCAAGATACGCCTAAAGATTATAAATGAACTGCTATTGGCTAATAAAACGCGCCAACATTAGCGTCTATTTTACTATCCAATGAAAACCACTAATACATATTTCTTTTAGGGAACATTCTAGAAGCTTTTTTTTACCGAAAAGGCGCGAAACATTACGTAACTTCCTGGTTCCCGGTAATGATAAACAACTCACCCCCTTGCTGCATTATTGCGTTATTGTTGACAGTTTCAGTAAAGCCGTATATTATTATTTACCAATAATAATTACAATTAATAAACATCTGAAATCAATGTCACATAAAAATACATATTCATATTACAATCCTTATTTACATCTAAGTAATTTGTGATACAAATTACCGTATCATATGCCCCACTAGAAACATAATTATAAATATTTATAACCTGTTTGGAAATTTTATAATTTTGTTTTTAGTCTCCTAAATCTTGTAACACACGCTATCACTTTCACTAAACACTTCACACGCATTTAACACACGACATATGTTTTATCTCGCCACTACTTACTGGCTCTGGTTTAATTAATTTAGATATTCATCTGACATCACAAAAAAAATTTTTTTTTTATAGCAAATACTTTACCCTAAATTATTTAATTAATGTTACCAAATTGTTTACTTTCTTAAGTTGTTGACAAAAATTTATACATTTAAAATTTTTTGTAATTATTACACATATTTACCAAAATATTCACCCTCTACACAAATATTGATATCTCTTAAATCTAGGCACTGTTTCACATGTTCTATTTACTGCATAAATATTTGTTTTAAATTATTTTTACCATTTTTGTTATTTTGAATTTTATTTTAACAATACTCTTTGAATTGTATTTACGTACTTTTAATTTAATATCATATTAAGTTTCAATCTTTGCATTCTTAATTTTCAAATGTTGTTGCAGTTACCACAAATTTAAATTTTTTTTTTTTTTTTTTTTATTTTTTTTTTTTTTATATAATTTATTTCTCTTTTCAAATGACATATATAAATAGTTAACCCTCTTATGTTCCAATACATTTCTTTGCAAGTCATCTTTACCTATCCAGCATTTACTTTACATTTCATTGCTATTTACCCTCCTGGATCAAATTGTGTGTGGCTAAACATTACTCGTAGCCGTAACCTAACCTTCAAATTGTTGTTCATGAATAACCTCTTGTATTCATATGACATTTCGTTCCCTGATAACATTTGAAAACAATCTACAGTTTCTTGAACTACACATCTTTTGACAACTTTCATTTTCAATTCATCTGCTATCTTTTTACTTTGAAAGTACTCTGACAAATCTGTAATAAACTGTACTGGACTGGAGTTTTCAATTTGAACATCTTGGTACAATTTATTTCTTTGCATTTCTGATTCTTTTTGTATTTCTGATATCTCCGCTCTGAAATTAACTTGCGCCTCATTTACATCTACATTCCTAACCTCTTTTATCTCTCTTAGCTCACTTGTAATACTACTCATTTGACTTCCTAACTCTGTACATTCTACATTAACCTCACTTTTTGTATTAACCTCACTTTCTTTGTTATCTCTTTCCCTACTCATGTCTAGCATTTTCTTTGAAATTTCTCCTATCTCACTTGCTATTACTTCCTCATTTTCATCTCTCATTTTTGGCATACAACTATCTAGCTTCGTAACTTTCTTTTCACTTTCTTCACTGCTTTGATCTACT
This sequence comes from Deroplatys truncata, assembly GCA_030765065.1. Lineage (NCBI taxonomy): Eukaryota > Metazoa > Arthropoda > Insecta > Mantodea > Mantidae > Deroplatys > Deroplatys truncata. The sequence goes on from CM060990.1 coordinate 539,662,341, forward strand.
TTTTGCTCTAATATATCATTACTCCTACCAATATTTTCAATTGATTTCCTGCTTTGTTCAAAGCTTTTACCAATATCTTCCCTTAATTCCCTATGACTCTTTTGCATATCTTCCCTGTTTTGATCTATTTTCTTTTCTAATTTCTCATTATTCTTACAAATTTCTTCCCTTATACTCTGAGTTAATTTTTGTTCTAATTTTTCACCAAAATTTCTAAACATTTCCATCATCATACCAGCATCAAAATTAACATTTCCTGCTATTCTATTCTCCCTTTCTGCACTAACATTTTCATCTTCAAATCCTAAAAAGTCTGGGCTATTTCCTGTAATTTGTATTGGATCACAGCTAACTGTTACACTATCTCCCTCCATAATTATTTCTTCTGTATTACTAGCAGCCATTGTTTTTATTATCCTACCGCTCCTAAGGAACATTTATTTACCTTTTTGATGCTGTATGTTGCTGTTACTTTAATGTCCAGCGTTCTGCCCCATTCTCCTAGATTTGTATGTCGCTTCTGCGTTGTGTTGTGATGAATCTACGTCGTCTCGATGTTTTTGCGTTGAATTCCTTGTTGCCTCGTAATCTCGGAATTACGATGTCCAATCATCCGTATGGTCTGTCGTTCCTTTTGTTGTTTCTGGAATCTGCGTCTTGTAGATCATTTCACTGCTGCATTCCTGGTTACTCTGCTTCATTCCTAGTTAATTCTGCTACTTCCTGGTTATTCTTGTTCCTTTCCTAGTCATCTAGCCCCACGTTGATGCGCCAATATGTAACGATATTAATGTTACATATGTGATGCTTGTGATGTTTATGTATGTGTGTTTACTTTACGCATATTTGCGAGAGAACTTGCTTTACGTAATGTCTTTTTGTTGTCGAGCCCCACGTTGTGGAGCCAATTATGCGAGAGCAAATATGTGTTTACTTCACGCGTTGCCATCTTGTGACGTCACTCCTTGTTGGTTTGTTTAGCTCCATCTGGCGTAGCAATTTGCATCAGTTTTGAAATAATTCACTTTAAATATCATCCAGCTAGCTCTTTGGGTCGAATATGTTTCTCATGCAGGGTGTGAATCGGAAAGGAATCTTTTATCCAGAAATTATACTGACGAAGAAATTGGTTTTATAACATTTATTGCCGAACACATTCACTAACACTTTTTACATATTTATCTGGATACTTGCCAAACTGAAACTGTTTGTAATAACTTCTCACTTTTTAACTCACATACTTCGACTTTGTGTATATTTAACTGTATAATATTTTATAATAATTCTCGTGTAACTTGACGAAATGAAGGACTGGCTGACGATGTGTAGTGTACACGAAATTTTGATGAACTGAGCGGCCGACGTGTAGTGTATTGAGAATTCCGTTGAACTGGGGGGAACGCTCCCTTGAACCTACACTATTTATAGGCTTGCCTCAAGATACGCCTAAAGATTATAAATGAACTGCTATTGGCTAATAAAACGCGCCAACATTAGCGTCTATTTTACTATCCAATGAAAACCACTAATACATATTTCTTTTAGGGAACATTCTAGAAGCTTTTTTTTACCGAAAAGGCACGAAACATTACGTAACTTCCTGGTTCCCGGTAATGATAAACAACTCACCCCCTTGCTGCATTATTGCGTTATTGTTGACAGTTTCAGTAAAGCCGTATATTATTATTTACCAATAATAATTACAATTAATAAACATCTGAAATCAATGTCACATAAAAATACATATTCATATTACAATCCTTATTTACATCTAAGTAATTTGTGATACAAATTACCGTATCAATTTCACTGTGGTTTCCCAAAAAAGATTCATAAAGAAAAAAGTATTCAAGAATTTGCTTAATTAGAGATCAATAAAGGAAGATGAAAGGCAAACTTTTTCATTAGAAAAAGGGGTATAAGAGCTTATTGGAAGAATAAAAGAAAGAATGGCAACAGCAAATGAGAGAAAAGATTAAGGAGGCTGTCACAGTTAAAGATAATAAATATATGTGGTCTGTTGTTAAGGATATTTCCAGGAAGAAACAAATGGAAAATAGGACAATATCAATGGAATGGAATTGCTATTTTTAACTCTTGCTGGGTAGAAGAAGAAATCAAAAGAAATTAATTATATTCAAGAAATATAGCAAGTAGAATAGAATACATAGACAAAGAGCTAGAATAATGAGCTTGAAAATGATATTTATTTAAAAAGAAAAGAGGCTACAGTAGCATATGGAATTCCAAGGGAGTTTTGGAAAACAATTGGGGAGGAAACGGAAGGAGGTCTGAAGTTGCTCACAGATTAACCAAATAGAATTAAAGAAAATAAAGTAATATAAGTTAGAAGGTTAGTGTTATTGTAGCATTATATAGAAGTTAAGGAGCAGTTGCGTAGTGTGAGGGTAGACTTAGAGACTGAGTCTACCTAAATAAATTGCCAAGAAACTAAGTAAATTTTTAAACATATAAACAGCTTCAAACAAGTGATGAAAAACTAATTAATACAGTCATCTTCACCGCTGCTTACCCCAACGTCCCAACCCCTACTACTAAGTTCAGATTGTAGTGCTGCATACTTAGGCAGCTTCGAAATCTCATGATGCGGCAGCAAAGTTGAATAGAGACTGGGATGGCTCAGCTGAGTGCAAGTCTCATCAAGAGTGGGCTTATATAGCTTTTCCCACTAAATTTCGACCTCCTGTTGTAGGAAGACATGCCTATGTTTTGTTGTGCATTAAGGGCACAAAGGCAGCAGCAGAGACTTAACACGTTTACTGAGGTGTTTAAGTCTCTGTGGACCTGCTCTCTCCAAGATCCGGAAACAGGACATAGGGCAAGGCAGTGTAACATAAACATTTCATTCCTCAGTTATTGGTGAACCAGCATTATGTGCATGCAACTAAAGTGTTAATTTTACATAAACCTGTGTATTGTTTTCATTATGCGTCTTTTATTTATGATTTTAGAAATATGGACAATTCCATTGATTTAGTGGATTACTTATTAAAAGCTCAGTTTTCAACTCTCTCTTATGAGAAAAAGTGTGAACTTACAGGCAAAAGACCAATTCCTAAGCTTGGCATTATCTTCCAGGAAAAGAACCAAAAATGGACATTTCAAATATCCTGGTTCAGTAAATTTAATTGGTTAACTGGCAGTTACATTCATAACAAAGTGTGTTGCTTCGTATGTTTGCTTTTTGGAAGGGAAAAGGAATGGAGTGTTGAAGGAATATCAAATATTAAAAGCATTGAAAGAAAAGCTTGCAATAGAAATTGCCGACTGGAACTTATATACAAGAAAATCTAAGTGAGTAACCACATTGTTTTCATGATTTACAATCATACAATGGTTTGTAGGCATTTTGTAAAGTTACACCTAACGCTATATTTTTATAATCTAGTTTAGTTTAAAATGTGTGTTCAGTCAATTTCTGCAATTAATAGTGATGTTAATGACTACTAAAACAACAAGAAATAATAATAATAATAATAATAATAATAATAATAATAATAATAACAACAACAACAACAATTGAATCGTAATAGAAAATTCACACTATCATGTTCATGTTCATCTTTATTCACCATAATATTCATTTAGAGAATTAGGCTTCGTCAAATATAACATATATATAAAAATAGAAAATATATAACATTACAAGTATGTTATTTATAATGTTTGAATATTTACAAATGAAATTTACATGGAACACAATTTACAGATGCATGACTTGCATTTCTCACAGTTGTTGTTTGAGTTATTGATGTGTTCAAGGAACTCCTTTGTGCTGTAGAAGCAGTGTGAGATTAAGAAGTTTTTTTACCATATGCTTGAACCGTTTACATTTAGGGTTGTATTTTTTTGTGATTGCATTATACAATAGGATTCCAGTGTGGAAAATTGACTGGTGTTTTTTACAGGTTCTGTTATTTTCTATATGGATTTGATTATAATTACGTGTAAAGTAGGTATGAATTACACTGTTAATATTAAATAGGTGTAAATTGTTTTGTATAAAGCAGATTGTTTCCAGAATGTATATATACATGGTACTGTCAGTATTTCTAAGTCAATGAAGAAGGATCTACAATGTCTGGTCTTACTTACATTTACAATGGTTCTTATTATTTGTTTGTGTATGAGAAATATTTCTTTTAGTTCTGAGCTACAGCCCCCTAAGATTATGCCATACATTACTATTGATTTTACATATGAATTATATACAACAAGTAAAGTTTTTGTATTACATATGTTTCATAATACTCTAATTGCATAAAGAGCCCTATTCATTCTACTTTTTGTGTTGGTGATATGTGGTTTCCAATTTAGAGAGCTATCTATCAATATCCCTAAAAACTAAGTTTGCTCATTATACTGAATAGTACTATTGTTTACATTTATTATTGGTAAGGTTTCATTAGTGACTTTGTTACAGATATTGAAATACATCCCAACCGTTTTTTTAGCATTTAAAACTAGTTTATTATGTGTTAACCACACCATAAAAGTTTCAAATGAATTGTTAATCTGTGTTTGTAGTTCATGGATATCTTTACCTTTAAATATCAAATTTGTGTCATCAGCAAACAGAATGGTTTCATTATTTGGAAGGTTTGATGCCAGATCATTAATATATGCTAAGAATAAGATGGAGCCAAGGTTTGATCCTTGGGGAATTCCACTGTTTACGGTTTTGATTGTCGATTTCACATTATTTATTACAACCATTTGGTTTCTGTCGGTAAGGTAGGACCATTCATTGCATACTCCTCTTATTCCACAGTAATCTAGCTTTGTTAAAAGTATATTGTGGTCAACTAAATCAAAGGCTTTACTGAGATCAATGAATATAGTAATTGTTTTTTCGTTCTTTTCAATCCCTTCAATGGTGTTTTGTAGAAATTTATAAAAAGCATGTGTAGTAGATTTATTTTTCCTGAACCCATTTTGCGAATTGCACAATACGTATTTCTCAAGAAACAGGGAGATTCCATTATACATAACTGTTTCCAGGATTTTGAAAAGCCAGCTAAGATAGAAATTGGCCTGTAATTATTTACATCCTGTTTATCTTTTTCTTTGAATAATGGTATTATTTTTGCATTTTAGAAAACATTTGGAAAGATACCTTTGGTTAATGATAGGTTGCAAATTTCTGTTAGAGGTTTTGCTATATACATACTACATAGTTTAATTAGGTATTCTGGTACTTCGTCTATACCTGCAGATAGGCTATTCTTTTTATTATTAATTATGGTTATTATTTCACTCTCAGTTGCTGGTTTAGGTAGATACTGTTACAGATTTTATTTATTTTGATATCTTTATTGGTGGTATTGTTCTGTAATGGTGCTATTCTATTGGCTATTTTAACAAAGTGCGTGTTAAGTATATCTGCTACAGTTGATAGATTACTTATTGTGGTGCTGTTTGTTTTTAGAGTAATGTTTTCCCTTAACTTAGGCCTAAAGTTGCTTTCTTTCTTTATTATATTCCACATGGGTTTTTATTTATTTTCTGAATTAAATATTCTATTCTCTATGTATTTTATTTTGGCAGCTTTAATGACTTTGTTATATACCTTCCAATAAGTTTTAATATAATTCTTAACTAAAATATTTTTAGTGGTTTTATTTATTTTTGAAAGATACTGCAACCTTCTATATGAGGTTAGAATTCCTTTACTTATCCACATTTTATTTTCCTTTGGTTTTTTATGTAGCTTTAATTTTGTGTATGGAAATGCTATATTGAAATGGTAATTAAAAACATTCATGAAAGCATTGGACTGTGCATCTACTGTGGATGCATTATATACCTTTTCCCATGACTCTTTGCTAATTAAAGACAGAAAATATTTGTTATTGGAGTTCGCGTAACATCTTTTGTGTATAAGATTTGGTAAGTTGGTGCTTTCATCTTTGGATGTTTCTAAATTTAATTCTAATAAGAGACCATTGTGGTCAGAGAAGCCAGTATCAAAGTTGGATATATTATGTTCGTCTGTGTAGCTGTTCATTATCACATAGTCAATAGCTGTCTTTATGTTTGCTACTATTTTTGTTGGGGTTTTGATGTAGTTTGCAAAATTGAAAGAGGTTAGTACATTTGTTAATATCTGTTGTTGAGATCCAGATTTTAAAGAGTCTACATTTAAATCTCCACATAATACAACTTTCCTGTTTTTCTTACAATAAGCCATCAACATCGTTTGAAATTTATCTATAAATCTTTCAAAGTCCCCACATGGTGTGCGATATACACATATAATAATTAAATTAAACATATCTTATGAAACACTAATGTATGGGAATTTGTGCATCATTTAAAAAATTCTAAATTAAATTTTTAAAATCTAGTATACCACAGTATCAAACTATGCCACTGGTAAGGAGATGTAAATTATCCAAGTAATTACAGAGGAATTAGTCTGTTATCTATTTTAAGTAAAATATACACTGGTATATTGGCTGAGATAGAAGGAAAATTATCAGAATATCAAGCAGGTTTTAGGGAAGGAAGACAAATAATAGATACAGTGAAACCTCAATATGTTTCTGCAGGGGACAAGAATATAAAATGTGTTAAATGAGAAAATGTACTATTGAATATTCAACTTAAAATAACTTACAAGAATTACAGAACCAGTTTATGCTTATTGAATTTGTTTTGAGCTTATACTTGCCTGTGCATTTAAAAAAAAAAAAATTCCACCACTATGCCGTCTCAAGCTCTGGAAACTTTCCTTCACACACACGTTTCCTCTTTCCATTCCTGTTGTCCTTGTATGCATTTTCTATTTTGCTTCAATTGCTTACAATAGTGTTTAAAGTGGAAGGAGGAAGTTTTAACTTTTGCACCAATTCCACTCATTTAAGGTGGGGATTTCTGTCTACTTTTGGAAGTACTTTAATTTTGCCACCATTAGTTAATGGTTTGACAACCTTTTTCTTTTCCATTACTGTAATACAGCACAACACAATTTCTTACGGCTTCTTCGGTAACACATAAATATGTACGTGACAGACAACTCAATACATAATGCTTTTCATCCTTCGCAGAGATCAACTTGCATTCTTTATGACCAGCAAGTAGGACATTAGACTGTTCAAGGTTGTGCTACTATTAGTTGCAACTATCAGCTGCTCTGTGGCCGAGAACAAAATGTGTTATCTTAGAAAAGGTCCACATGTGGTGGACAAAATTTTCCTTCAGGATTGGCAAAAATGTGATCATATTAAATGAAAGTAGTGGAATTTCCAACATGACACATGAGGTATTTTTATATTAATTTAATGGTAAGAATCAGGACATAAAAATTGCAACGTGATAAGCAATAGAACATACTATGAAGAACGTGTTAATAAGGCTTCACTGTAACATAATGATAGTGCACACTATAGTGAATAAGTATGTGCAAAATAAAAGGGATACAATAATTGCACAGATTTTATGCAGAGTGGGGTTTAAGGTTAAACAAACAAACAAAACTTAAGATAATGCTGTTTAAAAAGGGATCAAAACTAAGAAAAGGCATATAAATGGAGATCTAATGGAGGTAATGAAAGATTGGGATTACTTGGGGTGAGATTCTGAATAAATGAAAGGAAAATTAGCCATGAAAGCTGTCAAAATGTGTTTATATAAAACTCCCACATTAACAAAACAATGGCTGGAAAGACTCTTTGATGTTATAAGAATCAAAGATGTTATAAGAAGTAGAAATTTGCAGAATGCCAAAGGGAGTGTTTAAGATTGACATGGTCTACAGAAATTTCTGTAGAGAAGTTTTGGGATTACCTAGGAACTTACCGAGGGGTGTAGGACTGCCAGAACTAGGAATTGGATGACAATAACACAATAAAAGAGTGCCTAAAGTTACAAAGAGCTGTAATGTAAAGAGAAAGTTGGTTTGGGAAGGTGGGAAAATTGCTAGAACAGCATGTGGGATATTTGCTATTAGGTGAAAACAATAATAGTGGATTTTATAAAGAAGCAAAACAGAGGTTGGAAGAAATGGGTAGCAAGAAATCTGTGCTTTTTTTGAAGATGAGCTCTGTATCTTTTTCTAAAATAAATAAATAAAAGAAACAAGGGGAGGGAGAAACTTGTAGACAGTGTCACCAGTAGGGCCTGGATTTTAGGTTTTAGCCTATATTTTTCCTAGTTATTTAATTAACAAATTTCAAGATATATATTCGTTTCACACTTCCTGAACCAGAACATATGAATTTCATTGTACCTATAAAAAACCTAAATGAGAGGTTGCCACCTAAAATAACCTAAATAGCTGCTTTGCCTTTTTTCAAAATGAATGTTATTTTCCAATTGAAACTCATCGTAAAATTATTTCCACCACTTATAGCCAATAGGTAGTTCAAGGTACTACTATTAAACGTAGCACATGTGACATGGGATGCAGCTAATAGAAAGATGGAGGAGCGTAACCTGCATAACGGGATTGCCTCCAGTCGTTCACCCAGAGTGCCACAGGCAGAAAGTGTGGCAATTGATTGTTGCAATACTTTTCTAATGTAATTGTTGTATAGTGAAACAATGCCTAAATTACATTTATTAAGAAAATGGATGGCTGCAGATCCACACTTCACGGCATGGTTGAGTAGTCTTCTGTCAGGCATGCTCCAAGCAAGTAAGTTTCCCAAAGTAAAAACTGAACTGAAATATCCTAGCACGCTTACTGAAGTGTACTTAAGATTTGAATTTTTATTTCAGGTTAAATGTGAGCAGAAATCTCATCTTGAGCAGCATAAATCTGCAGCTGCGCACACTGCAAATGTGGCTAGGAAAAGAAGTCCAGCAGCAACAGTAAGCAAATGCTTATTTCTTCCACAGTTGGCAATCCTGAAGATAATTTAACTTTTGCCTGTGCCAGGCGTTGGTGTCTGCTAATATCCCATGGAATGTGGTAACCAACCCGACCTTGAAAACATTTTTAGAAGACCTCAGTGGCCGCAATATACCTAATGAATACACTTTAAGGAAGAATTATTTAGTTCCTGTTCACCAGAAGCCACTAGATGAAATAAGAAAAGATATAGGCAACCACTATATCTGGTGTTCTGTCGATGAAACATCTGACAGTTGCAGCCGCTTTATTGTGAATGTGTTAGTAGGTAAGCTGGACCCAAATGAACCAGGTACTCCTCATCTGATTCTTTGTAAAGAAATAGAAAAAAGTCATAACAGCACAATAGACTTGTTGAAGGCCAGGGTCAAGTGGGGGGGGGGGGTTTCTACAGTCCTTCCACCTGACCATGTTATATGCTTGGCCCACGCCCTGCACCGCCTTGCAGAGGAGAAAACACTTTGATGGTGTGAACAGCCTAATATCTTCAGTCAAGGTTTTCTTAAAAGCCCCAACACATATACATTTGTTCAAAGAGAAAGTACCGGCAACCCCTCTTCCACCTGAGCCGATACTTACTCACTGGGGAACTTGGCTGTCTGTGGCTATTTACTATGCAGAGCACTTAAAATACATTAAAATTGGCATCAATGAATTAGATGAAACAGAAGCTTCCTGCATTACCAAGGCTATGAAATTACTCAAGTGCCCCACTCTTGCCACTTTCCTTACATATATTAAGACACATTTTTGTTTTATACCAGATGCTATTCTCCGGTTGGAAAGTACAACTTTGCCACTGAAAGATGCTCTAGATATCATTGGCAATGTTTCCAGTAAAGAAATACCTGGACCAGCGGGAGTTGCATGTTCTTCGAAGTAGTAGGAGATACTTCAATGAAATCCTGGTTTTGAAGATATGAAAATCATCAATTCAGTATTATAGGGAGAAAAGCATAGAGGAAAACTATTCCTAGAACCTGCTGCACTGGCATCTATGTTCTATGTTCCAATGACATCATGTTCCATTGAAAGAATCTTTTCTTCATACAAGAATGTGTTACGTGATAATAGGAAATCATTTATGCCAGAAAATTTGGGAATGTGTGTATCTAATGCAATGCCAAAACCTAAAAAAAAAAACTATTTTAAGCATATAAAAAATCTAAAATGAAGGTTTATTCCACCTAAAAATCTGGGCTCTAGTCATCAGTTTTGAAGAATAGATTATGCATGGATATAAACAGGAGCATTATTTCTAAAAGGAGTGAGAAGCAATTGTAAAGAAAGATACATTATGCCTGAGAAATTGGATTGTATGTCCCATTGTTTACAAGAGTATGAAATGCTTAAAAGGTGGAGGGATGAAAATTGGGATAATCTACAAGACGATAATATCATGTATATTACAGTAGCAAATAAAATGGTAGCAGATATAAGCAAAGAGAAAATTAATGCAATATGAGGCATTTTAGGAAGAATAAGGAATAAATGGATAAGGAACTTAAGAAATGAGCAAGAGAAGGGACAGTTTGAAATGTGGAGGTTTATTTAGTGGCTCCATACATACAATTAGAGGTTAAGGTATGGAAGAATCAAGTTTTTGTAATGCTAAATTTCTAAATGCATTGTATATAAGTATTTAATATTTAATGAAGTAGAAAAAAAATTCATTCACTTGGTTAATTTTGCATTTAAAAAAATTCTGACTCTTATATGTTAATATATATAGGGTGCACCAGAATTCCACAGACAAACTTTCAGAGGTTGTTCAGGGATACCTTCTGAGTATTTTGATATAAGGGATACATGCTCTCTGCTGGCTCATTACAAAGTAATAATATAATTATGATTTATTCAGTTTGTTACCCCAATCACCCTTGTTTCTGTGAAAATACCTTTACAACAGTGAAGAAACATGTATAATATGCAATAACCAAAATGTATTGAGGGTTGCCCCACTTAAGCTTGGGCGACTTTGAATCACCCTCGCACTCTGTCATTGGTGAAACTGCTTATGCTTATTATTGCATCAGCTCACTGCGAGTGCCAGCTGTCTGCTCGCAAAGTTTACTCGTAATGGCTTCAACAATCGCTGACTTGTGGCAGGGGTACATTGTTGGGCTTTCCGATGTCAGTTACAGCCTTTCAATGATAGTGGAAAGGTGCAAACAAAAAGGTCTTACCATAAGTAAGTCGTGTGTGGGACGTATAACACAACTGCATAAAAATGGATTCTCACCTGAGGCTCAGTGTGCAAAAAAACTAGCAAGAAAAAGGCCATAACCAACACGACCTAAAGCAGTAGTAGCCAAGGTGAGTGCAACAGTGACTCAAGAAAACCCACCAATCCAAAGAAGCATTTCCAGCCGCATTGGAATATCCAAAGGGACCGTCTATCGGATAATGCACAACAATTTGGGTTTAGAACGGCGACATAAAGCACGTGGACACGCCTTGAAAGAGCGGCACATCAGAGAACACTTCACCAATGCAAGAAAACTCTATGAACACCACCTGGTAGGTGAAAAGTGGCAATGGGTGGTTTCTTTAGATGAAGCATGGGTTTATCTAGGTGACACAAAAAAACCCGAGCCATTTATTACCATCAAGTGGGCCAAAAGGGGCACTCCAACTTTATTCAGGAGAACAAGGAAAAGTTTTCAAAGGGATTCATGGTGGTTGCAGGTTATTACTCTAGGGGGAAACTCGCATTCACAGAGTTGCCAACAATGTAAAAATTAATGCAGCCTACTATCAAAGGAATGTTATGGACCCAATTTTTATGAAGAGATTCGTCGGTTGTATGGTGAGGATGCCCCAAATGTTTGTAACCACATGGATAAAGCATCCAGTCACACCTCTTGGTCTTCCCAGCATTACTACTACTGGAAAGCTATGGAAACGGGTGTCAATGTGATACCATTTAAAAGGATCCCTGTGAAGTCACCAAATGCCTCGCCAATGGATTTTTGCAGATTTGGTCTGCTGAAACAGTGCCTTACTTCTCAGCGTCCCACCACAATTGAAGGATTCTGGAAAGTCTGCCAGGAGCAGTGGGCTAACATCCCCCTTCCTGTTCTTAGACGCAGCCCTCTTCAATGGAAATTGAGCTGCAGAGCCATAATTAAAGCCCATGGAAATCACATTGAACACAATAGGTGATGGCGAAAGGGAATCTTGCCATGAAAAAGCATAAGCAAGAATGTCCGAGCTTAAGTGGGGCAACGCTCCGTACAACACAGAGTAAAGCAACATTCCACATGTACACTTTTATCACAGTGTGTTCATTCTGATCTGTCAGTGTACAGTACAGTACATAACAAATGCAGAACTGTACCCTTACAGGTATTGTTCAAAATGTTGATCACCACGATCATGTCAGAGTGTACAGTGATGCACCATCGATTGTCTTACACGCTCAAGCATTTTGGGTTTGGCGTGCTACTTTCGCGGCTGTGATAATCCTAGCAACCAGATCCATGTGAGTATCGACCAGAGTCTCGTAAACTGGGCTCTTCCACATGCTCCCAGAAGAAGAAGTCCATTAGTGTCATATCTGGTGACCAAGCTGGCCATGGAACAGAACCATCGCAGTCAATCCATTGTCATTTAAACTGTACATCAATGTGGTTCCAACATCAAGAGCAAACTGTCCAGCACCCCATCATGTTGAAACCACATAAGCTGACAAATTCTTAGCAGCACATCTCCTAGGAACTGTGGGAGGACATGTTGAAGGAACATTTTGTACACGACTCTGTTCAGTGTATCAGGAAGTACATAAGGTCCAATCACAAAATTGTTGACAATACCAGCCCATACATTCACAAACTGCTGTTGATAGGATCAACACACCAGTGCATGTGGATTATCGTAATCCCATACATGGCTATTCCTACTGTTCAACATGACCTCTCTTGTAAACTTGGCCTCATCTGTAAACAACACTAAAGCAGTAAAATGGGAAGTCTGCTGGATGCAATGACTGCATCTTCTGTGGATGATATGGGTGCAATTGTATGTACAACTCTCAAAACAGTTGATTGGTTTGTGTTCAGAGCTCATGCAATGCACCAACTACTAGCAGCAGGATTGTCACCAATTGCATGTAACACATTCTCTTTCAGATGAGGTGTTCTGACATACCTTGCTCAGCCAGTATCTTCCATTCTAATACGGAAGGATCCAGTTTCTCATATGCACCTATGTACAGATGCAAAAGTACTGTGATGTGGTTGCTGTTGGTGCCGGAACAGCTCAACATAGCATTGTTGTGCCACTCTTCCATTGCATTCAGTGAACCCATATGCGAGGTGCATATCAGTAAATTTATCCATACTGCTGTGTATCACTGTTAACGCACAACTAACACTGCCAGAAAAACAAAACTCTAGACAGAACCAAGCAGTACTGACTTGAGGGCAACAAGTTAAAGAGGGCATTACTATTTGTCAACAGCAGGTACCATGAGCAAATGGAAACAATTTGTTTACAAACAAGACACACAGTGCATACCGTCAAATTTGCACTGTTGTGCAGTATTTTCAGTGCAATACAGATACTAAGCTAATTGGGGCAAGATGCCAAACGTAATGCAATTACTGTGTATTTTCAGTGCAATACAGATACAAAGCTAATTGGTGCAAGAAACCAAACAAAATGCACTTACGCTGTAATGAGCCACCGGAAACCATGGGTCCCTTATACCAAAATACTCAGAAGGTGTCCATGAGCAACCTCTAAAATTTTGTTGGGAGAGTTCTGGTTTATCCTGTGTGTATATATGTGTGTGGAATTTATGTACAATCTTTCACTACAAAAGTATAACAAATAATGATATAAATTTCCTACAATAATTGAGACACATGCTTTTCTTGAGGTCTTACATGTCATGACCCCTGGTCATCAACATAAGTTAGAGCCCTATTTTGACTGCTTTTCCTATGTTCACTTTCATAATCCATTTGCCCCTTACTCTTCCTAAATATTCATCCATACTCCTACTTCTTTCCCATCCTCTGCCTGTCAGCAGTTTTGTCGCTACAAAATTGTTCTCTATTTCAGCTGAATTAGTTCAGGCAATATATCACTCTCTTCGCACCAACAATAGATTAGGCAGTGCCAATGGCATCTAACTTTCACGTTGCTGGGAACACATACAGAGGGTTGTCCCACTTAAGCTCGGGTGTTTTTGCTTATGTTTTTTCATGGCAAGATTCCCTTTCGCCACCACCTATTGTGTTCATTGTGATTTCCACAAGCTTTAACTATGGCTCTGTAGCACAATTTCCATTGAAGAAGGCTGTGTCTAAGAACAGGAAGGGGGATGTTAACCCACTCCTCCTGGCAGGCTTTCCAGAGTCCTTCAATTGTGGTGGGATGCCGAGAAGCAAGGCGCTGTTTCAGCAGACCAAATCTGCAAAAATCCTTTGGCAAGGCATCTGGTGACTTCATAGGGATCCTTTTAAATGGTATCACATTGACACCTGTTTCCATAGCTTTCCGGTGGTAATAATGCTGGGAAGACCGGAAAGTGTGACTGGATGCTTTATCCATGTGGATCCAAACATTTGGGGCATCCTCACCATACAACCGAGGAATCTCTTTATCAAAAATTGGGTCCATAACATTCCTTTGATGGTAGGCTGCATTAATTTTTACATTGTTGGCAACTCTGTGAATGCCAAGTTTCCCCTGAGAGCAATAGCCTGCAATCACAATGAATCCCTTGGAAAACTTTTCCTTGTTCTCCCGAATAAAGTTGGAGTGCCCCTTTTGGCCCACCTAATGGTAATAAATGGCTTGAGGTTTTTTTGTGCCAACTAGATAAACCCATGCTTCATCTAAAGAAACCACCCATTACCACTTTTCACCTGCCAGGAGGTGTTCATAGAGTTTTCTTGCATTGGTGAAGCGTTCTGTGATGTGCTGCTCTTTCAAGGTGTGTCCACGTGCTTTTTGGCGCCGTTCTAGACCCAAATTGCTGTGCATTACCTTATAGATGGTCCCTTTGGATATTCCAATGTGGCTGGAAATGCTTCTTTGGGTTGGTGAGTTTTCTGGAGTCACTGTTGCACTCACCTTGGCTACTACTGCTTTAGGTCATGTTGGTTGTGGCCTTTTTCTTGCTAGTTCTTTTGCACACTGAGCCTTAGGTGGGAATCCATTTTTATGCAGCTGTGTTATACGCCCCATACATGACTTACTTATGGTAAGTCCTTTTTGTTTGCACCTTTCCACTATCATTGAAAGGCTGTAACTGGCATCGGAAAGCCCAACAATGTACCCCTGCCATAAGGCAGCGATTGTTGAAGTCATTACGAGTAAACTTTTCCTCAGACTGACCCAGCAGACAGCTGGCACTTGCAGTGAGCTGATGCAATAATAAGCATAAGCAGTTTGACCAATGACAGGAGTGGGAGGGCAATTAAAGATTGTCCGGGCTTAAGTGGGACAATCCTCTGTAGTACACAATGCTGATGACTTTATCAAAGGCCTGTAAAACTTGGAACCATTTTGTATGCTACGTATCCAGAAAGTAAATAGTTTCCACTATTTAAATATCATCTCATGTATGTTTTTAGGCTTTATATTGCTCTTTGTTTTGTCATTGAATAAAAGTGTTAAAATACAATTACTGATGAACATTTTTGCCTTAGGAGGAACAACTTCAGTGCAAGCAGGCTTCCGACTTGGAGTCAGAACCAGAAATGATAAGTACAAATTCCACATCAGCTGAAAGTAGAGCTCAGGTATGTCTTAACGTATTCAGACAGTCAACCTTACTTAATGCAAGTGAAGCTATGAATATGCCTTTTGGCTAACATTTCACTACCTAGTTCAGTGCTGACAAGCAATTACATGTTCTCAGAGTAGAATGAAGAAGGCTTATATAATCACCATTTAAAATGTATGAATGTCTAGCCGCAGGAAGATACCTGCAACATAAGTTTACATGATAACTGAAGCGTAGAGTGTGTATAATCTGTGGTGTACTGAAAACAAAAATAAAATTCTGCAGCTCAAAGTTGTTTAATTGTTACAGCAGTGATGCTGGAAATAGATGAAAGTTGGTTGATTTATCAACTGTATTTTGTTAAGTCTGTATTTCAACAATTCAATGCGCTGTCATCATTTCAAAACTCTTGGCCTCATAAGATTCAAGCTCAATTGATACTCATGCATAATTATGTATCTACATTTTTGGATTTTAGCAACAAGCATTGTGGAGTACAAGCTTTGAAGCTTTGCAATGTAATCCTTACCCTTAAATCAGGGAAATTGGTATTTCTGCCCATATGCTTGTACAGTGTGTCCAATTCAAGTCATTCATACTTTGGCAGTCAGCGCAGTAGCAGTCATGAAATGCAGTAGGTATTAAATGGTTTCTTAAACGGAATCAGGAGTGGGAAAATGTCCACTGATAGAGTGACATGAAATTATGCATTTTAAATGTTATCCAAAACATACATTTGAGCTCTTATTCTAATTATTCCCTTCAGAGTTCTAACTTTTCTTTTAATGTAGCTATCTTCCTTAGAAATACATTAAGGTATCTGCATTGTTTATGGTACATCTTAATATATAAATTATCTCCAATTGCTAAATTAATTTATGGATTTTCTTGTTGCATTATGAATAAGGAACAAACAAACATAAACAGGTCATTATTTATAAAGAGCCAGCAGCATAACTTTTAAAACAAATTTTATTTATTTCCATATATGCCTGATTAACATCTCTAGTGCTACTACTGTGATAACATCACATAATGGGGTTGAGCAAGAATATAGTTAAGTTATGCTATGAGAGTGATGATACCAGAAGGATGTCGCAACCACAGGCACAGGTGAAAACGCACTTTAATGTGTATTTTGCACAACCACTTGTGTCACAGTTTGACAGGCAACTGTAGTATACATCCTACATCAGATATCAAGGCAAGTTTGTGGCCTTGCCTTGTACACCTTACATTTCAGGTAACCCCATAAAAATAAATTCAATGGAGTAAAACACAATGATTGAACAGGCCACAGCTTAGATCGTTGTCCTTCGTGGTGTAGTGGTTACCATGCTAGCCTCTAGTTCCCTAGGTCGTGAGTTCAAACCCAGCGGAGGGCGATGGATGTTTTCAGGAGTAAAAATCCTTAGCATGGCTTCCTTCAGAAGGGAAGTAAAGCCAGTGGTCCGTGTCATAGATTTACGGCACGTAAAAGAACCTCAAGCCTGATAAAGAGGCCTCTGAGCAAAATTATTGGTCTTTCATGCCCAAAATGGAATGGGATGCTAAGGATCACAGCAGTTAAAGAGCGTCCATAAATAAAACTCAATTTAATTTTAATTTTTACAGCTTAGATCAATTAAACCTAATCCATATCTCTGGATAGTTGTGATTAAGATGTTATGCCTTTGCCTGTACCAGTGTTCAGGTGTGCTGTCCAACTAAAATCAATGATTTGTTACCAGTGTGACAGTCACATCCCCTAGTAGACCTACTGTTGTTAGCTTCCTATGCAGGAAACATCATAATCTCCTGCTAATGCTAGATGAAGTAAGGCCAGGTGATATGATATCTGAGAATTGCACACTATATATTGAGATTCCAGCTACCTTGGATCCATTAAGAATTTTCATGGTCCATACATGCTATATCTGTTGACAATTCTTTCAAAGAAGATACCTACTCTTGTTGCATCATAAGATACAGATTATTTAGGAATCCTCACTTATAACCTCCAGAACCTCAGTACATTAGTAACACCTGTTTTTACAGTGTCCTCACAAGGATGCTGTATAGGCACCATCCAGTGTGAATTCTAACATATTTTTCACAGTCCCTCTTGATATTCATGTATGTGACCACAGCTCTGGTACCCAGTTGCAAATTATTGCAAAAGCATCAAAGTACTTCATTTTTATAAACATCCATGAATGGTCTTGCCTACATCTCAAGCCTCAAGTCTGAGGGCTGCACCCAGGAACACCAAGGGATTGGGTAGATGACTGGGAATTGTTTCTTGTAGTTTTCTTTCTTCATGATCATTACTACAGCCTGCAAGGCAGGGCCACGTTGGTGGCAGTGGCAGTGAAATGAGTAGCCTCTGTTTTAAAGCCTACACATAGGCTCATTGGGCCCTTTGTGCCTCTTAATCTGGGCTTTCAATCAAATCCTATGGTCCCCTCCTAGGGTCATTTTGACATATTCACCTGTTTGATATTCATATTCACTTGAAGATTCAAACCATGAATGGCTGCTGAGAGCAAGATTTGAACTTTTATATGTACTAGTGGAGAACATTCTGGTACATATAGTGTTTCACTTGATTAAACACTTTGTTTAATAACTTCTTTATACATCGAAAATTGAGAATTTAAATAAAACAAAAATATCATATGAGGAAATCAGAAATCGAACCCTCAGCAGGCAGTCAAAACATGCATACAAACCCATTATGTAGGCAGTGAGCCATTGAATCAGAAATTACTTTTTTTTATCACTTGTATTATGTTCAGCAAAAACTAATGTGTACAAGAAGCCTGAAACAATTTGTTCACATAACTCCTAGATTTGAATGAAGACCTACACTATTATGATTGCATATCACCTGGACTTGAACCTTAGGAAAGTTACAGATTGAAAGTGCTGACTGAGAACTGCATCAGAAATGAACATCCAAACAACAGTGCATTTAATTGTTTAAATGCAGCCATAATAACATGTGGTTGTTATGTGGAACAACTCTGCTTTTTGCACTTTTTTAGCCTTGCAGTGTTCTACTGTACTGTAACTTAAATAAATGAACTGCAAATAGACAATTTTTGTTTCTTTAAAAGTTCACCACATGAACTTTACACCTAAATATTTTTGTTATCCTGTAAATTTGAGTTGGGATTATCTGTATAGGACAAAACATTCAAACAGCATTTAAATGACAATAACTATGTCAACAGCAACTCAGATATGGATACATATTATTTTGAACTTAAAAGTGGCACACCATATTCTCATCACATCTTAAATTTGAAGACCATGGAAGAAAAGTTGAAATGGACTTGTGATTTAACAAAGTATACAACACAATAAAACCAGTAATCCAGAAAGAGCAACTGAAAGAATAAGAGAAGAAAGGAAGGAAGTAGAGCTATTAAGTTGAGGTATTAAGAGGTGGAGTTCTATAAAATGTTGCTCATGGTCTTACAGGAGAAAGGGTTTTGCATTTCAGCTTATGAAGAATCATGCATTGAGAACAAATTTCAGTTTGAAGATGCATTTAAGGTAGCAAGAGTATTCACAATGTTCTCATATCTTCTAGAGTCAAAAGCTTTGGAAATATCTTAAGAATTTTAATGTTAAAACTCTCTTTTCTTGCTCTGTTTTCAAAATACTGCTCAACATCACTATATAAGCTGTTGAGAATTGAAGTGGTTGAAGTCGTAAAGAATTGATTTCTAATATGCTACATTTCAGTGCTTCTAGGTGAAGCTCAAAGTTGATATAGCCTAACTTCTGATAGCCATGTGGGAGAAGCATTATTGAAGAATCAATTTGGGTAGCATCTGAGACACAGTGGTGTATATAAATAATATGAGGGTGATTCAAATATAAACAATAATTGAGCCAGTGTGCTCAGCTAGCAATTCCAAATAGGATGGAAGAGTGGGGGATTGAAAGTTGGTATGTTAGGGAGGGGGAACCAGTTTGGTTAGCTTCTTCTCTCTGTTCTGGCCTCAGTACAGCCTTGAGTGAACAAGAGGTTCCTCCGTCTGTTGTGCAACATGATTATAAAGTTTTTAACCAATGAAGGGGTTAAACTCTCTGGGGTTTTAATGTGTTTGAAGCCATAGCTTGGGGATGCTACACTGTCCCAGAACTGAGTGTTTACTTGGGTCAGACAATTTAAGGGCAGCTGAGAAATTGTAGAAAATGAAAGTCACGCTCAACATCCAAGGCAACTCTCACAAATACCAACATCTGTGCCATTCGAGAGCTTATCAAAAGTGATCCCAGTGTACTGTTGAAAGAATCACTTCAGAAGTGGGTATCAGCATTAGAAGTGCTCATACCATTATCAGTGAACATCTTGGCTTTGGAAAAATTAGTACTCGATGGGTTTCAAAGTTGTTAACCGAACAGCTTTGTGAGAGACTTTTG
The DNA here is from genome assembly GCA_030765065.1 of Deroplatys truncata. Classification (NCBI taxonomy): domain Eukaryota; kingdom Metazoa; phylum Arthropoda; class Insecta; order Mantodea; family Mantidae; genus Deroplatys; species Deroplatys truncata. Next base: position 539,682,371 of record CM060990.1, read on the forward strand.
AATCGATTCTGGCAAGAAGGGGAGTATTTTTTGAAGCACATTGTCACATGTGATGAGACATGGGTCCATTATTACATTCTGGAATGTGAAATGGCGAGTAAGGAATGGTGAAGAAAGGATGAAGCCTGTCAAGTGAAGGCCAAAACTTGCCTCTCAGCCGGAAAGGTTCTCACGATGGTGTTTTTTTGACTACAGAGGAGTTTTACTCATTGATTTTCTTTGCGATCGATGTACGGCAAATGTACCTTACTATTGCAGTTGTTAGCAAAAGCTGTCTACTAAAACAAAAGACATTGTATGCCTATCAGAGATGTCATCCTTCTCCACAATAATACTAAGCCTCACACCTCAAATTCGACAAGGAACACATTGAAGGACATGCACTGGGAAACCCTCGACCACCCTTCCTGCAGTCCAGATTTGCCCCTCCCCTGACTATTTTGTGTTTGTGTCCATGAAAGAATAACTTGGGAGGGGAACAGTTCGAAAATAATGATGATGTTGAGGAGCATATGTGCATTTGTTTGACGATGCACCCTCAAACTTCCAAATCATTGGCAAAAGTGTGTAGTGTGAAGGAGGCTATGTAGAGAAAAACTGAAGGTGTCACTTGTGTATATGATTAATCAATAACTATATAAAAAGTTACCATTTATATTTGAATCACCCTCATATATACGTATTGTATTAAATTACCATGTTAGAATGCCTTTCATTTGCACGATTTTCTTTGAATAAAACCATCCTTATTTGAGGTTCTCAATACATGAGTTTTCATAAGCTGAAACATAAAATAATCAGTAAGTGACTCAACAGCTCATATTGGTGTATGCTCCTGGGCAGGATAAAAAGTTGTGCTGGCGTGCATTAAATTAGTGTATTGTCATAATCATGAGTAAGATAATCTTTCAAATATGTTTCCATAAACTGAACCAATGAGAACTAGTCACCAATTCCCTATACAATTTTCACTTCCTGCTTTCTGAATTAAAATTTTTCTAGCTTTTTATGGATAAGTAGAAACAGAGGAATGTACAGATATGAATGTAGATTACAAAAGGAGCTGTTAAGCTTTTTGTTTCTATCTGCCCTTAAAATTATACTATAAGAACAGGAGTGGCACGCATTTTTATGGGCATTGCAATTTTCTTGACATGCCTTTGCTAACTAATGATTCATAGACACTATATTGTCATCTACTGCACAAAAAGGCTATTCAGTATATAGTTGAGTAGTTATTTTAGAAAATTTATTAATGAAAGCACCTTGCACTTTGTCAATGTGTATAAGGGATTTCACATTTGAGGTATTAAGAGGTGGAAAGTTCTATAAGTTAATTGCTCATTATTTTACAGGAGAAAGGATTTTTCATTTTAGCTGATGAAAATCACATATTGAGAACCTCATTATTTTTAAGAAAATTATGCAAATGAAGGGCACTCGTGCACAGTAAGATAATGCAACATAATCTGTATTTTCATTTCTTCACTTTTCTAAGAAAACATAGTTAGGTTTATTTAACACAAAATATTTTAAAATGAATTTTTGTCAGTCTGCATAATTTCTACCACTGTGTGTTAGACATGCTTACAGTTTGAATTTTGCTGTTTGATAAGTACTGCTCCATATGGCCATAATAGAGTTTTTATGTTTACCACTTTATCAATGATGATATTCCAGTTAGAAGCATTCAGATATGTTATAAGTCAAAAGTCAGCTTTTTGTGTTGTATACCACTTTACTTCTCAACAGCTGAATTACTGAAACCAATGGACAAAGGAGTAATCATATTAACAAAAGTTGTGGACTAATTCGAGGAGCACCTTTTCTTGCCATAGACACATTCTTGATGCTCTTGGAAGTTACCATATGCACAAAATATGGCTATCAAACTATGTGTTTCACATGTCAGAATTAACTTGAATGGGGTTTACTGATGACACAGTCATTATTGTATATAAGAAAGAAGATGCTGCATTATTAACATGTGAAGAGTCATTTAACACTATAGGATTACAAATAAGTCCATCAAAGTGTATTTCCACAAATCCAGCCAAAGACTAGTCCTTATACTTGGAAGATTGTGCAGTGCAGTGTTGGTGTGCAGTGTTGTAGTTATTATCAATGAATACAAATTGAGCTGGATTAGATACACAATACAACACTTAATACATGCTTTAACAGGACATGTATCAGAAGCATTTGCTTTGATCGCCAACCAGATGTCTATTGCTGCTGTTCTCTGGTGGTGTTCCAAGGAATCTTCTCATGAGGTTGTCTCCAATAGATATGTCAAAATTGAATAAATGGTTTGAAGTTTAAGGAACAGTACATTTTCCCATGATAAGAGTTTCCTGTTGACTGTGATATATTCTAACAGTTCTGGTTCTGGACTTATTTCATTATTTTCTTGCTAAAAATGTGCTGCTGCTGATTTTTCTTCTTGTTAGTATTTTATGTTCCTGAAAGATGTTCTTTGACCTTGTTTCTAAGCTTCTTTTTGTTTTACCAATATAGAATTGTTCACGCTGTTTGCAGTTTATTTTATACATTTGTTGATTTGATTTGTTCTTTTTGGATATGGTATCCTTTAGTTGTAAAATGAGGAGCTTTTAATGAGTAACGTTTCTTTGGTACTAATATTATGTTGTGCTTCCTAAAGATTTACTTCAATTTTTGTGAGCTGCTGGATGGTATGTAAATTTTTTGTAAGTGGCTTTTTCTCTTTGTGTGGGGAGGGTGCTGAATTCTTTTATCTCTCTCTGCTTTTCAGCCTTTTGTTTTCTTTGCTATGGTTGTGTTGTTAAATTCATTGGTTGCTACTTTCATGATGTATTGTATTGTGTTTCCTTCATCAGAATGTTAACTAATCTGTGTATGAAACTGTTGAATACTGGATGTTAGTGTTTGGATTGAAGCTATTGCATTTAATGTAATTATCAGTGAGTGTTGGTTTCCTGTATATGCCAAAACTAAGCTTACTGTCCTGCTTGATGATTTTTATATCTAAGAAAGATAGCTGTTCATTTTTTCTATTCCAAATGCAAATTTAATGGATTGGTCTTGCAAGTTCAGAAACTTCTGAGAGTCTTTTTAGGTTGATTGTAAAGATGTTATCAACATAGCAGGACCAGGTTTTGAACATAATGGATGATATTTTGTGATTCTCATTTCAAGGAAGTTCATGTAGAGAATCGGCCAAGAATGGGAATACAGGATTTTCCATAACAATCTTGATTTTTGTCCATAGATTGTTCCATTGAGGGAGAAATTCTGTTTGATGCATAACTCAGTTCGCTGCCAGTATTAGTCTGTTTCATCTTGTTGTGTGCCCGTGGATGTGAGCCAATGTTTCTGTAGCAATTTTAAATTTTGTGTAAGGATGCCCAGGAACAGTGCTGTGACATGAAAGAATAGGTTGCCTTCTGTTGCAACTGTAAGGCTTTTTTTTTTTATTTTGTCTACAAGATCCAGGGAGCTATTCAAGCTCAACTATTATACTTTGGCATTGAATTGAACCTGTTTACCAACCAGAATGATAATTTGTGTGTTGGAGAACCAATGTTGTCTGTGATTGGTCTGATAAATGTGCTATGCCTGGCTTATGTATTTTTGGTAGACCATAAATTCTGGGAATAGTTCCATTGTCAGATTTGATTCTGTATTTTACATTTTGGCTGACTATAGAACTATTTTTATGACTTTTTCTACATCACTGGTGCAGGATTGATGGACATTTTTTTCATATCCATGGCCTTTAAGGAATTCTTCCATTCTGTCCACATAATTTTACATCCAAAATCACTACAGTAGAATTTTGTTAGTATGCTTTTGCAGGGATCCAAAGATTTGGATGTCATAGATGGGAAAATGTGCTAACAAAAAGACAAAATCTGCAATTTAAGAACTTTATAACTCTGTTATAAAAACCTAACAATACATCTTACCTCACAGTTGAATAGGAAAGATGTACAATATTTACACCTGTTTGAAATACATATGTAAGCTTGATTGCTGTGTTGGTTTTTATGCCAATATTTTACTGTCCATCTTCCTTAGTAAAGTCATTAAATAGTTATAAACTTGAAACTACACACATATCGCTTCACTATGTTCATTGACTTCATCGTTTTCAACACTGCAGGAATTGGCTCAGCATTGCCTCATCATTACTTTCATCCCACACTGATGCTTCTTCTGTCATCTACTCTTCAAGTATTTCATCTAATGTCGCAGTTTCACTCACTGAAATCTCATTGTCAATGTTTACATGCATTTCAAAAGAGATACTGTCTACTATTTGGCACCATTTTTCACACTCAGAAAACTTGTCTTGTAGCATGGTGTCATCACCAAGAACTTGACAAAAGCCAGCTTTATTGAAGCAGTTCTGAATTGTATCTTGCAACACAGAATCCTAGGCAGCCTTACTGGAATGCATGGCATTGAAGGCAGTGATTTTTCTTGTTGTCGATTCCAGTGCAGCCAACCTTCTTTGTACCAGCCTCTCATAATACGTTTGCTCCGTTCCACTTTCTTACAGTACATCAGAACTGTAAGCCTCTCCTTGTTAAATATCTCCACCAGGACACTCAGTGCCCTTAGAATCCAGGGTTTTATCTGGCAGAAGATTGAAAAGTAGTTCTGTTTCATCTGCATTATAAACATCACCAGGGCTATAGTTTTTCAAAATTGACAGGAGCATTGCATTTTTCCATGTTTCTATATTTTTGCAGAGTGTAGCGTTATTATCTAGGGCAGCAGCCTTGCACATATCTGCAATACCGTGTATTGGCACATTTGAAGCTCGTGCTTGTGTAAACCACTTTAGTAGAATGTCTTGTAATCCTGGAAACTGATCCTAGCAATTACATTTTCTCTTATCATTTTTCTCATCTTCTAAAGCAGTTTCAAATCAGTTTACATATGCTAACAATTGTGTTTAAGATTGACAGAAGAATGTTTAACTTCCGCACTAAATCTGCATGTTTCATATTTGGCTTACGATCTACTTCTTGAAGGATTTTTGGTTTTTCTCTGTTTGTTATTTGATGCACTTTCTTTTTCCCCATTGCAAATGTTAATAGTATGAAGTTAAAATGGTATGTACGCATGTTTAGTCAACACTAGCAACTATTTTCGGTATGAAGCTAAAGCATCTATCCAACCCATACAAATTGCATCACACAGATGCATGTCTGCCATTGGCTGCCAGTCCCCACGCCAAGTTAAAACATTCGCTATCTCATACAAATCACCTCATACACACACACACGTGCGCGCGCACACGCATACATGCATGCATGCATGCATGTTATTGGCTGTCAGTCCCCACACCAACTGGACTGACCAAGGATTGACCAAAACAGTGAATGAGGATGTCAAACTTTGAACATAGTATGTGAGAGCAGGAAAACATGCTAAACAAATGTTTTTGAGTTATTTGGGGCATTTGGGACTGAGACTTTTATAATTCGACATCATATATGGGAAAATGTGTTACTGAGGAATGTACTAATGAGATTTCACTGTACTTTGTTTCCTTTGTCTGCTTTTATATACATTGTGGGTTTTCTTTTTAAAGAATTTGCTGTTGTTTTGTGTGTTATCAGACAGCTCGCCTTTAACTCTACTTTTTCCAGTAGTTTTTTGCATTTTGCTTTCACCATTATGTTTTCCACTTTTCTTAGGTTCTGTGTTGCAATCTGTGTGTCTAATGTAGTCTTCTGTAGTTTCTAAGTATTGTATGCACATTTCTAATTCCATGTTAAGTAACTTGATTTCTGTGCAGTTGAATGTTTCTTTCGATCAGTTGAAAACATTCTTGGCAGGACTGTGTGGAACATTGATAATTTTTTTATTCTTTGATTTTTAAATTTGTTTTGTCTTTTGAATTCCACATAGCTTTATAAATTTAAGTTTTAGATTAGCTGCTTTGTTGCAAAGGACAGCTAGCATGTTATTTTCACATTTTTGCCAGATTATACTGCCTAAACATTTTACAGGTTTTAAGTGTAGGCCATAGAGAGCAAGATCAGTCTCACTTCTATCTCTACCTAGGTATAGTATTTGTTTCTCTCTAATACCTTTTTTGGGGGGAGGGGGGCTGCTTGTTGTATTTAACTATTTTAGGCATGATTTTGGTGTGACTTTGTAAGTAAAACATTTATTTATGAACCATATATCCCCACTGACTTTTCTCTTCCTTTCTTGAAGCTTTATGAAGTATTTGATGTCTTTTTTTTTTATTTTTCCTGAGTTCCACAGTTTTAAAAGTTAATAAAGTGAATTCTACCTCAGTTGTGGTGACAATCTTGTAAACTTGTTCCTTACCATGTGTTTCAAATTTGCAGTTGTTTTTTCTTAGGAAGACATATTGATCCTTAAACATCAATACCATTTATTTAACTTTGAGGTACCTATTGGAGGAAATCTCATGAGAAGATTCACTGAAGCACCACTGGAGAACAGCAATATCACCATGTTCCAGTTCAGCAACATTCAGCATATACTTGATGATGAAAACATGTCCCATTAGAAAAGTATTAAGTGATGTACAGTAGAACACTGATTAACTATCATAATGGAGGGGGTGGAGTTGATGATTAACTGAAAATGATGATAATCTATCTTAATATAAACAAAAGGTTTAATAAGTAATTACACAAAAAATACTAAACACATGAGCCTTATGTTACATTTCTTGTAGATTTATAAAAATGGCAATAAAGGTGATTGTTATCCTTGGGGCAGGGCTGTGCAGTAAGAGCTAACAGACTTTTGTTCCATAAAACCATTACACGTGTGCTTGCTTACTCACTTGCATGCTTTCTGTCAATTTTGTAGGTACATCATTAGATGACAACAGCACATTATAATCACTACAATCGTTTTATTATACTCACTTTTGCTTCAATGCTAAGGACAACAAGTTTTCTTTTCATGCCCAACATGTTAGTAACAGAACACCAATACATCCCTGGTCAACAATACAACCTGTGCGGTGGTTAGGGAAAAGCTGAGTGGTGAGGATGCTACAGTTGGCAAGCAGGAAGTGCTATCTCACTGTCAGGGTTGTGGAGAGAGAAAAGACTACATGATTGGAAGGCAGTCAACATGCAACTGACCTGCACACCCTATAATTGATGCCTTGTGGTTTCCTGTAAATGAAGTCTTCCTAAAGAACTACAGTGCATCTTTCTGTATTTGTGAAGATATGAAAACCTCTGTACACATAAGTTGAAAACTTAGCTTTGCACAGGGCACCAGAAACTGTTTCAGCTTTGCTGTATTAGTAGGTTTAATCTCCAATTGCAGCTCAAGTTGAGCTGTGACATGTACGTGTTGTTGCTGCATCTATAGGCCACATTCATTTCCAAAACAGGCTAATTTTTGCCACATACAGGGAATTTTCATTCAAGAACACTAAACAAAAGAAAAGAACAAAATTATTATGGTTAATTAGCCAAAGTGTTTACCAAGTGACAGGTAATCAAGGTTTTACTGTATTGTATATCTAATCCAACTCAATTTCTATTCATTGCTAGTCAAAGGAAATTTAAACAATCCTCCATTGGTTATCAATGGTGAATATGGCATTTAAAGTTTAAAAAGCATAAACATCTAAACTATTTCAAAATAAATTTGGATGAAATGCTAGGGCAAGACAGCAAAAAGATCATTATTGATTTATAACATGGTCTATGCAGGATGTAACAATAAGGTATAGCCATACTTTCAGGACACATTTCTCACATGTAGAAGAACATATTGCCACGGTTAAAGTAAGGGGGTTCTGTGGCTTCTTTACTGGGGGAGACTTCCCCAAAGTGGCGGGAGACCAATGTGTCTCCACCACATGTCATAGTTAAAACCAGGGCACTGCTATAAGAGGTCACAAGGGTAATTACCCTGCTGTGATCTTGACCCATGCAACTATGCCACTTGTGGTGGTGGCTCTAGCATTGTTGCTTTGGCTACTTGTTCTCATGGGGGCTGCTGTAGATGCCGATGCCATCACTCGCTTGCCACGAACACCCACAGGGGATGACTCGTGGAACCAGGATACAAACTAGAGCTACTCGCTAAGCCTTCAATCACTATTAGGGGAGGGCAGAGCGCCCGACGGAGGGAATCAGGACAAACATGGGTTAGGGGGTATGCTAAGCTATTTAAGTCATGTGGGGGAGATAGGTGTAGGTATGACCAGGGTGGTCCTAAACAATTGCATGATGCCCCACATGTGAAGGTAAAATAAAGTTTATTATAATATGGCTTGTGGCCAGATAGGGGTTACAAATAATTAATAAAATGGGTTGTTTACCTGAGTTGAAGGTGATGTTGTATGGTGTACAATGCTATCACATTTTAAAGAAATACTTTATAACACGTGGTCTTCAAACGACTGACCGACATCGATTCTGGCAGCAACTGATCGAATGTCTGATCACGAGATTTAGAACCAGGGATTTTTAAAGCAAACCCTGGCCAACTAAGCAGAGCTTTGCTGCCCAGGTGAATACCCTTATGATTCATCAGCGAAGCTCCAGTCAACAGCTTAAAGGTGAATGTTTCCTGAAGCTTCTACTTTTGTAATTCAGCTATCGCCTTACCATACGGAAACCTTACCTTCCATGATTTGTAAAATGTATGTATAACATTTAAATTACTGAAAACATGTATTAATAGCGCAAAGAACAGTAATAACAACCAATGCATTACAACAGTATATTATATGGCCATGAGTCTGGAAATGTTTTATTTCCATGTTAGAGCTCATTTTGTACAACTCCATAGTGCATTAATCATGGGATACATAGAGGAATAGAACATAACCAGCTTACCAGATGAAACTCACTCTTGCATGAAATTTAAAAAATGCCCTCTTGGTTATGTCTGATTAAATTGTAATTCTTAGGCTCACTGTCAGGTTTTGTGTTCCATTTGAATGAAGGCAATGTTGACATGTAACTCACTTCATTGCTTGTGTTGACATGTGATTCACTTTATTGCCTTACCACACCTAGCATTGACTATTTAGTGTTCATTATGAACTTGACAAGCACATAACTGTTTACTAGTGTTCAAACAAGATTTGGTTTCTGATACAATGAAATGGAAGTGTACACAAATTCAGAATTGGCTCATTTGATGTATGGATTAGCATATGGTATTGGTCATGCCACTAAATATTTGTATTGGGAGAGATTTTACAGTATGAAGATGCCACGACAGGTAGACATTTGAAGTACTTGATCGTCTTAGGGATCATGGGACATTTAAACTGCTGGGGGAGACCTAGGACAAGACCACATCAACTGGAAGAGACAATTCTTCTTGCAGTTGACAACTGTAGTGTCAGCGTAGCACAATTAGCTGCAACAAGTAATGTTGACCACTTACTGTCTAAAGAGAGTTATTTGAGAACCAGCTGTAATCACACCATTTACAGTGTATGCAGGCACTATCAGCAGCTGATTTTCCTACACAGGTATACTTCTGTGAATGGTTTATTCAACAATGTGCCAACCCTGATTTTAGTGCAGCTGTGCTGTTCACAGATGTAGCATTGTTTCAATGTGATCAAATTGTAAATTTTCACAATCAGCACATATAGGCTGATGTGAATCATCCCACAATTGTTGAATCACATCATCAGCAAAGATTTTCTGTCAGTATTCGGGCCAGCATTGTTGGTGACTGTTTGTTAGGGCTTCATGCTCTTCCACCTAGGCTCAACGGACAAACTCACCATTCTTCCTTAGAGAATACTCTACCTGTTCTGCTAGAAGATGTGCCTGTATTAGTGTGACAAAACATATACTTTATACTTGATGGAGCTGTTCCTCATTTCATTGTTAATGTCCGTCGGCTTGTAAATAACAGATGCCATGACAGATGGATAGGTAGAGGTGGATAAATTCCCTGGCCTCCATGCTCTCTGGACCCAAATCCACTAGACTTAAAATTGTGGGGGCATTTGAAAGCTATTGTGTATCAAATCCGGGTACAAGATGCAGAGAGTCTTTTTGCCCATATTGTGGAAGGCTGTGAAACAATGTGCAATTTTCCAGAGATAAATCAGCCATCAGGGATTAAATGTGATGTAGGTTAGTGCATGTATCAATGCTAATAGAGGGCATTTTGGACATTTCATATAAGAAAGAGTTTCATATGGTATACTGGTATGTTCTGTTCCTGAATGTTTCCTATGATTAATTTACTATGAGGAGTTGTAGAAAATGAGTTCTCACATGGAAATAAAATGTTTCTGGACCCATTCTTCTTCTTCACCAGACTATGTTCTGTATCAGTGTGAAAATAAAGGGCTTTAGTATTTTTTAAATTGAGGGAGACTATATTACACCACTTATTTATTTGCCATATGTCCTACAGATCTAATAATAAATATGCATGATTTAGAGAAAGAAAAGAAGAATTGCATCATCCATCTACCAGTCCCTAGTTGATAAAGCCAAAACAAAAAGCCCACGGAATTTACAAAAGTACTAATATACTATGAATGTTGTGGCAGACAAATTAAACCGTATTAAATATTTGTCTCTGCATTCAGTACAGTCTCACCTATGTTGCCTCAAAAAATTGAACTGTGCTATGTTGACAGTCACTAAATCTCTCATTAATGTTTCCTCAGCACTGGAAACCTTGCTGTAGTTCAATCCTCATCCCTTCATGGATATTTCTTGACTTCCACAAACATGGATAGAGCATGAATATAAAAGCTGTCTTAATGTGCCGATATCACCTCTAGCTCTAATGTGAAAAGGGAGTGAAGAAGTTTTCTGATGTTTCACAACAGTGTCCCTCTCAAAGGTAGTCATCCAGATCAGCACCGTCATAGCGGTCCAGATACACTGCCAGCATTCTTCCCTTGGGACAGTTTCTGAATGCAGTAGCCTACATCATTAATCCTTTTGATCACTTGGCAGGATCCTAACAAAAGTAGTTGCAGTTTGGTACATTGGCCCTCAGTCCATGGAGGGCAGAATGGCTATACTCTTCTGGAAAAGCTGGCTATTGGCTTGTTGATTATAATGGGTCCTCATGTGGTTGCTTGCAATCTGCAGTTGATGATGAGACATCTCTGCATTCCATAAAAATGCTCCATAAGGTCCCTGATGTACTTAGATGCTAGATGTTGTGCTGGTTGCAGCTTTCTGATGAAAACCAGTTTGCCGGTGTCTATATATTGGATCCGGGTTTAGATGATCTGTAAACCAGCAGGAAAATTGGCCCAGACATTCCATTGAAGGTGGCCATAACCAAGATGTTAAAAAGTCTTAATGTATCGCTCTACCAATTCGTAGAACTATGGATGCAGAGGCATGGTCAGGTCTTGTATGCAACAAGCTGTTGCATCCTTCCTTCCTTGGTCTTAACTCAAAATTGTGCCTTGGTGACTGTCTAGTTCTTGTATAAGACCAGGTCTTCAACAAGGCATTTCACAATCATTTTTGCCTCTTGTTTAGGAATAGCATACACCTTAGGCCACTTGATGACATAATCATAGCCACCAGCACATACCCCTCTCCCTGTTCAGTCATGCAAAATGGCGATGTGTTCAAATTGTGTGTTCCCATGCACACAACCCCGGATCCTAGTTTGGAAGCCATACTTAACTAGCAGAGTATATGTCAAATCAATGATACTACTGTGTAACCAGTAGCATAATTGCCAAGTTTGTCTGTGGTCTGCTTGGATCCCAGAATTCCTCCCAATGTTCCCACATATTCTTCCTTCAGAACTTCCATAACTTTTCTCCACCACTAATCCCATTATATTTGGCACTACTACAGTCTAGTGTAATATTGGCTATCCTGAATTCTTGGGAACTGCCATTAAATTGATTTCCCTATAGAAGTCATCCCATTTTTTGTTGTCACTCTTACTATAAAACCTCTCCCATGGATCATTTTTTAACATATTACAGAGATCATATTGATTTTCCTCATTTATATCCCTAATCACTTGTAGTATTTTTTTTCAATTAATATTTTGCATTCAGTTTCTATTTTCTTCACATAATGATCTGTAGATAACTGTATTACCTTGGTTTGGAATTTCTATGGTGAAGTTTTTGTGGTGTCTAATACGAGGTCAGTCAAATATAAACTAATCTTTCCTCCCCATGGCCAGTGAATACCTGGGAGGGAGATCGAATTTTCCATAGTGGTAGTGGAAGGTAGTGAGAAGGAAGTTCATTCTTCTGTTGCACGGCATATCATCCGGTTTCTCACAAAGGAAGATGTTGGGCCTAATGAAATTTGACTTGGATTACATAGACAATATGGAGAACCAACATTGTTGAAAACACAAGTGAAGTTTTGGTGCAAACAATTCCATGAAGGAAGGGATGTCATGTAAAACAGAAGCAATGAACACTGCCCCAGGACCAGCATTACTCCAGACATCATCATAGTTGTTAGGACCCTTATTGAAGGCGATCGTCACCACATAGTAACGCAAATTCATAATGAACTGGAGATTGGCTACAGGAGTATCCAATCCATTATAAAAAAAAATGAGCTTCAATGCCAAAATATTTTTGCTCGTTGGGTCCCAAGGCTGTTGAGTGATTCACAGAAGGATGTACATGTGGAAATCTCTCAGTGCAGCCCAGACACAACAAAAATTGATGGAAATGCACTGGACTGTCCTCCAATGCCCTCCCTATAGTTCAGACCTGTCACCATGTGACTTTCACATGTTTGGGCCACTCAAGGAGTCACTCAGAGAGGAATGTTTTCACGATGATCAGCAAGTGGAACAGTTCGTGTGCAACTGGCTGTTCATTATTAATTAAAAACATTAATTATTTAACTCTGTTGTGGTATTTTGGAAGAATAAATTTATCTGCCTAATTATGTTTCACATATTTAAAAGTTTACTGAATTACAGATAGACATATTACTGTAGCAGAATCAAGTCTTATGGCTAAAATCTCCATAGCATATAACACATTGCAGAAATTAAACAAATATAAGGCTTGTACCACTCGTGTGCCATTTTATTTTTTCTATACTCAACTTTGAATGTTTTTAACAGTGTTAGCAAAATACATTTTGGCATGCATTACAAAAGGTATCAGTCTCTGACCTGCTCTGTTACCAATTACAGCATAGATGCAAATGCTTAAATGTCAGTTGCTTAAAATATAAAGATATCCTGATATAAAGCAGTGACTTCTTAATACCTCCAGATTCATATCTGGGTGTAGTGGTTACCATGCTAGCCTCTAGTTCCCAGGGTCGCTGGTTCAAACCCGGCGGAGGGCAATGGATGTTTTCGGGCGTAAAAATCCTTAGCATGGCTTCCTTTGGAAGGGAAGTAAAGCTGGTGGTCCCATGTCGCGGATTTACAGCACATAAAAGAACCTCAGCCTGATAAAGAAGCCTCTGAGAAAAATTACCGGTCTATCACACCCAATATAGAATGGGACACTATGGACCGCAGCAGTTAAAGAGCATCCATAAATAAAACTACAACAAAAACAAAACAAAAAAATCATATTTTTGGGGAATAAGATTTTATAATGGGAGTTATAAGCTTGTTGCTGATGTGCATACTCCTGTAGTGTCTAAAGTGTATGTACAGTATTTACTCATAATTTACACACTTTTTGGATGAACATTTGGATTCTAAAGCAGGGATGTGCAAATTATACAAGGAATGAAATTGCAGTACCAAGTTTCAGTACATGAGATATAATCCCCCTTACCTTATGCATCCTTGTCACTGCTGCCATGGTCAAGCTAAGACACATCATTTGGAAGTTCACAGTTCACATAAGAGTCAGTCAGTAAAACAGACCCAGATCCATCAACGGCATTTGAGCTTCCTGTCTTCTTAGAACTCCTTTCCACAATGTCTAATGAAAAAGATCCCCATGAAGAAAGAATCCATTCACGCATTGTGGGGAAACTCAAGCTTCTTGATTTTTCCCTCTAAGTTACAAAAAGAAAAACAACAGGTGCATAAAATGTGTAATTGTGGTAAATTTCATGAGAGGACCTTAAACAGGAAAGGTCAGGAAGCCACATTTAAATGCTAACATTCACAAGCACAAAAGTGAAGCAAGTAATTAATGAATTCTACATTATTAAGTTTAAGGTGTTCATAACTTATTCTTGCCACTTTAAATTATCCATTGCAGTTTACAGTTGTAATGATAATTAGATTTGTTTCTTCCTTCCACCATCATCATAGGTGTCACTTTTGCCAACACACTGCTGCAGCTGCTTGATAGGTAAATTCAAGGAAATAACAATAGTCTGTTAAGGTTGCACTGTGATAGTATTTACCATCTGTTATGTGGGGCATAGAAATAATATGTAAGGACTAGTCTTATAAGGGTACACTGTAACAGTACTGAACATCTCTAACATGCAATTCACAGTTGAGCAAATAAATGTTTTAAAGAGTTATAAAACTTCACTTAATAGTTTGAAGAAACTTTTCATTTAAAGACTGTTCAAAAGCTCCACTTGTGACATATCAGGATATAGCACACACTTATGAATTTAACCATTTACACTAGGAGGATCAGGAGTTTTATATTACCTAATAAGACCAGCACCAGTCATTTTGACTGGTACATCATTCCTTGATAATGTTGGAAAGGTAGAATCAGATGACTGAAAAATTCAATGCCATAGCCGGGATTTGAACCACGGATCTCCCGGCCTCCGTCTGGTTGCTCTAACCACTGAGCTACCATGGCAACATGCCGACACGACATTAAATTCTCCAGCTGATTCGCATTTTTCCCGGTAAACCACAAGGAGATCTCAAATTGTATTGAGATGTCATACCCCAATGGCGACTTACAAACATTGTAAGTACTTAAGTCCCGGGCTTTATAGTTGCAACCACTATTAGGTCAATTAACGGCATGTTACCATGGTAGCTCAGTGGTTAGAGCAACCGGACGGAGACCGGGAGATCCGTGGTTCAAATCCCGGCTATGGCATTGAATTTTTCAGTCATCTGATTCTCCCTTTCCAACACTGTCCAACACACGGCTTGGGTGAAAGAACAATTAATTCCATTCCTTGATAATGTTCACCTTTTTAGGTTATATTTACCTTTAATCTTCATTTTAGAGTTAACCATTCTTTTTTTAATGTTTTTTACGTTAATAAAACCTAAATATTATTCTGAAATAAATTGAAATTATTTTCATCAAGAATATTACCATGCACTATTATCCTTCAGTGTTCATGCCGTTAATCATAAGTTTAGCACATCTTTTTCTTTAATCATCATTTTCGAGTTAACCAGTTTTTTAAATGCTTTTTATTCTCACCGTCATCTTTATCCTGTTGTAAAAGGATGTAATCATTCACCATTCTAATTTTCAATTGCAAGCTCATCTTCTTCACATAAATTGAAAGGATATTCTCCTTCTGATTCAATATTGGGCAACAATTCGAGGCATGACAATATTTTGTCATCTTTCATTTGTCTCCATGCCATGTTAGTACAGAAAAAACACAATATCACAAATAAATCAATGTAATATGAATTTTCAACCTTTACACATGTTACTGAAACATAATACACTGATAAGTAATAATAAAGTATGTTTGAGTTAAAAACAACAATGGATTGATAATCTTCATTTGCAGAGCAACGTAAAATACATTTTTAACATTGTAGAAGCATGAGAGACAAAATATGTTACCAGTAAAATTGACTAGCTGTGGTCCTAAAAGGTAGCAGTGTAAACTTAAAGCATTTACAATTGTATTTCAAGAATAATATTTTAAAGGGATCTGCAGTTACTAAATTCATGAGAATTCATATAAAGTTTCACTTCACTGGGTTCAATAGTATGTGATCTGTACAAAATCATAAATTGTTAAACGGTCAATTTGACCAGTTGGTCCTTCTAGAATGAAGTAATGATTCTGTTACAAGACATATCACAAATTAAAACACATATTAAGTTATCTGTACACATTAATATTCCAAGAAAATTTTTTCATCAGGATACGATGAGCCAAGCAGCTATTTTGTATAGATAAATGCCAGGAGAGCCAATGAACTAAGAATGGGCTGCATATTATTTTTCCTATTTGTGTTATCGGCACTTGTTGCCATCTACAGCTGTGATAGAATGGCACGAATGCAACTATACAACATTTTTAAAACTACTTTTAATGGCTTTACTTACCAACTTTATGAAAAGAGATGCTGAAACTGGCCACTGTTGTTGTCCATACATTTTTGGCACCTCTTTAGGAAACTATTTATCACTCGCCGTAGTTCACATTGAGAAATGCTGGCAATTTCCTGGCAGATATTTTGTTTTAATTCTTTCAGGATGTGTGGGTTTGTCTTTACACTTTAATTTACCCCAGAGATAGAAATCGCATGGGGTTAGGTGAGGGGACCGAGGGGGCCACAAATCTCTACTAGTAATTCTGTCCTCAAACACATGTTCAATTGTACTCATCTAAATATTGGCCATATGAACTGTGGTAAAGTCTTGTTGAAAAAAGGCAAAATCATGCTCTCTGTCTGTTAATTCTCTAAAAAAAGGAGCAAAATTGTATTCACATATGTAGGGGTGTCAACTGTTGACTCAATTTTTGGGAGGAATCTCCAAATGATGACCGATGTTGTCTAATGCTTCTTCGGTAAGAATCATATGCCATCTTTTAGATTTCTTAAACTGAACACTACCTGTGGCTTGAAATTTATTATAAAGTTTATGGATTGTTGTACGGCCTGGAACTTTTACACCCGGAAATCTTCCTGCAAATTTTATTTTCACTTTACAAGCTGGCCGAGTTAACACATATGAATCATAAATAAATACACACTGCACAGTAGAAAATATATACTGAGCCATAATATACATTGCGATTAAATACAGGACAAAATAATAAATAACTTGTAATGACTGAACTATACCATATCACTGTCAACTCAATACTGCATAGCCAGAGCAGAGCAAAGCAAAGCCATGACCTTGATTGCAGCTGTGCAGTGTTTTTCACTGGGCATGTAGACACATGATTCTGCAGCAGTGCAGAATCATGTGTCTACATGCCCAGTGAAAAAACACTGCACAGCCAGTTCTTAGTTCATTGGCTCTCTCTGTACAACATATCGTGATGCAAGAAAGATTTTTGTATAGGAAATGCATAAAACATGAAGTGTTTGTTTAGTAGTCGTAGTAACAGTAGGACAAATACAGTTAACCGTAGTGTGCACTTAAACTGCAAATTATATTGTTTCCAT
Organism: Deroplatys truncata; assembly: GCA_030765065.1. Taxonomy (NCBI): domain Eukaryota; kingdom Metazoa; phylum Arthropoda; class Insecta; order Mantodea; family Mantidae; genus Deroplatys; species Deroplatys truncata. Next base: position 539,699,639 of record CM060990.1, read on the forward strand.
TATGTGCACTGTTATTGTTTGGACACCAGAGGTGGTGGAATGTAATGGTATATTAATGATGGCACAGATGAGCCCTTGCATTGTTAGCATCCAAAATTACCTTATATTGGTCTTTTCAGTGAGGGAAAAGTGCAGTAACCCCACCTCAGAGAATTAAACTCAGGCTGCAGCTTATAAGGCAACTACATTACGCCTGCATCTTCACAGCAGAGAAGCATTAACAGTTTTCAAACAAAAGTAATTTCATAAGATGTTTTAGCATGAATATTGGTACTATGTCTAGCAATTTTTATTTTAATATCAGTAGATGTTTTGGAATTTAATTATTGCCTGGAGTATCAGCATAAGAAACACAAGAAATTACTGTTTGATGAATTTTTTTTAACCTACTTGAGTAGAAAAATCCTTCACATAATACCATCCATTTTTTCAAAGAAACATAGTTGTACTTACATTTATATCAAAATAAATTTGAAAGAATTGGTTAACACTAGAATGCCTGAGTTTCAAGTATTTCTTTTTCATAATTTTTGTCACCGAAAATGATGGAATTTCTTGCTTATCGCCTTCTATCATACTGTGATGTAATAGAGGGAATGATTTTATTTTTAAACTATAAGCCAGGTTCGAATCCAGTTTGCATGTAACTACCGGAGTAAGTTTATATATACTCTATTTCTCCTCAGTATCACATACTTAAGTACTGTTTTGACTTAGGCTCATGAAATTTCTTACTTATCACTTACTAGACAACTAAAGCAGTATAGAGGGAACAATATCACTTCTGAACTCGGAATCAAGATTGAATCCAGCTTGAGTCAAGCTTCTGGTTTCAGATATTTTATGTGGTTTTTTTGCTCATGTCTCGCCATCTTTAACACTTTGTCACTAAATTCCTTTGCTTTTTCATATAATTTGTTGGTGATTAAATGATGCATTCACTACTTTTGTTCACCTTTATAGTTCATCTCAATGCAAATGTTTCTAAGTACAAAAGGGGTTATTAATTTTTTTATTTCAAGTATATATGCATGTTTTTTGAATAGTAGAAATGCATTATTATACAAATTGGTTTTGCTCTATGCTGTATCGAAACAAATTACTTGTACAAAACAGATATATAAGTTATACCAATACAGATTTGGTCTGTCTGGGAAACAACTTGAGTCAATTGGGGAATTCACTGTCCCACCGGCATGTTGTCACAGTAGCTCAATGGTTATAGCAACCGCATGGAGAGTGGGAGAACCATGTTCAAATCCTGGCTGTGGCGTTGAATTTTTCAGTTGACTCTATATTAAAAATTTGCCTAGACCAGGCTAAGGTCTATTAAAAGAACAATTAATTTATACAAAAACAATAAAAAATTTAAAAAACTGTATTTTGTTTTGTTTTCCTTGCATAATGATGTTGATATGTTTTGTGTATAGGGGCCTTAGATGCTCCTTCATCCCTATCATCAGCCATGAGGATGGTGACAGTACTCGATGTGGGTGTGAATTTCTGCATAGCATAGCCAATTGATCTGCAACTTTCATTATGAAAGACCATCTAGACATTGTAGAGCCAATTATCAGTAAACAAGGCATAAGCATTTGATCATTGCTAGGTCTAGAACACATAAATGGGCTATGACTCTAACACTGTATTTGCAAGACATCTTATCTCTAGCATCTACGCCGCATTTGGTGTCACTGTAAAAGTTGACTGTTTCAGGGGTTTTTGTATTGGAAGATTCATCTATAGTCACATTGGAATACATAGTGCTAAAAATAAGTATTGTTTTCTTGACCTTCCCTTGGTAAGATGCAAGAGTAATACCATCTCTTTTGTAAATAATGCTTGAATGAAGTACTTCTTAGCCTTTTGTCACAGAGGGAGGCACTTCTGTTTAGCTCTATTCAGGTGCATAATGCTTGTGCTTCTGTTTTGTAGTTCTCTTGCTAGTTTTATAGTTGTGAAGAAATTATCAGTTGTGACCTTTTGTCCCTTTCTAAAAAGGGTTCCATGAGGCATAGAGTAACATGCTCTTCCAGATTGATATTTGCGGGTTTAGTTTCATCTTTTCCCAAGTATGGAAATCCATTAAAATATATCTCACTTTAAAATTGTTAAGCAACCAGTATTTCGTGCCGTACTTATTGGGCATGCTATTCATGTACTGAGTGAAAGAGCATCAACATTTCAAAGAAAGCAGTTGTTCATCCTCAGTCAGGAATTCAGATGGCCTGTAGCATGCAATGTAACTGTCAGCGAATTTGTTCCAGATATCAGAGGTCAAACAAAATTTGTCATTTCCTTAAGTTGCTGATGCATAGCTGTGATATCAAACTGAAGAAGCCATATGATTTCTAAAAATCTATCTCTTACCATTGTTTGACTGAAAAAGGAAAGTCCCCAATCACAACTCCAAAAATCCCTGAATGACAAAAGCCTTATACCATATGCTCCTCAAGCATCCAGTACGGCCATATATGCTTCTAACTCTTCCAAGTCTAAAGTCTAGGAATTACCATTGAGTATAATGCATTTCCCTGTCAGACGCAACATAGATTTTACTAATGAATAACAGAAGTGTGTTGTTTGGGGATTCTTCCAAAACATAGCATTCTGCATGCCCTGTAGCATCAGCAGCTTCACAAATAACATTTTGCTAGCCTCTCATACCTGCACAATTTGTAGGTGCAATGCTTGTCCACCGTGTGCCATCAGCGTCATATTCTTGGCCATCAATGTCTGATCTCTCAGTGCTTTGTGCTGTACTACTTGAAAATTTTGGGTTACAAAATATATAGATAGTATACCAAAACATTCATAGCTAACAATTGTAATGATTACAATATTTTCTTCTCTCCCCCTCCCTCTTGCATGAGAGCAACAAGTGCACCTCGGATATCAAAACCACCTCTAACACTCTGTGCAGTTGCTTCACCTGTGTACATGAGAAATATTTGTTCAGTATGAGCATGAAGTAAAAAAGATCCCACAATGTCTTGTTTTATACATATACTGTAGCATAATTATTTGAGCTTTTCACTTACCAGCCCCATCACCTGTATGATCCAGGATACCTCCAGTGAATCATTACTAACACTGTTCTGAGAAGGTAGACCACACTATTACCATAACTTTTACTTTTGTAAATGCTTTCTTGATCAAATTCATCCACATCAGATTGCGTTGGAGATATATTCTGAAGATTTTCCAGAAGTTCAGTTTCAGAAAGGCCATGTTTGCAAAAGGGATTCATTGTGTGCTTAGTAAATAGTCTGTCCCACTACAAATGTCAAGATAAACCTTGGCTACAACATGAAAGTTACATGGCAATGAAAAGCTAAGTGAAAATTTCGTCATGGATTCAAGAGCTGACAATGACTCCCACACTATGCTACACAGAGTTAGAAACATGTTTGTTGTGCAGTGATTATTGTCAATGCTAACTATGCAATATACGTCAGAAGAAATGCGGGTAAGAAAGCAGTCAATTGATTGCCTCCAGGAACCAGTGGTAAATTTGCAATTATTTTAAAAGGTTACACCTGAAATTCAAAATAAATATTGATTAGCTAAATGTCATTGACAGGGAATAGAAGTCAAAAAGCCATAGAAAAATGCTTCCAAAAACAGTGACAATTATGAGCGTTCGAAATTCAAAAGCGGTCAGTTGACTGCCATCGGGCATTCTAGTGTTAATGCACCATAAATAAGTGTATACTGCTAGTGTATTTTCAGTCTGATCTTTACAAACTGTTTATTCAGAGACTTCATTTGGATGCTTCGCTGTATTATAGGGAATTGTTTGCCCTTTGCTGCACCATTTCTAACCAGTTCTGTTCCCCCTCCACTTTCCCTGCTCTCCGTGTGCCTTCCTAAACAGTCAATGCAAAGTTGTCATGTTCTTACAGAGGAAAAACTCAATGACATCGGAGTAAAGTTAGAATGAAGTCTAAAGAAATCTTTGAGAAAGTTTGCACAGGAATCAGGAATTTTGCAAACCTCAGCTTGAAATGACACTGAACTTTTAAAATTAAAATCCTATAACATAAGTGTAGTTTAGGAATTGTAACCATGCAGTAATGTGAGTAGAATTAGTTTCTGCAATTGGGTGTTGGATAACATTAATGACTGCTCTATTGACCATGCTTATTATTTTTTTATGGATGAAGCATGGTTTTATTTATATGGTCATGAAGAATTGGGTGTTAATGCAAATTTTCTTAAAAGGTGAGACATGTTTGGCAGCATAAGCACATCATTTCTAACATCTTCTATGACAAAGGAATATGCTTGTTATTGTAATTATAATTTGCAAGAGAAATTTGTACACTTGAATTTAAGGGGCTATGAATATCTGAACTCTCTGGCAAATGGTGTGCTTCCTGCTGGCAAGAAAATTCCCATTAGGCCGGCCACATGTCCAAATGAAGGCTCTGTATAAAGGTTCTGATTTATAAGACAGGCAAAGTTAGAGCACTGTTGAACCTTCTATGTTTACTTAGATAAACATTAAGCCACCACTTAAAGAATTTAGGATGCAAAAAAAATTATTTGGAAATTTATTTACATAATTAAAGAATGGGTATTTAACTGACTGCCTAAACAAGACTTTCACCTCTCTCTCCCTCTTGCTCTCTCTCTTCCTCATTGAACATGCCAGAGCCAGCATGTTTAAATGGAGTACAGTTTGCAAAAAATAATCAATTTACTGAGGATAGCCACAGAGCTAATGATGGCCAAAAGCTTGAATTTTATTTTATTGATATACTAGCTTCTGAAAAGCTATTATCAAATTTAAATGCCATGAAGGTTTAAAGTCTTACAGTCATTTTTTTATCATTGAAATAGTTCATTAAAAGTGTGGTCTATAAGTATATGTTAATTATATTCTCTGCACATTATACTTAGTATTATTTCTCTTTGTAATATTAATAAATCTTCACTGCCACATGCGATAGTGTAATGTATACTTTGTATTGTCCTTAGAGCAAGCCTCCATGACTCTTAGGGACTTTTTAAGAGAAAAAGTAAATAACGTCAAGAGTGAGTTTTTAACAGCTCCACTAGAGTATATTTTAGCTTTCATTCGTAAACACAGGGATATGCTTAGATCTACTCTTTGTATTTACCTGCACACTTCACCCTATATAGAATTTAGAAGTTATATTTCTTGGTTCGACAATAGACATCTATAAAATAATTTGGTTGGTTTTTCCAACAGGTAGAGAAACTTAACACTGAGCTCCAGGTTACAAAGGAGCAGCTTGAAAGAGCTAAAAAGGAAATCGCACATTTGGAGTCGACAAGCAGTGAGCTAGAGAAAATGAAAGCAGATCAAGATGATCTTCTAGAACTCCTTTCTGATCAGGAAAATAGGTTAAATCAGTACAAGAAGAGACTGCAGCAACTGGGAGAAGTGGTAAATTTATAATTAAATGTTTACACATTCCTACCATAAGCTATATTCCTTAAACAGGTGGCTAGTGTACACACAGACTGGGTTCAATGCTGGCAAGTCACAGCTGCAGACATTGACAATTGGGGACATAAATTGCTGCTGATAAACTAGTGTGTGCTTAGGTTCAGAATAGTAAAACGTTACCATTGTTCAAAGATTTGAATCAGAAAGCAGTTTTATCAAAGATGTGAAATAAAAAGCAGTTTCATTTGCTGTAGCTTCTTAAGAAAAACAACTGCTGTGCAGAATTTCATGAACATTTTCTGAAACAAATTCAGAACAGGATTAGTTTATGAAAAAATTGGGTCAGAAGTTGAAACACTATCTCTTACATTTTTGTGCCTTGAACGGTTTTGAGAGCTACTTGCTCTCATCATCAGAAGTGACCAACTGGCTCTTGGAGGTGTTATCAGGTGTGTGGTTGTTTGTGGTGACATCTAGCGATTGAGTGATGAACTTCCATAGTGAATTTGTTGGCAGCAATTGAAAATTTATCAACTGGCATTTGTGTTTTACGATTAAAATCTTTTCCCAGGTATCCAAATCTGCTGTGTATTTTGTATGTTTTAGGAGTTTCATGTTTGGTGTAATGTTGCAATTGGATGTCCAAAAGTGGTGTGAAACTGCAGATTTCTCCATCTGTTTGTATTTGATATATCCCATATGTTCTTTCAATCTGGTTTCTAAATTTCTTTTAGTTTTACCTACGTAAATTTGGTCATATTCAGCACAACTGATTTGATAAAATCCTGCTTTTTTGAAATTATAGAGAAAATTGGGTTGGAGTTAAAACACTTAACATCACGTACATTTTTTCATCTTCACCGATTTCGAGAGCTGCTTGCTCTCATCGTCAGAAGTGACCGACTGGCTCCTGATGGTGTTGTCCAGTGTGTGGTTGTTTGTGGTGACATCTAGTGGTAGAATGATGTATTTCCATGCTGTATTTGGTGACTGCAATTCAAAATTCATTACATGGAGTTTGTGTTTTATGATTAAAATTTTTTTCCAAGTATCTAAAAGTCTGTGTGTATTTTGTAGGTTTTGGGAGTGTTATGTTTGGTGTGATGATGGGATTGGTCATCCAAAAGTGATATGCAACTGCAGATTTATCAGTCTGTATTTAATGTATCTCATATGCTCTCTTAATCTAGTTTCTAAATTTCTTTTTAGTTTTATCTGCGTAAATTTGGTCACATTCTGGGCAACTAATGTGATAAATTCCTGCTATTTTGTCCTGAGGTATCTGGTCCTTTGATTTGTTCCAGAGTAATTTCTATGCTGAATTTGTTTTGTGGAGCTAGGCAGATGTTATGCTTTCTGAAGAAGTTGTAAAGTTTATAGTGTACTTGGTGGAAGTGAACTTTTTGAAAATCTTTTTGTGAGTTTTGTGATATCCTTCTGTTAAGGATGTGTAAACCAGTCAATGTCTTAAACTTTTTAAAACTGCATGTTTGTGAGGGATCGGGTTGAAACTATTGTTTTTTATGTAGTTTTCAGAATGTGTAGGCTTCCTGTAGATACCAAAATTTATCTTTTTCTGTTTCTAATTACTTTTAAATCTGGGAATGGTAATGTACCTTTATTTTCAGTTTCCATAGTGAAATCTATAACTTTGTTCTGTAAGTTGAGTAATTTTGGGGAATCCTGGATGACCTTGTTAGGTACTATTGCAAATATATCGTTAACACATCTATGCCAAACCTTGTACATGTGCAGAAAGGAAGTAGTTATGTGTGTTTCTAAGTTACTCATGAAAAAAATTGTCAAGGAAAGGTGATAGCGGATTGCCCATGGCTAAGCCTGAAGTCTGTTGATAGTACCTATTGTTGAATATGAAACTTTTTGAGTGATGCAAACATCTTTGAGATTCAAAAGGTCATCTATTTCCTCTTGTGGTATATTGTTTTGAGTAAGCCATCTCTTCAGTTGGTATAGAAGTTCATCCATTGAGATACTTGGGAAGAGGGCTTTGACATCAAAAGATACTAGTTTATCTTCCAGCTTTAGTTTTATGTGCTGGGAATTCCTGATGCTTAAACTGTACTTTGGTAGTGATGAGAATTTCTGTGTCAACCATACAATTTTGCCAAGTTATAAGTGGGTGAATCAATTTTGTTTATTATGGGTCTCATTTTGTTGCCTGGTTTATGGAGTTTTGAAAGGGCTTACAATCTCAGTAAGGAGGGATGGTTCTTTTTGGTTATGGATTCTTCTTTTTCTGTTAAGGCAATCTTCTTAATCAATCTTCTTAGTAAGATTGAAAGTTTCTGTTTGAGATTTTAATGCATCTGTTTTAATTTCTGTGTGTTTCTTCTTGTAATAGGTTTTGCACTCTAGTAATCTAATTTTCTTTGTCTAGGATTACTAATTTGCCACCTTTGTCTGCTTTTGTATAAATTACAGGTTGGAGTTAGGTGATTTAATGATTTGTTTGTCTGGGAAACTATTGCGTTTGTTAGCTTATACATCTTCAAGGATTGTTGTACATTGTTTCGGGATTATTACTTTGGTGTTTTCATCTAAATGATTTGTGGCAATATTAATATCTGCAATTATTTCTTCTATTGTGTTAGTGTAGCCTAAACAAGTTTTAAGACCTTTATTTCATACTGTAAGCTCTGCTTTGTTGAACTACAGTACTTTTGGACATCCAATCACATCACACCGAGCATAACACTTCTAAAACCTACAAAATACACAGCAGCTTTGAATACTTGGGAAGAAATTTTAACAATAAAACACAAATGCCGATTAATGAATTTTGAATTGCTGTCATCAAATCCACTATGGAAGTTCATGACTCCACCACTAGATGTCACCACAAACAACTACACTGGACACCGCCACCAGGAGCCAGTTGGTCACTGCTAATGATGAGAGCAAGTAGCTCTCGAAACTGGTCAAGGCACAAAAAATTTAAGTGACGTAAGCATTTCAACTTCGGACTCAATTTTTCCATAAATTTAAATTCACATCACTGTTACCAGCTTATTCAAATATTACACAAACAGGAATAATGTTGCCCAAGAAAATAAGTTGCAGGCATTATGTGTTAGCCCTTTCAGTCATGATTTTTATTCACTTGGTGAAAATTCTGAAATTCATTGAATGGATTACCTGATTTTTTAAAATTACTTTTCACTTAAGCCCCATTTTCATATTATCAATACCAAAGAGCATAAGAGATATGCATTATAATAGATATAGTGACTCAGCATGTGCAAATAGGGAAAATGAAAAACAAAGCTATTATAAAAATATTCAGTTATGCTTATTTTATTAGTTTAATCATATAAGTTGTGCAATCAAGAATTTTACAAAGTCTTAAAGCATTATTTCATAATGGAATGTTTGGAAACAATTCCATTGTTTTGTAATATGCAGTTGTACTTTGCAGTTTGTGCAAAAAATTAAGTTTTCTTCTTGCATTATTTTTCTTTGCACCTTGTTTGCCTACTTGATATCTATAGTAGGCATGTAGCATGTTATCATTTCTAATTTCATAAATTGGTGGTAGTTCTACACTTTTAATTTTCTTTGCTTGTGGCTCACTTCTTTAACTTTTGATAGACATCCTATTTTTCTATCTATCACATATCACATGCTAAGAAACTACAAGTGTTTCAACAACATATAGTTTGAAATTTAAGAGACAGTGCTGTCACTTGTTCTTGCCAAATTCATCCTAAAAATGCAAGTTGAACAACAAAATCGTGAATTTAAAAATGTTTAAAACATAAGTTAGAAATTGAAATACTTATACACTTCACTCAGTTTTGATCAGAATATGTTTGAAGAGCATTTGCACTCATCATCAGCTGTGGACCAACTAATGGGCAAACTCAAAGGAGCTTCCCTTGATGTGGCAGCATCTGGTGTTGAAAATTTTTCCAACCAAGAAGGGGGGGGTGATGAATTTGCTTAGCTGATCTAGGGAGGGTCATCAGAGTTCATTTTCATTATGTGATCCTTGTTCTTCAGAATATGTGTTTTCTCCCACATTGACAGTTCGGCTGCATTGCTGGTACATTTAAAGAGTTTGATGATGAACTTGATTTCATGGTTGAGGGATCAAAACTGGGCTGCTATACCAGTATTATCAGTTTGTATTTAACATTTTTTAAATATTCTTTGAGCCTGGTATCCATGTTGTATCTTGTCTTTCCAATGTATATTTGGTGGCATTTTGAGCAATCGATTTGTTATACACCTGCACATTTTTTTGGATGGAATTTTGTCTTTGAGTGGATTGCCTAATTGGTTTTTTCGTACTATACTTGTTGTGGGAAGCCAGATGTATGTGTTCTCTAAAAACCTTTTTGAATTGACTATCTGCCCACGGGTGATATGTGAATTTTATGAATTGCTGGAATTCTTTTTCTTTATTGAGTGTACTTACTTGGCTTACTGATTTCCGTCTCTTGAATTCCATTATCATTTTGTCTGTGAAGGTTTTCTTGAAGCCATTATGGGACACTGCATTTAGGATCTGCTTTTATTCTTCCTGGTATTCTTCTTCATTGAGCAAGAGGTTGACTAGCCTGTGAGTTAAACTCCAGAAGGCTGCATGTTAATGTGATCCCGGATTCAAGCTGTTGTTTTTTGTGTAATCACCTGTGTAGGAAGGTTTTCTTACATACCAAAGCTACGTTGTTGATTCTCAAGATTTTTATACCCAGGAATGGTAAAATGTCATCTTTCTCAATTTCTATTGTGAATTGGATGGCTGAGTGTTGTAGGTTCAGAAGTTTTAAGGTATCATCTATTAGTTTTCTGGGAACCTGCAAAGATATCGCCATGTATCTGTACCAGGTTTTAAAAATCAATGGAAAGCCTTCTTTGATGTGGGTCAAAATGGCTCATGTACACTTCAGCTAAAAAACAGGTCTAATGGATTTCCATAATGAGTCCCTTTGTCTGTTGGTAATAATTTCCATTGACAGTGTAAAAATGTTGTTTTATGCAAAATTGTACCAAAGAAACATAGTTTTCAATTTCTGCTTGCTTCAAATTGATGGATTTGAGCCATTGTTTTAATAGGTGTAACCTCTATGTGGGGATGCTTGGAAACAAAGCCGTTATGTCAAACAAAACCTTTTAATCATCTGGTGAAACTGTGGTATCTTCCAGTTTTTGGATTAATTCAAAACAGTCTTTGAATGCTAAACTGTCAAATTGCTTGAAACACTTGAACTTCTTGGTTAGTAAGTTACAATGCCTGTAGATCAGTTCATGATATTGTTTACTATGGAGCACATTTTTTTGCCTCGTCTGTAATTTTGGGGATGCGTAGATTCTGGGTAAGATTGGATTGTTCAGCTTGATTTTCACTTTTTCCATATTTGTTAGCACTTTTGTCTTTTAATTATTTTTTTTATTGTTATTGTATAAATTAATTATACTTTTAATAGACCTTAGCCTGGCCTAGGCAAGTTTTTAATGTAGAGTCAACTGAAAACTTCAACGCCACAGCTGGGATTTGAACACGGTTCTCCCGCTCTCCATGCGGTTGCTCTAACCATTGAGCTACTATGTTAGAGCTCAATGGTTAGAGCAATCGCACGGAGAGCAGGAGAACCGTGTTCAAATCCCGGCTGTGGCGTTGAAGTTTTCAGTTGACTCTACATTAAAAACTTGCCTAGGCCAGGCTAAGGTCTATTAAAAGTATAATTAATTTATACAATAACAATAAAAAAAATTAAAAACCCTGAATAAATTATGTACCCAGCACTCAGGTACTTGCAATAAGCAGATCGCCGCTAAGTTTGTCATCTCGATGGAGATGCCTTGGTAGGTATGTCTGGGAAACAATTTGAGTCAATTGGGGAATTCATTGCCCCACTGGCATGTTGTCACAGTAGCTCAATGGTTAGAACAACCGCACGGAGAGCGAGAGAACCATGTTCAAATCCCGGCTGTGGCGTTGAATTTTTCAGTTGACTCTACATTAAAAGCTTTTGTCTTGTTTATGGCCTTGTATGCATTCATGCAACTTGATAACAGAACTTTCTCAACCTGTTTGTAATCTCTGTTTTCTAAAAGAGCCTGCATCCTTTGTAAGCAATCTTCTTTTTCAAGGTGACAAAGTTGTTGCCTTTGTCAGCTTTGGTGTATGTATATCATATCTTTATTGCAGAGGGAGTTGATGGCATGTTTATGTTGATTCGTTGCTAGTGTGCTATCTATATGTATTTTACTTAGTACTTTCTTGCAATTGCTTTTAAATTGAGATTTTATCACTGTCCTTTAGGTTGAAATCACAAAAAAATCACAACCCTAAAACTTCTGTACCATCCAATTCACAATGGATATTGAGAAAGATGGCTTTTTACCATACCTGGATATCAAAATCATTAAACAGCAAACTCATCAATTTTGGAGTGTACAGAAAATCTTCCCATATAGATGATTACATAAACTAGCCTCTCTCTAAGGTCACCTCAACATGCGGCTTTCCAGAATTTAATTCACAGGCTAGTCAACCTCCTGCTAAATGACAAAGAATACCATAAGAATATAACCAGATCATGAATGCAGTATCCCATAATGGCTTCAAGAAAATCTTCATAGACAAAAGGATAATGAAATTCAAGATAGAACTCAGTAAACCAAATAAGTACACTCAATAAAGAAAAAGAATTCAAGCAATTCATAAAGTGGCTATCACCAATGGGCAGATAGCCAATTCAAAAACATTTAACTAATTTCGGCCCATTGGTCATAACGGTAATAAAAATTTCCCCCTGTCATCCTGTGTATCTCAAAGCATGGCATGCCAAGATTGCAGATCACTTTGATCAATTGACTTTGCTTGTTATGGCTGCACTGTAATGCGCATCACATCATAATGGCAACATCAAGATTCTGCCAATCACTGTAGTGTTTCTTTCAGGAGCAGTATTCATCACATCCATTTTATAGGTACAGATCTTTTTCCAATAATATTCCCGAATTGGCCAGATTATGCGCATTAAAGCAACCATATTTCATTTCATTTTATTTCAACTGTGGAAGTTACATTAATTCGTGGTATCACCAATACAAATAAGATATAATGCAAATAGATAAGTATATACATAATAGAAAAATAACACCGATCAACATTGATTTTGGGGTATAAAGGAAAATATGTGACTTTAATGGAAATCAGTACCCTGATTTCAAAAATGAAGTCTGTTTTTGGCCATCACATCTAGTTTTTATGATATGTGCATATGTGTCTATGTTGCTAAATTCATTCAGCTTATACAGCTTACTGCTACGTTTCATTATGTTATTCCAAATCTGTTGTTGATTTTCTTCCTAATTGGCTCACTTCCATCTTCCCTTATCACCAGATGTTTACATTTATATTCCCAGCACTTATCAGTTTTGTTCTATGGATCAGGTCTGCCTTCTTGTGAGGTATTTATGTTTACATTTACAGCTATCATAGATCTCAACTTCAGTTGAGCTGAAAACTTGTGTTAATATGCATGTCCATCTTCTATATGTGTAGTGCTAAAATAAAAGTTCCAGTATGACTTCTACTTCAGGATTACGCAGGAGACAATGTCTACAAAGTCCTCAGAAGTTTTGTTACATTTGTGAGTGATACTTGTTTGACATGAAGGTATGTAAAATAGACTCACAAACAAAGAAACTATATTACTCATATTTCAAAGTGATCAGGATAAATCATTCACACCTCATATTGCATGTAACAGTTGTGTTGAGGATTATGTTATTGGTATGAAGGAAAATGGAAGGCAATGCTGTTTGCCAAAGTAATGATATGGAGAGAGCAGCAGAATCACCATGACATTGTTACTTTTGCATGTGCAAAGTTGCTGGCTACAACAAAAAAAATAAGGCAAGAATTAAATATCCAAATCTGAAATTAAAAATGAAGTCATTATTAACAGTGGAGTTATATGATGGATATTAACACAAATTAAAAACACATGAACTCCACATACTTCAAGTAGTGAAAATGCATTTCGAGAAGTGTGCTCCTCATCGTGGGTTTGTCAACTGGAGATTGCAGCTGGAAAATTCTCGGCCAAGTCATTGTACCACTGCTGCCCTCTGTGTCCTATAGCTACTTGGACGATATCGTCAACTGGTGGGGTACCAAAATTCATAAGAGGGACTTATTTTTGGTAATTACAATTCTTTTCTAATTTCCAAGCTCCATTTTTTTTTCCAATATAAATTTTATCATATTATAAACATTCCATTTTATATATTCCAACCATCTTATTTTTAGGTAAACTGTTCTTTAAAGGATGATTCAATAGATTTCTTAAACTATATCTATACAAAATACACTGCCGTTTGTGAAAATTGCAACACCAAGAAGGAAACACATGAATTCAATGAATTTAATACCACAGGTTAGATACATGACAAGTAACAAATGATAAACTTTTCAAACCTACACATGACCTTTGAGCCCTAATATTCAGTATTTGGTGTAGCCTCCATGTGCTGCAATTAGAGCAGCTATGTGCTGCGGCATTGAGTCAAAAAGGTTGAAAAAGTTCCTGATGGATTTTCCTCCATGCAGTTTGTATTCGAGCCCACAAATCCATGACACTGGTTACTCGATGACTGTGACACACCAGGTGCTGACAAACAATATCCCAGACATGTCAGGCAAACGTGCAGGCCAGGGAAACAATGGTACCCATCGCTCTTCGAAGAATGATCTTACATTCTTCACAATATGTGGCCGGGCATTATCCTGTTGAAATGTGGCCTGTGGAGATGTCGAAAGCAGGGGGAGTACCTCAGGCTCTACAACCACCGTTAGGTACTGGTTGCTGTTCAAAGTGCTCTCAAATCGTAGGAGGCGAGATCGATTGTTGTAACCAATGGTGCCCCAAACCATCACACCTGGTGTTTGTCCGCTATGCCGCTCAACAGTGCAGCCCTCCAGGTTGCACTCCCCGGTAAAGCCGGACACGCATGCGGCCATCACTGTAGGATACTTTGAAGCGGGACTTGTCCGAAAAGAATACATTTTGCCATTCAGCACCCCAGTGACGATGTTCACGTGCCCATTGAAGTCGGAGGAGCTTGTGGCTTCTGGACAATGGAAGCCAACATAATGGCATGCATGCAACTAGTCCAACCTGCAGCAGACGGCGACGAACTGTTGATGCAGACAAGTTCACATCAGTTGCAGTGTTCCAGCATCGAGCCAACACTGTGGATGAAGCTGTATGGTCCGTTATGGCCATGCGGAAAAGATGACGGTCATCCTGTGCTGTGGTCATGTTCCATGGTCCAGTACCCGCTCTTTGCTGCATACGACCTTCATCTATTCACTGCTTCCACACACACATCACTGTTGTAGCAGCATGCCCTGTACGAGCTGAAATGTCATGGTATGACAAATCCGCTTCCCGGAGACCGATCATTCTGCCCCGTTCTAACTCTCATGCCCTTTGACGTCGACGAGGCATACTGGCACTCACTTTATTGTATCCATCTTGTTTGACAGCTCTGCACTGACTACACTGGGTGCAACTCTGACCTTGTCGGACTGACACGAGAGGGCTGTGCTAGGCCTACATATACCCCATCTCTGCAAAGCTAATCACTTATTGCTTGCACACTCTTTTTCACTTCCACCAAGTTTGGAGTTATTCGGGAAATTCTTTCTTGGTGTTGCAATTTTCACAAACGGCAGTGTAAATATAATTTAAGAAATCTATTGAATCATCCTTTATAAAGCAGTTTACCTAAAAATAGGATGGCTGAAATATATCAAATGGAATGTTTGGAATGTGATAAAACTTATATTGGAAAAACAAAATGGAGCCTGGAAATTAGAATGAAGGAACATTTAAGGAACGTAAAATTTAAACAAGTGAACAAGTCTGCAGTTTCATCCCATTTTTGGAACTTCAACCATGAAATAAAATGGAAAATCACATTGCTCAAACACATCAAGACACCCTTAGCACTTGATACGTGGGAAAGAATTTTAATTACCAAGAACGAACCACATCTTATGAATTTTGATACCCTGCCAATTGACGATATCGTCCAAGTAGCCATAGGACACAGAGGGCAGCACAGGCATAATGACTTGGCTGAGAATTTTCTGGCTGCAAGCTCCAGTTGACAAACTGATGATGAGGAGCATGCTTCTCAAAATGCGTTTTAACTATTTGAAGTATGTGGAGTTCATGTGTTTTTAATTTGTGTTAATGCTCATCCAAATCTGAACTCAGCTACACAGACTATTCCTCATGGACTCGAACTACCCATACCTACACCACCAGCAGACCTCAATTTTAGTGAATCTGAAAGCAGCTGCATGACTTCTGACAATGAGTTGGTTTCTGATCCAGAAGAATTTGACAATTCACCACCACAACAGTTTAATCAATGTGAGCTAAATGATTTAATGAGGGATTTAGGCCTCTCAAAACAAAAAAGTGATTTACTGGACTCAAGACTACAGAAGAAGAATTTGTTATCATCTGGTGTTACACTTCATAGTATAGGAATCATAAAATACAAGTCCACAAGCATTACGCAGAAGAAGATCAACTTGTGTTTTGTGTGGATGTGTGTAATCTTATTCAACAGTTGGGCAGGGAAGCATATGAGCCAAGCAACTGGCGTCTTTTTATTGATTCTTCCAAACAAAGTCTTAAGGCAGTATTACTTCATAATGGCAACAGGTTAGCTTCAGTATCACTTGCACATTCTACGGACCTAAGAGAGTCTTATGAAACTCTGAAGTGTGTTCATGAGAAAATGAAGTACCACGACCATGAATGGCAAATATGTGGTGACTTGAAGGTCATTGGTCTGTTACTAGGACAACAGTGAGTATACACAAAATTCCCTTGTTTCTTTTTTTTATGAATGGGATAGCAGATTGAGGGACAAACATTGGGAAGCTGACCAATGGCCTGAGAGGCAGCAACTGGAACCTGGATAAGAAAATGTTACTAATGTGTCAAAAAAATGTTGATTGTCAAAAAAATTCTAATCCCTCCATTACACATAAAACTTGGCATGATGAAACAATTCATGAAAACACTTGACAAAAGTTGCCTTGTTTTCAGTTTTTATGCACAAGTTTCCATCATTGTCACAGGTTAAAAATCAAAGAGGGAGTATTTGATGGACCACAAATAAGGAAATTGATGAAGATGTTAATTTTACCAGCTCTGTGAATGAAATTGAAAAAGATGCGTGGAATGGATTCAGAGAGGTTGTTAAGAAATTTCTGGGCAATGTGAAAGACCCTCAATACAAAGAAATAGTCAGAAATAGGCTGGAAATTTTCAACTGCTCAGCTGTAATACGAGTTTGAAACTTCATTTCCTCAAGTCACATCTTGACTACTTCCTGTTGAATTTAGGAGCTGTCAGTGAAGATCAAAGTGGAAGGTTTCACCAGGACTTTAAAGATGTTGAACGATGTTATCAGGGATGTTCGGACGTACATATTATGGCTGAATACTGCTGGTGTCTTGCACACGATGAACCTACCAGAGAACACTGGAGAAAATCACGTACACTGAAGTTCCATTGGAAAAGATAAAAGGGTACACAAGATAACTAACATGCATTTTCAAACTCAGATATGCTTTCATGTTATTCTTCTTCTTTATTTTCTTTAAAAGTTGTATATGAGTGTGTAATATTTTTGCAAATTTTACAATTATATTTTCATTGAACATTGTCATATTGCCAAAACAAGATGTGCTACAGAAAAACAGAATACATTTTTTAATTCTGCACACTGAAATTAGTAAAAGTCATCTATTTTTAATCATACTTCAGAAAAAAAGTTTTCATTTTTAATCTAGTGTAATAAATGGTACCATATAAGAGTACAATACAGTGTTTTAAGATGGCAGAATTTTTCTATGGAATAAAAGTTATGTTGCAATAAGAAGTGTTTTACATTTCTTGTAAATATAGCCTCTAAGGTGGCAAGTTTGAGTTTTTCTGGCAATTTATTATATAATTTAATAGCAGCATACTTGGGACTTTTACTGAACAAGGTTGTGTTATGACTAATGATGCTTAGCTGCTGTTTACTCATGGTGTTATTTTTATGTTTTTCAAAATTAGCTTCAAATTGTTTCCAGTGCTTTCTAACATATAGCACTACTTCTAGTATATATACATACGGAAAAGGCAATATTGACAGTAACTGAAATACATTTTTACATGAATGAGTTTTGCTTAACCCCATCATTAACCTCATTACTTGTTTTTGTAGTTTAAAGATAATATCTCCTCTGTCAGAATAATACTAAAATATTATACCAAATTTCAATAAACCATTAACATATGCAAAGTACAAATCCCTTAAAGTCCTTAAATTTACTACTTTATTTATAGTCCTAAATACAAAACAAATTTGACTTAATTTGGATGCCAGCTTTTCAACATGTTTGTTTCACTTGAGATGTTCGACCCATATACCCAGAAATTTTGTAGACAGTATATATTTTACTAACTGATTGTCTATTTTTATTTGTGGTTTATAATCTTTAGGGTTTTGACTGTGACAAAAAGAAATAGTAACAGATTTTTCTTGTTTATAATTAACTTATTTTATAGAAACCATTGCTGCATTGTTTGCTCTACAACTGACATGTTAGATTTCATTTCTTCTTTACTATTACTTAAAATATTAATGGATGTGTCATGAGCTTACAATACAGTACAGTGACGACTCCTGGATTTTTAGATGTGTAGGATGAAACTGTTGAGAGAGCTAAGCATTTGTAGCTAGGTCTATAAAATATACCAGAACATTTAATAATAATAATAATAATAATAATAATAATAATAATAATAACTCACATGTTATTTACTTGTAAAGTTCACTCCTTCTATCCTTCTTGGTGGCAAAAATGTTTATAACTGCATCATGAAGGTTCTGGTGGCTTTTGTGTTCCATAAACAAAGTCTTTTCTATGGAAATTAAGGGCAACCTGTTGAGGCGATCTTGAGCTGTTGAATTCCTGCAGTAGGTCTTGGTGCGTTTTAAAGTAGAAAAACCCCTTTTTGCTCTGGCACTTGAAGCTGGTATCCTCATAATTAATTTTATGATGGTTGGCAGTTGTGGGAAGCTTTCACTAAGATCATTTTCTATTAAATAATCGTTCAATTCTGAGTATGACTGTAATTTGAATGATAGTGAACTATAGATGTAAGACAGTTTGGGATTAAGTCCCGTGCCTCAAAGAAATGTCCATAGGTTATTTAATGAGAGATTGAAGATGAGATTTTGGGAAATAACAGAGTATTCTTCAAACTTTAGGAAATCTAATAGAACATAACATCGCAACTGATATAAATCAGAAAGCCTTTCTTTGATATGAACTGTAAAATTATCCAGCACTTTATAATATAGCTGCCGAAATGGGGTTTCAGGATCATCTCTGACAGTATCCAATTGTTGGCTCTTGCTGGAACATTCTGTTATTGAATTTGAGTCTGATGCAGAGATGTGGTTAATCTTACTCCACAATACAAACTCACCACATAGGTGACAAAGGAACTATTTAAACTCCTTTATTTTTTCCAAAGAGCAAACTATGTCACATGTTATTTTAAAAAGTTTTTCAGCCCTTAGCAGAACTAAATGGAAAATTTTCAACCTGAAATTAAATTCAAAATAAGTAGGTTCTTAGGAAAACGTTTAGTGCAAAACCTAGTTTCAAGGTAAAATTCTGTGTTATTAGCAACAATGTGATTAACTAGATTAAGTGATCTTTGTGATCATAAATCATTTTTACAAGCCAGTTGTTGTATAACCATATTGTTGGCACAAAAGAAGGAAAGCGGGCATTGACATTTCATTAAGAGCATAGTTTCATTTGGAGGAATTGGGGAGGGGGATGTAAAGCCAGAAACAGTCATAAAAAATACTTTATAAGACTTTGTTCTTTACGGAGTCTTACAAAACTAATTTTAATTTATGGGGGAAACAAATTGCAAATAATGCTTGTGGATACTTCGCTTTAGCTTTTGTGGTAAGGCCATTATGGTGCCAGTATTGACAGCTGCGCCATCATACATTTGACCAATTAATTTAGCTCCTGAATGGAATTTTAAATCCTGAAACACCATCTTCAAAATCTGTTTGTCTGTTCGATCATCACTCACGTCAATGAATCGAATGAACCATCCTTGAATTTCTCTTTTCAAGGCAGTGCATGTGTGAAAATCCAAAAATCTAGTTTTCTTCTGATTGCTTTGACTTTTTACCATATACCCATAACATAAAATATATAGTACACACAAAATTTTAACGACTATATCAAACCATTGTTAAGTTATTCGTTTTTTATTTATAATTAATCACTTTTTGATAGATAATATAAAATGTTCCTTGGACCCTATGGTTTATTGTATTGCTCCTAAAATTTTAATTTGAGCTTTATGTACAAACATAAAGAAGTTGTTGTGCAGGCATTTCTTAATTTTAATTAAAAAGAAAAAAATTGTATACATGTTATTGAATTTTTCAACTGAACTATGTATGAACTATGTAATATGTTTAACTAGTGAACAAAAATTTTTAAATCTGCAATTTCTGAAGCTCCCCTGAACATTTCAAGTAGTAAATTATAAATCATGGTCCAAGGAGCATTTTCAACTCTGAAAAATGCTGAAAAAAAAAGGAATTGGGAAAAATGGAGTTTAAACTTCAATGCAGTGCTTCATCTAAATGGTACAGAACCAGTTAGATAGACATTTGCACCTTTTAAACCGTTGATATTAAAAAGAAATGTGTAGTATAAAAGTAAAAATTATAAGTATGATAAAAGTGCAAAAAACAATTTTTTTTAACCAAATTTCACTGATGGATTGCCTTCTGTGGTTTCATCCACAACAACTGCAATAAATTGAGCTGCCAAGATTTCTTGTTTAGTTTTCTGGATTATCTAAATGTTCCGCCCATGCTATTAAGTCATTCCATATTATGGACGCTTGTCCATAGAAAACAGTACTATTATTTAAGCAACTTTGGAAGTGGGGTCTCTCTCTGCCATAAAATTCCACAACTACCTATAATTTCCTCTATTTGAAGAGCTCTTTGACTCATTGTGATCTTTGAAAGACACTTCCTGAAAAGCTAAAAAATACGTAGCATCAATGAAACACTTCAGAAGCTCTCAATTACTTGCACTCTGGCATTGTGTTTTTTTGTATTAGCTTTATAAGCTTTACTTAGACAAAACTCTTGTCTCCAACTTTTCAAACTCTTTTAGCACCAACGTGTTCCTTCATTTGTTGATGATGTTTAGGTAGAACATTTCCTAAATCATTTAAATCACTTACACCTTCATTGTTCCAAATACATTTTTGGTTGCAAAACAATAAACATGGTCAACAGAACAGTTTGTTAGGAAAAGAGCTGCATTTCAGATGAACAAATATGTCCTCATAGCAATCACCAGACACATGGAAATTCTCCAACCTCCACCTCTCTTCCTGTAACCACGTACTTACAGCATCATGTATGCTGTACAAGATGAGCTAGGGACATCCTTTGTTTTACCAACATGCTCACAATAAAACTGTTGACTTCCTACTATGAGTGCTTTCAATAATGCTGTCATTTACTTTTTAATTGTGATTTGTCATTTACTCTTCAATTGTGAAATAAATGCTTATGCAGATAAGTGTGAAGTGTTTGGATGATCCTCACATCCCATATGGAATAATTGCCACTGATACAGTATACTGGGTTGAAGATAAGCTGGTAAATCATTAATATACAACAGAAATTAGAAGGGCCCTATTACAGAGCCTTGAGGAACTCCACAAGGCATATGCTTTGTTTCTGAAATATATGATTCAAATGAGTGAGAATAATTATTTTTTTCTAATATTTCAACTACTTGTTTACATTGATCTAGATAGGTAAACCAGCAGTTTGCTATTCCCCTTATCCCATAACATTCCAATTTCTTTATCAGTATCTCATGGTTAAGTAAATCAAACATTAGAAAGGTCTAGAAAAAGCCCAGTATTATGTTCCTTATTGTCTAATAAAGTGTAAACACTATCTAGAAAATTACATATTGCTGCTTCAATTGATTTACCTTGTAAAAATCCATTTTGTGCCAATGATAGTATGTTATATTTAACATAAATTTCAAACATCTAGTGTACATAACTTTCTCTAATATTTTTGAAATGAAAGACAGCAGTGCAATTGGTCTATAATGTTCCATTGTTTCCTTATCTCCTTTTTTATGCAAAGGAATTATTTTTGTAACTTTCATACATTCAGGGAACATACCTGCCAAAAAGGAAGCATCAAACAGGTAACAAAGAGGTGCTGCTAAATACTAAGAACATTTTTTAAAAATTCAATTTGGAATCTCATCCAGTCCATGGGAGATTTTGTTTTTCATACCTTTTAATATGGTGATTACTGTTTCTGTAGAAACAGGGTGCATGTATATTGTGTTCTCATTTATAGACATATTTGCATTAGTCCAGAGTTTATTGCTTTTTCCTGAAAGATTGGTTACTATATTTACAAAATATTCATTAAACATTCTTGTCACCTCTGCAGGGTCCGAAATTACTTCATTCCTGAGAATATATGTTTGGTGCTTAAATTTAATACCTAGTTCTTGTTTAACCACCTGCCACATTTCTTTTGTTTTATTATAAAAACTTTGGATAAACTTATCATTTTTGTCTTGCTTTGCTGCTAATTTCTATATGTATTTTGTATAGTACAGTTTAAAGCTTTCAGAATTAGTTCTTTTGTTTAATTTACTGAGGAACTTTAGCCTTTCTGAAGATTTTCTAATGCCTTTAGTTACCTAAGATTTGTCTTTCTTGTTTTTATGTTCCTCATTGGTATGGCTACATCAATATATAATTTTATTATGTTTACAAATATTTGGAAGGCATTATTTATATTAGTTTCTGTATATACTCTTTCCCGTGTTTCTTTTTTCAATAATTCTTGAAAAATGCCTATGCTAAAATGATTATAGAGTCGAGCTATTCTAAACTGTCAATGTTTATTTACATTAATTTCTAAAACGTTTGCAAAGTGATCTGAGAAGTCGGTTTCTATAACATCTATATTTTCTAAATTAAGATGTTCCTGCCTTACTACCACCTGATCAATAATTGTTGCTGAATGAGATGTTACTCTTGTGGGTACGTGAATGATAGGCTTTAAATTATGTGAAAACAAGAAATCCATCATTATCTTAGAGGGCTTACTGGGCATAAAGTCTATATTCCAGTCACCTAATATGACAGTATCTTTAGAATGTTGAATATTATCTAGAATTTTGTTCAAAGGCTCAATAAAAATGTTTATACCAACATCTGGTGCTCTATAAATGCAGATGAGAATGATATTATGATCAAGAATTTTAATAGTACTTGTCTCAAAATGAGATTCAATGCTTTCATTCTTTATTATTAATAATTCTCTAAATTTTATGTATTTTTTAACAAAGATACGCAATCCACCAAGCTTTTTGTTTGTCTTACAGTAATATGAAGCTAATTTATAATTTTGAAAATGTGTGTGTTTGTGCGTGTGTGTGGTTTTTTTTTCATCACTATTCACCCAGTGTTCTGAGAAACAAATTATATCAGCATTGATTTTATCTTAGTCAAACAATACTTCTAAAGATAGCTTTTTATTACTCAAGCTTTGCACATTTTGATAGTATATTCCAATCATATTCTTTTTCTTAGCACCTGAAGTTTATTCTTATTACAGTCTACAATTTGTGAAGGTTACACTATACTTACCACCTCAGAGTTAATACATAAGGTAGGGGTTAAATCACCTGCAAACCTATCTGTTAGTTACCCTGCTGTGTTTCACATAATTTCACAACTTTATTTATGGCCTGACTAAGAAAGTAAGACCCTTTACGATTGAAATGGAGTCCATCTCACCTTAGCTGAAATCTAAATATCTGTTTACATCATAAGCTGAATTCAGCACTTTATAAACCCAGTGCAATTTATTATTGATACTATTAATATACAATGCATGAACATGCCTTCGTCCTGATAATAGAGTTTACTATTACACATGCTGAGGGAAGCTTTTTCCTGGCTTCCCTGTCAACATTATACACCTCACTCATTACTTCATCAGCATTGTTTGATTTACAAATATTGTTTGTTCCCACATGTACCATCACTACCTTTGGTTTCACCACTTCACGAACCTCCAACTCTTCAATTCACCTCTTCAGTTGTTCAGCTTTTATGCCAGGGAACACTTTAACATCCATATCTTCTACATCTACATGTTTTATCATTGAGTCATCCATGAGAAGCACTTCACTTTCCACTTTTTCGTTTCTTGGCGCAACCATATTGGGTTTGAGGTTAGGATTTGTCCAAGTATATTTTGATTCCATCCAACTTGAAGGATGATCTGAACTAATCACCAATGTCAATTCTTGCAGGACATTGTATCTATTTGATGTTGTAACACTGTGCCAAGCAGTATTAGCATCCATAGCTGCATTGTTTTCGGCTAGACCTTTGCTTACCACTGTTGCATAAGTTTCATCTTCTTTATGAACTGCAGTTCTGCTTTGAAATCCTCATTTTCTTTCATCAGTGTTTTTATCTCTTCTTGGACCCTTTTTAAATCTTTATTTCATATATCTATCACTGTTTGAAACGACATTGCTTCCGCCTCACGAGTTTCTCAGTACCAAATTGTCGAGTTTTTCACATTTCCAAACACGTTCTCATTCTTTGTTCCTGTAATTCCATTCGTTTTAATCTTATTTACATCACTTTCTACTTCCCTAAAGTTTCTGCTTATACTCTCCTTAATCGATTTTTCACTGTTATTACTATTACTTTCGTGTAATTTGCTTCCTCTTCCACGTGTCACTACACTGCAGACCACTATCTTGTCAACCTTAGAAAATGCCTTCCAACATACTATAGTACGTATATGTGATTCAGTTAGAAAGAGTCAATAATATTAGTATGTAGTGTGTAAAGGAAGGGCAGGCTCATTAAATTAACTTTCTAACAATGAAACCTAATGCATTTATGAACATCAAATGCTCTTTTGAGTATAATTTGAACTTTAGCACTTTATTGTGACAGAAGCTTCTTTACTTGTAAAGAGAGATTTAATAGCAAGTGCATTTGTTGAGGCACCTGCCAGCTGTACTAGGCAATAAAAAGAACGACAAACAAACGAAAGTGAACCAGCAGACATGCTAGTATTCCATAGCAACGAGAAATTCACATGGCAAAAAAGATTCTTCTTCTATGAGATTGATGGTTTGAGCCCTATATAGGACTATACAAACAGAAAAATGTTAAAAGATCCAAAATTTTATCAAAAATACGCAATTCAACATGCTGATGAAGGATTATGAGACAGCTTAATTATGAGCTTAACAATTTATGATTATGAGCTAAACAAATAAACTTGGATGGAAGAAATATATTCTGTGATAATATATAACATGCAGGGAGACAAAATCCTCATAAAGCAAGCACAAAACGGTGTATGACTACAACACATACAAGATATACAATATGTTGTGAAAGTGGAAGCATTTTGAGATATGCAAAACTATGAAAAAGCCAGTTGGATAATGAAAACAGTCAGATAAAAGAGCTATTGAAGAAGCAAAGACACAAGATATGCTCCCCCACCGAATGCAGGTGTGCTGTTAGCAAAAGAGGTTATATGGCTGACTAAAAGTGAACGAGAACTAGCTACACCATTTTAAGTGTTTTGGGGCTGAAATGTGAATGTTTGACTGCAGTAAATATCTAATTTGGACAATTTTTAGTTGGGTGTTTTTATGATTATCTGCCTTCAGCTAACATCCAGGAAAAAATTGGTTTCAAAACTATTGGTTTGAACGGGAGTGAATCCAGATTTTGGCTTAGCCTATAGAAGAACAGAAGCATGATGTATACTGTAAGGCCTCATTTATGCAAGAGATTTCATGCCGCATGGGAAAGAATGAAATGGCACAGTAGTACTTTTACTGTAATAATCACACTGTGGACTTGGGTATATCAGTTCCACCAGTCTGTTTTCCACATTTGGTTCGACAGCTAGTATGGATCTGTGTTTGTTGTACTATTGCTAAAAATCCTTAACTCAAAAATCAAGATGAATACAACATTGGAGTGTACATCCGATAGCAGTGCAAGGTTCGTGGACAGTCTGTTTAGGAACTGAATGGGAAATTGCTTCTTCTTGTCATGATCCTTGTAATTTTCTGAGGCATCATCTCAAACTGAACTCCTAATATGAATTTTTTCTATAAAATGTTCTGTATCCATACTTGATAAAAGTCTGAAGTCTGAACGACAAAAATCAGATCACACTTGCAAATGTGAAAGCACAAACCACAGCTCCAGATTTCCCAAAGTGGCAGCATTGATTCAAGTGTCTCACTCACAATGTGGCAATGCAATGTGCATAAACAGGCCCATATACACCCATGTATATTGGAGTCATGCAACTGTCGCATGTGTCACTTGAACTGAAAGACCATGCAACATGTCTTTGAGTTTGCATGATTGTTGCATCACATGGTATAAATGCTTCCATTAAACTCAAAGTACTTTCAGATCGTGTCACACTTGTTGTGCGACATGAAATCGCTTGCATAAATGGAGCCTAATTTGTGCAGGAAAAAATTTGATATTGGAAACCAGGAGTATATAATGTTTATTTACATGCAACAGGATAAAGCACACTGCATTATCCTAGAATACTGCATCAGATGCACAAACTAAGCTACAGTTCGATGTGATGGGCTACAAAACATCCGAATATTTTGTTGCATCATCTTCTAAAGATACAAAATTTACAAGTGGAGCCATGTGCAATTACAGGTAGCCCTACTGGCACTATACTGAGTTATCTAAATTCTAGCAATGTAACAAAAGCAGAAATTCTTTGGTAAGCTCTTATAGTAATATCAAATCTGTCACCGTGTGCTGCTGCTACCTCAGTTGATTTATTTCCAATTAGTGTAATAGCACAAAAGCTGATGCTCCTAAAGGACAAGTTGGCCTGTAGCATTGCATAGTATGATGTAAGTCCTCATTTTCATGATTTACATTTAAGAAATATAAGGAAAAGAGATATATATATACTCACACACACACACGCACTCTCTCCTCCTTCCTCCCTCCCTCTCCCCCTACCCCTCCCCCTCTCTCTTGCTCTCCCTCCCTCCATTTACGGTTTCCAATCTTTGATCTCAATATCTACTTTAAATTCTTTTCATTTGTGTATAATATCATTTCTTTTTTAAATTGTTTTTAAAGTGCTTTATGTATTTCATTTCCATTGAGCATACTGATTATAAAGTGTTTAACTTTTTTATACTTCTTGCCTTTGTTCTTTTATTTTTGCATGACTGTTTAAACAACAGTGGATTATATGCATTGCAAACTAATAGAAATGTTTGTAGGAACACTTTCTTGGCCAATGCTTTAGAATGCTTAGTGCTCCTTCTAGTGACAGAAGGTAACTAAAAACTAACTAATTTTTATTTTTGATATTCAGTAGACACTGAATATACATCTGGCTTCCCACAACAAGTATAGTATAAAAAACCTATTAGGCAGTTCACTCAAAGACAAAATTCCACTCCAAAAACATGCAGTGCATACCAAATCAATTCCCAGAATACCACCAAGTCATACATAGGAAAGATGAAATGCAGCATGGATACCAAGCTCAAAGAACATTTAAGAAATGCCAAGTACAAATAAACTGATAAATCAGTAGTAACAGCACATTTTTGATTGCTCAACCATGAAATCAAGCCCATCACCAAATTCTTGAAATGTGCAACAATGTAGCTGAATTGTCAACGTGAGAGAAAATGTATATCCTGAAGAACAAGGACTGCATAATGAACTTTGATGTCCCCCCTCTGGATCAGACAAGCAAATTCATCATCCCACCTTCTGGGTCAGGCAGATTTTCAACACCAGATGCCACCACATCGAAGGAAGCTCCTTCCAGTTTGCCCATCATTTGGTCCACCGCTGATGATGAGAGCAAATGATCTTGAAATATGTTCGATCAAAAACAATGGAGTGAAGTGCAAAAGTGTTCAATTTCTGACTCCTCATATTTTAAATATTTTTCAATTTATGATTCACTTCATTGTATCTGATTTCTACCTTGATTACTAACACAATCATGACTTGATAAAACATTGCCTCACTAAATCTCACATGATAATTGCTACCTTCTAACACAATGTCCATTACAATGCCCATGGTAGTTATATAAAGTTATTTCCCCCATATAATTTACTATTAGACAGCAGATTTTAGGTAAATGCCTTTTCCTTAACATAGACTTGCCTCACCTTTTGTATTTACATGTTTCATGAATGTTTAGATCTAAATAAAGCAGTTTGACAGTGCCTAAAAATGCCTATTTTGACATTAGTGCCTATTTTACAATCTAAGACTATTTTAAGTGCCTATTTTTCACTTTAACCTATTTTTCTTGTGTTACATTCGTATTTCCGTTTTATATGTATTATTTTACACTATTCATAGAATCATAATTAAATCATAAAAGTGTACTACGATTCTTAAGAACATCTACCGTTCAACACAGCAAGACAGGAAGTTCTAAAGACCAACTATCCACTACCAGACATGCAGTAGGCATTCTAGTGATAGATGGAATTCAAAGATTTGACAGAAGAAAAATTCTTAAATATACGAGGGGTATTTTTTAAGTAAGGTCCGCTGCCCCGTATCGTCGGAAGAATCAGGCGACTGTACTTTCTCGCATGCGCACTCAATCCCGGCATCCCTTGCACACAGTGACACAGCAGTTGGAGTCAGGTAGGCAGTGAGTGTGGACCGTACTGTGTGATGGAAAAGTTTACGACGATCACGCGGCCCGCCGGGTGTGAAATCAGATCGGTCATTCGATTTTTGACAGCAAGGAACACGACAGCAGCAGAAATTCATCGCCAGATTAGTGAAGTTTATAGCCCCAAAGCCATGAGTGATACCAAAGTCCGTAACTGGGTGAGGTTATTCAAGGCAGGCAGAGAGAACATGCATGACGAACCGCGCTCGGGCCGACCATTTGTCATTAGCGAGGATCTTGTGCGTGCCGTAAACACTGAAATCCATGCCAACCGACAGTTCACCATTTCCATACTGTCATTGCATTTTCCGCAGGTTTCAAGGTCCGTTCTGTACAGAATTCTGTCAGAAATCCTGGGCTACAGAAAATTGTGCAATCGATGGATTCTGAAGATGCTGACAGAGGAACACAAAGAAAAGAGATGTGCCAGTGCCCTGACGTTCTTGACCCGATACCACGAGGAAGGTAATGCATTGTTGGACCATATCATCACAGGGGATGAGACATGGGTGTCCCACGTGACCATTGAATCCAAGCAATAGTCGATGGAGTGGCGACACACGACATCTCCGACGAAAGTGAAATTCAAGCAATCATTCTCAACTCGCAAGGTTATGGCAACAGTCTTTTGGGACAGACGTGGTATTCTGCTTGTGGAGTTCATGGATCAGGGGACAACAATCAATGCAGCCGTGTATTGTCAAACTTTGAGGAAACTTCACCGTGCAATTCAGAATAAACGTCGCGGCCTGCTGTCTGCCGGAGTGATTCTCTTGCACGATAATGCAAGGCCCCACAGCGCTGCTCAGACACAAGCTCTCATTGGATCCTTTGGTTGGCAGCAGATCGATCATCCTCCCTACAGCCCCGATCTTGCTCCTAGCGACTATCACCTCTTCCTGCATCTGAAGAGGTTCCTCGGCGGCAAGCGTTTCCAGACGGACGATGAAGTGAAAACAGCTGTTACGAATTGGCTTTCCTCACAGGCGGCGGACTTCTATGACGAGGGACTACAAAACTTGTCCCTCGTTACGAAAAATGTCTCAACAACAACGGCGACTATGTGTAGAAATAGCTGAATGTATGAAGAATTGAATAAAAAATATTTGACGAAAGTATGTCTCGTAGTTTTTTTACGACGACGAACCGGACCTTACTTAAAAAATACTCCTCATATTTACAAAGTAAAAGAGAGGGAGAGGTTTTTAATTTCATTTCAGCCAAGCAGCTGGCAATAATAAGAAGTGTACATACTTGCATGCTATGTTATTCTTATTGTAATAATGTTTCCTCTTACATTGACTGCTTATATCTCTCAACCAGACTTCATTGTTGTTAGCATATTTCAGGGTTACTTTTAGAGAAGTTTATCAGTGGTGCTGTCATGTTTGAGCTTCAAGTATTCACTTCAAGCAAACAAAAATAAAATCATATAAGGCATCATTAATTTGAGAGTGGCTACATGAATTTCCACATTATTGTCACTATGTTCATCACTTCACTGCACTATCATCATGTACTGAGCAGATCAGTGGGTGCTTGCCTGCTCAGTACGTAAGCATGATGGAAGTAACTGAAAGAGGAGCAAAGGGGAAAATGTTGGCATCATTCTTACCCTCCCTCAGTGCAGCGGCAGTTCTGTCGGGTAGCTTTCATTTACTATGGAGGATAGTACATCAAAGTGTAGATCAACAATACCAACTAGGTTCAATCCTGCTTGGGAGGAAATATATTTTATTACAGCATAATATAATGGCACAAAATAAGTGTTTATTTTGTAATAAGATGTTAAACCACATAAAAAATTTTAATCTACAGTGCCATCATTTGTCTTGTTATGCAAATGGGTACGGAAAATACCAAGGGAAAGAAAGATCAGCAGTATTGGAACAACTAAAATGTATGATTGTGATGTAAGTCCAGTACATTTTATTGTACTGTAATTTATTGCTATTGCTGAATTTTTTTATGCTGGTCAGACTCACAACTTGTTTATTTTGTCTTTGAACATACAAATTATAATGCTTTTATTACATAATTTATTCATGCTTGTATAATTCCTCCTATAATGCAATGTACAAATTAATCATGTCTCGCCACACTGAACAGTACTGAATGAATTATCTACCACCACCACTGCTGCTGTTGTCTCCACTACATATTATCATATGAGCAATATAGCTCCATAAAACAATATGATTATAACACTTCAAATCAATTCGTATCGCATTTGTATATTACTTAGCACCACCATCGCCGCTGCCGTCTCCACTACATATTATCATATGAGCAATATAGTTCCTTAAAACAATATGATTATAACACTTCAAATCAATTTGTATCACAAAGTTAATCCTGTGCAGTTACAGGAAGCGCCACTGAGTTTACAAACCTATCTGCTGCTTAGCTTTCCTTGTGGCAGATGCTAACGGGAGCAGAGCAGGTAAAACTGGCTCCCTAGAGCTACATATTCACGATGCCTGAACTATAGCACTGAATGTTTAATAGTGTCTCATGCTATTGCTGTAGCTAAGTGCATACTGAAATATGAATAGCAATTAAGCTCAGTCATCGAATACAACTGTTATCTAAGCATGAGTCAGTAAATAAGGGAATTCTCTGTTTATTCTATGACTAAGGGAATTCCTGGCAGTAGAGGAAGTCAATCTGCAGCTGAGAAAAGTTTAGTCAATAACAGATGACAATTTAGCCACCTGAAACGCATGTAGGCTAAACCTAGTATTTGAATTAAATTAAAATGTTTGTAAAATCAGTTTTACTAAAATTATCATAGATCATGATAATTTATCATGTGGTTGGTAATGCTGCTTGTGTGCCATTGAAGTGGAGATCTATGTTTGTCCATGTTATCCATCCACTGCACATACAAATGCCCATCATTCATCTCCATTGTAGTTTCCAAGTATCCTCTTATCTTTTTTGCAGAAAATTACTTTATTAGTCAATAGGCAACTTTTTGATATCCTGATTTCTCTTATCATTCTAATAACCGAATCAGAATGCTAAGAAGGAGAATAGCATATCTCATAAAAATAAATTATCTATATAGTAACATACTTCAGTTCCCCTCTTTCAGCAGAAAGATCATATAGTAGTACAATTAAGGGACAAGCAGCCTTGCCAAAAGCTGTTTTATAGTTTGGGCTTCCTTTAGGAACTTTACCTGGTAGAGTTCAAAATTTACCAAGTAACCATCTTTAGTATTTAGACTTCACATCTTATAGCTGAATCTAATCGGCCTGCCATAAAAAACTGCTTGCTCTTGTGTCATCCAAAACACTTTACCATACCTTCTTCATATGAGAGGATTTCTTCTGGAACAAAGCTGTCAATACATTGTGTTTTTGTCATCTCCATCACAGGATATATTTTCCATTCCTTGTCATTTTCATCTATTCTAGTGCTACCTATATGATATAGGAGTCTACAAATTTGAATAAACCTTTCTCTCATCATTGTATGGGACACTCCAAAATTCTCATATGATCTTTCAAGTTGCATTAGCTTTGTTTAGATAGCAAACTGTT
This sequence comes from Deroplatys truncata, assembly GCA_030765065.1. Lineage (NCBI taxonomy): Eukaryota > Metazoa > Arthropoda > Insecta > Mantodea > Mantidae > Deroplatys > Deroplatys truncata. The sequence continues at coordinate 539,731,526 of CM060990.1, forward strand.
ATTACCTTATATACAAAATAGCAATAAAGTAGCAATGTTCATCTGAGGAGCATTACTTCAAAATGTATTAAATGCACAATAAAAATTTTTTCAGAAATGAAGAAAAACATGTCACTTCCTAACAAGAAAAGCTATCTTTAAAACTTAGATGTGAGTTTTCGATACTGCGGTAATGTTTGAGAAACCACAAAAATTGAAATTGGTTTTTCATTAACAAGCATTATATTTTAATTCAAATTTTTTGTTTAATACTTTTGAACCGATTTACTGAACATAGTATGTTTTGAACCATTTAATCAGTAAAAAATAGAGATCAAACATTAATAGCATTCCAAAGAAATTTCCTGCAACTTATATGCAATTTATGTTTCAAAATCATTGTCATAATTATACATTCCGTGCAGAGTAAGTAGAACAAATTAGTATTAATAACACTGATGTCACTCATTGTTAACATAATAGGTACACACATTTTGAAGTTACAAATTCTGCTGTTACTATGTACAAAGAAGCAAAAACTTGAATTTTACAGCAGAGCAAGGACAATATATCACAGTCTTTCAAGTCCCATTTCCTCATGCAATCATGGATCCTGAGGAATGGGTCACAATCCTCAGGATCACAATTTTCAGGTGCTGCATCAAAATTTAGTGTTACTTTATACATCTGCAAACTATCAGCCTTTCTCCAGTTATCACCAAACTGCTTTCAGAAGATCATCTATGTCTGTCTTCTTTGCATTTGATAAAGCTCTCATTTTGTCAATCACAGGAGGTTCAAACATCTGCTCTATGTTTGTTGCTTGTTTCAGTAATGTGAAATTGTTTGAGAGTCATCACACCTTGCCGTTGGCTCCATCTTTACTCTGATGAGGGGCTTCCCATTTATCATACTTTTTTTCAGTATTACCCTCTTCATGTTCATTCCATCCAATTTCCTGAATTGTTTTGTACTTTGTAATCTCTGATGGTCCAATCATTTCCAAGTGATCTTACTTTTACTGTAGACTTGTAAACTTCCCCTTATTCTCCAGGATTGAGGATGTAGGAGCATTTTCAGAGCATTTTACAACCCCCAAACAAGCAATCTGCAGGTAAATAAGAATGCCCTCTCACGGGAAAGATTACAATAATATTTTTGAGATGGGTTGGTGCTTTCTTTCAGAGCCAATAAACAAGAGCATGAATTTCATGCATGTTTTTATTTTGGCCATTAGCGAAAAGCCTAATAGTGGTGACTGAATCCTGAAAATGGGCTTCCTCCAAATAAATTACACCCAATGTCACATTGCTTACCCCTCTTCCATCTTCAATCTCATTCCATGTAAAGAATGTCTCTTATTGCTGTTGTCAGTGACACATAGCAAATGGAACAATATTTGGCGGGAGTAGTACGCTTCACCAATTGATAATTTGGCAAGGGGCTGTACCTGTTGCAAATCAAAGCAGAAAGTTCTAGTATCAGCAGAGCACTCCCTTATTAATTTGTGCAATGTTTTAGAATGAAGTTTGTGTGATTTCAGATCAATGATTCTTTCCTTGAATATCTGTTTCATACTTAATTTGAAATGCCATGTGTGCACAATAACTACAAGTATCAGTGGCAGGTGAACCAAAGCTGATGTTAAATTTAGTGTGGAAAATGTTGTGGATAAACCACTTTTTGACTGGGCAATAACACTTGCATTGTACATCTTGAATAATTTATTAATGTTTAAGTCATTTGATAATAAAGCCTTTGACTTTTGTTTCTACTGTAGTGCGATTCTCTTGCCCTTAGTTTTGAGATAAACTTGCACACACTTCTTTTCTTGGCAGTAAACAGAGCCTTTTTCCTATCTCATCCCCTCCTCTCCTCTCCTCTTCTCTTCTCTTCTCTTCTCATTGTCCTGGCCATTCTTGACAGCCTTGGCTATGCTATTAAGCATGGTTTGATTTACCCAAATAAAATTGAAAAACTTTTGAGCAGACTGTTTGTGTTTGGTCTTCCGTTTTCACCTGAAAAGGAATAATCAAAGTAACAAAAAATTCTCAAGTTGCTAAAAAAAATTTTATAAAATGAATACAAAGATGGGGTTAGCACAATCATTATACACATTTGAAGCTGAAACAGTGCAAAGAATACTGTGAGTAAGCTTGATGTAGGTTGTTTTATGGTAGACTGTACTATGTACAAAAGTGCTGCATTGTTTATCATTTAATCGTTTGAGGAAGTATCAACTAACAGCTAACGCATGAGTAAGAAATGTCAACATGCCTTCACACTGATCAAATTTTTGTGGGAACAAAAATCACAGAATGCATTAATCTAGAATTAACCTTGTAAGATACAACAATGGATGACTGATTGCCTTCATAATGCTTTGACACTCTCCAGGGCTTAGGAGATGTAACTTTTAGCATGTGGCTTAATTGGCCATCTTGATATAGCTTATTAGGTATTGAGTATATTAGATTCTTCACTTTTGCTAGAAAGTACATAGGAATGCTGTGACGTTTAAATCTCCTTTCTTTGTGAGAACTTGGAAGTTCAAAGTCTTGCAGATCTGGATCACAGTTTGTGTACCTATAAAAATACAATGTGTGCAATGAGTAATATAAAAACTTAACAACTATTAGGATACCCATCAGTTAATATCAAATTCCTTGAATAATAAGCATATTATGCCTTCTATGTACTTTCTGGACAGTTATAACAATACTTCTCATTAGTTCCCCTCAAATAAGCACATTAAAAATATAATAGAAAAAAGAATGTTACAGTGTTGATTAAAGCCATAAACTATAATAAATCAAATTAACACTTACTCAGCCTCCACTACACGTGGGCGTTTGGTTTTTGCATTCTTGATTCACTTCCTATCTCCTTTCAATTGTCCTCCAACAGGTTCACTTCTCTCCAAGTTGATCACAATGAACTGATATATAACTTCTAAGGTTATGGACACATCACCATAACAATTAGTAGGAAATATCAGCAGAAGCGTGGGTTGAATGCAGAGTGTAAAACTTAACAATATGAAAGTTGTACGCTTTGAATCAATGATTCCTGTGCACATAATACAATTTGATCCAATGCATCTACTTTGACAATGAAATAATGAGGGACATATTACAAAATGTTCCAATTTGAGTTGAAAGAGTTAAAGAAGGCTTAGGAAATAAGGTGAAATCACATCAAACTGTATTTCGACAAAAGTGCACTTATTACGTTTTGAAACAATGCTCCTCATCTGCAGTAATTTTTGGAACAGGGATAATTCAAGAAAATGGCACATCAATTTGTTTCCACACCCAAGTGTTGTATAACAGTTCAAATATATCTAGCATTGACATGTTCTTGTATTTGGAGTATTTGAAATGACCTGGGCTCTTCCAAGTAAACTGTGCCTTTGTTCCATTGAGGATTGTAGATTAACTTTTCTCTTTCTTACATAGTCATTTGTTGAACATACCTATTAATACATTTTAACTGAAAATGTTATATATTCAATGCCAATGCTGGCAGCACTGTGTCATTAATAATATAATTGGTATCATTTGATTTAGAAATACCCAAAACTGTTCTGACTCAAAGCATATGACCATATTTCTGTAGGTGATTTCACTATGTGATTTCTAAATGTGCATAGGTACCACACACTTCAGCAGAAAGCTAAGGAAGGACTGTTGCAGTATTATGCAGGAATGCACTAAGTGCTTTACCACTATCCCAAAAATTAAATTGAGTTTTATTTATGTATGCTCTTTAACTGCTGTGGTTTTTAGCATCCTATTCTGTATTGGGCATGAAAGAACAGTAATTTTGCTCAGAGGCCTTTTTATCAGACTTGAGGTTCTTTTACATGCCATGAAGGAAGCCATGTTAAGGATTTTATGCCTGAAAAAATCCATTGCTCTCCACCGGGTTTGAACCTGCAACCTCGGGAACTAGGGGCTAGCATGATAACCATTACACCATGGAGGATGACACCACTATCCCAGATTGTTTTGTGCCCAATGGAAGTAGTTTCAAAGGAAAGCAAATTCCATTGCCTAAAAGCAACAAATGGTGCTAATGAGTTTATATGAGAAGCAGGATCATACATTCTAGAACAATCATGCACAATCAAACAAACTTCAACAGAATTGAGCATTTTAGATTAAACACTTCACTTACACATTGCCTGTTGACTATGGAATAAGACACATGTTCTGTGTAGCTTTTCCTTCATTGTTCAAACATTGTATGACACCAGCGGTTACCTCTCTCTATCATAGGGCTTTGACAGTGGTTACACAAGGGATGTGAGCATAAACTCTTATAATTTTGGTAGTCTGATTTTTCTTCCACAATGAAAATCTTGCCTGTGAAGAAAATATGCCAGTTACTGCTGCCATTTGTGTGCTTTTTCAGCAAACTCTCTGCTGTTTGGGTTCTCAGCAATCATAAAACTGGTAGGATTAGTTACTTCTTACTTTAGATTAAGTTAGATTTGGGAAAAAAGATGTAATATGTATTACTCTTGTGAAAATAAAATATCAGTAAATTACATTATTTTCATAAACAAAAGGTTGAATAGTGCATTAATTTGAATATCTGGAGCTAAAACCAACTGTTGATTGTATACCAAAATAGGCACATGTAGTATAAATGCTTTATATTATAATCTAATAAAAACAACAAAAATTTACATGTTACCAAATTGCATTTCTCTCAGAGGCTGTAATGGGATATATGTGTCAGAAAGTGACAGCCTTCACCATAATGAGAAGAACCATTCTGACAACTTGTACTTCCTTTCACATGTTATGAGTAAAACAGCTTTGCATATGAAAGAAAGTTACTATTAAACTTGGGCATTATCAAGCACATTATCTTCCATAGTTTTATTAATTACTTATGTATTCACACATACACTCTCTCTCTCTCTCTGAATACTTATAACCTTGGTAAATTTGCACTGATGGATAGGATATCAAAAGGTAAACAGGTGTTTCTTTGCTTACTCTTGTCACTGAATTGAATAAATATGAATGTTACAGCATTGATGTACAGTGAAACCTCACTAAAAGTCTTCTGCAGGGAACAAGAATATAAAGCATGTTTAACAAGAAAACATACGAGACCTTCAAGTAGTCTCCTTGGTGATGCACACGCTTCTCCTAGCACTCCCACCATTGTTTTAAACACTTTTGGAATGATGAGCAGCCAGACCGTCGCATTCTGCATAATGGGTGGAATGCATAAAATCCAAGCTTTGTCTTGAAGATTAGTCTTTAAGTTAAAGCGAAAGCTTTAAGATTACTCTACAAGATTAAGCTTTGGCTTGTTCAACTCATGCATAAAAAGAATCTTAATCTAGCAAGCTTTCGCTAGACATTTTTCCAGCAAACGCTTGAATTACGTTGCGCGCGCAGCTGTCGTCTGCTAAATGCGGCTCATAACTGTTGTCTCGTGTGGCGAGTACAGAAGTGTTTTGCGAATACGGTACCTAACCTATATCGAAGTTATATGCATAATGGTAGACGAAGTGAATATTCAGAATACCTTTCTAGCAATTCTTAAGCAGTTTCCAATACTGTTGAATAAATCGCAAATCCCGAGCATCAAAGAAGAGAAAGTGAACGCTTTGCAAACCACCTGCATCAAACTGGAAGAAATTTTAGGCAGAAAATTCACTCCACAGCAGGTGCAGAAAAAGATTCAGAATATGAAGACTGAATTAAAAAGAAAAACTGACCGTAAGGCCACGGGAAATCAGAAAATAAGGTTAAAAAGGTGGGAAGAAGAATTTCTGCAGCTGCTTGATGGCGAAAGTAACTCAACCATTGGTAGGATTCCAGGTAAGAATGCAAGTCGATCTCAGGAGCCAATTATTTAGAAGTTTCTGTGTAATTTTTTTTTTGCTTTGGTTTATAGTATCAAATGCAATTTAAAACGTATTCTGTAATGTGATACATGTTATACGTAACTGCTATAAAATATAAATATATCGGAAAATTACAGCGAATGATAAAGTACGTAACAATATGATACTACTTTGGCAAAAAAGGACAGTTTCAAATTCTTTTTTTGCTTCATTATGAATTTTATCAGGTTCTTCAAGACAGTTTACAAACGGGTTTACACATGACTTTCCTGTAAACAACACTAAAATTGCTTATTTTAGTTGCCTTTATTTCTGGTTAACAACTGGACGTTGCTGAGTTTACCATTTATATAAGTTTTATTGGAAAATCTTTCTTTTCTATTGTGGCTCCTCTAGTTCGAAGAGTTCCAAAATGTAACTGTCTATAGCTCTTGTTTGATGGAGCTAGTTTTACCAGCTTATAACTAATTTTTCTTAAGAAATTTCTCATTTTCATTGAGATTTGAAGTTATTATGAGCAAAAGTAATCTCAGCATTTATACGTAAGATGTTAATTATGGAAAGAACAATGACAATTGACATCATCTGTATCCCTCTGCTACTGAAGAAATTTCACTTTTAGGCTCACCTCTGAATAATCTAATGAAGGTTACATTACTAATAACTAAGCCCCGGATTCTTAGGTTCTGACCTATTTTATTCCTGACCTCCTACACTCCAAACTTCGGTTTATATTAATGTTTTAGTTACCAACGAGTAATATACTTCAATTTTATAGAGCCTAAATTGACCTAATTTTACGTTAGGACCTAATAAAACCTATTTTTTGTGATAGAACCTAAAAGTGCCTAATTCGCTTATTTCAGCAAATAACAGCAGATTTATGAATATAAAAGTATTTTTAAAACGAAGGGAGACCGAATAAGGAAACTATTAAATAATTAGATTGTGAAATCTTGCGCAGTACCTTACAATAATAAACTTTAATTAAACCGTCCGCCACAATAATAAAGTAATTAAAACGTTCGCCGCCTTCAGTTATCATTTTCTAGCTATGGTCGAAAGAGGTGGTCAGTGGCACGCGGCATTTCTGAAACGTGAGATGTTTATATGCCATAATAATAGGTGAAAACTAGAGGCAAACATTTTAATAGCGCTGTTGAGTAGTATGCATTATTGCTTCTTCCGTTATAGGGAGCTTCTAACACGATATTTTTGAATTTGGTACTTTCAAATACATACTAAAGTTAGTTAATTTAACTTTTTACAATTTAAAGTTAGTGTTTTAAACAAAGTGCTAAAAATCCGGGGCTTACTAATAACATGGGGATCAGCTTAATCTGTAAACACGACCTTGTAGCACTGGCAGCAGAGCAGTCAGCAATAATTAGGCCACAGCTGAGCGACAATGTATTTCCAGGAAAGTAATGCAATACCTTACAGCGTCATCAAATCCAAACAGTATAATATATCACTAACTAAATAAACTAGTTGTCCTTTTGACTCCCTTACGGCTAGTTTATTTGGTTTTCTGTTTACTGTTTAGGTGGATGTGCTGTGGGTGGGGAAGGTTTGGAAGAACAGCTACCAAATGATGCAATGGAGCAAGTTGAAGTTGAATCTGGAACTACAAATAATGAGAGCATTGCCCTAAATCCCAATAAGAACGCTAATGAAAAGGGTACGCAATCAAATAAATCTAAATTACCTGAGACCCCTGAAACAAAACACCTGACTACGCATGAACTGCAAAGATTGGTACTCTTAGAACAATTAAAACATACGCATGCAGCAGGAGGAGATATTAAACAAACAGAGCATGCTTCCAGTAATAGAAGTACAGGGATCAAATTTTATTCAGAACCTGTAACTATATCCGATAAGCATGTTAAACACTACAGATGGTATTTATTTATATTTCACTCAGCGCTGGATAACCATTTGCATTTGTATGTATAAAGTTTAAGATTGCCATCAATTGTCCTCATTGAACCTATAAAATGACTTGTACACACAATTCTCTACACTGTCGCTTCGCTTGATACACTTTTCTTTGACGGATATTCATGAACTGTGCCATTTTGTGTGATAAAACAACTCTTAAGACTTCTCTTGTATGAATCAAGTCACCTACTGAGGTAGCTTGAAAAAAGTCGAGATTAATCTAGAGGAAGTGAAGCTTTCGCTTGTTTTATGCATCGGATTTGCACTTAAAGTCAAGTCGTTGCTGGAAAATTCAAGCTAAAGCTAGGCAGCTAGCTGGCTCCAAAGCAAATGCTAGACTTAAGTCAAGTCGAAGCTGTTTTATGCATCAAAAGCCAAGATTACACTTGAAAATTAGCAAGGTAAAGCTTATGCTTGACTTTATGCATTCCACCCAATGTCTTCTCTTGACTCAAATCAGGTCCCTTTCAGCAGCATTTTCAGCTTGGGAAATAGCCAAAAGTCACACAGAGTCATGTCGGGTGAGTAGGGAGCCTGATGAACCATAGGAATGTTGTGTTTGATGAAGAAAGTCTGAATCAAATGCGCAGAATGGGCATGTGTGTTATCATGATGGAGCTACCAAGTTTTTGCTGCCTGCAAATCCGGTCGTTTGCACCACACAGCATCACGAAGGTGACAAAGAACCTTCTGGTAGTAATACTTTGTGGTGGTTTGGCTTTGTGGTATGCACTTATGATGCACAGCACCACAGGAGTCAAACAAAATGGTCAACTTGACCTTGACTTTGCTGTGGACCTGCTGTGCTTTTTTTTGGCCTCGGGGATAACGGATGTTGCCACTGTGATGACTGCATCTTGGTTTTGGGTCATAGGCATAAACCTATGTCTCATCACCTGTGATCACGGGGTTCAAAAAGTTTGGGTCACTGCATTGCCCAGCATGTCCTGTGTGATGTCCAGATGCCATTGTTTCTGCTCCACTGTTAGCAGCTTCGGTATGAATTTCACACACACTCGCCCCATGCCCAAATCCTTGGTCAAAATTGAATGTACCAATCCAATGGTTATCCCTATCTCGTTCGCAAGTTCTTGGACTGTGATACAATGGTCCTGCAAGACCAGAGTCCGCACTTGCTTAATGAGATTGTCATTTCAGCTTGTTGAGGGCCTTCCAACGTGGTTCACTGTCCATTGATGTGCAGCCATCTTTGAAGCGGTTGTACCACTCCTTTGTCTGTGAAGTACTCATGGCATCATCCCCTAAAGCCTTTTGATTCTTGCAAATGGTTTCCACTTGGGTATCACCAAGCTTTTGGCAAAATTTGATGCAATATCACTGCTCAAGTTGTTCCCGTCATTTTACAAAAACTGAAATCCAACAACTGCTCACTACTCATGTCTTCACTCATAGGCTGACTGCCAGAGATTGGTGCTTTCTGTAGACAGGAAAAAAATTCTCAACTGAGCTTAAATGTCCCCGTCCACATTTCTACCGAAGGAAGTTTCCCATGCTTCATTAGTTTATGCAGGAAAAAATAGGTTTTATACTTTTTTTTAGCCCTCCTCGTACTATTGAATATTCAATTTAAAACAGCTTAAGCTAATTACAGAACCAGTTTATGCTTATTGAAGTTGTTTTGAGGTTATACTTGCCCATGCAGTAAAAAATAAAAAAAAAGAAAATCTGCTCCCATGCCATCTCAAACATGGCAGGATATCAGCAAAACACAGCAGTGATTTTAATTTACCAACCTGTCCTTCATGACTTTGGCAGCAAATATCAATTACCAAGACTTTTTATAGGATATGAATTGCATAGTACACTTACCCATTTTATAGCCTGTAGTTTCGTAGTTGCAAGCCGTGTGAGGCCTATTTGTATTTTAGTTAGCAGACCCAAACATTTTAATCTCTTAAAACACCATTTATTTATGTGTAACAAATTAATGAGTAACATATTTCCTTACTATGAACATGACAGTAACTACACATTCAGTCAGTAATAACGAAAGATGCATGATGTATCACTAACTGCACACGCTACAGTCGTTTGCTTTTGACTTTTCTGTCCATGGTCATACAAAGTTAGTCTAGTTTTGACCAGAGCCAGCCTTAGGCATGTGCAACCAGTGCATGTGCAACCGCACCTGGCCCTGTGCAAAGAACTTTACAAAGTACTGAATTTTTGGTCTTAGAGATGAAAAGAGAAAGTGAGCTATCATGGAAAGAACTTTTACTATTAATAACATTGTAGTATAGTTGTACTTTTAATTTTAATAACAATGTTGTGTAGTAAAGCAGTCGTAGTAACACACTACTGGCAACTGGAAGCACTATAAGTTTGTTGTGAGTTTAAACTTACAACATATATATGTTAGTGTTTTTCGGTTACACAATGATTTGTGTGTTTTGATCATCTTCTATGTATGTTAGCATGAAAATAATTCTTTTGTTATACTGTAAAGTTTAAAATGCCAAAGCAAAATATCTCGTGAAAGGGACAAATACTGAAAATGCAAATCAGGTGCTCTAAAAGCCAAGAAAAAGTTAAATAATGAACAGTTTTTAACTCCAAAAAGGTGCTTTCAAAAAGTTTCTTCAACCTAAATCCTCAAAACTGAGAATGGAAGTGAAGGGTGCTTAAATAACAACAGCCTTAACAGTGAATTCTCATCCGGTGGTATAGGTGAAAAAGAAAATAAAGTATTAGATTGTGACCTGCCTGCTATCCCACATTCAGGTAGGCCTAGTAGTAGTGACAATGAAATAGTCACAGATCCAGATGCAATCCTGCCAAATTGTGCAATAGGTGCTGCTAAAATTATAAATCTTTATTATCCTTTAAATGAGAACCGAAGAAAATGTTTGTCTCAATTTTGCATAACTTCACCCAATGGAGAGAAAAGATATAGGAAATGGCTCGTGTACTGATGAAGGTTTCTGTTGTTGTACAATTTTTGGATCACCTTCAAAATTTAAGTTTGCATATAAACCTTTTAATTTCTTAAATCTAAAAATAGATGAAAGAGTATAATGATGAATACTTTAATAAGAGTGTATCCTAAAAAATAACTGTAAACCTTATCTCATATTGAATTTTAATAAATCCAAATAATAAGTGGTTTGTGTTTATTATTATCATCATGATCATTTATTAATTAGCCTACCTATTAAGATTTCAAGAATTCTTTTCATACCACATCAGTAGGCTTTAGGATTGCTAGTAGTGTTTTGATAGTAGGAGCCCTGCAGTGAAGGTTTGCACATGGCCCCACATCAGCTAAGGCCAGCTGTGGTTTTGACAGAGTGTTCATTACATTTTCATCCACTACAAAGCTTGAAATACAGTTCCGAACAGTGTCCATAGTCTCCAATGCCTTTGCAAGGTTTGGTATGAATACCACTTCTTCTTCTCCTCCATCATCAGCAGCTTCTCCTGCCATTTCCTTCATATTCTGTTCCAAAATGTCACCAGTTGTCGCAATCTGGCAAATGACAACATTGTTGCCACACTGAACATAGCTGTCAAAGTTCACCAGTGTCCTCAATATCTGGAATTTCATTTCCCGCATGAAATCCTGCCTTGTGGAAACAACTGTCAATTGTGATTTGATTCACAGAGTTCCGAGAACATTTTAAAAAGTACATTGTGTCAAGGATGGTAATCTTATCTTCTTGTGTGTACCACTGATGTTGGCCAACTGCTGTTGGACCAATAGTTTCCTGTACTACTTCTTTATACAATGAATGATGCTCCAGTCAAGAGGTGGAAGCCAACTCATACAGTTGTAGGAAGGAATACCACCTTCACATTCCTTGTGAGAACATTCACTGAATGTGCAGCCCACTGGTCCATGAGTAATAAACGTTTGCTGTTTTAGCATCCATTTTTGCATCAAAAACTCACAAAAAAAAAAAACAAATAGTAGAAGTCACCCAAGCATTTGTGTTGGCTTTATACTGGCACGGTCAACTCTTCACATTCTTGAAACTTATTTGCTTTACCAATGACTAGCAGAGGCAAGTTCTCTGTTCCACTTTCATTGCAACAAAGCATGACAGTTAATCTCTCCTTGCTTAACATCCCACCATGACAAATTTCTCCATTGTACACAAACGTCTTGTTGGGTAAAAGGCTGAAAAAAGACCCATTTCATCTGTGTTGAATACTTAATCAGGCTTGTACTCTTTCAACAGTGATGGCAATGTTTCATTAGTCCAAGTTTCAAACAGTGGCATCTGGTGATGTAGGACTTTAGGGCAGCTCCCTCCCCATAAATAAATACCATAAAGCAAAAATAAAAACAGGAAAGAAAGGATAACATCAGATGCACTCCCCAATTTACTTTTTTTTTAAGTGTTTTTGCAATGCTTATACAGTGAGTAGCGCAAAATGTTTTCATTACACTGTGTATTTCAGACTACATCAAGTCTGTCCAGGAATCTTCGCAAATGTGGATACTGCTAGAGGCGAGACATGCAGAGAGGTAATAGCAACTTGGTGGAGTCCAAGGCACTTTGCTATTTGTTCTTTCTCCACACTGTCCTTTCCATGTGGAGAAATTCAATTTTGCTGCTGCCAACATATGAAAAAAAATTTACTCCGTCCTGTCTAAAATTAAATCTTGTTATAGGAATTGATTTTAAATTTCATTAAATTCTTAAGTTATAGTGTGATTTAAAGTATAGCAATGTAGATTTACAACAATTCAGACCAGAAAATAAATAATCCCCCTTATACTACAATCTCTATTTGTTGCATTTGTTTGCGCATCACATAATCACAGTGCACATGCCTACATGTAGTGCTATGATCACAGGTTAATACTGTGATTCACACACATACATGTTAATTGCTTACAGGGTTTTGAACCACCTGTTATGTAAAGTGCCTAACTTAGCCAGTGATTTCAGTGTAAGTGGTATGGTCTTGCTGGAGACTTAAAAAACTAAGTATGGATTTAAAGTTAAATTAATTAGTTAAGGAATCATAATGAACAGTGTACATAGAAGCACACCATTTGCACGATTCCCATAACCACATCAGAGAGTGAAAGGTGTTTTTCAACTCTCAAGAGGATAAAAACATTTGCTAGGAACACAATGAAGAAAGTCAGATTTAATGTTTAGTCATATGTTATATTGAGAAGGCCCAGAATTCAATCATTTTGTTCAACAAAAGGAGAGGAGAATGGAATTTATCTACAAGAAAATTCATTGTTTATAGTCAAGATTTCTATCTTTTTATTTATTTTTTATTTTATTTATTTACTTTTGGGGGGGCATGCAGATACATAATAATTGCCTACAGTTTATTTTATAATCTTGAATATTTTTCAGTGTGTGTTGTTGACTGTTTGGTATCATCACATACATGTTTAGACAAGATAAGTTTGGGCAATCAGCAAAAATAAACTACGCATTTCCGCTTAAGAAATGATGTTCTTACTCTCACATCTGAATAAACATTAATATAGAAGGTAGGAACTGAAACTTTGCAAAACACACACTTATCGATGTGCAAGCATGTGTGTTTAAGATATGTAAACCATTTATTTTGTGAAAACAAAGTACAGAATATCCATTTGTTATAAAACTGCGTTTTCCACTGAAATTTTAACCGATATCCATTACCCCATGGGTGCATGGAATAATATAAGGATACTACTGTAAGGGATAATACAATATTTATTAATATAGTTTAATTTATGCTCACTTTGATAGGTGCGTTTTATTGCACGTTTTCTTTCTGAATTTCACTAATGCATAGAATTTTGTACGTGCTGAAAAGTACATGCAGTAAACTGAATAAATGAGAAATTATATGCAGAGTATTTTGGTTTATATGGTTCTTTTGGTTTACATATATTTTCTGGTAAACTGTGGAAGAAACACTGCCATGTAAAGTGTGCTTAATACATAAACATACTTGCTGCCCTACCAAACTTTCAAATCACAAGCTGCCTCTGTTTAACTGTGTCATTATCAACAGCTGCTGCTTCTTCCCTCACACACTTGTAAACAAGACCATGCCTGTTCTTAAAACACTTGATCCATCTGTTTGACGCCACGAAGTTTGCTACTCCCATCTGGTTTGTAAGGCAGTTTGCTTTTTCATGAAATATAATTCCATTCATTGCAATATTTGCTGCACAGCTTGTTTAAACCATTTCAGAAGCACTGTTTCCAGCTCTGGAAACTTTCCTTCATGCATACATTTCCTCTTTCCATTCTTGTTGGCAGATCTACACAGTGTGACCAATTGGATTTAAGCCGTCAGCCAACAAAGGTTCGTTGTACAGCCTTGTCAAAAAATGCTAAGTATTAGGTAGATAATTTCCCTTCTGTCACAAAGCATGACTTATTTCAGTTCATACAGTAATTGAAATGGCTGATGCAGTTTGTTTATTTGAGTTAAAACTACCAAAACAAGCTCCAAACAATGTATGAAGCTGAAAAAAGCATGTAAAGATTCGAGGTGGGGGTCTGAGTTCTGCAATTATTTATTCATATACAAACCCCAGCTCACAAGGTAGGATTGCCTGAATGGTATTATCATGGTTCATTTACTACTGTGTCACTTCAGTTTAGGTTCAAATTCTTCGTGTTAAATTCAAACTGTTTATTACCTTTTGTTTTATCTCTTTGGGCCTATAATTTGATATTATGATACAAAGAACATTTTTTATAACATTATAAGTGTGTACAAAATAGAATAATCGCCATGTTTTCCACTGACAAGTGAATAATTTATGCTTCGTAGTAGGCATTTTATTGTGCTCGGTATTATGCTTGGTCCATTCAGCCAAGTTTAAAACACTTCACACATGCAAAGTGGCTTTAACTATTTGTGCCTGTGTCAATGTTTTCCATGAATAAACTCTCCATTTTCTACTGAGTATTTGAAACCTTTCTATGAGACACGGTTGCTGTTATAACGTATACAAACGACGAGTATGTTGACATGCTGTTAATCTATGGAGAAACAAGGAATAATGCACTATCAGTAAAGCGTTTGTATGAAGAATGGTTTCCAGGAAGGAGGGCACCTACTGCAGATACTTTATGAAAGGTTGAAAGATGCCTTCGTGAAGCAGGATGATTTGGAAGAGCACCACCTTCTCATGATGCTCCAGTAACCTCTGGAGGCAATGAAGCAGCTGTGCGAAATGCAATAGAAAATAATCCACATACCAGTTCAAGGACCATAGACAATATCTGCAAATAAGTCTAAGTCTGTCCTCCTTGATGCGCATATTGCACCATAATAAATATCATCCATACCACCTACAACTACACCAGACTCTCCACGGTTGCGACTTTCAAGCGTGAGTGATATGGAGCTCCACCACACTGGTCACTTTGTAAGGAATCACTTACATGGAACATATCCGCAAAAATGGATTGCCCAAGGGAGTCCAATTGCATGGCCCCCTAAATCACCTGATCTCACCCCACTGGATTTCTTTCTGTGGAATCATTTAAAGGAATGGGTCTACGGTCAAGAACTGCGAAGCCCAAATCATCTACGGGCATTCATACGTAAAGAATGCAGGCAGATTACACCACGCATGCTTCAGCATGCAAGA
Organism: Deroplatys truncata; assembly: GCA_030765065.1. Classification (NCBI taxonomy): domain Eukaryota; kingdom Metazoa; phylum Arthropoda; class Insecta; order Mantodea; family Mantidae; genus Deroplatys; species Deroplatys truncata. Next base: position 539,746,912 of record CM060990.1, read on the forward strand.
AGGTCTCTCCGGTAATGTACCCAAATGTGCATTGATGAAGGGGGTCGTCATTTTGAACATTTACTTTGTTGATGAAATCCATGCTCTTTAACAACTTATTTTGCCATTTACCTGTGAACTTAACACATTTACAACTCCTTTGCCAGTAGAAGAAGTAAAACATAAGGTATAATAATAGCGTCGACATGCGCCCAAAAGAATGAAAGCTAACTATGTAACACATTTACAACACCAGATATGGTACAGATTATTAGGGTAAACCTGATCCACAATTATTATATGATTGTAATTCTTGTGTCTTTGGCTCACAGGAGAGCCAATAACAAAAATAAGTAAATAAATTAGTGTACTAAAATACAGAAAATAAACACAAGGAGAAAGAAAAAAAAAGAACCAAAACAATTTGATGTAAATATTAGATTCGAACCTCCGAAGCTAACCTTTGCTTCACCACATGTTGTCAGTTAACCCACTTGGCCAGAACCCACGCATTTTGTCCCGCTCTCCAGGAGAACATTCCTCTACCTCCTTGCAAGCATTATATTCCATGAAGAGCCGTCTTTTTCAGCCTTTTGCAGCTCCTTGGCTCATTCAGGCCTTTAATCATTAATGGTGGTTGCATATATACCGAACAAAATGGCAGAGCTTCAATAACAGTTGGTTTGCTAAAAGGGTCAATGTTTTCACATTAGACTATAAACTGCGGATTGCATAGATATGAATACCGAGGGGCAGCTAACTTGCCTGGTATACAGTGCAGGAAATGTTAGTATATTTAATGTTTTATAGGCATTTCTACAAGTATCAAACTTTTTTAAATTACATACTATTCTCAAGGCATGCTTCTAAAGCCTAAGGATTCTAAACATGGTTTTTTTTTCTGTGTGTTCCCCGATAATACAACCCCATAACTTAGGTGCAAATGTATGAATGCATAATATGTTTGTAATAAGCTCTTTCTATCCATTATTTGTGCAGACTGTCTTAGGATATATAGCCCTGTATTTATTTTTTTGGCTGTTTTATTGGTATGCTTCTTCCAATTTAATCTATAATCTGTCACTAGTCCTAAGAAGTTTGTTTCTGTAACCTGCTGAATTAATGTATTTTCTATCTTTAGTTGTATATTGGACTGTGTTGCGTTACTTAGTGTTACTTGCATCCACTCTGTTTTGCTAATATTGAGTGTCATACCTAGTTCTTTTAACTGGACATTAGTTGTTTCTAGTAGTAAATTAGATTTATTTCGTACATCCATTTCTGACTTTCCATTCACAATGATCATTGTACCATCTGTGTACTCGATAGCTAAACCACCAGCATCTGTTATCTTTTTAAATAAGCAATTTATATATAATAAGAATAGATATGCACCAAGTTTTGAGCCTTGCAAAATACCATGCCTAACTTTCTTAAATGATGATCTAATTTTATGTAATTTACCACCTACATTATGTATTATTTTGACACATTGTTCTCTATTTTGCAGATATGATTTTAGCCAGTTCAGCGGTAAACCCCTGATCCTGTAATTTTCAAGTTTTATGATTAATTTATTTGTGTCTACACAGTCGAATACTTTTGACAGATCAAGAAAAATTGCCACTATGTATTCCTTTTTGTCTATTGCCTTTGTAATAATGTCATTTCCTTTACAGATAGCATTTATTGTGGATTTCTCTTTTTGAAACCCAAACTGGTATTCTGATATTATTTTGTATTTCTTGCAAAATCTCTGTAGTTGATTTAGAAAAATTCCCTCTATTATTTTGGAAAAAGTTGAGCATACTGATATTGGTCTATAATTTTCCATTGTTGCTTCGAGTTTTTTTGCTTGTATAATGGTATCACTATTACATTTTTTAATAATTTGGGAAATGTTCCTGACATAAACGAATGATTAATTATATGTGTTAATGTTTCAGAGAACTCATATTTGCAATATTTTACCATTTCATTAGTAATTTCATCCAATCCACATGATTGTTTACTTTTTAAATCGTTTATCTGTTTGATAACTGTTTCTCTGTTATTTCTTGTAGCACCATTGAGTTACATACATTGTTTTCATTTGTATGCCCAACTGGGAGTTGTTTAATTCCCAAATTTTTTACAATATTGATATAATGCTCGTTAAAACAGTTTGTTATCTTTATAGGGTTACTTATAACTCTATATTAACTTTTATGTGCAAGTTCTCAATCCATTTTTGTTTCTTTTCATTATGTGCAGCTTTTATAATGTTCCATGTCACTTTAGTTTTATTTTCTGCCTTTTGTATCAAAACTTTATTATATAACTTTTTTGCACCATTTATTACATTTTTAAGAATTTGTTTGTAATTTTCAATGTAAGTGTGCGATTTCTCATCAGATTAGCATGCTTTAAACTATTTAGGAATTGCATGCATTTTTTTTTAGATATTTATCACTTTTGAAGACCAATTTTTACTTTTTTGTTTATTGTAATTTATTTTACCAATTGGAATAGCAGAGTTTAGACATTTTTCTATGATTTTAGTGAAGTACTCAAATTTTTCATTAATTTATCGTTTTTGGTATATCTCTACCCATTGCACTTCTTTAACATTGTTTTTTAATGCTTCTAGTGAACTTTTGTTTACTATTATTTTAGATTCGATTAAGTTATTTATTTTATGTTTTAGTTTACCTAATGGTTTACTTTCAATTAGTTGACCATAGAGGTCACTAATTCCATTTTTTATAATCTTAACATTAAAACAATCCCTCTTCAAATTTGTAAATATGAGATCTACACAAGTTGCAGAGTGTCTGGTTACTCTAATAGGCCCTGTCTCTATCAATGTAACGTTATTTCTTACTAGTATTTCTAATAATAACCTAGTCTTATTATATTCTACAACATCTACATTGAAATCACCTATCACTATGGTGTCTTTATTGTTAATTATATTATTTAAACATTCTTCTAATCTTTCCAAAAAAGGTGACTTTTTTTGTATTTGGAGGACTATACACTCCTATTATTACCAGATTTTTATTTTTTAAGTGTACTTCAATTGCTGCAATTTCACTACACATTTCCTCAAAGAATTTTTTACACTCTATTTCTTTGTATTTAATTCCTTGTTTAATGTAAATTACCATACCCCCACTTTTATGTTTTCTCTTGTATTGTATTTCACGTTGCCAGTATCAAGATGACGTTTAGTAACACAATTGATGCGTCACATGTGCACACACACCTAGTTATTTTAAATTATGTAATGTCAACACACGATCAAGATTGTGCCTCTAGAAAAAACTGGACTATCTGAATGTTTTCTTTCTGAGTTCATTTTGGTTTCAGCATGACTGTCACTCGGAACACAACATACACCCATGCAAGTAGCCTGTGTACTGAACTGCCTGCTTGATTTTGACCAACTGCGGTCTTCGCTGTGTAGGACAACACCTAACGAGTTGAGACAATAAACCTTATTCATCCTTATGTAAAGCTTCTCACCCTTCGCAGCGGTCAAGTCACATTCTTTTTGACCAGCAAGCAGGGAAGGACATTGGACTGTTGTAGGTTGTGCTGCCTGCTAGTCGCAACCATCACTTGCTCCGTAGCCAGAACAAGAGGTGTTATCTTTGCAAAGGTCCATATTTCACAAGGGGTGGACAAAAAAAAATTCTTCAGGGTTGAGGAAAATGCTATCTTACTAAACAAAGTAACAAAATTTCTGACCTGACAAAAGAGGAATTTTTACATTAATTTAATAGAATGAGATCAAGACTTATAAATTATACATGATAAGCAATAAAACCTACCAATGAGGAACAGTTTCACTGTGTACTGAAAGTTGTACTTAATCATTAGGATGTATTATAATGAATAATTTACTTTTACTTTTGGTGCCTATTATGAAACCAATGCTTTATTTCAGAGCACACTGTCATTCCAAAGCAGCTTGGCATGTCCTAGTAACCACCAAATATTTTTGGTCTTATGTTCAAGGTGGAAGATGAAGATGAAAATGAAGACAACGAAGACTGTGATGATGAGGTAGTGACTAGCATTGAAGAGGTGCAAGACAAAATTAATTAAGCAGTTAACTGCTTAAATTGGTAACTGGTGCTGAAAAGTATTTGAGGATTATTTAATACACAGAATAGAATGAGTTGGAGTATGCTACTCTTATGAATGTGTAGTGATCTTTTAGAGGAACAAAAATTGTATTATTGATATATTGTTACCAATATAATTTAGGATTATTAATAGTGTTTTGCAATATCAAACAATAATAATTTGCATCCCTGAAAAGTTGGGCACACAACCTTTTTTGAGTGTAGGGCAGGTAGATTCATTGCTGCAGTTAAATCTCCTGTGAGCATTGAGGTAACCAGGCAGGAAATTAATGACTTTGATAACAATATACTCATAAGTGTGCATTCATCACATAACATCTTTAATATCTAAGACAACTTCTGGTACCAAGTGCATGAAAGCTGTTTCATTGGTATTGTATTTCTTTCATTCAAATGTTGAAAACACAGTTATGGCAATGAATTGCCTACTTGGCTAACCATTGGAACATATTTATTAGGCATGGGGATTAAGCACACTTCTTTTCTAAAAAGTAACACCATATTTTCAAGCAACTTCAGCGGTGTCATGTTGGTATACTCCATAGAGTAAAGTCACATCCAGGAGCGCACAAGTTAAGTCTCTCATACTAACAGCCAGCTCTGACTGGAAGTAGTGTGACATATGATCTGGAGAATGCTTATAATGTTTCCAAGAGCATACCCATATACAATGCCAAAATTGCTCCAGGTTTTGACATTAACTTCCATGGGGACAATAAGAGTAGCAGAAAACATTATTCCAATGAATTTGTTGCAGTCAATCTCGACAAAAAGGTGATGTAATAGTAATTTTCCAATCTTTATGTGTTCTGACAATATGCACATAAATGTACAAACAATTGATTTAGTCTAAGCCTGTATGAATCTTTTCTCAGCAAATAAAATTACACTTTTCTTTTTCACTTTATCATGAAGAATTGCCTATTGAAAGAAGTGTACTCTAACCCCTGCCACCAGAGTCTTTTAAGAAATTTATAGTAGTGAAAGGCGAATGTAATAATAGTTTAAATGTGAATGTGTGACATTAATTAATGTAGTTGTTTCTTTTATGTATTTCATGGATTTAAAAGTGGTTTGTAAGGTTTTATTTCCAGATTTTATTAAAGAAATTAATGTAAAGGTGAAATTAAGATATAAATATCAGTATAAGCTGAAAAGGATCATAACTTGGCTTCTTATGATAATAGCCTTAAAACAAATTTCCCTAGTCTGGCATAAGCATGAGTGTTTATTCCCTAGATAGACTACAAAAGACACTCATAATAACTAAGTTATTGATGCACTTCTTATAGAGCTTCACAAAGTTGAAGAGCCATAGTTCATTAAATTGTTTGTCATTATGTTGAATACTTTGTGAAATGCTGGCCTTTCCTTCCCTTCTTCATAACTGAATTAAGAGAAGAGTGCTGTATGTTATAGATTGAATATTGAAGGCACTGTGGACAAAGTCAAAATATTGAAGGCACTGTGGACAAAGTCAAAAGGTCATGCAGAGAAAAAGATATATATACAGGGTTAGTCGTCTGCCCTAGGTATATTTTAGATTTATGCTATGTGCCTTAGGCCTATCTTGATCATCATCATCTCCTTTATAGAGGAGGTATAGATAACCCAGTACATAAGTGTTTTATGGGACAAAGCAATTGCTATGTATGTCAATTCCAAAAACATCAGGCCCTGAGAGCTGCAGCAGCATTATTAGCCAGTTTTACAAACCTTTATTCTTTAGCATACCTTCATACACACCTACGAAAACTCCCATTGAAGGAACAACCTATCATGTATGTCTGTTGATAAAAATATTTGAAAACAAAATGGCAGTTCCACAGAATGCATAGATAGGCTTAGACAAATTTGAGGCATACATAACTATCAAACTGAGCTTAAAACGTCTTGCAAAGCTGCAAACTGCATGTAAAGTTTTGAGGTGATATCTAAGTTCTCCTGTTATTTATCATGTATAGAAGGATTATAAGCTAATTAGCTTAAACAGTAGCAATAGTTGAGTGATATTATGATGGGTCACGACTGTGCTGCTTCAGTTCGGGTTCAAATACGTGTTAAGTTTAATTTTTTTATTACATTTTTCTTTACTTCTTTCGGGAAAAATATCAGGTGAGAAATTCATTCAATTTCAGATATTCAATTCTGGAATATGAATGCAAATTTCCTGAGAAGATGCCAGAAAGGTGTGGATAGAGGAGGACAACATTTCCAATATCTGATACCGTAATTATCAATGGAAATAGATAAATAATTAAATTAAAGAAAAATAGTAAGATAAAGAAATAATTGCAATAAATAATTTCCATATATTAAATCGGTGTATAATGTAACAAGTTTGAGCTGAAATGTTTGTCTGGAAAGATGGAGGTACTTAGGAGTCAGGCTAGCCAGAGTCATTAGTGAGCCGAGAAGGAGTGAAAACATTAGCTGAAGAATTTCTGGGAACGCAGTTTAAAGTTAAGTTCAGTACATTACGTAGGCACGTAGACCAATTCTGGAAATTTTGAGAGTTTTAGCTAAGCCCCTTGTAACAGTGTCCCATTTGGATACTGGGAGTTTTGAGATTTGGCAATTATAAGGTAGAATGTTGGTGGGGGAATAATATGTAGGCAGAACTAAAATTAATAGATGCTCATGCATCTAACTCCAAGTGTTACTCTTCTCTGGCACCATTACTGGTACGGATTGACATTAGTGCACATAGTGGTGCACACATTAATTACTCTGCTTTGCTACCATCATTGGTACGGATTGATGTTCATGCACACAGTTGTGCACACATTAGTTACTCTTCTCTGGTACCACCAGCGGTACTTGCTCGTGTGATATTTTAAGTGCCCAGTGACACACTTGTGTGATTAAGATTTTGCAGCTCCTGCAAGGGGTTCTACCAGTCAATATTTTAGCGACTCATGGCAAGTTACGCGTCTAGTTTCTTTTATTGCAGAAACAGCTATTTCTAACCATAAAATTGATCTTGCAGAAGTTAGCAGGTATGATAATTCAAGTGTTACAGTTTCAAGTGCTACAATTCAGAATCAGTCTATTTCTTTATTTCAAATGGTCGGCAATTCCAAGAATTCCCATATTAGTTCGCAGTAAATTTCTCAGTCAACTTAAACTGGCGTTGTCCTTCACAATAAATCCATGCATACGTGAATGAAAGTACTCATAGCTCTACCATTGGAGAAGCTGGCAGCAGAGTCAACAGCAGATATTGGAGACAACAGGAAAAGGTGGCATCTACATTCCTGCTTCAAATTCTCGCATCATCGCGGCATCACCTGTTACTGCTTCAATCTCTTATGATAAGGTATGTACTTATTATCATTGTAATTGCAACTACAACCACAAAACATGAAACAGTTTCAGGATATTACACCTCTTTTGGTGGTAGACAGAGCCAAGGCGGCCGGCGTGCAAGCCACCGACTGGTGGCTGCAGTAATAGGGGAAAGCACCATATATACCGCGTGAGTCTTCTCATCCTGCGGATTAGAAACTAGGCAACCTTGCATTTTACAGACAATGCAAAATGCAGGTGCTGACACAGCATTCACCAGCCCGCTGATTAGGGCTATGGGGGTGCTCGTTGTTAATGTGCTCTAATAGCGCAATGGTTAATATGCTGGTAAGTCATGGTGAAGGTCGGAAGTTCAAGTTCACACCTGCGAATAAATGAATTTTTTATTCATTTCTGTTCATGTTTCGAGAATGTTGTAGCAAATCATTATTTCATTCTGAATGCACTAGAAAGTGGATTTGCCTATAAATATGAAGTTCCAGCCTTTTGTACTCACTGTGGAACAATGTTTTCAAATAGAGAGTATACAGGGAAGCACAGCAGAATGCAACAGAGGCACGTCATCAATACCAACAGAGGTTTCCGCAAAAAACACTTCCTACAAATCTCACGTTTTTGAGAGTTGCGAATCACCTTCTGGAATTAGGAACCGTGCACAAGACACCACATCCACGAAGAAATCACCCTGTCTGTGACCAAGCAACAACGGGTCGTGTGACTATGTCATTCAGCATCCGCATTTTAGTACAATGGACATTCGCAGGCATTTCAATATTAGCCAATCTTCATCATGCAAAGTTTCATTCTTATCATCTTCAACTACACCAGGGGCTACTGTAGCGTGTTCGCTGGGTGGATCATACGACAAACTGAACAAGATCCACAGTTTTTGGCAACTGTGTTATTTACAGATGAAGCAGGGCCATGTAAATCGCCACTACATGATTACTGGAGGACTGTAAACCCACATTGGATGCAAGAGGCGCCCTTTCAAGTCTGATGGGGTTTCAACATTTAGACTTATATTTTTTTTTTTTTTTTCTTTTTTTGTTTTTGTTTAGTTTTATTTATGGATGCTTTTTAACTGCTTGGTCCTTAGCGTCCCACTCTATATTGGTAATTTTGCTCAGAGACCTCTTTATCAGGCTTGAGGTTCTTTCACGTGCCGTAAATCTATGACACGGGACCACCGGCTTTACTTCCCTACCGAAGGAAGCAATACTAAGGATTTTTACGTCCGAAAAAAATCCATTGCCCTCCGCCGGGTTTGAACCCGCGACCTCGGGAACTAGAGGTTAGCATGGTAACCACTACAATATGGCTGGTATATGTGGTGATCATCTAGGCCCATATTTTTATGATAGCCAACTCACTGGGAATCGCTATATCCACTTCCTACAACACCTGCTGCATACTCTACTGGAAGTTGCAGAACCGACTAACTAATGGTACCAACATGATGGGACACCAGCTCATTCGATCCATCATGTAATGGCTTATCTCGATGCCAGCTACCCTGAGCGATGGATCGGACGGCATGGGCCAATAGGATGGCCAGCACGCTCATCAGATCTAACCCCATTGGATTTCTTCTTATGGGGTTATCTTAAAGATATTGTGTACCAGGAGCGGCCAGTGACCCCTCAAACGCATCATCTTAGCTGGCTTGACATCACACAGGCCATGTTTGCACCGGGTTAGGCTGGCGATGATGGTTAGACTGAGATCTTGCATCCACCGGCATGGTGGCCAGTTCGAACACCGATGACAACCACATGGAGGGAAGGAGTAAATTGTAAAGTTTTGTCTGTGATGGTCTGGCATGATGTCGTAGGCATTGTTAAATACACTACTTTGGGAACTAGAGAGGTTCACAACAATCATAATATGGGCTTACAAACGTTATCTAATTTGTATGTACGTACTGCATTTTTTAAATTCTCAGAAGAATTTATTGGCTTTCTTTTGTATGAAAGAATAGTTTAAAATAGTAAAATACTATTTAATGACGCCTTATGTTTGTAAGATATAATTACGATGTTATATGCATTTATTTATGATGTTCATTAAAGCATATTCTAACAAGTAACAATTTGTGCTTTAATGAAATTCACATAATTAAACCAATTAAGTGAAATGACAATTCCATGCCAAACTATCAGTTCTCGTTAAATTTACTAAACATAAAAAGTACCTTCAAGTGGCAGTATTTGAACCTGGGATCTTCACCACTGAAGGCCAATGCCCACACTTTTGTGCTAATAGTGCATGTCACTGCACGCACAGCGGTACAAAACAGTCATTTCAGCCGAAATTGATAAGACACAATGCAGTGGATAGTGTTTATGGCATAGCCTGTACAATGCCAGGACTGCATAACTTCTCAATCCGCTGGCTGAGAAGACTCACCCGGTACATATTGGATTGAATATTTATTATACCCTTGATGCAGTTTCATAAATATACAAACACGAGCAAAACCACAGAAACATTTTTGTAATTACCACTAAGATGCTAAACCTAAATTTACAATCTAATCAGTCTAACATTCATCTATATGAGGCTTTCTTACACACAACCCCAGGGTTATCTGTAATGAAGGTCCCCCCACTTACATTCCTCTATTTAACTATTTTATCAACTTATATCTCAATTCTCTCAAATTTCTTAATTGCTCTAATCCATTTTTCTTACTTTTCCCAAATATTGTATTATTTTATTCTTCTTTTCCCTCATACCAGTTAACATTTTTAAGTGATGTAATTTCTTTCTGTAATTTGTTCCATTTTATTTCCCATATACCCTCCCTCTATCTCTTCACCCCATCATTTTCCAATAAACAATGAAATATTCCTTCTAGCTCCCCACACATATATGCACCCTTCCCCATTACCTCCTCTCAAACACTCCAAAAATAGTGTTCCTGATCGCATCCATGCAAATTCTCCCCTCCCAAATTTATCACAAAAATTCACATATTTCTCCCTCCCCCATTCCTTAGTTAATCTATATAATTTTAAATAACTCTTACCTGTAAAACTAACTCAAATATCTTGCCTAACTTTCTTCCAAAACCCTAGTCTATTTGATCTCCAAAAGTTCCATTGCTCCCCCATTCCAATTTCTTGTAAAATTTCCCGTAATCCACTCTACCAGCTGTTACTTCTCATTACTTCCATTTGGAATTTCATACACTCTTTTAAAACATTATGATCCCCTGATTTCAGAGTCCTGTGCCAATATTTTAAAATTCTCTCCATTCACCAAACCCTTGCTCCCTACCCTTCTTGACTCAGCCAATGCCAGTTTCTTTGGTGCAGGTTTAGGTAATGCCAATAATTTTTCTACAAAACATTCTATGATTTAAGTCTATTTTCAATCATCTTTTTGAAGGTCTCCACAGTTCTACTCCATATAACATTCTTAATTCCACTATTGCTTTATACAGTTTCTCTAACCACTTTATTGACACTCTTATTCAAACACATTTTAATTCCTCTCTTGGCTACCTTACCTTTAGCAATAACATTCTTTCCTTGTAGTTTCCACCCTCCACTGTTGGTAATTTCAGCCCCAAATGATCAAATTCTTTAACTGCTTCCAAAGACTCTCCATTCAAAAACCATCTCTTGTCTCTTGTTTAATTTCCCCCCTTTTTTAAACACTACTATTTTTGACTTTCCAACATTTACTTTTAAACCATGTTCTGCTCCTATTTCATTTATTGCTCATTGCAGTCCAATTACTGTAGTGAAACCTACAATTAAACCATTAGCAAATAATAAACCTGGTACTTCTTTCTTTCTTACAGCAGGACAGTGTGAATTACACTTTAGAATTCTTTCCACGGTATCATCAATAAATAAATGAAACAACACTTGACTCAATTTGTAACCTTGTCTCGCACTACATCCAAAACCAAACTTACATCCACACCTTTAACTCTATTTATTTTCATCCACATCACTTATTTATCTTCCCTTCCTAACTCCTAACAGGCCTTAACTGTGATGCTTTTCCTCACAAATACACCTATACTACCATAAACTCTACCATTGTTATTTCTCCTTGAACCACACTTTCCTATAAACACAAAATCACTGAATGTCACCTTGATCAAGCCATGTTTCAACAACTGCCATTACATCTCCTAACCTTAAAATTCCAAATATATCTCCACTGTTCTTCACTTTTAAACCTTCTATATTCCAAAAAACTATATTCTACCCCATCCCTGTCTTGTTGCACTCCTCCCTTCCTTAAATATTTTTAGCTTCGCTTTATATCAGGTTATTACTCCATCTCCTGCTGGTAAATTCTCTCTGCTGGCAAGCACCTCTAATATGCTGCCCTTCTGTGTTGAGACAACACTCAGCTCGCCTACATTTGCACATTTTCCCCCCTCAGCTATCTTCAAGGCTGCGCATCCAATCTCACCTGATCATCTGGTGACACACACCTTCTAGGTGATGTCGCACAACATAACTCCCCTGATTCATGCTTATCTTATTCAGCTGATCTTTCCGGTGTCCTCCATCTCCTCCTTTCATCATCTGTTTCTGCAAATCTATGCTCCACATCCACTGCTAAGTCAACAGTCTCCTCTTTCCATCTGGATCCCACATGCCGACTCATATCTGTTTCCTTCCATTAATCCACAACTCAGTTTTTCTAACAAATGCTATTTTTCCTTCTTCTCTAGCCTGCTTCAGTTTTTCAAATAAAAATTATCATCAGTCTCACTCTTCTGTGGCAAAATCTTGATCAACAAAAATCTTCGTTCCCTTTAATTTCTTTGCATTTCTCAAAACTTGTCATTCAAAGCTCATTGTTTTTATGTTTACAATTATTGGCCTGTATTTGGCTCTTCTTCTTATCCTCGAACAGTGCACTATTTCCCATCTGTATAGTCTCAATCCCAATTTCCCTTCAAATATTTCTTCCACTAAATGAAGTAAACTCCTTTTTCTATCTTCTTTGACTCCAAATATAATCAAATTCATTTTTCTTTGATCTGTTGTGATCTTACCTTCCAATTTATCCATTCATTTCTTACAAACCATCAGTTCATTATTAACCTCTCTCATTAAATTTAGCAAAGTTCCTTTGACCTCCTCAATTATTAACCCTTTTAATCTTCTTTAGCATCTTCCAAAATTATTTTTAGCATCACCAACACTTGATTCAAATCCTCGGGTCTGGGATTCAGCTCTTTTCCTCCAATTATTAGCAATACAGCTATTACCACTGCTACCCATAACTGTTCTTTCATGATCAATTTACTCTCTCCTTCATTCACAAATTTCCTTCCTCTAAATCTTGCAGTTCTCCCCCAGTTAACTTCCAAATCATCTCCATCTTCATAATGCAATGGAATGCTGCCCAATCACATCCACTCCCCACCACTGCTTGTGAAAAATTAAATTGATGGGCGCTCTTTGATTGCTGTGGTCCTTAGCGTCCCATTCAACATTGGGCGTGAAAGACCGAACATTTTGCTCAGAGGCCTCTTTATCAGGCTTGAGGTTCTTTTACATGCCGTAAATCTATGACATGGGACCTCCAGCTTTACTTCCCTTCTGAAGGAAGACATGCTAAGGATTTTTACGCCCGAAAAAATACATTGCCCTCCGCCGGGTTTGAACCCACGACTTCAGCAGCTAGAGGCTGGCATGGTAACCACTACACCACAGAGGAAGATCCACTTCTTCTGTTAGACTCTCCTATATATGTGTAGGAAGGAAGGTGACCTATGATCATCCTTTTAAACTATGAAAGAGCACATTGTTTTGAGTCTTTTTCCTTAATAAATGTTTTCATAAAGCTTTCCATTCTTGAGATAATTACTATTTTATTTTGCACAATATGGCAACACATCAAATTCAACAGGTTAGCTTTTAATTTTTCAGCTTCTGCTGTTATGGCAATGAACAAATAAACAGAAAACTATACAGGATTGTAGCATAACCTAAATATCATAAGAATATGCAACTGATGAAGCATTTACAATATTACGCAAATTATTAATAAGAACACTTATTTATAAAGGCAAATAAAAGCTTGAGAAACCCAAGTTACAAGATTATGCTTCCTTTCTTTGTGAATTATAAAACTCTGTGAATAATTAAAGCAAGACAAGAACAGAAATCAATGAGAACTTCTATTTAATGTTTACAGACATTGTTCAAAATGTGCACCCCTCACCAGCACACTTGCTTCACAATGTTTTCTCCAATTCTACTGCACTCTACAAAGTACGTCCAGATTGTTTTTTATTTCTTCCGCTGCTTGAAGTATTCTTTCTTGCAACGTTTCCACACCAGGCAATTCTGTAATGTATACACAAGTTTTCATATTGCCCCAAAGAAAAACAAACTGGTTGGATTTAGATCTAACAAACTTGGAGCCATCTCATTGGTCCATTCTAAGTGATCCAGCATTGTTCGTAGGTGTTGCATAGATGACCACACATGGCTCTACTTATATGCGGAGGCGCGCTTCATGTAATAGCCGCATATCTTACTGCCAGGGGAACATCCTCAATCAGAACTGGTAACATTTCTTGAAGAAAGTGCAGATAGATGGCTCCTATCAAAACCTGAGGAAGAATTCACGGACGGTTTAATGTGTTTCCTACGATTCCTGGCCAAACATTTACAGAAAATCTGTGCTGAATGCTGTCTTGTCTTATGAGTGTGGGTTGTTTGTAAGCCCAAGTTTGTGCATTTAGTAATTAGTTACTCCATTTCTGGTAAACATTGCTTCATCCATTGCAAGAATTTTAAGGAAAATCCCAAGTCCTCTCCTTGTTGAAGAAACCATTCACAAAATGCTACCCTTGGCACATAATCTGCTTCAAATAGGTGCTGGACGCACTGAGTATGGTAAGGGTGTAGCAATTCTTCTTTTAATGTTCTCTCTAAACAGTCCAGATGCTGACAGTGCAAGCTGCTACTTCCAGATCTTCTTCTTGTGCATCATTTCTTTGACCAACTCCTTCAACATGAGGAAATATGCTTCCTGTATCTGGAACTCTTTGATAGATGAAAACAAATGTCCTATGATGTGATGCTTATCTATTTGAAAATATTTCTCAAGAAATTCTTGCATTAGTAAAGTGAGCCATTTTGTAACTGATAATACGCATTTCGAAAACAAGCCATAAGCACAATAAACAACAGCTGAAGTACGTTTCTTTCAATCTTACAGTGTTGTCATGTTGTTTAGTCTCCTGGCTAACGATGTACATTCAAATAAGACAAATTTTGAAAACTTATAATAATAGTAAGGGTGCAAATTGTTTTAAGTCAAAATGTATTTAAACATGCAGAAAATATTATCTTTCAATCTCCTCTAAGAAATATTTGAAAAGGTATTTAAGTTTCATAAAATCTTAATTTAAAATAGAGTTAATATTAAGCAATTTTTGCTTTTTCCTCGAAAACTACTTTTAAAAAGAGCAAAATTGCACCAACATTTATTGTTCTATTCATTTCAAAGAGTCATCCTGTTCAAGGATAGTCATAGGTCACCTTCCACCCTGTATATATTTTAGGAAATAGCAATTGTTCAAATCTGGATTAAGATTGTGTACAAAAATTGCTCCATAGTAGATCCTGAAATTTTGTGAAAGCTGCTTCATGTTATTTTAAGTGATCACAGCAAAAATAGTAAACCACGGTTTTCTGCTTTTTTTGTGTACAAATCTAAGCATGTTAGATAAGTAGAAACATTATAAGCTCTCAAAAAATGAAAGATTTCCTAATCAATGTTTAATGTGTTAGCTTTAGAATACCTTATGATATAAAAGCAGAGAACTATGGGAGCAAATGAACAAACTGCCCTCTCCTTGTACATGCTCTTTGGGACCATATTTTCTATTTCAAAAGTTCTCACATAATAAATAATATCAGTAAATTCCTGTTATATGAATTCAACTCTCACATGGCTGCCTTTAAGCATTCAGCATTTAGTAGGTACACCATTCTCTACTCTCTTCTCAGCAGGCATTACATTTTGCTGACCAATTCTCTTTATCTGTTTAGAGTTTCAGGAGAAAGAATTCGGAAACAAATTTTTCAGACTACTATCATAGAGAAAAGTTTGTGAGTAATTAGCAAAATGATATAATGCTGACAACAGTAAAACATTTTACAGTGAATGCTGAAGTTATGAATTCTGCCAAAGATAATTTTGTCTTTTCAAATTATTTGAAGACCTTGTAGATTGAAAAGAGTGAATATAGTTCATGCTCATACTACATAAATGGCCATGAGAGAGAGCGGGGTGGGAGAACAACAGAGAAAGAAGGGGAGGGTGAGAGAGATTTTATAATGCAAATAACTTGTAAGAAATAAAATATTAGCAGATAAGTGATACAGAATTTTCTGTATTTGAAAAATGGTGAGTCAGGCAATGCAAGAACACAGTTAGTTGTAGAACTATTATAACCATCAAAGATGAAATATGAAGAATGGCAATTATTGAAAAAAGAAGAGTATGTAATGTATAAAAAGTAACTTATTTCACGTGACTTAGCAGAGCTGTAATATAGAAAAAACTGATTTGGAAGAACATTAAGCTTGTTTTGTGCACAAATATAGATATGTTGTTTTGTTTGTGAAAACTAATTTAAATGAGTTTAGCTTTATGTTTGTATAAAAGAAATGTTAAAATATTTTCAGAATTATAATAAGAAAAGCTTTTACATTTAAACAACTTAGAAACTAATAAATGGGTTACAATGTTCCCATCCACAGTTATGTGTTTCCATATCACCTGTTCTTTTTCAGTAACATTCAACATACCAAGACACCTCATTATTCAAATTATTCCATGGTCCAATTTCCATGATACCAATAATTTGACAGCATCATGTCTGATATGCAACTGCATAAGAGCAAAACTTACCAGAATTACAACTATACCTGCTGTAACTAGCATGGATGCATTAAAATATGCATATTCTTTAATACTAAAATTGAGAAAACGTTTTTTGAAAAATCCACAGAAATTATCTGGATAACATCTGACATATTTGATATTTTATTACTTATAACAACCTGTTTGCGGAGTGCTAGGCCAGCAGCGAGAGAGGACGATTGTGTTGGGAAGGAGCTCGTAATTTTGAAGCAAGAAGGAGCTAAGTAACAATGGGTGTTGATATAGCTGTGTATAGAGCGAGAATTGGACAAATTTTGAGAATGAAATTTGCGGGAACAAGAGGAATACATTTTGGTGAGGAAATGGTTAATGTTTTGATTATTGGGAGTGTATTAACTATTCTACTAGTGATTGGAGGAGTGGAAGTGAATCCAGGCCCTACGGATATTCAAGAATTGTTGGGGAACCTTAATGAGAAAATGGATAAAATGGAAGGTATGGAACAACGATTGAGTGATAAATTGTGCTTTATGATTAGGGATCTCAAGGAGGACATTATAGATGAAGTGTATGAAGCAAAACAGGAAGTAAATGCAATTAAGGAAAGAATGGAGGAGAGGGAAAGAAGATTTAATCTGGTGTTTCTAGGTGTAAGTGAGAGAAGAGGGATATGGCCAGCTGAAGAAATAGAACAGATAATGGAGGAGATGCTTGAATTAGAGATGTACGGATAGGAAATTGTTGAGGCTTTTAGATTTGGGAGACAAGTTGGAAAGAGGGCAATAATGGTGAAGCTAGCAACAATACAGTTAGTGCATGAAGTGCTTAGGAGAGCCAAAAACTTGAAAGGAACAAATATCTTTATTAACAAAGACCTTTCACCAAATAAGAGAGCATTACAACGAAATTTAATTCAGAAAAAGAAAGAAGCAAGAGCTTTGGGAAAAATGGCGTATATTACAAACTTTCAGCTGTGGATTGACAATGAAAGGGTACGTGATACGGACAATATAGATTCAAGAGAAAATCAACATGAAAGGGCGGAAATGAATCAACAGGTGTCAGCAATAGCTTTAAGAAATGAAACAGGAAGATCAAAGTTCACAACTCGGCAATTTGCAGCAAACATGGAGAAAGAAGTATGTAATGGCGAGGCTAATCCAAACATCGTAGCTAACAGCAGAGAACAGAAAATTGTTGACCGTGTGATGACGTCAAACGGAAGGAGGGCCCAAACAGTTGAATCAGAGCGCAGTAGGACTGCAATGGTGGCGACAACAGTGGCGGAGGGAGGAGCCAGAGGAGTGACGTCACCCAAGAGAATTGTTTCACCAAGGAGAGGAGAGGCAGAAGTTGCACGCGCGCTAACGGAGGGGAGAAAGAAGATATGGTATCAAGGAAGTGGGGAGAATACGGAAGAGGGGGAAGAAGATAATATTGTTTCATCCGAACATGGGAGCATTGTGGTATCAGATAAAAATAAAGTGTTAATGCCGAAAGAAGGAATTGAATTAAGAAGTAGGAAAAGATTAGATGGATTTAGATACAGAGCAGGTTCACAATAGGAAAAAGGGTCAACAAGGAGAATGGGCTTCTGGAACTGTGAGGGTTTAAAAAACAAGTTATATGTGGGAGTTTTGAAACAGCTGTTGGCAAAAGTGGATTATTTAGTGGTAGTAGAAACGTGGTTAAAAGAGGAACAGATAAATATAAAGGACTTTGAATACATTGGTAGGAAAGGAGAGGTGATAGCTAGAAAGGGAAGAGTATCTGGAGGTATAGGTTTCTTTATAAGGAACAGCTTAAGTAAGGAAATTAAAGAAACATGGTCTAGTAGTAAAGAAATACTGTGGGTTATAATGGATGTTAAGTACATAGATGGGAATATACTCTGTGTAGGAATAATATATAACCCCCCTGCATCCTCGCGGTTTCATAATCCTGATCTCCTTAATCAAATAAGAAAAGATATAGATAGGCTGAAGGAGAAATTTGTAACTGCAGAGGTAATACTAATGGGAGACTTTAATATCAGGATTGGGGAAAGTGATACATATGTTGGAAATGATTGGGTGAGTGATGAAATTGTGTTTAAAAGTGAGAAACTTAGGCAAAGTAAGGACAAATTTGTTGATAAAGAGTGTGAAAAATTTATTGATTTTTGTGAGTTGATGCTTTAGAAATTTTGAATGGAAAATGTGGGGAAGATGAACAAGGAGAATTTACCTTTGTTAGCAATAATGGGCAGAGTGTAATAGATTTTGTGTTGTGGCCTCTGAATTTAGGACATATTTTAAGTAATTTTAAGGTATTAAATTTAAGCTCAACTAGCGGGCATTATCCACTGATTGTGGATTTTATGATGCACACTGCACAAGTAAAACACAATATAAGAGTGGAAAGCTATTGTAAAAAAGAGTATATTAGCTATAAATGGAAAGAAGAATTTTGTGACACATTTAAACAGACTCTAGATTTGAATTATGGAAAGATATGTCTATGTGGAGTAACATTCATGGTTAAGAATAATCAAATTGAGAATGCAATAGATATCCTTAATACAGTTATGCAAAGGGCAGGAGAGGAAATGAAAACAAAAAAGAGGGTTTACATAAATGATAAGGACTGGTTTGATGAAGAATGTAGGGTATCAAAAAGACAAGTAAAACAACTGTTGGTTAGGTGGAGGGAATTAGGTGATAGAAAATCTAGGGACGATTATATGCAAGGGAGGAACTCACATAATTTATTGTTAGAGCAAAAGAAAAAGGACTGGAGAGAATGCAATGAAAGGAATGTGATAAAATGTCTAAATGAAAATAATGTTAATAAGGTATGGCAGGTTCTTAAGTCGACCTATAATAAATGTGTAACTAAACCCAATGTTGAGCCAGGACAATGGATGGAGTATTTTAAAACATTATATGGGGAAGAAAGGAGTATAGGAAGTATGGGATTTTTGGAAATAACAAATGTTTTTGTAGAGATATTGGATGGTGAAATTAGGAGTGAGGAAATAATAAAACAAGTTAAGTTACTGAAGAAAAATAAAGCTACTGGAATTGATGGCATCCCAACAGAGTTTCTTAAGGAGTGGTGTAATGAAACAGGAAGAGTGAAGATTTTATTAGATTTATTTAATGTAATTATTAGAAAGGGTTATGTACCTAAACAATGGAGGGAAGCTATCATCCATCCTATATATAAAGGCAAGGGCAATGTCGATAAACCTAATAACTACAGAGGTATTGCATTATTATCGAATATAGGAAAACTTTTTGCGGGCATCTTGGCAGCGAGACTACAATTTTGGGTTGAAGAATATAATATCCTTTCGGAATTCCAGATGGGCTTTCGCAAGAGAAGGAGAACAATTGATAATTTATTTATTATAAAGACATTAGCAGACAAATATTTAAAAGTAAAAAGGGGTAAATTGTATATGGCTTTTGTAGTCTTAGAGAAAGCTTATAACCGAATTGAGCTACAACTTCTGTGGCATAAATTAGTGTGTAAGGGAGTAAGTCAGCAATTGGTGAATATTCTTAAAGCACTATATTTTGAAAATACCTTCTGTGTAAGGGTGGAGACAGGCTGTGTAACAAAAGAAATTCCACAAAAGAAAGGCCTTAGGCAAGGATGTAAGTTAAGCCCAGTTTTATTTAATTTATACGTAGATGATGTCTTACTAGAAATTGGAAGGAATAATAACTGTGCACCAGTAATTAACAACATCCAAATCCCAGGACTTCTTTTCGCAGATGACCTAGTGGTAGGATCTATTACAGTAAGTGGTTTAAAACAATCATTACAAGCAATTGATGTATATTGTAAAGAATGGAGGTTAAAAGTGAATCAAGAGAAAACACATATTGTGGTTTTCAAAAAGGGGGGAAAATTAAGCAAATATGAAAAGTGGAAGGGAGGGAATAAAGATTACAGGGTAGTGCGTGACTGTATCTATTTAGGAGTAAAAATAGATGGAGGTAATAAATGGGAGAAACAAAAGAAGTTTGCATTGGCAAAAGGTAAAGGGGCAATGGCAGCAATTAGAAGCTGCAAATATAAAGTACCTAATATAAATGTTAAATGGCTGGAAAAAGTTTATGAGATGGTTGTGGAGGCAAAAATGATGTATGGTATAGAAATATGGGGATTAGATAGAGGATGGGAAAGTATAGATGTGGTGCACAGGATGTTTTGTAGAGAAATACTAGGGCTACCGAAGTCAATTGTAAGACAGGTAGCACAATTAGAGATGGGCAGGGTGGCAACTAAGGGGAAGATAATGGAAAGAGCTTTGAAATTAAGGTTCAGAACTTTAAATCTAGGAAAAAGTAATGTGTTAAGACAATGTATTGAATACCAAGAGAATAGCTTAATGAATGATGGATGGCTAAGTAAATTACGGAACATTTTGGAGAAAAATGGGTTAGGAGATATATGGAGAAGGAGAGAAAATAACATGAAAAATTTTTGGAAAAAGGGGAGGAGAAGACTGGAAGATATAGAAATACAAATCATGTTCAGTGAGATTGCCGAAAAGAGCTCATTAGTTTATTATAGGCCAATGAAAAATACATGGGGTAGGGAAAAATATATAGACATAGTAAATAAAGAAGAGAGAGAATCTATTGCATGGTTAAGAACCGGAGCATGGAGGCTAAAAGGGCTAAGACAGGATACTCCTCAGAACCAATGTCCGATATGTGGTGGTAATGAAGACATTGAACACATAGTATTTAAGTGCCAAGGAGCAGAAAATTGGAGAAAAGAATTTTTTAATAAGAAGTGGTTGAAGGGGGATAGAAATACACTTATGATTGAAATGATATGTAAGGACGCTAGAAGCATTGGACAGTTTTTGTGTAAAGTAAAAAATAAATGGCTTTGGACAGTGGAAAGAGAAAAGTAAGAGTAGTGCATCTTACTTTGAATGGAAAACTATAGTGAATGTGTGATGGTTAAGTAATCAATAAATGAAAAGTGAAAAACAAGTGGAAATGGGACATGAAAAAAAACTGAAAAAAAAGAGCAAGATAATTTATTGACAAGAAATTGTAAAATGTAAATAAACTGTAGTAATTGTCTACTGAATGAGTGACCAGGGTCAAAGTGCAGTAGTCAATCACATTTGTAAAACTCTTAGCACAATAAATACTAAAAAAATACTAACAACCTGTTTTGTGATACTATCTGCATGTTTTAATTTTTGTTTCAAGCTAACTTGTCAGCTATTGCGTTGTTAAATTTTATGAGCAACCTGCTGTGTGCAGCAAGTTAGTTGATATGTTAAATAAAACATAAGAAAAATATACGCAAGAGTCATGTTCTTACAATGTAAAATTAATATTAAGGAGTATTTGAAGGTAAAATTCTTCAGTAGAAAAAAAAACACACACACACACGCACGCACGCACGCACACACACACACACAGATTGCAATAGTTAGCATGTAAGCAAGAGATGCAGTTTGCATCTTATGGCTTGACCGCTCACATATGCAAACACAGAAGTGGCTTGGAGGAAGGAGGATGCATAAATATTTAGTAAGTGATGACATATAATACACACATTAACCTGCCAGAGACAATTATCCCATGCATCCCTCTCTTCATGTCAGTAGAAATGGAATCTTCCAACTACTTGTTATGCAACATGTTTGCAGCAGCCATGATATAAAAATGTATTTTTGCAGTATGCCCCACAGTATCACAGTGGTGGTACATCCAGCAGCCAGGCCAGGGTAGCTCTTCTTGCCTAACCTCTCTCATACACTGTCACCATATTAGCCTCTAGTTCCCGAGGTCAAGGTTTCAAACCTGGCAGAGGGCGATGGATTTTTTTGGGCGTAGCATGGATTCCTTCAGAAGGTAACAGCTGCTGGTCCCGTGTCGTAGATTTACAGCACATAAAAGAACTTCAAGCCTAATAAACAGGCATCTGAGCAAACTTTCCGGTCTTTCAGCCCTATATAGAATGGGACACTAAGGACCACAGCAGTTAAAGTGCATCCATAAATAAAACTGAATTTAATTTGTTTCCTCTCATACACTACACATTTAAACAGCGAATCCTTGGATGACATAGAGGTGGTTTTTGATGACGGTAATTTCTAAAAGGTTATGGTCCCCCACATCCCCTGCATCTTACGGTGTGTGTCTTTTATTTGTGAAGAACTCCAAAAATGAGTATAGGAACAATATTCACTTCACGAACAAACTTAAAGACAAGTCAGGAATAGTAGAAAAATTACACTAGAAGAATTTGTATGTATAAATGGAAATTTCATCTGAAGATTCCAGGAATGTTTAAATTTAAATGGACACTACTTTCAACACCACTTGTAACAAAGTTGCTCATAAAATAGAATTATAATTGTGTGCATACAATTATTACTCATATATAAATAATATTAGTAATAAAACTGTGTTATATGCAAGGGATTAGGCAAGCATAGCTATGGCCTGGTTGCTGGACACAGCCTCTGTCGAGACCAAAGCACAATTGTGTGCATACGATTATTACTCATATATAAATAATATTAGTAATATAACTGTGTTATATGCAAGGGGTTAGGCAAGCATAGCTGCGGCTTGGCTGCTGGACACAGCCTCTGTTGAGACCAGAACACCAGGATCTTGGCATGCTCTGTAACTGATTGTCTTAGGGATGGGTTCACACAATGGAGCAAGGAATTAATTGAGGATTTGCAGTGCACTAAGATATACAGGAGCTGTCCATTGACACGTGTAACTTCTATGGAACACAAGACTTGCAGTCAGTTGGTGCAACGGTTGCCTATCACTTTGTATGGAGACAATGCAAATGGTTAGTTATGTAGGATGTAATTAAAATAAGGCTCCACCTTTCAGCAAGTAAAAATATTCACCATTGTGAATATGTTGTGTTGATAACACTTTTCATCTATATATAAATGCAATGCAGTCACCCCTGTCTAAATGGCCACCTATATTTAGCAGTCACCTGAATAAACAGCCATTTCTCTGTGGAACAGATTAATTTTCCCATAAAGCTTGTGTTAACATCCTCTCCCTTAAATGGCCAGTCATAACCACTATGGATACTTTTTCACCCTGAAACTGCCACAAAGTCTTCCCTTTGATTCTTGGAAGTCAAAAGTTAACATGAGGTCAACATGTGGTTGTCACTTCTGTAAAACCGGGATTGCTACTGGTCTTCAGGACAAGGAATGACAATTTCTCTATTCTTGGGTGTGAAGACATTTATGACAGTCATTTGTTGTGGGTAGGGTGCTTTTCCTTTGTGAAGCAGCTGCAATTCATTCGGAGTTGCTTGCGTGAGCGCAAAGAGAATGGACGTGTTTGGTGAACGCTCGTATGTACGGTAAAATGGGAGTTGCGTTGCAGGTTTACCGGGCGCATATAGGGATGTTTAATAGAAGAAGAATTAGGATTGGTGATATAGAAACTGGCACACAAGTGCTAAATTCCTGGACTGCGATAGTGTTGGCAGTCCTATTAATAATTGGAGGTGTGGAACTTAATCCAGGGCCGGCAATGGATGAGGTAAAAGCCATGTTTAAAGCCATACAAGATGATGTAAAGGAAATTAAATGTAATGAGAAGAGAATGGAAGAAAAATGGATAGGAAATTGGAAGAAATAAAACTCAGCATTACCCAGATAGAAGAAGAAACAAAAAAAAAGAATTAACGGAATGCAAAGTTAGATTATCGCAATTGAAGAAATTGTCAGATGCAAATAGGAAGCAAAATATTATGATCTTTGGTTTAGAAGAACAAAGAGAAACAAGAACATGGGAAGCCGTTGAAGAACTTATAGAAAAGAAACTTGAAATTAAACTCACAGACTGGGAAATAATAGAATCCTTTAGAATTGGGCGAAGGGGTTGGAAACCAAGACCTATTCTTGTTAAATAGGCCACTATGAACTTCAAATGGAAAATGTTGAGTAGTGCAAGGAAATTGAAGGGTACAAGTATTTTATTGAGAATGATTATGGGAAAAGGAATGAGAAATAAGATATGAATTATTAAAAGAGATGAAAACAGCCAGAAATGAAGGAAGAAGAGCTTATATGCATTGTATGCAGTTGTTCATAGATGGAATTCCGATGACGCACCAGCAAGGTCATGGAACTTTGGGCAGAGAGGAAAGGAGGGGAGAAGAGCCATGTGAGCTGCAGAGAAGCAGCAGGCCAGTTAGAAAGATGACGTCACCAACGAAGAGGGTCAATCCACCCAAACAGCTGATTGATGAAGCACAGAGAGATGTCATAGCGGCGTCAGCTGGAATCAACGTGTGGAAAGATGGAGAAGGGATGAGCATAGTGTCAACACCAGGGGGAAGTATCTTGGCAGTAGAAGACCATGAGGGATGCGCAGCACAACAGGAGGGGAGATTAACAAGAACAAAAGCAAAATTACAACAATTTAGGGTGGATAGGACAAGATCAGCCTAGGATGGGATACCCCTAGCTGTAGTGTGTTGGAATGTGGAAGGTTTACTAGATAAAATAAATAGAGGTAAATTAACACAAATGTTAAAATTAGGTGATGTGGTGGCAGTGGTGGAAACCTGGTTATCCGAAAATATAGTGATAAATATTGAGGGTTTTGATTATTTTGGGAGAAATGGGGCAAAAAAAAATAAAAGGTCGAGTTTCAGGAGGAATAGGAGCGTTTATTGGAAAAGAAAGAAATCTTGGGGTAAAGGAAATTAAGTGTTCAGTATCAGATAGAGCGATGTGGATTATGATACAAAATGTGACAAGAAATGGACAAAATCTAGGAATTGGAGTAGTGTACAATCCACCAGGGACATCAGATTTTTATGACCCAAGCTTTTATAAAAAAACTAGAAATGGATATTGAATCTTGGATGCAGAAATGTGATAATTTAGATCTTCTGATAGTAGGAGACTTTAATGCAAGGGTAGGAGAAGATCAAATATATATAGCTGATCTAGAGGACCACCAAGTGAAAGAAAATTTATATATTCAGAGACATAGTAAAGACAAAGTAAGTAATAAGAAGGCAGAAAATTAATAGAATTTTGTGAATTTAATAATCTAGTAATGTGTAATGGGGCAAGAGGAGCCGATAAGTTAGGAGAATTTACATTTATTAATCAAAGGGGGGAAAGTGTAATTGATTATATGTTGTGTTCAAGGAAATTAGATAACGATCTTTTAGACTTTGAGGTAATGCAGAAGGTATTGAGCAGTTACCATTTTCCAATTGTAGTAATGTTCCAAACAGTAAAGGTAGTTGAACAGGAAGAGGATATAGGGCAAGGAAAAATTGTTGAGAATTATAGGTGGCGTTCAGAGGAAAGGGAAATGTTTATTGAAAAGTTAAACTCGAACAAAGAAAGAAAATCTGAATGCAAAGTTAAACAACTAATTGAGGTGGGAAGAGCTGACGAGGCAATGTTGTATTTAAAATGGGAGTTGAAGTCAGCAGAAAAGATGATGAAAATTAGGAATCAAAGGAAAACATTAGAAAAGGGGTGGTATGACAAGGATTGCTTTTTAGCAAAGAAAAGGGTAGAAAGAGAGCTTAGGAGGTGGTAACAAACTGAAGAACTATTTAAAAAAAAAAAGAAAACTTTCTAATAGCCAGATGGAGGTATAAATGTCTAATTGAAGAAAAAAGAAAGAGTGGGGTGAAAAAATTGATCAAATGATTTATGAGGCAGCAAAAGAGGAGGAGAGTAAAATTATATGGGATTTAGTGAAAAATGTATGTAGAGTAAGATCAATAGAGAATAAAATTAGCCCTAATAAATGGAGAAGTTATTTTGAGAAACTACTTGGAGAGTGTAATTTGGTATGGCAGACAAAGAGGTTAGGAAAGTTTATGAATTATGTTGAAGCACTAGATCAGAAAATGTTAGAGAATGAGATAACAGAACAGGTGACAAAGTTGAAAATTAAGAAAGCTAATGGAATGGATGGAATACCGGGGGAATTTTGGAAGGTTTGGTATGAAGATGCGGAAAGATGAGAACTTTTAGGAAAATTGTTTAATGTGATTCTAGAGGGCGGAAAGTTCCCACAGAATTGGAAATTAGGAGTGATTGTACCAATCTTTAAAGGGAATGGGGAAGTGAACAATCCAAGTAATTATAGAGGCATTAGTCTTTTATCAGTGATAGGCAAGGTGTTTACAGAGGTAATAGCAAAGCGATTACAAGAATGGGTGGAGAGAGAAGGAAAATTATCTGAATTTCAAAGGGGGTTTAGAAAAGGGAAATCCACAGTGGATAATATATTTATATTAAGAACAGTGATAGATAAATACCTAAGTAAGAAAAGAGGAAAGGTATATCTGTTTTTCGCAGACTTAGAAAAGGCCTTTGATACTATCCATCAGCTCTGGAGCAAGCTGAGAGTAATGGGGGTGAGTGAGAAACTTATAGGACTATTAGAGAGGTTGTACACAGATAATAAATTTTGTATTAGGCTTGCCAAAAATAAAGTAACAGAATGGGTACCAAATACCATGGGTTTAAGACAGGGTTGTAAATTAAGTCCCATTTTATTCAACCTATTTATAGATGTCATACTGAAGGAAAACTCGCACTGTCCATCAATTAATAATAAAGACATCCCAGGCTTGCTCTTTGCAGATTATTTAGTAGCAGCAGTAATTACAAGCAGAGGATTAAAGAAAGCAATAGAAGCAACAGAGAAATACTGCAAAGAATGGGTTCTAAAGATAAATAAAAGTAAATCCAAAATTATGGTATGTAAAAATGGAAATAAACTCAGCAGAGATGAGAAATGGTGGTTAGAGGGGAGTGAAATCGATGTAAATAAATTTGATTACGTGGGGGTAAGGTTAAATGACAATGGTAGGTGGTCCAAGCAGAGAAAAACTGCACTAGGTAAAGGAAAGTTAGCTATTAACAGCATAAGAACATGCTTGAGGAAATTATCAAATTTGAGAGTAAATTGGTTAGAGAGAATATATACTGCAACAGTTGAATCAAGAATGATGCATGGTATAGAGATTTGGGGACAGAAAAAGGATGGGAATGTGTGGATCAGATTCACATAATCTTTTGTAAAATGATATTGGGGTTACCAAGAGCAGCTCCAAATGGGGTAGCCTTAGTTGAATTAGGAAGAGTTGAAAGTGTTAAAACGTATTATGAAATATTGGAGTAGGATCCAAGCATTGGAGGAAGGAAATATTCTTAAAAACTGTTTAAGGATACAAGAAAAAATAAGATGGCAAAGAAGTTGGTTATTCCAATTAAAGGAAACTGTGAGGGAAGTTAGCCAACATTCAGGCGAGGGGACAAAATCTATGGAACAAAGTAAAATACAGGGTTGATGATATTGAGAAACAGGAAATATATAGTAGTTTAAGGGATAAGAAAACTCTGATATATTAACTGAATTTGAAAAAAGACTGTAGAAGGGAAAAATATATTGATGTTTGTGATAAAATGGAAAGGGAGGGCCTGGCATGGGCAAGAACAGGAACCATGTTGTTAAGGGGTTTAAAAGTTGACAAAGAACTGTGCCCACTATGTGGAAGTGTAGATAAAAATTTACACTGTATAATAGAATGTGCAGAAACCAAAGATTGGAGAGAGGAAATATGGAATAGGAAGTGGGATAAATTACAAATAGAGATATTATTTTTAAAACTCTTTGGAAACAATAAGAAAGAAGTTTTGAAACAATTAGGTAAATATACAGGGAAGGTGGAAATATATGGTAGTTTAAGGGATAAGAGAACTCTGATGTATTATCTGAATTTGAAAAAAGACTGGGGAAGGGAAAAATATATTGATGTTTATGATAAAATGGAAAGAGAGGGCCGGGCGTGGAAAAGAACAGGAACCATGTTGTTAAGGGGTTTAAAAGTTGACATAGAACTGTGCCCACTATGTGGAAGTGTAGATAAAAATTTACACTGTATAATAAAATGTGCAAAAACCAAAGATTAGAGAGAGGAAATATGGAATAGGAAGTGGGATAAATTACAGATAGCGATATTATTTTTAAAACTCTTTGGAAACCATAAGAAAGAAGTTTTGAAATAATTAGGTAAATATACAGGGAAGGTAAGAGGGAAATGGTGGAGGAAAATTATTAAAGAAAAAGAGGATTATAATAACAGAAGTAATGATATAGGCAAATTATAGCTGAGGAGAGTAATTTAAATTGCTAGTTTTGCAAAATGTATATAGTAAAATGAAGGGCACACATACACAAACAAGCAGGGCGTTAAGTGTATATGATCCTATCTCAAGCAACTCCTAGAATAGCATAATTAATGTATTAGTACCCAGATAGTAGGAATGAAAAATATAAATTATAAAATAACTATGTATATGAACATAAAAAGGTAGATAATTTTAATAAATAAAAAGGTAAATGAAGGAAATATAGTACTGGATATCAGTAAGTAACCGCTGAATACCAGTGGAAAGGTTTTAGTTTAATAGTAAGTTTTGTTAGTTAAGCAGCTGGATACTGGTTGCTTTTATGTTGGGTTGTTAGTAGTGGCAAGAAAATTGAATGAATTATGTATGTAGCTAAATATATGGAGAAATAAATAAATCTATCTATCTATCTATCTATCTGTCTGTCTGTCTGTCTACCTAATCTATCTATCTTATCTAATCTATCTATTCTATCTATCTAATCTATCCTATCTATCTAATCTATTCTATCTATCTATCCTATTCTATCTATCCTATTCTATTTTATCTATCCTATTCTATCTGTCTGTCTGTCTGTCTATCTATCCATCGATCGATCCATCCATCGATCGATCCATCCATCGATCCATCCATCCATCCACCAATTCATTCAGTCACGTTCGGTCAGTGAAAATGTGAAGAAGATCATAATGTGTTATAAGTGAAGGGTTGTTTTAACATTGAAAGAAAGGAGAAAAGTGATTCTTGAAAGTGAGAAAGGAATTTATGCTAGGAAACTTGCCAATATTTTCAAATGGGGTAGGATGCTATTTTAAAAAATAAAGAAGGTATTTTAAAGAATGATGGAATGGAATGAAAAGAAAAAGGGAGCCAAAGTACAGAGAAGTAACAATTTGTTTACAAATGGTTTACGTGTGCACATGCTAAGATACTGCCGGCAGTGGACCAATGTTACAGGAAAAAGCATGATGGATAGCGAAAGAATTAAATGTGCAAGATTTTCTTTCTAGCATTGAATTGCTAGAATGTTTCAGGAAATGACACTTTGCATTCTGAACAGTTTGTGGTGAAGGGGTGACATTTCAATGAAAGATGTTGATGAATGGAAAAGTAAATTGCCCTCAATCTTGGCAGGGTATGATCTTGAGGATATTTATAATGTCGATGAGACTGGTCCCTTTTATAGAACCTTTCTCAGCAAATTGTTGACATTAAAAACTGAAGCATACAAGGGTGGGGACTAGCAAAGGAAAGAGTTAAACTTTTATTCTTTTGTAACACTGCAGGAGATAAGGAGACATCTTTAATGATAGGGAAATCAGAGAGATGCCGTTGCTTGAAAAATGTCAGCATGAACTTATTGGATGTAAAGTGGTGTGCAAGCAAAAGGACATGAATGATGTCCACCATAGAAAGTTTAACATTAAAATGATAAGACAAAACCAGAACATCATTCCTCTTCTCAATAATGCACCTTGGCACTCTGAAATTCAACTCTCCAATGTGAGATTGTTGTTTTTACCTCCGAACACTATGTCACACATCAATCTCTGGATCAAGGAATAATTCAGACATATAAGTTGCAGTATAGGAAGAGAGTTCTCTGATCTCTGGTAGCATGAATTTATGATGCTGAATGTGTGTCAGGTTTAAAAAAAATGTTAAATGTCACTGATGCTGTATTCTGGACTAAATCTGCCTAGGATGCAGTAAAGGAAGAAATCACCCAGAAATGTTTCAGGAGATGTGATGTTCATAACACAGCTTGTTGTACAGGACCATCTGGAGGAACTTCAGGCAATGCCAGGCATGGCAGGTACATTATAGATGCTTATGCTGAGATGGTCCATGTTTCAATGATTTACAGTGTGAATGGCAGGTTCTACCTCAGAGTGATTGTCACGTTAAGTTAATTTATGTTTTTATACAGTATATAGGCTGTTGTCTTCTTCCTTTCCTTCTCCACACTCCTGTAATTAATGTCATTTGTCTTTTACAGGGATATCTGTGTCTGAGAATATCGAGAGTGACAGTGATGACATCTGTAAACCCTTGCTATCTCTAAAGGAAGGGATGCAGCTCTCCATAATATACAGCCACTGTGTTACTCTCAGATGAACAGTATGGCAAGAATAGTGTCTTGCATCTGAATAAACTTTTAGAATCCTTTGAAACATGTGCCATTAAAATGAGATGTGGAAACAGTACAAAAAATAACCACACTGAAAGATTTTTTTACAAAAAGTAAATTGCAAAAATGTGCCTTTACAGACCATGATTGTACATTAAAATGACCTGCTGCATAATTATTTATTTCTCTGTTCATATAGAAATCGCGTACATAAAGTACATATTATGTATGTTGATTTTGTTTATTGTACTGTACATAAAATAAATTAAATAACATCTTAATCACTCAATGCATACATATGTTTGTTACTTTTAATACTCTGTAGATCCTGCTGTATCTAATCATATGATGAACCAGACCTCTTATCCGATTTCAAAATTTTCACAAGATTACACACGTTCACCTGTACTATCAGCCATTTTGGGGAAGAACAACTGGTGACCACTTTAGACAGGTTTCACTGTATTTCGTTAATAAAACTGCAAGTATTCAGCTTGGGCAGTGATGCAGTATCAGCTGTGGTATAGTAAGCAAAGTTTGTGGCTTACTTTTTTTTTGCCTCAACTCAAGCTATTGGAACACACATCATGCAGCTGAGCAGCATGCTACTACAGACCACTCAAGACATTGGTGAAATATGCTTTCTGCACATCATTTAAAGCCATTTAGAACATAAGGAAGTATTACCGAGATTATTTGTTTAGAATTACTGCCTCTATCCCAGGGAAAAGACAGAAAACTTATTTCAGTTACAACATATATGTTGTGTGTTCTCAAAGTTGTAGTATGTGAAATGAAAAAGACAAATAAAAAATTGATCAATGCATGTGT
Organism: Deroplatys truncata; assembly: GCA_030765065.1. Classification (NCBI taxonomy): domain Eukaryota; kingdom Metazoa; phylum Arthropoda; class Insecta; order Mantodea; family Mantidae; genus Deroplatys; species Deroplatys truncata. The sequence goes on from CM060990.1 coordinate 539,778,365, forward strand.
ATTTTAACCCATTCACATCTCTTGACGACCAAGGCTAGCACACACTTTTTTCACATATGAATCATGTGATGAGCTCAGCTTGCAATGCTGCATTGCTCTACATAACTACTATTAGTTTCAAATGGGAAGAGTTCTGAGCTGCAGCGAATGAGGTGCATTTGCGTGCACAGCGTTGCCGCCTCGTTACCCCCACTCTTTTCATATTTCCCTCTCACTCACACATCGGCCTGGTGCTAGAATGGTCGAAGTACAGCAACCCAAACTGAATTTTCTAAACTTTTATAATTCTCCTGGTGTTTAAATTCATAATTGGGAATATACTCGCATGTTAGGTACATATTTTTTAAGTGTTATATAATTATAGGTTATGAATTACCTGTGCTTTTAATCTTGCCTCTCCGCAAATGCTAGACACACTTGCTTTACCGACACCACACGCTTTAGTAGTGTTGAGGATTTTTGAAATCAAGTTGATTTCTGTGTTCCTCATTGTTGTATTTTTTAAAAAACGAGTAGACCCTAAATATAATATTTCGAGCTTGACATCGCAATACCTGCCTCTTTGACTCGCCACTAAATTCACCACAATAAGCCACTGCACTATTTTACTCTTGCTGCTTGCTCTCTGAACAACAACTGCATACTGATATTAACTGTGTAGGGTAAATAAACTCCAACCCAGATTTAGAAACAACACACAATAATAAACATGTGACGGCTCACGTTCTGCAGATTTACAAGTAACACAAGTGAGCTGTGTGGGCTGTTTGATCTCTCTCAGCTTTAACAAACGCCTTGGTTTTTCAACATAATTCTTTATCACCATCAAGTCAGTAGTGCTATATAATTACAAATATACATACATAATGTATACAATAATCCATACATACAAATAATGTGACCATTACAGTGCTTACGTGGTTATGATATAACATATGGGTATGTTTATTCGTTTGTATTATGAAAACTATTTGAGCTAAAAATATGTGGTTTTTACGGTTGTGTTACGAAAATTACTCCCTACCTTCTAGTGGGTTGCTTTTTGCAAAATTTGAATTTTTGTCTTAGCGCAAATTATATTTATTAGAAACAGATTCGCCTAGCGCACGTCATGCTTAGCTTACGGCGAATGCAATATGACAACACAGCGGAACTCCGATTGGTTGCCGCTCTGGCCGCGCTCAAGGACAAACATCATCCCATTTGAAAAACACAGTACATGTACACTGCCGTTTGTGAAAATTGCAACACCAAGAAGAAAATGCATAAATTCAATGAATTTAATACCACAGGTTGGGTACATGACAAGTAACAAATGATAAACTTTTCAAATCTATACATGACCTTTGAGCCCTAATATTCAGTATTTGGCATGGCCTCCATGTGCTGCAATTAGAGCTGCTATATGCCGTGGCATTGAGTCAAAAAGGTTCTAAATAAGCTCCTGATGTATTTTCCTCCACACAGTTTGTATTCGAGCCCACAAATTCATGACACTGGTTACTGGATGACCGTGACGCACCAGGTGCTGACCAACTATATTCCAGACATGTTCGATGGGTGACATGTCAGGCAAATGTGCAGGTCAGGGAAGCAATGGCACCCGTCGCTCTTCGAAGAAGGCTTTTACATTCCTCGCAATATGTGGCCGGGCATTGTCCTGTTGAAATGTGGCCTGTGGAGATGCCTAAAGCACGGGGACTACCTCAAAGTCTACAACCACCGTTAGGTACCGGTTCCTGTTCAAAGTGCCCTCAATTCATAGGAGGCGAGATCGGTTGTTGTGACCAATGGCACCCCAAACCATCACACCTGGTGTTTGCCCGCTATGCCGCTCAACAATGCAGCCCTTCAGGTTGCGCTCACCACGATACCGCCGGACATGTATGCGGCCATCACTGTAGGACACGAAGCGGGACTCGTCTGAAAAGACTACATTTTGCCACTCAGCACCCCAGTGACGCTGTTCACCTGCCCCATTGCAGTCGGAGAAACTTGTGGTGTCTGGACAATGGAAGCCGACGTAGCGGCATGCATGCAACCAATCCAACCTGCAGCAGACGGCAACGAACCGTTGATGCAGACAAGTTCATACCTGTTGCAGTGCTCCAGCGTCGATCCAACACTGGATGAAGCTGTACGGTCCATTATGGTCATGCGGACAAGATGGCAGTCATCCCGTGCTGTGGTCATGTTCCTGGTCCAGTACCCGCTCTTCGCTGCGTACGACCTTCACCTATCCACTGCTTCCACACACGCATCACTGTCGTAGCAGCATGCCCTGTACGAGCCGAAATGTCACGGTATGACAAACCCGCTTCCCGGAGACCGATCATTCTGCCCTGTTCGAACTCGCATGCCGATATGGCTCACATTGACGTCGACGAGGCATACTGGCACTCACTTTATTATTCCACCTTGTTTGACAGCTTTACACTGGCCTTGTCGGACCGACACGAGAGGGCTCTGCTCGGCCTACGTGTACCCCATCTCTGTGCAAAGCTAATCACTCATTGCTTGCACACTCTTCTACACTTCCACCAAGTTTGGAGTTATTCGGGAAATTCTTTCTGGGTGTTGCAAATTTCACAAACGGCAATGAAGTTTAGGTTCCTTCTCAGAGATGTCATTTGTATACGTTTTGAACGAAGTGCTGACATGTGATGTTTGTAATTTTCCTAGTATGATCTCATCAACCGTTATTCAACCACGGAAAAATAATTTTATTCTTCCTGCACCCGCGTCAGTAGCCATCATGGCCGCGAAAAGAATCCTTGTGGATGACGAAGAGGGTTTGAGAAAACTGATACAAAGTGTATTAGAGAGTGATAGTGAAAGTGGTGATTTTTCTGAATATTGTAACGAGGTTCGAACAGAGATCAAGAATTACATTAGTATTGCCAATCGGTGATAAAAATGTCGAAACCCTGAAGACACGTCTTTGTAGGACATGCGGCTACTCCGTCATCAGTCAAAAGGATATTTAATGGCCGCGAATCGAAGTCACAGGGATCCTACTCTCACTCTCGTCTGGTTGACAGACTCGACGGCGAAGCTCTTGAGCAATAAGTGTTGCTTCACACCCCATCTTTTAATGAGTAGATACATCCAGACCTCACTAACGTACAGGTAAGATGAACTAGCGTTAGGTTCTCACTAGTCCTGACCGCCAGGATATCCAAAACCTCCCTAACTGCAACTATGTTCATTAAGTATGAATACAACCCTTAGTTTTATACACCCCCTGGCCCTTTTATTTGACGCCTCTTCCTATAACGCACCCACCTACGACCTACCCATAAACCCCGATACCGATCCGCTCTTCCCCATCTGAGTCTACAGCCCTCCTGTGTACGCCACCCTAGATATGGGGCGCTACAAAAATGTTGGAGGTGCCGTGTATAATTATAGGGTAGGCACCAGGGTTCCAGTTACAATAAAAATAGATGGTTAAGTGTAGCTCTCCCCCGGTTGGTGAATGCACTGAAATTTTTTCCTCTCAATCACTTGTGAATTCATGGTACTAATTCCAGCACCAGAGGACCCTCATTATGTAGAATCCACCCTCCGACACCTTGCATCATGATTTGCATGATTTCTGTTTTCTTAAGAGCATGCCTTAGAGTGCAAGTTTTCTTGTTCAGCTTGTGTATATTATGTTCCTATAGTAAATAGGCTATCGTGCATGGCAGAATCTGTTCTGATTCGTACAGACCCTACTAGCTCCGTTTCACAAGAAATTAGAAACATGCGCGGAATTAACGGCAACACACGAACAGTTGAAGTTTCAGGAGTTCATTATTACGGATTTGAGAAAGATTTCCAACGAAATAGCGATACACGCTCAAACTGCAAACCAAATGCGGTTACCTTCCGGGAAAGTTATCCATATGTCAGGTCCGGGCACGAGCAAGTTATTTAAACAAACAACAATGAGTAAAGGGGACATCACATAACTACTATTAATACTAAAAATGACTCACCTGTGGTAGGAGACACTGTTGCACCAGATGTAGCTCAGCACATACAGGTTACTCGCCCTCCGTTAGATCCAAGGATTTTTTTCAAGGAAACCAGGAGAAAGTGTGAGGGATTACTTACATAAGATTGAGATAACAGCACGCGCTAACAATTGGGTAGAACAACATAAGACCCAATACTTCCCTTGTTATCTCAGCAATACGGCGCTAAGTTGGTACAAAACATTCGCGTGCAGGAATGCAAATACCTCATGGGAAATTCTAAAGCAGGGGCTGATAAATTCTTTCGTCCTTGCGGTGAAGAAGAGATGATGGAATTGAAATTAAGACAGAGGATGCAGGATCTCAGTGAACCAACGGAGCAATACGCATATGACGTAATAGCTCTGTGCGACCTGGTTAACCCCGGAATGTCGGAAAGAGAACGCGTCAAACATTGTAAAGGGTCTTTAACCGTCGCTAATAGAGCAAGTATTGCCCTATAATCCATAATCGGTAGACGCACTAATTCAATTTGTGCGCAGGATAGAATCAGCGCGATACCTGACAGGGAAGAAGGTTAACCTGGTTAGTGCACAGGTTACCTCCCCTAGCGTGCAGGAAGAGGTCCTCCACAAACATATGGCTAAAATAATGAACTAGCGAAACAGGTGCAAAGTCTCAAAACGAATCCGCACCCTCCATCCCCCAGCTACAGTGTGCAACGTCGACCTGTTAGGAACTATGGAGCCCCGCCCAACTTTAATAGGAACGTATACAGTCAGAGGAGGACAGTCTCCACCAGACCTATTTGTGGCTACTGTAAACGAGTAGGCCACGTCATTGCAAACTGTCAGACCTGGAGGAGAGATACGCATTTTTACCCCCAGCCCCCGTAAGAGGCGTAGTAGCTAATATATCAGAAGCTATCAATTCAGCAAACAAAGGCAATAATCAACGGAAGAACAAGAACTGACATCCTAATTGATACAGGAAGCTCAATAAGCATTATTAATGACAACTTGGTAGGGATAAATAAGCAAGCCGAACCCCAAGTTTAATTCTGGGAACAGCGAACAACACTTGCAGCGCAGTATCAAACTAACGCTCATTTCCGAATCGGTGGTGTAGAATTTAGGGAATAGCTCCTAGTGGTGAAACATTTTCCACACAGTTTTCTGTTAGGCATGGACTTTCTACAGAAGTACAAAGCGGCCATAGATCTGGGCAAATACGTAATAATGCTGACACTGCAGGACTTTAAGGAGGTCAGCGTAACATGCAGGAAAAGCGAGTGTGTCCACTTGCACAGGTCACGCTCAAAACTGACACGCAGCAATCGAAAATCAGCGCAACGTGCGAAGAAGGCATAGAGCTACCCCCATTCACCACCACACAAACAAATGTTAAACTACCATTACTCCTCACGAATACATTATTATTGGGGCCATGCAAAAGAAATACGTTAGCAATGTGCCAGGACTATGTGATAATAATCAAAATCAGAAGGTCTAAATTCAAAATAACACTGCTGCTCCACAGAGAATATTTAAAGGTACCATACTAGCACTCGTATACCAGGTTGCATTGGTATAAGCGGACGCCTTTACACGCAAGACCGCCAAGCAAATAGATACTAAAGATGCAAAATTTAATATTAACTCGCAACTAGAAGGGAACAGCAAGCACAACTGTGGAAACTACTCGACAGATATTGGCATATTTTCACGACTAGCCTACACGAATTAGGAATTACAGATATAGCAGAATTTAAAATACAGAGGGTTGTTCGCAATCTATAGTAACAAACTTAAAACCCCCTTACCTTATTAAAAACCACGCCTCCACCAGCAGTGATGTTCTATCTGGCAGCCTTTAGCTTGAGCAATCAATCTGCAGCACAGCTTCCACTGGAGAAAACTGCTATGAAATACAGGGGTGTCCAGTTTATTCCATTCCTCCTGGCAGCTTTCCAGAGACCATCCAAAGTTCGCAGCCGTCTGCTTCCAAGGGCTCTTTTCAGTAACCCAAATGCACAAAATTCCATCAGTGATTTATCAGATGACAACACGGATGTCACTGAAAGGTGTGGAATGTATTCCTATTTCTCTATGTTCTCCAAAAAAAAAACTTGTAGGTTAAAGTAGACGTAGGGCTTGATGCCTTATCCCGATGCAGCCAGGCTTTATTCACATCTGCACCATAGACAGCAGGGATTTCTGTATGGAAAATTGGTATCAGGGCGTTAGTCTGATAATATGTCGAGTTGATTTTCACATTTTTATGTACACGACGAATAGCTAATTTGCCATTGTAACTGTGCCTTGCTATTACCATGCAACCATTGGCGAAAGTTTCGTTAGTTTTCTTATACCAACTTTCAATTTTTTTCCTCCTGTTGGTCGGTAGTATACAGAGTGAATCACCTAAAACTTGCACCGCAAATATTTCGGAAATGGAAATATGCTATTGATGTGCAGTTTTCACAGCATTGATTGGTAGTCAGGGGCTCGTACATTTAGCCTATAAACAGATTTTAATAATACTGAGAAAGTGTATTTTTGAGCCAACATACAATTTTTAAATGGAACAATACCTAGTGAGATCAACAGAATAAAGATAGGGTAAATTAGAATGTCAATGGTCTTTGTTGCAGGATTCTAGTGCAAGTGGTTTACGAGAAATCGTATTTTGAAAAGTTTCCACCCCGACAATTGTTTGTCTCATTCAACCTGCTTAGTTGCTAAGTACGATGTTGTTATGTTTGCATTGGGTTTTCTGTTCATTGATTGCATTGCGACTTTCTGGTCAGTTAGTTTGTGACAGTTCAAGCAGTAAGTCGTGAGTGGGTTTACTAATGCAGAAAAAGCCGACATGCTCATGGGTATGGAGAGTGTAGGAAGAATGCAGTTCTATGTATCCCTATAGACGTCAACCATTTCGGCAATTATTTATCAACCTCTTCAAACAATTACGTGAAAGTGGTACTGTAACACCTAGAAAACGTAACAGAAACAAACAAGTGACTGGAGAAGAGGCAGAAATTAATGTTTTGGCTGCCGTTGCAGTAGATTCGTAAATTAGTTCCCGCACAATCGTACGTGGAAGTGGCATAAGTCAGGAAGTTTGCTGCGCATTCTCCATCGCCATAGATTCCATCCCTATCATGTCTCTCCATCAAGAGCTGCATGGATACGATTTTGAGAATCCTCTTAACTTTTTTACATGGGCATTAAGACATGTACTCCAGATTCATCATGTATCTTGTTTAGTGATGAGACAACATTTACTAATCACGGCCAGGTAAACCGCAGAAACACACACTATTGGTCTGTTGACAATCCCCGTTGGCTTCGTCAGGTGGAACGTCAGCGTCCATGGAGTTTAAACGTGTGGTGTGGGATAGTGAACCATCAGCTCATAGGCCCTTTGTTCATAGAAGGAACAATGAACTCGCACAAGTATCGCAGCCTCCTGACAGACCATCTGCCACAAATGCTAGAAGACGTTCCTTTGCAGACTAGGAGGAACCTGTGGTACCAACATGATGACTGTCCAGCCCATAGTGCACGAAGTACTACAGCTTGTCTTAACGGATTGTTTCCAAATCGTGGATTGGACGAAGAAGGCCTGTACCTTGGCCGGACGGTTCACCGGATCTGACCCTTTTAGACTTTTTTCTGTGGGGAAGGCTGAAAGACACTGTCTACAAGGATGTACCAACTACACCAGACGATATGAAACGACGTATTACTGCTGCCTGCTCTGAAATTTCCGCTGAAATACTAGAACGTGTGCAGCAGTCTTTCCATACCAGACTGGAAGCGTGTATTGAACCTGCCGTGGTCATTTTGAACACAACCTTTGAAGGGCTATGTTTCCTTTACTTGTAAGAATCTACAGAAGTATTGTAATTCCCTTTTGTTTTTCTTAAGTTTGTGATACCACAGGTTGTACAAGTGTTGGTTGGTAAAAGTTTTAAAATAAGATTTTTCGTAAACCACTTGCACTAGAATCTTGCAACAAACGCCACTGACATTCTAATTTACGCTACCTTTATTCTGTTGATGTAACTAGGCATTGTTCCATTTAAAAAATTGTATGTTTTCTCAAAAAATACACTTTCTCAGTATTACTAAAATCTTTTTAGAGGCTAATTGTACGAGCCCCTGACTACCAATCAATGCTGTCAAAACGCACATCAATTGCACTTTCCATTTCCAAAATATTTGCGGTGCAAGCTTTAGGTAATTCACCCTGTATAGCCCAGAGTTTGTTGCAGTCACTTAGATAAACACATGCCTCATCTAAAAAAAACAGCAAACATCCACTTTTCACCAGCTAGGTATCGTTCATAGAGCTTTCTGCTGTTAGTGGTTCTGCAAAGTGTTTCGGCAACAGCTTATATCCCCGGCTCTTATGGCACTTTTCTAGATTCAAATCCTGGTTAATTATGGTGTTCACATTAGCAACGGAGATCACTAATTACAGTGCAATAGGCCTCCGAGTTGCAGGATTTGGTCCAGAGGCATGGGCCTTCACCTTCCAAATTACCTCCGGGGTGCGACTGGTGGCCGGTCGTGGATTTCCTGTTCCTTGCCCTTTAGAGTAAGTCCTGATGTGGCCTTGCTTTTTTGTTGAGTGCACATGAGATCACTTTCATGGATATGATAAAACAACGCCTCTTGCTCTGCTTAATAATCTTAGAATGCAACTATTTTACATCGGAAAGGGCAACAATGTACCATTCAGAATAGTTCTATTTTTGACGCTATTTGATGCAGTAAGAACAAGAGCACACAACTGAACAAACACAGTGATACAATTATACTACTGAACTTTCATTCGGTTCCACGTGTTTCAGCGCGGAACTATTGTGCCTCGTCTGATATTGTTACCATAGATCGTGAACAACCCTCCATAGAGTTAACAAACACTACTCCAATTAAACAAAAGGCATACAGGGTGTTCCACAAGTAGAGGGAAATAATTAACAGCCAAATTAAGGAAATGAAAGACGCAAGGATAATTAAGCAGTCACAGAGCAGCTGGAGCTCACCAGTGATCCTAGCTAAGAAGAAGTCAGGAGAGTATTGCTTTTGCGTAGACTACAGGAAACTCAACGCGCAAACCGTTTCATCGGCATACTCGTTACCATTCATAGATGACCTACTTAGCTACTTGGGAGGGTCAAAATGTTATTGTTCACTTGGTTTACTCAGCACATATTTTCAGGTACCACTAGCCCAAGAAAGTAAGAAATATTCTTCGTTCGTTACCTCAAACGGACAGTTCGATTTCGGGAGTTTGAGCTTTGGCCTAGCGAACGCGCCCAGAGCGTTCGCAGAGATTGGAAATAAATTATTGGGAGATCTGCGATACAAAAAAGCTTTGATATACCTAAACGACATAATAGTCTTCGCGCGCACATTTCAAGAATTGTTGAATCTGGAGGCAGTATTTAAAAAATTGGAGGAGCACACATTTAAACTCAAACCTCAAAAATTGTTTCTTTTATTTTAATGGGTAAGGTAAAACTGCTAGCGTACTAAGTGTCGCAGCAGGCATAGAACCCGACACGGATAAGATTCAGGTAATCACGCAGTTAAAAACCCCAAGGAATGTTAATAAGTAAGACAGGTATTCCAATTATTTTCCTTCTATAGGAGGTTCATCAGTAATTTTGCAGCGGTCGCGAGGCCACTGAATGATCTGACAAAAGCCGATCAAAAACTTGTATGTTGCTAGGAACATCAAGAAGAGTTCCATAAATTGAAAGACTTATGGTAAAAGCTCCAATTTTGGCAAATTTTATACCAAAACCCAAATACACTGCAATGCCTCCTTCAAGAATGGAATCAGAAAACGCACCCAGTAGGGTTTCTCTATAGGAGTTTGATTAAAGCCGAGAGGAATTATAGTGTGTCAGAGCAAGAATTATTAGAGGTTATGTATGGGTTATCAAAATTTCGCCAGTACATATACGGTTATCCCGTAACCATAGTGACAGATCATGCATGCCCGTGCCACTTAACTAAGCTAAGGTATTTTTCAGGAAGATTGGCACGCTAATGCTGCAAAAATTTGACTATACAATCCAACAAATCAGGAGTGAAACATAAGGACACGGACTGCTTATCGAGGATGCCCGTGGATTCCCCGGAACCCTAGACAGCACTAGAACATGAAGATAAAATAACCTGTCTTTTAGAGCCCGTAACAGTAGCGCAAAAGCAAGAAGAGGAGCCCCAAATGAAACCCCTGATAAAATCCCTAAAACAGCCGAGCGCAGCAAATGCCAAGTTAGCGCGACAAGCCGCGACCTACGTGTTAAAGTCCAATGTACTATATAGAAAAAAACCAGGCAGTAAAGGTAACATGCACTTATTAGTTGTACCTGATAGTTTGAAACAGGAGATACTTTATAATAATGATGACGAAGCACTAGGTGGGCATTTTGGATTTGCTAAAACATTTCACAAAATCAATTCACGCTACTATTGGATCGGAATGAAAAAGGATGCGTTTCCTTCAACAACAGAAAAGGCCAGTTAATCAGCGAACAGCGGGACTAATGCAGCCCATTAAGGTCAGTTACCTGGAAGAGAGATTCTTAATAGATGTTTTGGGACCTTTTCCAAAATTAAAAAGGGGCAATCGTTACATGGTAGCGGCCACCGAGTTTTTGTCGAGGTACTTAGAGATGAGCGCGATCCCAAAAGCATCGATAGAACACGTGGCTGAATGTATTTTGGACGACGTCATCTGCTGCCACGGCGCGCCTAAGTATATACTATCGGACAGGTTCAGTGTTTATGAGCGAGGTGACGCAGGAGTTACTTAAGATAATAGAGACAATCTCGAGTTTCACAACAGGCCGCAGGCAAACGGCGTAACAGAAGAGCAAATAGAACGATTGCTCAAGTAATCAGGAACTATGTAAATTCGCAATACACTGATTGGGATAGCAATTTGCACCAAATTCGGTTTGCCATAAATACAAATAAATAGGGAAGTACAAAATTCACACCATTCAAACTCCCCAATGCACCAAAACATGTGTTACCCCCTGACGTGCAATTACAGAGCACAACGCAAAATTTGTTCGTGCAACAAACCAAGGATGCAATTTTGAAGGCAAGGGTTCTAGCATCTGAAAATATAGAGAAGAGCCAGGAAACAATAAACGATTATGCGATAAAAAAAGGCGGCACGTTGAATATAAGGTTGGCGATATAGTAAAACTTTACACCCCTAAGAGAAAGATAGGAAAAGCTACAAAGCTGTTCATGAACTATACAGGTCCGTACAAAATAGTGACAAAAATAAGTCCCTTGAACTATGCGATAAAAGCCAAAAATTCCGCAAGACAGCAAAACGTCCACATAAGCAGGATTTCACGATTTTACGCGTAAGAAAGTAGAAATAAGAAACCGTTGCTAAAATACAGCAAATGCAAGCATGCAAGAAAATTTTGTGAGATTGCCACACTCATGCAAGAGAAAGGAAAATTGCTAATGTTGCACCTTTCTATATACACGCTAGCAAAAGTGTTTCCACATACAAACTAGAAATGTATTGTCTTCTACACCATGAACAATAAGTGATGATAAAAGAAAAGAAGGAAAATAAAAGGAAATAAGGAAAAGAGGAGAGATGTTAAGCTTTAAAATTTTCATAATAGTTCTCGAATGCTTGAAAGTAGTTTATATGATTTGTTATGGTACAATGCATTATATATTTTGCACATCCAGCGCAATTTAAGTTTTTTTTTTTACAGCAGATGGCAATTCATGTGACCCAACTTTTTTTGAGAGTTATAAAAGGAGAAAATGTTTTAAGTGAGGTACAGTAGGTAATTCGAAAACGCAACCCTGATCGTTCTTCACATTCTTAAGACAGCAAATGTTCAGATTTAAAGGTCTGAACCAAATGTATTGTTCTCCCAGAAGCTAAGTTCGGGAATACAATTTTGATGACAAGTTGATTTTGAGGAAGTTTATGGTGTACGTCTCAACGAATATGCGCACATGAGTTATGAGAGTTTTAGGAGTTTCCCATGCCTTCTATAGTAGGATAAATACTGAAAATTATAGCTGGAGTATCTTATGAATGTCTTAACATTTATCGAATGTTTAAGTTTAATCTTAGCATTGTTTTATGTGTGTGTGTGTGAAGTTAAGTTGTTTCGAAAATAATTCATGACATGTTAAATCAGTTGGAGCTGATTTCTCCCAAAGTTAAATGTTGCAGGCGAGAACTATAATCATATAAAAAGCTTTGACCGCAGGACCACACAGTTACGAATAATTATAGTATAAGGGTGATAGATGTTAAATGGATAAATACATTTCCAAGGAAATAAATATTAAAGGTAATGTGGAAGCAAGCGAAATGCAACAGCGTAATATTATAGTGGTAGTTTCAAGAAGAAAGAAAAAGACATGGAAGAACACGGAAGAATAAACTTGCAGATATGTTGTTCTTAATGTTGTGTTTGATAGTGATGACCGCGGTAAGATGTAAACTTCTAGGACAATTTTGCCGTAAAAATCCAAGCAGTAGTAATGCCACTACAGAAACACAATAACCCCAGGCATGGACAATTGACGCTCTGATTTTAGCAACGCGAACGGATTCGGATTGAGCCGAAAGGATCTCAAGCCTCAACCAAATATTAAACTTATGAAAACACAAAAAGAACGGAAAGCGCAGTTCATATATGTAAATATAATAAACAATGAGCAAAAGACAAGGGAAAGTCACAAGAGAGTAATCACAGTCAGGCGACGAACACACACAAAGACGTAGTAAGGGTAGAATGGTAGTTTGCCTCACACACTCGAATTAAAAAAAATTAGAAGCGCACCGGTACTCACACTGCAACTCGAAGATTGACAAGCTAGGTGGGAACACAGAGCGCAAAGTAAAGCCCTGACAGTATAGTTCGCAGGGGCAAACGAACTCTGGACCGAGCTCTGGTCCGCCACTGGGGCACGTAGTCATGAGCATATGTATATACTAATGTAAAATAGTTGAGATGATGTAAGAAAGAAACGAATCCGGAGCAATAAAGAGTCTTTCTGATATTAATTGTAGTAGTCAAATATAAGTAGAGTATTAACAGCCTGAAATTAGAACATGTAAATAATCATAGTATATATACTCTTTGTGCTGCTGACAGGTTTGTTTGTTTTTGTATGTGGTTCCTAATTATGCATTTAAGTCCTCTTATAGATAAAGGAGGCCAAGATGCAGTTGCACTGACAGGAGGATCCACGGAACCGCAGGAAACAGGAGCACGAGAAATTAATGACAAAGTTAGTCCTGGGTCAAAAGCCAAGAAGTTGGGAACATTGTTGGGGTCACACGAACCCCCCCCCTAAGGGGAAAGCAGTATAAAACGATTCACTTGTTCATAATGATTATAAAACAAGCCTGTTGGGTTGTACCCCATAAATAAGGAGGAAAGAGAGAAATGGTTATAAGAATTTGTATACCTCAATAGGTTACTAATAGTGCAATTAGCATGTTACAGAATCCCGCAGAGAACGTGCCACTCAACATTCCAGAACGAGAAGCGGAAGGAAAAACAAGTGAATCGCGTGGGAAATCTAGACCGTCCGAACCAAAGAGGAGGGTTCTGCAAAATTATATAAAAAAACAAGGGAAAGGAAGAGAAAGAGAAGAATCGGACACAAAGCACCACACCATTACACACACACACACACACACACACACACACACACAAACGTTTAATTGTACAGATACAGACCATCTAATACTTGTAAATTATAGTAAAAGCAAGATTTGTACCGTTTAAATAGTGCGAGCAGAACTTAACAGCATTGCGTCATACATAGAGAGTAAGGTTCAAACCTTTTTCTTTGTTTTGGTCCTTTTTTATTTATTCTCTTGTTCTTTGACCTTCGTCAAAATTCGGATATAGGCAGAGAATCAGGGGATACTTAATTTAGTTTTAGTTTTCTCTCTCGGAATTTACTTTTCCCTCCGCTGTGTTTGCACTCATCCCGAAAAATTAAAACCCCATAACCCCTCCCACCTTTCCGAAATATAATCCATCTGCAAGAAGAAACCCTTTCGCTGCGCACCGAACTCACACCGCGTTTTAAGAAGAAAAAGAACCCATAAAGAAACCAGGATAGGAAATAGTCAAGCATGGCTATTGACTGGTAACAGCGTTCATTCTCTCGATGACTACCTAAACTGGAAGGTATACGCCCAAGCTAATAAACATCACTGAAACACCTCAAGATTAACATGCTACTGAACGGAAATGGGTGTCAGCGAGAACGTCCCAGTCAGCAGAAAGTCCAGAGTCATGCTGACAGCGGTTAGTACAGCTTCGGACATAAAATACGAAATAGAGAAGAACCAAGAGATGTGCAACGGGTCAGAACTTCGCAACCAAATCTACCCCTATAATTTCTTAACCTCTAAAAATAACTTTTCCATTATTTAGAGTCTTGTTTAGCGGAGTAAATATCTCGGTACTAGCGGACCAAAGTTATAATAGTCGGTCTTTACTGTTTGCTTTTATTTTTCGCTATGGAGACAACCCTAGCACCCCTAAGATGAATGGCTTTCGCCCCGTCACATTTTAATTCCGGGGTCGGAATTTGTCCGCCTCGGGTAATGTAGCGAGGTTCGAACAGATTATCAAGAATTACGTTATTATTGCCAATAGATGATAAAATGTCGAAACCCTGAAGACATGTCTTTGTAGGACACGGGGCTACTCTGTCATCAGTCAAAAGGATATTTAATGGCCACGAATCGAGGTCACGGGGGTCTTACTCTCACTCTCGTCTGGTTGATAGATTCGACGACGAAGCTCTGAGCAACAAGGGGTGCTTCACACCTCCATCATAACTGAGTTAACTTTTAATGAGTGGATACATCCAGACCTAACTAGCATACAGGTAAGATGCACTAGTGTTAAGTTCTCACTTGTCCTGGTCGCCAGGCTATCTAACACTCCCCTAACTGCAACTATGTACATTAAGTATGAGTACAACTCTTAGTTTTTATACACCCCCCTGGACCTTTTATTTGACACCTCTTTCTATAGCGCACCCCCTACACCCTACGCACCAACCCCCAATACAGGTCCGCTCTTCCCCATCTGAGTCTACAGCCCTCCTATGTACACCACCCCACGGGGTTAGCCACCTTAGATAGGGGTGCTACAATATGAAACAGAGACTGAAGAAGCTTCTAGTGACAGTGGTAATAAATCTAGTGCAGAAAGCAGTGAGGAAAATAATTATGAAACTAATGATGATGCACCAGGCCCTTCGAAACACATTCGTATTACAACACAGAAAAACGCAGTGTGACTGGAATTGGACTAAAACTGACAATAACCCCATTCTCTACCCATTTACTGCAAACAGTAGTGTTTGTAAAGACTTACTGAATAAGCATGTACCAGAGATGTCATCTGTCCTTTCAATTGTTTTGGAATACATGAAATCATTGTTTGACAAAATCTGTTGCAAAACTAATGCTTACACAACAAGGCAGTTGAACAATCCAACAGAAAAATGCTGAAAAACGAAGAAAAATGGTCTAATACTATGGCAGAAGGGCATATGTTGTTATTTTTATGTCTCAAGTGTGAAACTCGTGCATTCAATTGTACTGGAGCAAAAGCTGATGCCTTAACACCCCAATTGTAAGTAAAAAAGAATTTTTTGCTCTTCATTTACAGGATTATTTTGAGGTCTATCACACACAACAACAGTACTAGGACAACAGTACTGGTGAGTTTATGCTTTTAATATTGTGCACACAAATTTTCAGCAAGAAACCCTTATTGGTTTATTTTAAATGATTTTTTTAAACATTAAGCTGTTACCACCCTCACTGATAGGGGATTTAAGTCTGATTTCTTGGTTAGTTGAGTAGGCATTTAAATATGACAAAATTGGGTTAAAAGAAAGGGGAGGGAAAAGCAAAGCAGAAACAAACTTCATGTTCCCACATAAATAGGAGTTTTATTTAATCTCCTGCAGTTGTGAATGACTTCTTCACTACTTCTTTCTTCATAAAAACTAATAATTTAATTAATCTGTGCACATGTAATTATAGTGAAACTGCATTGGAAATTTGTCTTATAGTTGTAAATAACTGACATTAACCCTCTATGCATAAGACAGGTCACAATTATCCCCAACATAAGATCAGTGTTAGACCAGGTCCATTTTAAAATGCCAGTTAAATTGCACATTTTTAGGGATGCATCAAATATTACATTTGCCTATTCATTATCAATGGGATTTTCTTTATCATTAATACATAAATCATTTCATTTGTATGCACAAATTTTACACATTCTATAGGAACATTTCAGAAAAATTGCTTTTTGCATTTTTTAAATGTATAAGCATTTTCTTTTCTGATACGAGTAAGGTACTACAGGTTTCCCTCCTTTTAAGCCTATTATTTTTATTAGAATAGTTTTTATACATTCACAGAGAATTATAACAATATATAAACCAGCCTAATTCTAACATGTTTAACAAATTTCTCAATAAAGTAAAGAATTATTCTCCTACAAAAGACTGCATAAGTATATCTAAATATTCTATTTTCTTGGTTTTGCATGTCTTTTACCATTTTATAGGAATATTCCAAGCAAATTGCTTATGCACATTTTATGCATTTATAAGCAGTCCTCCTCCTTTTTCTTCTTCTCTATCCTCTTTCTTTTCTTTTTTGTTAATGGGCAAATATGGCAGGTTTTCCTCTTTTCAAGCTTGTCAGTTTTATTTGCATCATCTGTCAGCATTTCTTCGTATTTGTTTTCAGTACTTCATGGAAACCTGTTTTCAATTTTGATTGGAAGTTGGTTGTTGTGAATTATGCTGAAGGTGGATTTTACCACTTCCATTTCAAGGCTCTTTACAAAATTGAATCTGGTCATGTGCTTATTCTTTTGAGTAGCACAGGTATAAAATGTATGCATTTAAAATGCTTATATTCAACATGGGGGTAAATACATTCATTGGCCATCTCCAAATTCTTCTACTGCTGGAGTAATTAGCACATTTCATGTCAAGTGAATTCACATCAGATTTGGTTGGATTCTAATAATTGATTACTTCTGGCTTTCCATGTTCATCACTGTCACTTCTGTGGTGATGTATGAAAGAAATTAACTGACAGATAACTTTTTTGGAACATAGGATGGAAGAGTGATTTCCTTTTTAAATCCATACAGAACTGAACCAACTGTCCTACTTGGGGATGCTTGAATTTCTGGTAGGGTTTTCTTCTTATTTGTTATCATTCCTACATAAGTTAGGTCTCTTGTTCTCAATTCCTTTACTAGTTCAATAGTAATGAACCAGTTGTCAGCAGTTATGTGATTTGTCTTCTATATGGGATTTGAAACACAATACTGATTGAACTGGTTTCCCCAATTTCTTTTCCTCTTCTGTAATCCTATCCCATCTCAGTCTTTGGCACTGTGATGTATGCATTCTATAGGTTGTTACTTTTTTTACTACTACCTAACCCATAACCCAGTTATGTACACTATGTGATCAAAAGTATCCGGACACTCCCACAAACATACATTTTTCATCTTAGGTGCATTGTGCTGCCACCTACTGCCTGGTACTCATTATCAGCAACCTCAGTAGTCATTAGACATCGTGAAACAGCAGAATGGGACGCACTGTGGAACTTACAGACTTCGAACGTGGTCAGGTGATTGAGTGTCACTTGTGTCAGAAGTCTGTACGCGAGATTTCCACACTCCTAAACATCCCTAGGTCCACTGTTTCTGATGTGATAGTGAAGTGGAAATGTGAAGGGACATGTACATCACAAGAGTGTACAGGTCGACCTCGTCTGTTGACTGACAGAGACCGCTGACATTTGAAGAGGGTCGTAAAGAGTAATAGGTAGACATCTATCCAGTCCATCACACAGGAATTCCAAACTGCATCAGGATCCACTCCAAGTACTATGACAGTTAGGCATGAGGTGAGAAACCTTGGATTCCATGGTCGAGCGGCTGCTCATAAGCCACACATCATGCAGGAAAATGCCAAACAATGCCTCACTTGGTGTAAGGAGCGTCAACGTTACACGATTGAACAATGGCAAAACGTTGTGTGGAGTGACGAATCCGGTACACAATGTGGCGATTTGATGGCAGGGTGTGGTTATGGCGAATGCCCAGTGAACGTCATCTGCCAGCGTGTATAGTGCCAACAGTGAAACTCGGAGGTTGTGGTGTTATGGTGTGGTTGTGTTTTTCCTGGAGGGGGCTTGCACCCCTTGTTGTTTTGCAGACCTACATTGATATTTTAAGCACCTTCTTGCTTCTCACTGTTGAAGAGCAATTCGGGGATGGCGATTGCATCTTTCAACACGATCGAGCACCTGTTCATACTGCTCGGGCTGTGGTGGAGTGGTTACACGACAATAACATCCCTGTAATGGACTGGTCTGCACAGAGTCCTGACTTGAATCCTATAGAACACCTTTGGGATGTTTTGGAATGCCGACTTCGTGCCAGGCCTCACCGACCTACATCGATACCTCTCCTCAGTTACACACTCCATGAAGAATGGGCTGCTATTCCCCAAGAAACCTTCCAGCACCTGATTAAAAGTATGCCTGCGAGAGTGAACGCTGTCATCAAGGCTAAGGGTGGGCCAACACCATAATGACTTCCAGCATTACCAATGGAGGGTGCCACGAACTTGTACATCATTTTCAGCCAGGTGTCTGGATACTTTTGATCACATAGTGTATGTACGTAAAAATGTGAAGGAAGCTCAGAATAAGGAATTTCCCTGCTTGGTAAAGATTGGAATAACTTGTAACAAAAAAAACGAGAATATCTCTTTTCCTGTTTTATTTCTACCATTATAAGTGTTTTTCAAAAGTATAAATGTTTGTCACCTAGTAATTAGTTGGTATTTGTGGCTAGCTTCTCATGTAAGACAGTACTTGGCATATAATACATAACTTTATCTATTCATTCAAAAAATGGTAGATATTTAAGAAGCCAAAGAAACATTCTATCTTCCAGTAATTATTACATAATTAGCGAAATACAATATATATTGACTCCATTACAATTCTTGAGAGTATTTTACATTTCAGATTATCACTGTACAGGCAGTGTTTGAATCTTGCTTTTCCCCCCAAGTAACCAAATTTAATTATATCATATAAGAAAATGTTACAGCCACCTCTCCTTGTCTGCTTGCCCTGTCTACTTGGCACTTCAAGTTAATTAATTTTGAAAAGTTACTCACCAAACCTGTTGATTAGAAATTTGGAATAGTCCGAAAAAATAGTTCATCTTGACTCACATTTCATATTTGCGTGCTACCGGTAAGCGTGTCTCTCAGAGTCTCCTTGTCTTCTCTCTCGTGCCAAGTCAACCAAGCTAGGAGAAGGTGAATAGTTCTCATTTCCTCCATTGTAGTGCTGCCACCTCCACACTAGTGGCGACTTTATTCACCTATGGCATACTCCGATGCCCAACCCGTGTCATCTTGAATATGCCATTCTGATATTATAGACATAGTTCAGCTTGTGGAAGGGGAGAAAATGGCACAAGTTAATAACAGCAGGCATGTGTTAGGCATTTTAAGCATATGCACCCTAAATGCGCATCTTCCACTAAAAGGGACCAATATCTCATCAATGCAGATGTGTTCTACCGAAGTGAATAGTTTTTGACAATTTCTTACAAACGTCTCAAATAATAAGATTGCAGCTATAGGATCTGATTGTTTTCATACGTCACCATCCCTGCTATTATCAAAGCAGAAAGGTAGCAGAAGAACTTCAAACCTCTTCAGTGGCATTGTAGATCAGAATATGTTGTTATTGTTCACTAATGGCACTGGGGATTAATTGATCTGCATAATTTTTCCTCTGGCTTCCCAATATAAAGCCTGTAAGTTATCACTTTTAAGGCCTTTGCATTTGGCGAGATGTTGTTTGTTCAGGATGACATCTTCTTCACAGAGAGTGCACTTGGGTGTAGGTAGGCATTGTATCTTGTAGAGGTGTTCTGTAAGGCAATCAGGTCAGTTGCCATCCTAAATAAGGCCACTGCAGTCTTCCTTGGCATTTTTTGTATATCAACTCTATCTTTAAAATTCTTATAATCTCTATCTTTTAATTTATCTTCTTCATCAAGTCTCTGCTGTCTTTTGAAATGTAGTTTAAGGTTATTTAATTGTTTATTTCTATTTGTCCTATAGGTTTTATTTGTTGTATTGCACCTTTCTTTGTTAATTGATCTGCATGTTCATTGCCAAAAGTCCGACATGAGTTTAAGGGAACAATGTAGTCCGCCTCCATGTGGTGTTCCCTGGATAAAGCTAAATGGACTACAATACAGGCATGCTTTCCAAGCCAAAAAAGTTAAAAGAAGAGCACTTCTTAGTGCTATTTTGGAATGCCGGTGGAATGAATCAAAGTAGATCAGAATATTAGATATCCAGCAGCGTCAGTAGAAAATAATGAAGTTCTATTTGCATGGCTTGATTTGAGGTAAACAACAGTAACTCAAGGAAAGGCCTGACTGCTAGGTTATGTATGTCATGATAGTTTGAGAAGTTAGCGAAGTGTTTTATTTGCTCTCTGATATGTGTCAGCTTTCCATTTGTTCTCTGAACGATTTCAGTGAAGATAATACTGAGCACTAAATTCCAAATATCTACAGGATTAGTCTCCAGTCCTAAGGCTTTAGCAGTACTATGTTGTGTGAAGGTATTTTCCTGCTTTCCATTTGCTCCTGGCTGTACCAAGTGAACTTATTCTTTGTGACATACATGCAATTTTACTTGGTCCCTCCCCTTCACAATAATCAAAGTATTGATAGCTGCAGGCAGTTCAATTCTGATTCTGTATACTCTATTATGAAATATGGATCTTCATTTGAATCATTCATTACTTGGCTATTACTCACATGTATTCATCTGCTATGCAGTCCAAGCCTTGAAGTCAGGATCAGTGGCCCTAACTGACTCATGAGAATGACATGAGATACTTGCTATTGCTACAAAATAAATAAAATATAATTGCTTCCCTGTTATTATAAATGAAAACACTTATTGTTTCATAAACATGCCAGAAGTGGCAGGTAAAAATGCAGATTTCCAATTAAAGCTCAACAACAATTATATTTTTATAATAGCAGAAACTTCCACACTGCACAATGTTTACTTAAGAACTGGGCAGCACATACCCAAAGGTAGAAGGCATTAGTCTTCCCAACATATGAATAGATATTATGAATAGAGGTTAACATTTAAATGGCTACTATGATATTGGATGTTTACAATGTGTGTAAATATCCCACTAAATATATTCAGTTTTGTGAAAAATGTTGCATTAGAAATAATGCTCTTGTAAGTTTTGTTATTTACACAATTTCAGTAGGATGAATATTTAGGTAGCTGGTTAACGTAATGTGCATTATAATTCTAGATCTTTAATTATTGCTTAAATGCATAACAAACATAAGGAATGTGCACAAGTGTACATAAAGTGTATAGAACCCATTATTAATATGGAATACAGAAGTTGGATATAGTGAAGTGAAACAATAATTTAACTGAATGTTTGAGCCAGTGGAGGCTGCACTTACCACCTCTGCACTCAATGTAGCAATGTAACCAGAGATTTGGACTCCAGCGCCTACAGCCAACCAAGGCTAAAAATGCAAGCAATTGCTTCTGAAACATACTTCTATTAAATTTTATGTAAGTGAAGAAGTGTCATCAACTCAAAAATGCAATTAAACCTGTTCTTTATGTTTTAAGTTTTACTAACAGCCCAGAAAATAATAAATATAAAAATTATTATTATTATTATTATTATTAATAATAATAATAATAATAATAATAATAATAATAATAATAGCAATAATAACTCAACATGATCATAATCACCATCATCTAGGTTAGATTAGGTTTAGTTTAGTAATGATAAACAAAAACTCATATCAAAACCACTGCTTATAGCAAAGCACACTCAGTATCTTCAATTTATAATCCTCTCTCACACCAGAAACTGTAGAAGCTTGTTGTTACTTTTTATGCCTTGCAATTCTCCATTTTGCACTTTCATACCATTCTGTGTATGTTGCTTTCGAAAACAGCATTCTTCATTTTCTTCTTTGGTACATAGAGGGCATGGATATTGTTAAGCACATTTGGATATTACTTTTCTGCTGAATTAATTGCTATCAGTTTTTGCAGTTGTGCAGTGGTAACAATAATTATGATCAGTATCAAAATCTAGTGATTTTTATGTTATATAAGAAAGTGTATTAAAAAGGGTGAGTGGGTTAGGTTACAGCATTCAAACTTTTACATCTATTCCTAAAAGTACTTTTTAATGCTTTATTCCATGCTAAGTGACAGTGTTTATTGTATATCAGGTGAGGAAGTGAATCCAACAATTTTTTAGCAAATAGATATTTAATCTCTTTCTTAAACTTTGTATGTGAAGTAATGCATTTATTTCAATGGGAAGTTCGTAGTAAATTTGAATTGTTATTGTATTTGAAACTAAACTTGTTTACATTTTTCTGTGATAAATAATATGAATATATGTTCACTTTCTTGTGTTGTAGTTGTCAGTTTCAAAATTTTTGTTAAAATTATTTAAATTTGTTTGCATCTGTACAATTATTTCAATAAGATATACAGAAGTCAGTGGCAGAATTTTTATCTGACCTTGTTTTACAGTTTCATTGTTAGGTATCGCAATTACCCTTTTTGCATTCTGAATATTCTGGTCATGCTATTAATATTTTTCCCATATTATTACCCATTAGGTGATTAGGAAATGAACACTGTTCATAAGGTATTTATGTTTCCATGGTGTTTTGGAATTGAAATATAACAAATTTTGCTTAAATTGATCATTAATGATACAATATGTACTTCCAACTTGAGTTATTTTGCTCCCAAACTCTCAGAATTTTTTATTCTGTACATAATTAGTTTCATTAACATCTAATTCAGTTTTTGAGAAGTTAACCTTCTTATTTATTATATGAAGGGAACCCTAAAGCTTGATTCTTGTCTTTGTTTTGTGATTGGTCTATTAATATGAAACAAATTAGTGGTTATTTACTGCAGACTATTATTTATATTTTCTGCAAAAACATCTTCATTCTGACATGAAATAAAAAATCATCTGCAAATAGTGAAAATGTATTGCATAGGTTTTGTGTAGTAAGATCATTAATGTACATTGATGGTCCTAATACTGATCCCTTCTGGACTCTGCATTGGTAGCATTTGATCACCTTGTTTTCATTTCACTTGCATTATCATAATAGTAATTTATTTCTATGATTCGCTTTTGCTCTCTTAAATAGTAGATTCACCATGTGTACAATTATTTCATTAATATATATAGAAGACAGTGACAGAATTTTTAGCTGACCATGTTATACAGCTTCATTGTTATCATAATTATCTGCTTGTCCCATAATGTGATAATCTGCCCAGTAATCTACTGTGGTTAGCTAAATTGAATTCCTTGGACAAGTCAAGAAACACAACATATTTTTCTGATTCACCTCTCTGATACACCTCATCTATAAACTGCATTAGTGCACTATTGGTGGACTATTGTTCTGGGAGTCATGTTGGTAAGTTTTGCACATCATTTTGAAATTAATTCACATAGTCTAATAAATATCATTATTCTTAGTAAATCTGAAAAAGCTTATAGTAGTAAAATTGGTGTGTAAGCTTTGGCTTCTAATTTTGAGCTCTTTTTATACATCTGCTTTATTTTTGTAATTATAAAGCATTCTAGAAATCAGTAGCATTTCAATATCCATGCAAGCTGGATAATATTTTGTTCTTAATATTTTTTATACCATATAGCATTCATCTTCTGATCTGGGTGCAAGGAAGGTAAAATGATGTGCTATGTAGCTTTGTATTTTTCTCTTATGATTTTTAATCTATTCTTAGTGAATTTGCTACCCCTACAAAATAGTTAATAAATATTTCTACAACTGCCCTAGGTTTGAGTATACTTCTGAAGTTTATATTCTGAAAGTTCTCTTGTAATCTCAGTTTCCTCCTTTATAAATGTTCCATACAGTTTTGGACTTATTTACAGCAGTTAGCATTGATTATCATGTATAGTGGCTTTGCTTTCTGATTACCTTATGACTTTATTCATAATAAGGCAAGTATAGTTTAAAGCTCCTGATACCTTGTATCCCTTTGATGTTTTACTTAAAACTCCCAATCTTTTTCAGAATGTTTGAATACCTTTGTCTATCCAATGCACAGGGTTACAGCATTCAAACTATTCAATCTCCTAAAAGTGCATTTTAATGCTTTATGTTTTGAAAAATGACAGTGTTTGCTGTATATCAGGTAAGAATATACTCTGGATCTTTTTTAATTTAAGGAAACATGTTTACATAATATAGTATGTAGGCTTTCATGGCCAGTATGAGAAGGCAGGTCTTCCAGGCTGTATGGATGTGGTCAAGCAGAAAAGTTTCTTCTAGGTGTTTCATCTGCAACAAGGCAGATATCTTCACTGGCAGGGCCTAAATCTCACAGTGTAGATTTTGGCAGCTACTGATGTGGCAGTCTTTTTTTGAGGGGGATCATGCTTGCCACATCTTATGACAGTCATCCAAAAGCGACTTACATTGCCTCCTCTACCATGCAACTAAGCCGGGTATGGGCAAACCCCATGTCACATTCAGGAGGGAGCGCCACGGAGAGGCACATAATGTACTACCCCTCTATCAGAGCAGTGGCATAATGCAATTTTTAGTTTTGAAAAACTAGAAATGCCTATTTATTAAAAAGCAAGGTATGCATTAAATAACAAACAAAATTAAGTGCTTTATTCATTATTATTCATACAGTAAAGGTTTGAAACTCAAAACATCTTATACTTCTTATCAAATTGAAGATAATATCGCTTATAAACTTGCAGGAAAAATGAAGAAGCAATACTCAATACTTAAAGCTTTCAAAGTACATAAATATCATCCTACTTCAATTAACATTGGCTTACTAATTGGAACCGGGAGTAATATCCCATGTTTTTTGTATCATTTTGTGGAAAATATAAATTAAACAATTCAATTATTAAGGCAGTGGCTCTCTGTGTTATTAAAGGGTCATTAGCTGTATTGAAATATCATTTGTATGATATGTAAGCTAATTTATTCTTATATACAAATTTGTTTGTTTTAGTTCCATACATATTTGCAGATTATTACTATTATAATTATTATTATTATTTTTTTTTCCAGGTAGTGTTTTATATAGTTGCAAGTTTGTTGACAGTTATTTGTATTGGTTACAATTTAAAAATGATGTACTTATATCCTTTTGTTGTTTAGCATGCTTTGTTTATGGCAGCCTCCAATTGGGAGAAGCTGAATTTGTCAATAAACTATATATACACAGTAGATCGCAGCATTTTTGTATGCTTCAAAATATGAAAGAGACCATTCTTTCCTAAATGTCCAACCAACTCTTGTGGAATGCATCTCATAATTGTGTACATCAGTGTTTCACCACCTGGTTAAAGACTGCGTGCGTGTTGTAAACAGCACACAAGAAGCGGAGGAGTGGAAGTCGCTTGACATGCAGTGGTACATGGGATCAAGCATGCCCATACCTGCACTAAGCTATGCTACTGTGGTGGACGGGAGGCAGGTACCGCCAAAGCAAACCTGATGTTTGTGAGTGATTATTTAAAAAGAGCACCTGCCTACAAGAGAACAGACAAACAGAATGGGGTTAGGAACTGACCTCGGTGAGCCCAGGTCAAGATCTAAGTATTAATGAAGGTTTGTATGCATAACGCAGATTTTGAGGTAAAGTTGTGTGCAAATGAATTGAGGTGATAGTATACCCTGCATTGTAGCTTCAGCTGTAGGGGAAGCTGACTGTCTTATCCTCAGCAGTCCTGATGGTCTTGAAACATGTGTCTCTTCAATATCTAATCTACTACTTGATTTCCTGGTCATAATCTGATCTTAGGTGCACCTTATTTACCATTTAGGGTTTGCTACTGCCCTGAGCCTGAGACTTAACAAGCTTCTGTTATGAGTGCATAAGTGTTGAGGTGTTTATCATAATGACAGAATAGGCTACTGTTATGGAGAAATTAGACTTCTGAGATGTTGCATTATTTCTTCCTTTGTGAGTGTCATGTTTATTAAGTGGCATGGATTGGTTAAATAGCGAGAGGGCTCTTTTGTGCTTATTGTTGTCAGTGGCATACATTCCCAGCTGTTGAATGAGTGGATTGCAGTTTTTTTTGGCTTCTTTATACATATTACAATGGCAACATTGAAAATTTTTAGAAAATCAAAAAAGGATTACTTTTAAAAAATTTAAATTATTCTATTGTTTTTCAAAACAATCCCCTTTAACATCAATACATTTTTGCATTCAATGAAACTGGTACTTAAAGAAATGAAGCCACTCTTCTTGAGGCACTTCAGAAACCAGGTTTTTATAATGTTCCACTGTTTCATCTGATGACAAAAAAGTGATTTTATGCATTTTATCTTTAATTTTTGGAAACAAAAAGAAATCACAAGGTACTAGGTCAGGACTGTATGGTAGAGGGTCATGGTGCTGACCTTTAGGGCATCAGATACTCAGTTGTTAGTTTTGCTGATGCAGAGATGCATTGTCATGATGTGACATTTTTTTCCTTTTGGGAATTTTTCATGGATTTTTTAAAAAATTTGCTGTAAACAGACATTTGTGTACCAATTGGCAGTAATGATACAACTATCTTCTAATGCTATAGTAGCAATATGGCCCATTTTAGAAAATAAACTAGCAACCAGCACTGCGAATTTGTCAGATGTTTGTAGACTTAGGTTGTGTTCGAAAGACCCATTGAGCAGATTGACTTTTCTTTTCAGGATCATGACAATAAATCCAAGATTCACCACCAGTAATGATATCTCAAACCAAATTTGCAGTGTTGCCTTGGAATTTTTCCAGAGATTTCCTGTACCAATCAATGCATTGTTGTTTTTGATCAGAGTCAGTTTATGTGGAATCCATCGACAAGAAAGTTCTCTCACGTGTAACTGTTAATGAAAAATGTTTTAAATTTGACTCATACCAATGCCCAATGTTGCCCGAATAAATTCATAAGATATCCGTCGATCTTCTTCAGGTATTGTTCAAACAGCTGCAATATTTTCATCAGTGATAATAGTTCTTGAGCGTCCTTCATGAAATTCATCACTAAGAAAAAAAAAATCTCTTTTTAATTTGCTGTACCAATTATAAATTGTTGCCTTAGATGGGGCTTCTTAGCCAAATGCATTTCTAAGCCGATTTTCACCTTGTTTAGGCATTAATGACAATTTAAAATTGTAAAAACTCACAGCCTGGAAATATTCTCTAATCAAATTAATTTTTGGATGAACACAAAATCTTTAAATTATGATAATTAACCAACTATTAAAGCAAACTGAACAAATTACATGGCAATCAACTTGTAAAACATTAGAAAGTAGCTGTAAATATAAACAAATTTTATTTGTTTTTAGAAGCATGGCATTCTAAAAATTTTCAGTATTGCCCTCATAAATGCCAGATGTTTGATGAATTCATAAACAGTGTGTATGTGCAGGACCTGGTGCAGTAAGTCCAATGGAATTGTTCTGGAAGTCTTTGTAACCATTCTGAGTGCATTGGTTTGAAGAAGTTGAAGCTTCTGCAGGTGCATTTTTGTGCAATGGACCCTTGCTGGGGCAACATACATGAATATAGGTTAAATTAGTGTTTTGTATAGCATTAGTCCACAAATTCAGCAAATGTCAGTTTTGAGTCTAGGATTAGGTAGCAAACCTTGTTTGACCAACCAACGTTATTTTCATATAGCTTAAGTGTAGCAGCTCAGTTTGCATGTATTGGTCTTTTGGTGAATAGTACTGCATGCAACTTTCTGGATTAACCTTTATTTGCCATTTTGTCAGCCACAGCTTCAAACCTGAAAAGGCTGTCTGTAGTCTGTGGGTTATCATTTGTGGTTTCCACAATTGCGCCACAATGACTGTGTTGTCCCTATAGATGGAAAATTGTGTATGGTCAGCTTTGGGAATTTCATTGATGTAGAGGTAAAATAGCACTGGTCCTAGTAAACTGCCTTGAGCTACTCCAGATCTTATTCCTCTGTTTGTGGATATTGTTTCATAATATATGGAGAGGTGAAGGTTCTATATGTTAGATAGTGGGCTACAAGCTTGACTAAGAGTTTCATTAAATTTCATGCTTTTTAGTTTGCTGATGAGACCTGGATGGTAAGCTATGTCAAATGTCCATTGGACATTAAGAAACATGACACCTGTCAACTTATTTTTGTTGTGGCTTCACATTGTGTGTCCTGTAGTTTGGGTTATGGGTTAGCTGCAGTATACTGGAGTGCTGAGCTCCGAAGCTGAATAGTTTATTGATGGTAATATTGTGCTTTGTAATGTGACATTAATTTGTTTCAGGGTAACCATCTCAGTACTTTGCTAGCTGTTTTCAGTAGGCTAGACCTGAAGTTGTTCGGGTCCAATCT
This sequence comes from Deroplatys truncata, assembly GCA_030765065.1. Lineage (NCBI taxonomy): Eukaryota > Metazoa > Arthropoda > Insecta > Mantodea > Mantidae > Deroplatys > Deroplatys truncata. The sequence continues at coordinate 539,806,930 of CM060990.1, forward strand.
GTCTTTTCCAGGCTTGGGTAAAGCATTAGTACATTGGTTTTCATCCAGATTTGAGGAAATGGCTATGTTGTAAGTAGTAGTTGCAGATCTGTGTAAGGAATTTTAGGGCTTTCTTTGTGAGATATTTGAGTACCAAGTTTGGTATCTGATCTGGCCCTGGCACTTTGAGGTCTTGAAGGGCTTAATAATCCATCAGAGTTTACTTGGATTTGTTTTCATGGTTTTGTTATGCATTGGGGCTTTTAGTATGTCCCTCATATCTCTTTCCATATCCTAGCATAGCTCACAATCTATTGGGCCATCATTTGGAATACATACCTACTCAAGGGCATCAACCAATATGTTGGATTTGTCTCCCTTGCTTTCCACGTATTTATTGTCGTACAACTTGCACAATGTTGGAATGTTGATTGGTGCTTTGACTAATTTCTGGGTTAGCTGCCATATGGTTTGGCCACCAGGATGCAGTTGAGACAGTATTTGCTCCAATTGATGCTGTGCTAAGCGACCTATGTGCATTTTAATGTCAATATTTAGTATTGCCATGTTGACCCTGTGCACAATGTTTCTTGTGTGCTACCATTTACATCTTTCGTGGTCCCTCTCGTGTATTTGTTTGATAATCTCGGGTGAGAAAGTAAGCTTGTGCTTAGATGGTTGCTTGTAAGGGACAGAGGCTGTTATAGCCGTTTGGATTGCTTTATTGAGGTTGGTCACTGTTGCATCTGTATCCTGCTGATTTAACAGAGGCTGCGGGCAGCAGTTATGTGTCAAGCCACTGCACAAAAGTTCTCTGGTTGGTGGCAGTAAAGTATCTGGCAATGGTTGTGGCTGGTATTTAAGAGGAGCTTCAATGTCAATTTGGACTGCCATGTGATTGGATGCTAGCATGTTGATGGCTCGAATGTTAGGTATACTTAAAAGTGAAATTCTTAAGTAAGGCTGTATCTAATGTGTAGGAGGTATGATTTACATGCTGTGGTTTTGTAGGTGGGTTCATCAGGGTGAATGATAATACAGTCCTTATTCAACATGTGATTATAAAGAACATTTCCCTCATAGTTGCATGTAGTGTCACCCCATGACCAATGTATTGCATTGAAGTACCCAGCTGCTGCTACTCTATTTTCAATGTCAAGGATTGTTCCTACATCCTGCAGGTCTAATTGTGACCCGAATGGTTACTGGTGATTTAGAATAATGACGATGAGGCAGTGGCCTCTATGGCATTGAATGTGGGTATATACTTCTGGGAATGTTCAATACTTTGTTTATTCCTATTGCTGTTCCCCTCCCACTCGTCTATCCTGTCTGTGCGGTAGATCTTATAACCCGGGATTTGCTAGTCAGGAAAGTTTCCAAAATGAGGGCTGTTGTCATGCTGCTATCCTACAGGTAATGCTTAAGTTCTGGTAATTGGGCTCTGGCTCTCCTGGTTTTCCAGAAGAGGTCTTTTTGGTTGGTTTCGGTTAGGCTATTGTTGGGGATCATTTGTATGCATGTGGTTGGACTCAAATTAGGTTTGTTCCAACACACGGTTCTGAACGGGTTCCGAACTAATTCCAACACATGCTAATGCACATGCGCTAGTCCGGTACGCTCACAGAACTAATTCGGAATTTTGTGTGGTTGGAACACTACTTGAACCGTTAGCGTTCTGTCACGGCCTTCTTCGTTGCACGGTCAATCAGAAGACGATCAAATATCTACGTTTACAGCGTTGATGAATGAAATCAAACTCAGCGTTTCTTTCATACTGATTCCAGTCCTAATATTCGAGCAAAAATAAATCGCGTTAGTTTATCGGCTTAAAGCCATTGATACTGAGTTATTGCGAATAACAATTGTAATTTATAGATATTATATTTAAACCAGAACCCGGAAAAAGTAATTTAACACAATTCCAATTTAACATTAGGTTTCCTGCTACAGAAGATTCTAAACACAATGTTTAATTTAAAACTCCAATACTCTGAGACAATGACACCCCACATAAATTCTATTCCGAACGTAATGCAAATAATACAAAACTACATGGTACCAATGTATGCTTATGATCAGGGTTAGGATTTTTAGTTGCAAATTTCAGATGAAAAAAGGAAGGGAAAAGGTGCTCAAATGAGGTGAAAAAGGCACAATAAGGTGCTGGTTTATTTAAGGGGATGCACAACTGAAATTGCTATTTTCTAAACTATCCATTCAATTGGGCTGAAATTTTTATTTCTTTATATATAATTGTTTTGTGAATTATAGCCCAGTCTTAATAATTCTCGGAACTGCGCGGTTGAGGTTATTGTCGTCTCTGCCTGCCCAGGCTTCGTCTCCACGTAAACAGATGACGTCTCTCACAGCAACAAACTCACATTCACGAACAACAGGCTACTGATTCTGGTGGGATAGAATCACTCATTGTCAATTGCATTATTGCGGGCTACTTTATAGCAGTAAAGTGAGAGAAAGAGGTTTTCGTCGAACACACAATTATTTTCCATTGTTGCGGGTGTGCTTTCAATTCCCGCGCGGCGTTTACTGAAAGAGGTAGACTTACTATTCGCACGTACACAGCAAGCTGAGGAGACGTTAATTGAAATTGGAATGAAACTTAAAAGAAAAAAGGGGATTATGGGCATGGTTGGGGGGAAATGGTATAAAGGTGCCAAAAAGGGGTAAAGGTCCCAAAATAACGGAATAATGTTTAAATGGAAATAATCCTCTTCTTCGGAAGTCGATGCATCATTAAAAAGATCACTGTCACCTTCTAAATCACTCATTATTGTTATCCTTGAACGCTGTTTTGCTCCCTGGCTTTGTTAGACGTTTGTTCTTTTCCTCAAGTATGTCGCCATACTACTCAACAGCGAGCAACTGCTTACCAAACACCTTTGCTATTCCGTATTGAGAAATAAACACGAATGGAGGAATGAATTACATATTCAAATTTATTTTCTACTGAATACAGAGAGTATGTCGCTTTTTCAATACTCTCTGTCGGGTTTGTTCCAAGCGATTAGAATCGATTCTGAATTAACTGAGTATGCGCTGTAGACCATACAATCTGTGCATGTCTGGAATTTTCAGTTCCTATTCTTAATCACGAACCGATTTCACTCGTTCCGAACTAGTTCCCAAATACGTTGGAACAGCAAACTGGAAATTCAGAATTGGTTCTGAACTGATTCTCTGTCGTGTTGGAACGCCACTTAGCTACTGCGCACACTCAGATAATTCGGAATCGATTCTGAATCGTGTGGGAACAAACCTATAGTATTCCAGGATCTAGCTGCCTGCTTCAACCCATAAGTATATGGCCTTATTGAGTTTGCACACATTATTTTCATTCCCATGTTTCACAAACATATATGGTTGCTCCATATAAATTTCCTCATCCAGTTCTCTATTGAGGAGAGCAGTTGTAATGTCTACATCAGGCTGTTCCAGCTTGGGTGCAGTGGAGTTCTCATGCAGCAGGAGTCTCCTCACAGGAGTGCCTGCAGCATGCAATACAGCTCTGGGGCAAGCTGTTGTCATGGCTGAAGAAATTTTGTATACTGACACTGTGTATTCCATTTCCTCATTGAATTCAGCAGTTTTTGATTTACAGGACACTGCAAGAGTCCATCCTTTTCAGTAAAGAGAAACTGTTCTTCCCACAAAACAGTCAATGGACCTCCTCAGTTTGATATAGTAATATATGTTATCATTATATACTTTTACTACACCAGGGTTCATTGACAATTGAAACAGTGGACTGTTTACATACATAAGTTCTTTGCTGTATTCACACAAAGTTGTATAATATACTCAGCTTCTGTTGAGCTAAGTGACACTAATCATTGTTCTCTAGAAAACCAGATAATTGGTCCTGTACCAAAACTTAATATTGCACCAGAATATGAATGTTTATCAATTGCACAGCCTGCCCAATCAGCATCTGCATTTAAAGTTGCATTGCCCTTCTTATACATAAGACAAAAATCACTAGTACATTTTAAGTACCTCAGCACTCAGTTTAACCCCGGCATATGCTCTTTTCCATTGCAACAATTAAACTGATTTAAACAACTTTCAGAATAAGCTATATTAGGCCTTGCACACACAGCAAGATACTTAGAGAACCTATGATATTTTGATATTCCTCATTTCCATTCCCCTTCATTTGATGCCAAGTTTAGCTCTAGACTTACTTCTAAAGGTGTCTATATGGACTTTCATCCCTCCTTCCATTCCAAAACTTGTTACAATTTCCTCAACATATTCCTATTGGTCTAGCTTATTATACCTGCTTTTCTGTCCCTTTGAACTCTGATTCCCAGACATTCCTTCAATTGACCCAAGTTCTTCATCTTGAAATTCTTTTCAATTTCCTTTTCCAGCTTCTTGATTTCCTCCTCATCACTGGAGAAAATGTAGAATTTCTTTCATGTGAAGAGTGATTGCAACTAGATTGTCCTTACTACCTTATATATATCAAGGTTTAAGTTACAGTCACTTGTGTTGCTTTTTGCTACTCGAGGTTGAAGAATGCAATGAACTTTAAAATAGCATTCACAAAAATGCAACAACAATCTGCGACAGAAACAAACAATATGCCACTTCTTTATAAGAGGCTAGAAACACAACCTTTCAACAAGTCATAATAATCTGTCACAGAAACAAATGATATGCCACTTTCCCTCCCAGCTAGTGGAGCTCATTTCTCATCTGATGTGCATGGTTCACTCATTCTTGTCAAATGTACGCTGTGTATGTGTGTGCTTTTTAAGAGGTGATGGATAAATTTGTTTTAAGGAAGAAAAGGGAACAAAGTCCTAGTCGCAGTGAAACTAAAAATGGGCATACAAAAGAAACAAAACCTGATATTAAAATAGACATACCAAATAAACTATTAGTGGAAAGTGTTACATAAGTGGTGCAAAGTGCAGTGTTCTGGAGAAATTACATTATTTGTGTGTAGTTTGTGCGAGAACACAATAAAGAATAACTGTTTGGTATCATCATAATCAGGTAAGCTGTAGTATTAACATTCACAACAAACATGAGAACTTAACAGTTTAAAACAGTGTTTTAATATAGACAGCAATGCAAATGATAATTATAAAATCATTCTTTACTCACATTAGATTCCTCTTTCAGTGGCAATGCAAATTATGAAAGTTATGTTAGTATTTATGATATGGAGGATGCAGTGTCTAAAATAATTACTGATGATATTTTATCAAAAATAAAGTAAGCCAGGTGGTATTCAATTATGATAGATGAGTCTACTGACATTACTCAAACAGAAACTCTAATCATGTATTTGAAAATAGTGCAGAAGCAGAAAATGTACATGCATTACGTAACACTGTATCTGCTAATAAGATGTACTGCGAGAGATATATATTCATGTGTTGTAGGAATTTTGGATAGGCATGGCATCGATAAGAGCAAGTGCCTCAATTGCTACTGATGGTGCATCTGTTATGACAGGAGTTCGATCTGGAGTGGCAACTCTTTTTAAAAACAATTACACCCATATATTATCTGTGCACTGTGTGCCCACTGATTAGCTCTAGCAGTCAGTCAAGTAGCAGAATACTGTTTGGAGCTTGTGAAGTTTCAAGATATTCTAAACAGAATATATAGCTACTTTGAACAGTCACCAAAGAATTCCAAAGCATTAAAAGATATGCGAGAATACTTAATAAGCCAAGGAAAAAAATTTGTTAAAACTTTTGCATTTGCTGGATCTCATTGGGAGAGGCGGTAAATGCACAATATGTAAATTGGGATTCTTTGGTATCTGTGCTGGAAAAGGATAAAAGACCAGTAGTTGTTGGCTTACTTAAAAATGTAAACTGTTTAAAATTTTTGTCACTATTGTCTGTTATGAAAGATGTCATATTTCTTGTTAACAAATTGTGTTTAAGTTTTCAAAAGTCAAATTTAGATCCAGAGTGCATGCAAATTTACATGAACTCATGCATACAAGGGCTTGAGGACCTTAAATTGAAACCTGGTCCAAGTTACAGTTCTTTTCTTGAAAAGGTACCTCCAGAATTTCAAGAAGGTGAGTTCAAGTTTCGTGGAAACATAATACAAGATTCACTGCAGCATAGAAGTGTTGTTAAGTCCACAATTTACAAATTCTTAGATAATTTGCTTATAAATTTAAATGAGAGACTAGGGGATTTAGATAATATTGGAGCATTTAATATACTGTATCCTAAAAACTACAGAAATGGTGGCGAGTATGGCAATAAAGAAATCACAGAAATATATGCACCAATTAATTCTGCCACATCTATGAATTTAAATGATCTGATACTGGAATGGGCATTGTTTAAGATGTTGAACAGTAGATGCAATGGAATGAATTTCAAAGAGCTAGTAGATTTCATTTATGCTAATAAGATGAATGAACAATTTCCTCTTATGGATTTAACGATAGAATACACCGCTACTATTCCCCTACACACAGTTGGCTGTGAGTGAGGGTTTAGGTGCATGAGCAATATAAAAACAGAAATAAGAAATTGCCTTTCTGTAGAAAGAGTTAGCAAACTTCTGATAATTAATATTGAAGGGCCATCATACAATGACTTTGATTTTGAAAAGGCATTCATGGGTGGAGTATGCATAAAAACTGACATATTCTAATGTGATATAATATAATGCAAAATATGCAAATCAATACTGACAGTTTACTGTAGATATGATATGGAATGTGTGGATTTATATGTGTAAAAGTTAATTTAAAAAAAATAATAAAATTTCATTTAGCAGATTACTGTTGGCTTCAATATACACATATTTCACTTTTAAAACCCTCACTAATAGTATAATTTATAAAATTTTCTACTAGCAGAATTTTACACAAACTTATCATATTTTGCACAAACTTAAATTTTGATTTGTGCATTTTTGTGCCATTGTTTTATTTTCTAGCCTAAATCCTGATCAGTTTCAATAAAATGGTTGGTTTCTGTTTCCAAATAACAGTGAAAATTGGTTTATTGAAATTAAAACATTAAATGTATCTTTACTGTATTTTAAATGTATAACATACAGAAAATGGGATCTATTTTCTACTCTCAGGATGAGTATGCTGCCAGGGGTCAATGAGAGCATTCACTGTGGTCACATGCTTGTAGAATAGTATGACAGAGCGAGCACACCACTAAATTGGGCAATTTTAGCGGATTCTTTTTCAGTATTTAGCGAATTTTTTTACAGCCATTTTTAGGGCACTGGTAGAGGTATTTCAGCCACTTTTACGGGCATTTTAAGCGACCGTGCAGGTATTTGTATGACTTTACGGACTTTTTGGGCACGAACGGGTATCTTTTAGGCATTTTAGCGTCCTTTTAAGGACGTTTTTGGCGTTGGTACATGTATTTTGGACACCATTAAGGCATTTAGGATCCTCTGAAGGTGTTATGGATGCTTTTACGTGCTTTTAGGCACTGAGCAGATATTTTCAGACATTAGTACAGACACCTGGGGGATGCTTTTAGTCATATTGGATCCTTTTGTAAACTTCGGTATGTTCAGATGCTTCCATTTGAAGTGTAGTGCATAATATGCAGAGTAAGCTTTAAAATGTTTCTGAGGCATATACAGCTAACCGAGCTAACCTAATCTAACCTTACCACGTGCTTAGATGTTGGTCAGAGTTAGTCCTGGCGCATGCGCACAGGGTAAAACATCCACATATCGTCGTTTGATAAGATGCGGGAGGGGGAGAAGCAAGGTGACCATACGCGGGAATAAACATTAAAAGCGCTAGAGCAGACGGTGTAACAGTCACACGATGTACGTATTTATAACCTGTTTATCTGTCCACTTAATAATTAAGAAACGGTGTCTCAGTTACTCGACATGCGTACGTTTTTAATACTATCTCTTAATAATAGTACCAAAAACAGTAGATAACACTAGGAAATAGCGCATGAAATGGGAAAATAGGGGTTGAAGGACAAAATATTCAGAATTCCAGTGTAACAGCACTAGGAGATTTTAAATTGTATCGATATGTCCTTGTGGTTTATTGAAAAAAATGCTAACAATTGGGGAATTTAATGTCGTACTTGCATGTTGCCATGGTACCTCAATGGTTAGAACAACTGGAAGAAACCGGGAGGTTCGTGGTTCAAATCCCTCCGTTGACATTGAATTTTTCAGTCGTCTGATTCTACCTTTCCTATTCTTACTTCTTAGTAAAGCTTCTTACTTTCTCTACTACGTATAGTAAGTACCTAGGGGAAGTATTGCATTCCACCCAAAATTTCGATATCGACATTCCACCGGAAATGCGTTTTGAGGTACCCTGAATCCAAATAAAGCATTTTTGGAAACATGTCTGTCTGTGAACAGCATAATTCAAAAACGAAAAGTCGGATAAATACCAAACTTGGCACTTGAGTTTGCTATATTCCAAGGATGCGACACTAAGATTTTCAAGGAAATCCCCACCCCAGACTACCCTTTACATGGAACATTTTTCGAACATTTTAATTTTCAAAAATAGCTCTTAACGATTTTATTAAAATATCATATGCTTAAGATATTTTAGTGGCAAATGAAATGTATATCTTCAATTTTCTGGGGATGTCCCCAAAAGCTCTCTTCATTCTAGAGGACTTTCACATAACTCGTAAACCCTAAGAGATAGACAAAATGTTATTACACGAAAAATGTAGAGCTCGTTAAAACACATAATTTATGTAATATACATTTTCTTTTCGAGTGAACCATTTCCGAGATATTAGTTGTTTGTTTGAATTTTCCAGTACTTAAACTTTTTCTCAAATGGAAATTTGTTATTCCGTTTTTTTTTATGTCCTGGATATGCAGAGAGAATGGAACACTCCATATAGCAACCAGCTCTGAAACTATTTGACTATCGCTTAAAGCCTAACTATTCCCCTTGCACCTACAAGAATATTAGCTATGAGATTAACATGAAGTAGATGGAGAATAAGCATTTGTACAAATATTTTGTACAAGAGTAGAGAAAGTCATGTGGGTGCATAACATCAGATTATTTTTCTATCTATACATTGAAATCCAAATAAACTGTTGTAGAAATAGCTACATCACACATTACGTTATAAAGGGAACAGCGGTAGTCAAATGTTTTAGAACTGGACGCTATATTCTGGCCTTAAAATTGCATACTGTTCCCATGCAATCGCCAGAAACAACGAAAATCTATGGAACTTAAAAATAATGACGAAGCATTGAACAAATCGAACAATAATTAATAACCAATATCTCGGAAATGGCTGATGCCACAAAAAGATAATTATTTGAAATAAATTGTGTGCTTTAAAGCAATATACATTTGTTGTGCAGTACATTTTCGTCTATCGTCCAACGTTTACCAGTTATACAAGATTAGGTATACAAAATTCCTTCCAAATTAAGTTTACTTCATGGCTATTCGCAGAACATTCAAGATATGCGTTGTATTTGTCATGTAAATAAGTTTAATATATGGCGTTTTAATCAAAATAACTATACGCTACCTTAAAATGACATGCAATCGGGAGAAACAACTGAATGTTGACAGTACTTCAAGAGAATGACCAAGTAGTGATCAATTCCAACCTTTAATAACGACAATCTCGGAAATGGCTTATGAAAAATAAACAAAAAAATAACAATTTGAAATTAACCGTGTGATTTACAGGGATCTATGTGTGTGTGTGTGTGTGTGTGTGTCTGTGTGTGTGTATGTGTAGTACGATTTTGTAGTACATTCTTGAACATTTACCACCAAAACTCATTCCGAATGACTTAACAGGCTATTCCCAGAAAATTCAAGATAAACGTGGTATTTGTCATGCAAATATCTTTAATACAGGTATTTTAATCAAAATCGTTAGAGTCATTTTTAGAAAATAATACATAACGAAAAATGTTCTATGCAAAGTATTGTTTGGGGTGGAGGAATTTTCTTGAAATTCTTCATGCCGCATCTTTGCAAGATATACAACTTATATGCCAGATATTTGTCCAACTTTTCGTTTTTGTTTTATGCTGTTCACAGCGTAAAAATCCTTAACATGGCCTCCTTCGAAAGGGAAGTAAAGCCGGTGTTCCCGTGTCGTAGATTTGCGGCACGTAAAAGAACCTCAAGCCTGATAAACAGGCCTCTGAGCAAAATTACCGGTCTTTCACGCCCAATATAGAATGGGACACTAATGACCACAGCAGTTAAAGAGCGTCCATAAATAAAACTAAATTTAATTTTTGCCTGGACTCTAAATCCTTTTACTTACCCATTAACCGCGACAAGTTAATTTTGAAAAGATCAGAACACACGCTTGAGTTTGAGATTTCCATCTGCTGTTTATGCGAGTGCAACTGATTTTCTGAATAAGACGGAAGTAGTAGGAAAATGGGCATTGAAAACATTTAATATGCAGGAATGTGTATTCATACGCAAATGAGCTCCCCCACATCCTCTCCCCCTTCCCCCCACCTCCTTGGGACTTCCAGGTGCAGCTGAGGGTCATAAATCTTGTCGAGTATAATGGAAGCTTGACAGATAAGCAATTAAGGCTGTCAATCAACTGTCAAAACGAACAAAGGGGGTCGTAAATTTATGGTTCTGTAACAAAGACGAGATGTTTTTTCTACCCATTCCACATCCGGCCACTTCTGCACCTGCAGCAGTTTACCCACCCCACTCAAATTGTTTAACAACAGCGTGCAAGAGGCTATCCATCACTGTCAAAATGAACAAAGAGTATGCTGTACAAAGGAAAAGACGCTATTGTCTCCAGCTCTATTGTTTACTTTTAGGTGAAGCCACCTGGCATCCCCATTCCACTGTCCTATGACAAAGCACAATGCTTGCCCTTCAACTGTCAAAATGAACAAAGGCCATGATAAATTAGGGACGTGACAAAAGAGAACCTGAAGCCCGTTAACAACGAAACAGGTTCTATTGTATTCTCTTTCTTTTGTCCGGGGCAAAGCTTTAGATGGAGCATCTGGTATTCCCATTTCACTAACATTTAACAGAACAATGCTTGCCCTTCAACTGTCAAAATGAACAAAGGCAATGATAAATTAGGGTCGTGACAAAAGAGAACCTGAAGCCCGTTACAAAGAAACAAGCTCTATTGTATTCTCTTTCTATTGTCCGGGGCAAGGCTTCTTTAGAAAGACCCCCTGCGGGCATCCCATTCCACTGCCCTATAACAAAGCTGGTCCCTTTCCATTGTTCGAGCACCCGCATGCTTAACAAAAGAATCTGAGGGAGGCTTTATGCTCGCCCTTTCTTTGTTTGCGTGAAAGAGAGAGAGAGGTCTGTTTACCTGCTATACGTAAACAATTTAACAACGTCAGAGTCAGCCATCATGGTTTTTGCCCCGAGGGGCTGTTCTCCCCGAATGTCTTAGCGAGATCCTACGGTTATACCCAAGCATAGTTAACAAGCACTCTGTTTGGCTCATTTCAAGCAGCGACCCCGAAAAAGCGCTTAATATATATTTCATTACATACATTAAACCTCTGTGTATACTTGGATATCAATAGATCGGTGTTCGATTCTTACTGCAAACAAACGATTATTGCTAATGAGAAATTGATGATTGATATTATTATATCATTACCCCAATTAATAAAAGGGTGTTCAGAGGGTCCTAGATCGAATCTTACCCAGCGAAACGCTATAATAATTATTAAATTATTGAGGCAGGGGCGGGCGGATTAAAATTGCATTTAACAAATATAATTATTTATATTAAACCCTGATGCATACTTAGATATCCCGATGCCTAGACACCACTCTTTCTTCTTCTCTCTTTTTCTTTCTATCTATCTATCTATCTATCTATCTATCTATCTATCTATCTATCTATCTATCTATCTATCTATCTATCTATCTATCTATCTATCTATCTATCTATCTAACTATCTATCTATCTATCTATCTGTCTATCTATCTCTTTCTTCTCGACTTGCAATAATCCAATCGTTCACATATACACGAGCACTTGTATATACATCAGCAAACATACACCAATACACGCACACACGTACATGCAAGCACATACACACACACGCAGTCACATTCACACATCTCATACGTATACCTGTTCACTTACACATGCCAACACAAGCCCACCCACATACACACACATGCACATACACACATATACATGTTCACTTTCACACACCAACACATCCCACGTACACACACGCACGCAAGCACATATACATACGCACACGATCACACACACATGCAAGCCCATACACAACCACTCACGCACATGCACATACACAGATATACATGTTCACTTACACACACCAACACACCCACGTACACACACGCACGCACACACCCATGCACATACACACATACACATATACCTGTTCACTTACACACACCAACACCAACCCACACACGTACACACACGCCCTGAATGAAAAGATATAAAATGATGCAATAAAAACTAATTATAACCTTGGGATGCGACACGTCATTTACGAATTCTTCAAACCTGGCCTGGATGCATGGGTTCGAATCCTAGGAGTGATTAAAAATTCATCTTCTAATAACTCCAAAACTAATTAAGATAAAGACGCCAAATAAACCTATTACGTTTATGTCATTAAGTCGTATCATGTGGATGTATATTAGGGTACCAGGCGTCATGGGTTCGATCCTTAGTTTTAAAATCTCAATTATCTCAGAAACTAGCAGGGATAAAGGTGCGGACCAAAGCTGAGTGGTTAGCTCCTATGATGGACAATTAATCCTTGTATATAATTTCCAATCAGTTGTCCCTAGCTCGAATCCTGATTTTTCAGTGACTTCCTTAATTTTCCACTAGAATATATCACTTAGATCGACGCTGTAACTGCATACAGTCTTTTAAACATGTCAGACTAATATTATAAATAATTTTGTTTCTGGTGTTCTGAGTTCGAATACCGATTCAATGAAGTTTACTTATAAATTTAATAACACAGGAAACAATTAAGATAAGAGCACCAAATAAACCTATTACGTTTATGTCATTAGGTCGTATCTTGTGGATGTATATTCGGGTACCCGGTGACCAGGGTTCGATCCTTAAGCTTAAATCCCCATTATCTCACAAACTAGCAGAGATAGGGGTGTGGACGAAAGCATGTTTGTTAGCTCCTGCGATGAATAATTAATACTGTATATAATTTCCAATCAGTTGTCCCTAGTTCGAATCCCGATCTTTCAATGACTTCCTTAATTTTCCACTAGAATATATCACTTAGATCGATGCTGTAACTGCATACAGATTTGTGTAAAGACATTACAGATGTACTCTGAGAGAGAGAGAGAGAGCGAGAGGAAGTGAAACAAGTAGGGGGATAGAAGTGCTGAGAGCATCTGCGCATGCGCAGCAAGTGATGATAATTCCATTGGTGTAATAATCACGTGATGCATAAGCATCCCAACCATGATGACGTGATGGCATCGCCTGGAGGGGGTTTGGATCCCTATATAAACAGATATCAGCTCATGCTAGAACTGTTCTGAACTTATTAAATTTACATTTAAATTTTAAAGAACTTTAAAAGCAACGGGAGGTGTTTTTAATTTTAAGAAGAGGTGCAGGCCATCTACACGTACAGCACACATCAGCACAAACAATGCAAGGTGAGTGAGTGTTGTACTTAACTATACAAAATCAATGCCGACTTTTACAATAGATTTAATTTTGTTTAAACGAAACAGTATATTAAAGACGATTCGTTACAAGAGCATCATATTTTTTAATCTGTACTTTACACTCACATGGATTTCTCTGCATACTCTTCTTCAGTTCACAGGATTTTCTCTACTCGTTCTTCTTCTATTAACATTCACACCATTTTCTCTGCACATTCTTCTTGTATAAACATTTACATGATTTTCGCTACACATTCCTCTTACATAAACATTCACACAATTGTCTCCGCTCATTCTTTGTTTCTCTGCAGCTTCATACTCTATTAACATTCATACATTTTCTCTACTCATTCTTTGTTTCTCTGCAGCTTCATCTTCAATGAACATTCATGCGATATTCGCTACACATTCTGCTTGCATAAACATTCACACGATTTTCTCCGCTCATTCTTGTTTCTCATCCACACGATTTTCTATATTCGTTCATTGTTTCTCTGCAGGTTCATCTTCCATGAACATTCACCTGATTTTATGTACTTATTCTTTGTTCCTGTACACATTCACATGATTTTCGCTACACATTCTTCTACTAATATTCACATGATTTCTCAACACATCCTTCTATTAACATTCATATGATTTCTCCTACATATTCTTCTATTAAATTCATATGATTTTAGCCATCCATTCTTCTATTAAATTCATATGAATTTAGCCATCCATTCTTCTATTAACATTCACACCATTTCTCTACACATTCTTCTGCAAACATTATTATGATTTCCACTATACGTTCTTCTTCTGTAAACATTCATATGATTTTCTCAACACATTTTTCCTCTATTAAGATTCACACAATTTTCTCTACACATTCTTCTGTATTGTGTTTCGTTTTACATGTATCATAGCAAAAAAACCTAATTCTTTTCAGCTTGCTTTTACTCGATCAATGCAGTTTTCTCAGACTTTCATTGTAGTGTTTTTATCCATTAAAAAGCATTACATTCCTAATGAAAAATAAATCATTACAATGATTAGTTTAAGTTATGTTACAATGATCAAAAAGAGAACCGCCTTTAGATGCATTACTCGATCTTAAAGTCAGAGCATCAAAATGACAAATGCCGGCTTCTCCATAACTGCCTGTAACACAGCAGGTTGAGTATGCAGATTCATGGTCCTAAATGGGTGAAACAGAGTCTCATCCAGCTTAACAGTCTTGAGGATCTCAGCATCAGAACGTCGAATCACAGGCTTCCTCCACTCCATTAGTACAGGTTTAACGACAGCATTCTCTTCACCCTGAGACGGGGTAAAGTATATAAATGTTCAACTTGACAAGGGATTCTAAACTCGTTGTTAGCGTCCAGAGCTGATGTATTATATGGTAGAAACACATGTTCCTCTTCTTAGTGATCTTGTCGTCGAATCTCGGTGTCATTGCGAAAGCAATGTCCCGGTAACATTGAAGATGCCCCATGATTATAGGATCCTGAAGCCCAATACCTGTAGGAACTGCCGATTGCGTGATGTTAACCCGATGGGCGTCAAGGGCAGACCATGATGTGTGCGTCGAATCACTCCATTATTATATCCTCGACGTCATTGACTTCTTCTAAAATCTATAGGCATTATGCTTATATCCTTGTTTCTAAAGTCAATGATATTGCTGTTATGCTCTCCTATACTAAGGCTGTTTGCTCTATGAAGCGAGTGTTTATGAATAGCAGGTAAAATTTGATTTGATGGTTCTTGTGAAATACGGTATCCAATCGTAACAGACGGGAAAACTGATAGATCGAGTGTCCACTTTTACTATCGAGGAAGGAGACTGATGCAATATGCGCTAGATTCGTATGATGCTCAACCTAAATATATTCACTAGGAGATCAGATTCAGAAAGCTGATTAGCTTTTTCCGATTGTGGGTCACCTTTTCCCTGCGCGAGTCACCTTTTTCCCTGCGTGGGTCACCTTTTTCCCTTTATGGGTTACCTTTTTTCCTGAGTGGATCACCTTTTTCCCTGAGTGGGTCACCCTTTTTCCTTTGGGGGTTACCTTTTTCCCTGTGCGGTTTACCTTTTCCCTTGGGTGAGTCACCTTTTTCCCTTTGTGAGTCACCTTGTTCCCTGAGTGGGTCACCTTTACCCCAGTGTGGGTCACCTTTTTTCCTGACTGCGTCACCTTTTTCCCTGCGGGGGTCACCATTTTTCCTTTGTGGGTCACCTTTTTCCCTGAGTGGGTCAGCTTTTTCCCTGAGCGGCTCACCTTTTTCCCTGAGTGGGACACCTTTTTCCCTGAGCGAGTCACCTTTCCCTGAATGGGTTACGTGATGGATATGTCTAGAATTAGAGTTCCAGCATTGACAGGAAACAGTTTTCCACGAAGTTGGCGTCTAAAGTCGCTTTCAAAGTCTAACATATGAATAGGCTGTGAGTATTCTTGCTTCACCCGCTCTAGCTTGACAGCTAAAATAAAATAAATCGCCCTTAATGTAAATATGATAATGAGAAAGTATAAAACAACTATGCTGCAATAAAATCAATTAGTATACCATGAAAGCTAAGGGCGGTTAAGGTCGCAAGATGTTTCGGTTTAATTAACTCTCTCATTAACCTGCTACCATTTTAAGTACATTTGCCTGGTTACATATACTGAGGAACTGGGACAAAGCTAGTGCAAAATTAAAGAGAGGAGAACCTGGAATCAGCCCGTTAGACGAATCGTGTAAACTTAACGACATTGCTTAAGCTCAGCATAAGGGTTGTGCTTCGAGAAACATTGCTGACAAGATCTTGGCTGAAACGGCGTGGAAAAGAATGCAAACATCTGATGCTACATTAAGTGAAAAAGTTGGCTACACGACTAGTAACAACCATTATGAAGGGAAAGGTAGCTACTGGTGTAGGATCCATGAAGAAGAAACGAGGAGGATTTCTACCTCTCATACCAATTATTGCAGCTCTAGGCGCTGCCGCTGGAGATGCAGCCCAAATTGCCTCAGCAGTAAATAAGAAAAAGTCAGCAAATAAACAAATCGCCGAAATGATGAGGCATAAGAGAGAAATTGAGAGAAAGGTATCTGTTGGCGACGGGTTCAAAAAGAAGAAACGAGGAGGATTTTTACCGCCAATACCAATTATTGCAGCCCTAGGAGCCGCCGCTGGAGGTGCATCACAAATTGCTACAGCTGTAAATAAAAAAAAGCTGCGTATAAACAACTTGCTGAAATGATGAGACATAACAAAGAAATTGAATCAAGAGGGAAAGGCCTACGAGTGAAGAAGAATAAGCGGAGGAACATCGAATCGAAGAGGGGACATATCAGGAAAGGGAATTCAAAATCTCTGGCAGAGGGCTATACTTGCCCCTGAAAAAAACATTAAGTAACATAGATACCGGTTTGTATGTCCAATGTTTTAAGATTCCTCATATTAGGATGCGAATGTCGTATTTATCAGATCAATTAATAATAATAATAATAATAATAATAATAATAATAATAATGCAATGTATTGTAATTAAAATGTCCTTTCACTCTTGCATGTTTCCAATGATTGTTCTATAGGAACGTTCTGGGGCCCTTCAGCGACAAAGTTATTCCAGCAAATCAGCTGTCTGAATCTGATTTCCTAGTGAATATATTTAGTTTGAGCATCATACGAATCTAGCGCAGTATTACATCAGTCTCCTTCCTCGATAGTAAAAGTGGACACTCGATCTATCAGTTTTCCCGTCTGTTACGATTGGATACCATATTTCACAAGAACCATCAAATCAAATTTTACCTGCTATTCATAAACACTCGCTTCATAGAGCAAACAGCCTTAGTATAGGAGAGCATAACAGCAATATCATTGACTTTAGAAACAAGGATATAAGCATAATGCCTATAGATTTTAGAAGAAGTCAACGACGTCGAGGATATAATAATGGAGTGATTCGACGCACACATCATGGTCTGCCCTTGACGCCCATCGGGTTAACATCACGCAATCGGCAGTTCCTACAGGTATTGGGCTTCAGGATCCTATAATCATGGGGCATCTTCAATGTTACCGGGACATTGCTTTCGCAATGACACCGAGGTTTGAAGTGGTTTAGTGCTTACGTAATATGTTTTACGTAAATTATTAGAACTTGAAGATCTTATATTGTGCTGCTTTTGTTTTATTTGGTTACATAATTTTAACTGCCCCACGTATGGGCGTCAATTTGAAGTGGTATACTTGTTATATTTAATTTGTTGAGTCCCACGTTTGGGAGCCAATTTGCGGCGGTATTACTTATAATGTTTGTGTATGTGTGTTTACTCCACGTGTTGAAGCCATTTTGTGATGTGATTCTTTGTTAAGTTTGTAGCTCCAACTGGTGTTAGCAATTTGCGGTAGTATTAGTGTTTGTTTGAAAGAATGCTACTGTTATTTTATTTAATTTTGGTTTACTGTCCTCCGGCTAGCTATGATATTTTTGATCGAGCACATCTCTTTATACAGGTTGTGTAAACGGAAAGGAATCTTTTATCCAAAGATAACACTGATGAAGGAATTTGTTTTACACTTTTATTGTCGAACACATTTACTATCACAATTACACATTGATCTTGACACTCGCCAAACTGAAACTGTTATCATAACTTATTTACTGATCATTCTTAATTCACGTACTTCAACTTTTTGTATCCTTAACTTTACAATACTTGAGATTTTTCATAACTCTGATACGCGTAACTTGCGAATCGATAGCCGACGTGTAATATTTCTGCTGAACTGAAGGCGACGTGTAGCATACAAATATTTTCGGTGAACTAGCGGACTGAAGGCGACGTGTAGCATACAAATATTTTCGTTGAACTGACGGGGTCTATCTCTAACCTAGCCCTTTTTTACTCCTACACCCCGATATGCCTAAAGATTATAACTGAGCTGCAATTGGCAAATAAAACGCGCCAACATTAGCGTCTATTTTTATATCCAATGAAAATTATGAATACATATGCTCTAGGGACAATATTCCAGAAAATTCTAAAAAAAAAACTCGCCAATATTACGTAACTTCCTCGTCTCTAATAATGATAAACAGCTCACCCCCTCGTTACATTATTGCACGCTATTATTGTCAGTTTCAGTAAGGCCGTATAAACTTACTTCTCAACAATAATTACAATCAACAAACATCTCAAATCAATGTCACAAAAAATGCATATTCATAATATAATCATTCTTTACATTTAAATAATTTATGATACAAATTACTGCATCATATGCCCCACTAGAAACATAATTATAAATATTTACAACTTGTTTGGAAATTTTATAATTGGGTTTTTAGTCTCCTAAATCTTGGAACACACGCTATTTATCACTTTCACTTAACACTTCACACGTATTTAACACACGACATGTTTTTCCTTTATCTCGCCACTATTTACTGGCTCTGGTTTAATGTGTTTAGACATTAATCTGACATCACAAAATTTTTTATAGCAAATACTGTACCCTGAATTATTTAATTACTGTTACAAAAAATGGTTTACTTTCTTATATTGTTGACAAAAATTTATGCATTCAAGAATTTTTGTAATTATTACACATATTTACCAAAAAAATATTCACCCTCTACATAAATATATTTACATCTCTTAAATCTAGACACTGTTTCACATTTTTCTGTTTGCTACATAAGTATTTGTTTTTTAATTATTTTTACCCATTTTTGTTGTTTTGTACTATATATTCACACTACTCTTGGAATTTTATCTACGTACTTTTACTTTAGTATAACATTAAGTTTTAATTTCAAATGCTGTTACAGTTACTTAAAACAAATGTTATTTTCCCTTTTAAATATTTACTTTTTTTATTCTGAATTTATTTCTGTTTTCTCATGACATATATATTTAGTTAACCCTCTTACGTTCCAATACATTGCTATGCATTTCATCTTTAACTATCCAGCATTTACTTTACATCGCATTGCTATTTACCCTCCTGGATCAAATTGTGTGTGGCTAAACATTACTCGTAGCCGTATCCTAACCTTCAAAAATTTGTTCATGAATCGCCTCTTATATTCATATGAAATTTCCTCCCATGATAACATTTGAAAACAATCTAAAGTTTCCTGAACAACACATCTTTTAACAACTGTCATTTTCAATTCTTCTACTATCTCTTTAATTTGAAAGTACTCTTTCAAATCTGTCATAAACTGTACTGGATTGGAGTTTTTAATTTGAAAAACTTGGTACTTGTTAATTTCAGAAGTTAGCTTTTGATTATTTACAGGCAAAACTTTAACTTCTTCGTACAATTTATTTCTTTGCATTACTGACTCCTTCTGTAATTCTGATATCTCCCCTCTGAAATTAACTTGCGCTTGATTCACATCTACATTCATAACCTCTTTCATCTCTCTTATCTCACTTGAAATGCTACTCATTCGGCTACCTAACTCTGTACATTTTACATCAACATGCTCTATTTTATTATTAACCTCACTTTTTTGGTTAGATATTTCCCTGCTCATGTCTAACATTTTCTTTGAAACTTCCCCTATCACATTTGCTATCATTTCCTGATTTTCATTTCTCATTCCCATCATACTACTATCTAGCTCCAAGAATTTCTTTTCAATTTCTTCCTTGTTTTGATCTAATTTATGCTCTAATTTCTCATTACTCTTACCAATTTCTTCCCTCAATACCCTATTATTCTTTTGCATATCTTCCCTTAATTGATCTGTAATACTCTTACTAATATCTTCCCTCAATTCCCTATTATTCTTTTCCATATCCTGAGTTAGTTTTTCTAATTTCTCATTATTCTTTTGCATATCTTCCCTTAATTTCTCATTATTCTTTTGCATATTATCATTCATATTTCTCAGCATTACCATCATCATACTAGCATCAAAATTAACATTTCCTGCTGTTCTATTCTCACTTTCTGCACTAACATTTCCTCCCTCAAAAGCTACATTGTTTGAGCTATTTTCAGTAACCTGTATTGAATTACAGGTAACTGTTACATTATCCCCTTCCATAATTGTTTCTTCAGTATTATTAGTAGACATTGTTCTCTTAATCCTGCCACTCCTCAAGTACATTTGATTGTTACAATTTTGTTTTCTAAACAAATTACTATACTCTGACATTTGTGATGCTGTCTGTTGCTGTTGTTACTTTGATGTCCAGCTTCCTGCCCCTCTCTCCTAGATTTGTATGTCGCTTTTGCGTCGTATTATGATGAGGCTACGTCGTCTTGGTGTCCTGTAGTTGAATTCCCCTGTTGCCTTTTAATCTCGGAATTATGATGTCCACTCATCCGCGTCGTTTGTCGTTACTATAGTTGTTTCTGGAATCTGCGTCTTGTAGTTCAGTTCACTGCTCCTTTCGTTCCACGTCCTGGTTCCTTCGCCCCTTCCTGGTTATTCTGTTCCTTTCCTGGTCACTCTGCCCCTTTCCTGGTTATCGTGCCCCACGTTCTGGGTGCCAATTTGAGTAACATAAGGGTTGTTTTGTTAGCCCCACGTTTGGGAGCCAATTTGAAAGTGGTTTAATGTTTATTTATTTAACATTATTGTAGCCCCACGTTGTGGTAGACAATTTGTGATGGTAAATATATAATGTTATTTGTGTATGTGTTTACTCCACGTGGTGAAGCCATTTTGTGACGTGATTCTTTGTTAAGTTTGTAGCTCCATCTGGTGTTAGCAATTTGCGGTAGTATTAGTGTTTGTTTGAAAGAATGCTACTGTTATTTTATTTAATTTTGGTTTACTGTCCTCCGGCTAGCTATGATCTTTTTGGTCGAGCACATCTCTTTATACAGGTTATGTAAACGGAAAGGAATCTTTTATCCAAAGATAACACCGATGAAGGAATTTGTTTTACACTTTTATTGTCCAACACATTCACTATCACAATTACACATTGATCTTGACACTCGCCAAACTGAAACTGTTATCATAACTTATTTACTGATCATTCTTAATTCACGTACTTCAACTTTTTGTATCCTTAACTTTACAATACTTGAGATTTTTCATAACTCTGATACACGTAACTTGCGAATCGAGAGCCGACGTGTAATATTTCTGCTGGACTGAAGGCGACGTGTAGCATACAAATATTTTCGGTGAACTGGCGGACTGAAGGCGACGTGTAGCATACAAATATTTTCGTTGAAATGACGGGGTCTATCTCTAACCTAGCTCTTTTTATACTCCTACACCCCGATATGCCTAAAGATTATAACTGAGCTGCAATTGGCTAATAAAACGCGCCAACATTAGCGTCTATTTTTATATCCAATGAAAATTATGAATACATATGCTCTAGGGACAATATTCCAGAAAATTCTAAAAAAACGCGCCAGTATTACGTAACTTCCTCGTCTCTAATAATGATAAACAGCTCACCCCCTCGCTGCATTATTGCACGCTATTATTGTCAGTTTCAGTATACACTTACTTCTCAACAATAATTACAATCAACAAACATCTCAAATCAATGTCACACAAAAAATGCATATTCATAATATAATCATTCTTTACATTTAAATAATTTTTGATACAAATTACTGCATCAGATTCGACGACAAGATCACTAAGAAGAGGAACATGTGTTTTTACCATATAATACATCAGCTCTGGACGCTAACAACGAGTTTAGAATCCCTTGTCAAGTTGAACATTTATATACTTTACCCCGTCTCAGGGTGAAGAGAATGCTGTTGTTAAACCTGTACTAATGGAGTGGAGGAAGTCTGTGATTCGACGTTCTGATGCTGAGATCCTCAAGACTGTTAAGCTGGATGACACTCTGTTTCACCCATTTAGGACCATGGATCTGCATACTCAACCTGCTGTGTTACAGGCAGTTACCTGGAATAGTGACACCACATCTAAAAATGGAGAAGCCGGCATTTGTCATTTTTGGTGCTCTGACTTTAAGATCGAGTAATGCATCTAAAGGCGGTTCTCTTTTTGATCATTGTAACATAACTTAAACTAATCATTGTAATGATTTATTGTTCATTAGGAATGTAATGCTTTTTAATGGATAAAACACTACAATGAAAGTCTTAGAAAACTGCTTTGATCGAGTAAAAGCAAGCTGAAAAGAATTACATTTTTTGTTATGATACATGTAAAATGAAACACAATACAGAAAAATGTGTAGAGAAAATTGTGTGAATCATAATAGAGGAAAAATGTGTTGAGAAAATCATATTAATGTTTACAGAAGAATAACGTATAGTGGAAATCATAATAATGTTTGCAGAAGAATGTGTAGAGAAATGCTGTGAACGTTAATAGAAGAATGGATGGCTAAAATCATATGAATTTAATAGAATAATATGTAGAAGAAATCATATGAATGTTAATAGAAGAATGTGTTGAGAAATCATGTGAATATTAGTAGAAGAATGTGTAGCAAAAATCGTGTGAATGTGTAGAGGAACAAAGAATAATTACAGAAAATCATGTGAATGATCATGGAAGATGAACCTGCAGAGAAACAAAGAACGAGTATAGAAAATCATGTGAATGAGAAACAAGAACGAGTGGAGAAAATCTTATGAATGTTTATGCAAGAAGAATGTGTAGCGAATATCGTATGAATGTTCATTGAAGATGAAGCTGTAGAGAAACAAAGAATGAGTAGAGAAAATTATGAATTTTAATAGAGTATGAACCTGCAGAGAAACAAAGAATGAGCGGAGACAATTGTGTGAATGTTTATGTAAGAGGAATGTGTAGCGAAAATCATGTAAATGTTTATACAAGAAGAATATGCAGAGAAAATGGCGTGAATGTTAATAGAAGAAGAACGAGTAGAGAAAATCCTGTGAACTGAAGAAGAGTATGCAGAGAAATCCATGTGAATGTGAAGTACAGATTAAAAAATATGATGCTCTTGTAACGAATCGTCTTTAATATACTGTTTCGTTTAAACAAAATTAAATCTATTGTAAAAGTCGGCATTGATTTTGTATAGTTAAGTAAAACACTCACTCACCTTGCATTTATTGTGCTGATGTGTGCTGTACGTGTAGATGGCCTGCACCTCTTCTTAAAATTAAAAACACCTCCCGTTGCTTTTAAAGTTCTTTAAAATTTAAATGTAAATTTAATAAGTTCAGAACAGTTCTAGCATGAGCTGATATCTGTTTATATAGGGATCCAAACCCCCTCCAGGCGATGCCATCACGTCATCATGGTTGGGATGCTTATACATCAGGTGATTATTACACCAATGGAATTATCATCACTTGCTGCGCATGCGCAGAGGCTTTCAGCACTTCTATCCCCCCTACTTGTTTCACTTCCTCTCGCTCTCTCTCTCAGAGTACATCTGTAATGTCTTTACACAAATCTGTATGCAGTTACAGCATCGATCTAAGTGATATATTCTAGTGGAAAATTAAGGAAGTCATTGAAAGATCGGGATTCGAACTATGGACAACTGATTGGAAAATATATACAGTATTAATTATTCATCGTAGGAGCTAACAAACATGCTTTCGTCCACACCCCTATCTCTGCTAGTTTGTGAGATAATGGGGATTTAAACCTAAGGATCGAACCCTGGACACCGGGTACCCGAATATACATCCACAAGATACGACCTAATGACATAAACGTAATTGGTTTATTTGGTGCTCTTATCTTAATTGTTTCCTGTGTTATTAAATTTATAAGTAAATTTCATTGAATCGGTATTTGAACTCAGAACACCAGAAACAAAATTATTTGTAATATTAATGTGTCATGTTTAAAAGACTGTATGCAGTTACAGCGTCGATCTAAGTGATATATTCTAGTGGAAAATTAAGGAAGTCACTGAAAAATCAGGATTCGAGCTAGGGACAACTGATTGGAAATTATATACAAGGATTAATTGTCCATCATAGGAGCTAACCACTCAGCTTGGGTCCGCACCTTTATCCCTGCTAGTTTCTGAGATAATTGAGATTTTAAAGTAAGGATCGAATCCATGACGCCTGGTACCCTAATATACATCCACAAGATACGACCTAATGACAAAAACGTAATAGGTTTATTTGGCGTCTTTATCTTAATTAGTTTTGGAGTTATTAGAAGATGAATGTTTAATCACTCCTAGGATTCGAACACATCCATCCATGCCACTTTCGAAGAATTCGTAAATGACGCTTCGCATCCCAAGGTTATAATTAGTTTTTATTGCATCATTTTATCTCTTTTCATTCAGGGCGTGTGCGTGAGGGTGTGTGTGCGTGCGTGTGTGTACGTGTGTGGGTTGGTGTTGGTGTGTTAAGTGAACAGGTATATGTGTATGTGTGTATGTGCATGGGTGTGTGCGTGCGTGTGTACATGGGCGTGTTGGTGTGTGTAAGTGAACATGTATATGTGTGTATGTGCATGTGCGTGTGTGGTTGTGTATGTGTGTGTATGTGCGTGGGCTTGTGTTGGCATGTATAAGTGAACAGGTATACGTATGAGATGTGTGAATGTGTGTGTGACTGCGTGTGTGTATGTGCTTGCATGTACGTGTGTGCGTGTACTGGTGTATGTTTGCTGATGTATATACACGTGTATATGTGAACGATTGGATGTGTGCAAGTCGAGAAGAAAGAAAGAGATAGATAGTCATATAGATAGATAGAAAAGAAAAAGAGAGAAGAAGAAAGAATGGTGTCTAGGCTTCGGGATATCTAAGTATGCCCCATTTGTTAAATGCAATTTAAATCCGCCCGCCCCTGCCTCAATAATTTAATAGTTATTAGAGCGTTTCGCTGGGTAAGATTCGAACTAGGGGCCTCCTGCCTCCTAAGAATACAGCTCGTTAAACATTGTAATGTCATATAAATCAAACTATATTTGTTAAACACGTTTTAATCTGACCGCCCATACTCCCATAGTTTAATATTTATTAAGCATTAGAGTTTTGCAGATTCGAGCTAGGACCCTCTGAACACCCTTTCATTAATCAGGGTAATGATATAATCATGTTTTACCCTAGCAAAGTATCAAATTGGATGCCTAAGTATACACCGTGTTTAATATAAATAATTATATTTGTTAAATGCATTTAATCTGACCGCCCATACTCCCGTAGTGTAATATTTATTAAGCATTAGAGTTTCGCTGGGTAAGATTCGAGTTAGGACCCTCTGAACACACTTTCATTAATTAGGGTAATGATATTTAAAAAATTAAATTATATTTGTTAAATACATTTTAATCTGTCCTTGCATAGTTTAATAGTTATTACGCATTAGAGTTTCGCTGGGTAAGATTCGATCTAGGACCCTCTGAACACCCTTTTATTAATTGGGGTAATGATATAATAATATCAATCATCAATTTCTCATTAGCAATAATCGTTTGTTTGCAGTAAGAATCGAACACCGATCTATTGATATCCAAATATACACAGAGGTTTAATGTATGTAATGAAATATATATTAAGCGCTTTTTCGGGGTCGCTGCTTGAAATGAGCCAAACAGAGTGCTTGTTAACTATGCTTGGGTATAACCGTAGGATCTCGCTAAGACATTCGGGGAGAACAGCCCCTCGGGGCAAAAACCATGATGGCTGACTCTGACGTTGTTAAATTGTTTACGTATAGCAGGTAAACAGACCTCTCTCTCTCTTTCACGCGAACAAAGAAAGAGCGAGCATAAAGCCTCCCTCAGATTCTTTTGCTAAGCATGCGGGTGCTCGAACAATGGAAAGGGACCAGCTTTGTTATAGGGCAGTGGAATGGGATGTCCGCAGGGGGTCTTTCTAAAGAAGCCTTGCACCGGACAATAGAAAGAGAATATAATAGAACTTGTTTCTTTGTTAACGGGCTTCAGGTTCTCTTTTGTCACGACCCTAATTTATCATTGCCTTTGTTCATTTTGACAGTTGAAGGGCAAGCATTTTTGTTTTGTTAAATGCTAGTGGAATGGGAATACCAAATGCTCCATCTAAAGAAGCCTTGCGCTGGACAAAAGAAAGACAATACAATAGAACCTCTTTCTTTGTTAACGGGCTTCAGGTTCTCTTTTGTCACGTCCCTAATTTATCATGGCCTTTGTTCATTTTGACAGTTGAAGGGCAAGCATTGTTCTTTGTTATAGGACAGTGGAATGGGGATGCCAGGTGCCTTCACCTAAAAGTAAACAATAGAGCTGGAGACAGTAGCGTCTGTTCCTTTCTCCAGCATACTCTTTGCTCATTTTGACAGTGATGGATAGCCTCTTGCACGCTGTTGTTAAACAATGTGAGTGGGATGGGTAAACTGCTGCAAGTGCAGAAGTGGCCGGATGTGGAATGGGTAGAAAAACATCTCGTCTTTGTTACAGAACCATAAATTTACGACTCCCTTTGTTCGTTTTGACAGTTGATTGACAGCCTTAATTGCTTAACTGTCAAGCTTCCATTATACTCGACAAGAGTTATGACCCTCAGCTGCACCTGGAAGTCCCAAGGAGCTGGGGGAAGGAGTAGAGGAGGTGGGGAGCTAATTTGCTTATGAATACACATTCCTGCATATTAAGGGTTTTTCAATACCCATTTTCCTACTACTGACGGACGCTTCTCTAATGTTGTTTAACATTAGAATTTGTTATCTACAGCAGAGTCTTCTCTTCAGCATCACGGTTCTCTAGAAAGAATGAATAACATGTGGATACCTGTAATGTGCTATTTGCTTCTACTGGCAAGCAAGTTTAAATTCAGTTTCAAACTTAAGTGAAATTTTGCAAAAGCAATCACTCAAAATTTTATAACTTCCTGTATCTACTTGTTTCTGGATCATTTAAGACACATCGACCGCCTGTGCGATTGGAAAATGAAACACTAAATAAAGTTAAAAAACTACAAGTGGATGCAACAGAAGCTGAAAGTGTGCTATTCACGGAAGACATGAAACAAACTATGGAAAATGTAAGGAAATTTGTGAAAAGTATGATTAATCAAATTGGGCAAAGGTTCAATGACAAGGCAGTGAAAGTGATAGAACTACAGTGCATATTTCGAAAGTTTTAAATTATTTCAAGAATTTTGTGACAATGACTGTAAATAACTATGCTTGATGTTAGGACTTTAAAATGTTGAAGCTGTTATTGCAGACTTTCGTTCTTTAAGTATGTTGCTTGTAATAAATCAGAAGCACCGTTTATGTCTTCTGTTGTTACTTGTGTTATCTTAACCCTTAAGCAGTCGCGTGGGGGTCATAATGACCCCACTGTTAATATTTCTATTGATATTTATTTAATGCTGTTGGTCACACTATTCTTTCTGCCAGTAGCTTCCCTGAATTGCATTGCGTCCTGCTGCGATTATTGCTGACAATGTGGATATGCTGTTTGCGAGTGGAGACGTTTGTTTGGTTCGCGGTCAATTTGTACCCCTACGCGACTAGTAGTGTAACTTACAAATCGCTGTGTAATGTGCATTGAAGAAGTGAAAAAATTTAATATTCAAAACAATTAGATGAATAACGTTTAGAGCTTCAATATTAAAAGAAATTCCGTTTCATAATCTTATCTTTTTTATGTTTATTTTAGAAGCAGTATCCATGTGGATATGTTAGCATGCATGTCATTCACAGAATTTTGCTATGTGATTTGTTTTGGAACATTTATTACTCACAGAATTAACACTGCTTCCTGAATTTTATTTAAAAATCGTGTAATAATTTGAATACATGGACAAAATAATATTAACAAATGTATGGGGTCCATAATGACCCCATGCGACTGTTTATGCCAAAAAAGTTCACGCGACTACTTAAGGGTAAATGGTCGGCAGTAGCTATGAAGCACTAAGGACACTCGCTGAATGTTTGTACTCTACATTCCCGTTTCCACTGCAATACAGAAACGTCATTCAGCATGACAAAATTAAGAAATAAGATGGGTCTGGATACGCTTCAAACTTGTGTGAAGGTGTCAGCAGAAGGGGACGAGGAACCTACTGAATCTTTCATTGATATTGTCAGATATGCTGTAAAAAAGTCTCGACGCAATAGTTAGCTATAGATGCAAGTTATTGCATGCAATAATATTATTTTATTGATTCTCATAATTGTATTCGTTAAGATAATTAATTAACTTAGGTTACTTTTACTTAGTACTTACACACAATTTAATGAAATATCAGATATATTAATACCGTTGTTATTTTTTAATACCGTATAACTAAAGTTTGAAGCCTAATAACACCCCCCTCACATCAAGCTTGATATCCCTCCAGAGGAAAGTGGTTGTGTTCATCATCGAGGTCAATACGTCTTGTCCCTTTGCGGGTTATAATCCCTCTCTTGTGTCCTAATGTGCAGAATTTCCCCAAGGACAAGCTGACGAGTAAGTACCTGCATAGCAGCATACCGCATACCTAAACCAGTGGTGAACATATGTTAAATATACACTTCAAGTAAACATTTACTTTTTCAGTTCATTAATTTTTTTCATGTTATTGCGGAAAAGAAGATTTTTGCCAGAAAGTTACATCATTAAATCGCCTAACAATATCATGAAACACTAAGATACTTTTAGCCGGAGCTGTAAAACATTTTTCGCGTTAATCGTTAATAATGAAAAAAGGGAAAAACAGCTCTATCCATGAGTTATCCAGGTGTAGGGAAGACAGACATGTCTATTTGCCTGCTCAACTGTTTATGCCACATATCTTTTCCTATTTGAAATAAATATGCAGAATATCATCCACATCTTCTACATAAACAACTCCATTTCCACACATATCAAATAAACACATGTAATTCCTCTCCATCTTCACATAAAATCCATATTAAAAACACATAATTACCCTCCATCCCATATAAAATCCAAATTAAAAGCACATCATTCCTCTCCACCTACTATAAAATCCATACTAAACACACGTAATTCGTCTCCATCCCCATAAAAAGTCCATATTAAAAACACACAATTCCTCTCCACCCCATATAAAATCCATACTAAACACACATAATTCCTCTCCATACCCATATAAAATCCATATTAAACACACATAATTCGTCTCTGTTCCATGTAAAATCCATATTAAATTACGCAATTTCCCTCCACCCCATATAAAATCCATATTATAAAACACATAATTCCTCTCCATCCCCATATAAAATTCGTACTAAACATACATAATTCTCTCCATCCCATATGAAATCCACATCAAAAACGCACAGTTCCGCTCCATCCCCATATAAAATCCATATTAAAACACGTAATTCCTTTCCATCCGCATAAAAATCCACATTAAAAACACATGATTCCTCTCCGTCGCAATATAAAGTCCACATTAAAAACACAATTCCTCTCCATCCCCATATTAAAACACATAATTCCCCCTCCAACCTATATAAATCTCCATCTCCATAGAAAATCCATATTAAACGAAATAGATATATTTTTTCCCCACATTACTTAAGTAGAAAAAGAAAAACCAACATTTTAGGTATGTGCAAAAATGCCGTTTCATTGGGCGGCAATAAACAAAAACGTCGCCTTGCATTTTTTGAAGGTGTTGGGCTTAAACAAATGGAGTAAAGCGGCAGAGAGGCTATTTTATAGTGTGCAGGAACTAAGACATTTCTGTTGGCCATAGGGCGCCAAGGCGGAGAAAGAGCTACCGGTTACCGAAGGACGACTTGGGCCCTCGAGGCTAACGGCTACCAATCCTATCCATCGCAACTTACCCCAAGTTAAGCAGCATCGGGCTGGACGAGTGACCGTCTAGCGGTGACCCGGTCGCCTGCTACCTTGGATATTCCTTACGCCATTACCTAATTTCCATTCTGCTTGGCTTGACGACCACGCAAGCGGTCGCCAAAGTTAAGCAGTATTGCGCTTGGTCACCACATGTACGTTTGTCTGCCCAGGTGGGATTGTCGAGGTGAACCTGGGCGACCTGCTACCGATTGCTGGCGAACACAGCGGAGACGCCCGGAGTTAGGCACTTGGGTCAAGCCAGGGCGCATGCGCCGGGACTAACATTTGTTAGCCAGGCAGAGCACAGTCGTCGCGGAGTAGGGCGCTTGGGTCTAAAATATTTTTTAATCATATCAATGTACGACAAATGTAAAGAAACAGTCGTTGGACAGGTTCCACATAATTACGCACGTTGCTCCCGAAAATATTTGGTTCAACTTTAAGAGTGGTTTAATGCAAAAGTTGTATGAATATTCTATGGAGGCGGACGTTTTCTATTCAGCCTATAAGTGGAGGTAGATTTCCAAGTTCACTTTTTTACTTTCTCTACCACGTACCTGGTAGGTAGAGAAGGTATTGCATTCCACCCAAAAATTCAATACCGAGATGTTTTGAGAACCCCAGAACCAAAAAAGATCATTTTTTGAAAAATGTCCGCGCACTCGCGTACGCGTGTGTATTTGAACAGCATAACTCAAAACCGGAAAGTCGGATAAATACCAAACATTGTATTTAGGCTCAGTAACTTCCAAAGATGCGAAACGAAAAATTTCAAGAAAGTTCCTCCACCCCAAATTACGGATTACATGGTACATTTTCCGAGATTCTTTATTTTCTAAAAAATGGCTATAACTATTTTGATTAAAACGCCATGTATTAAAGATATTGACATTACAAATACAACAGTAGTAGGGATATGGGAATTCCAGCGCACATAATATGCAGGAATGTGCAATTAATATGCTAATTAGGACTCCCCCTCCACCTGTCACGCCCCTTGGTCCCTTTTCGTAGCAGCAGAGGTCATAAATTTTGTGAAGTATAATGGAAAGATTGACAGGTATGCAATTAAGGTTGTCCATCACCTGTCAAAATGAACAATGGTGTAATAAATTATGTTTTGTAACAAAGGAGCAGATGCTATTCTCCCCATTCCATTTACGCACACGTGCACTTTAGGAAGGCCACACCTGTAGCAACCCTCTCCTCCCAGATGCATTCTATTCTCTCTCCAAACACGCGCACCTGGACAATACAACAAAGACCGTACCTTTTTCCTGTCAAAATGAACAATAGTGTAATAAATTATGCTTTGTGACAAAAGTACAAGCGCTATTGTCTCCATTCCATTCTTCACCACAAACGTTCGTTAGGAAGGCCACACCTGTAGCATCCCCCTACCCCGCTGCATTCTCTCCAACTACATGCAATATAACAATAGACAAGACTTGTGTCGTGGTAACAAAAGAAGCTAACAAAAGAACAAGCGCTATTGTCTCCATTCCTATGTCCCGCACAAGTGCTCGTTAGGAAAGCCACACATGTAGCAACCCCTCACCCCACAACATTCTATTCTCTCCAAACACGCGCACCTGTACAATATATAACAAAAGACCAGAATGGCGCCCATGTCGCCATTAATTACAGACCTCGCCATCATGGCACCGACTTTTCCCTCGGGCAACATTCATTATATCACAGGTAGTTCTCTCTGCGCACGTGCAGCATGATTAATACCATTAGATGCAATAATCACGTGACATGTAACATCCCCCCGCCATGATGATGTGCTGCAATCGCCTGCGGGGCTTAAGATCTCTATATAAACAGCTAACGACGCATGCTAAAACCATTGCGAGTATATTAACTCAACGTTAAGAGTTTTTATGTTCGACCATGCCAAAATGTAGTATTTATACGACTGGTAGCAGTGCTTTAATGGGCCTCATTAAAGTATACCTGTTCATTAAAGTATTGGTATTCGACCAATCAGAAGTGGCCACGTAACATTGTGAAAGCGCAAGTATCGATTATTCTCGTTTCGATCGACAACGGTACTAGCGCGAGATTAGGACAAAGTAAAAAAGCACTCAATCTTACCAATAACTTGTTGTCACAAAAGTCAAGAAAGATGTACGAGGATTCTATTTACAATTCATAGATTGAAGAATATCAAAATGTATAAATTCGTTCTCAGAAAATGTAAGGTGCTACAAGGTCATTGAATTGTAACCATAGATAAAGGAATAACGATTGTAGCACATCACTCAAACCAGAAACGAATAATTATGAAACCTTTAATTTAGACACATGGTCAAGCATAAACAGTGGTATGAAACTTGACTATAATGGTGATTAAAACACTCGTATGCTATAATTCGCTCGCTCGGTTAATAATAATACTCGCGTATTAATTACTACCATTATAGTCTCGTTGCATAATATACTATTATAATATTCTTGTGCTGCAGTTTAAATGCAGTCAATTCTATTGTCTTCAGCACAGCATTCATCATCATCGCTAATACAATACAGGGTGAATGAGTTTTTTACATAACTATGTGAAAAGACGAATCGTTGCATGAATATCATATTCTTACCTGAACTTCATTTGTTTTAATAATTAACATCCAAATGAACTTCATTTATTTTAATAATTAACACCCATTTTTTTAAAATGCAGAGCTTTCATCAGTGGTGCAAATAGTTCTTTAGATCTTAAAGAATAAACATTTATATGATTTTCTCTACACATTCTTCTTCTATTAAAATTCATGCGATTTCTCTACACATTTTTTCCATTAACATTCATACGATTTTCTCTACACATTCTTTCATAAAGAATCATATGATTTTCTATTCGCCTTCTTCTATTAACATTCATAAGATTTTCTCTACACATTCTTCTATTAACATTCATACGAACTTCTCTACACATTCTTCCATAAACATTCACACGATTTTCTCTACACATTCTTCCATAAACATTCACACGATTTTCTCTACACATCCTTCCATAAACATTCACACGATTTTCTCTACACATTCTTCTATTAAGATTCATACTAGTTTCGCTACACATTCGTTTCCCATTAACATTCATGCGATTTTCTCTACACATTCTTTTACCATAAACATACATACAACTTTCTCTACACATTCTGCCATAAACATTCATTTGATTTTCTCTATACATACTTCCTCCTTAAACATTCACATGATTTTCGCTACACATTCTTCTTCTATTATCTTTCATGCGATTATCTACATATTCTTCCTTAAACACGATTTTCTCTACACATTCTTCTATTAAGATTGATACTATTTTCACTACGCATTCTTTTCCCATTAACATTCCTATGATTTTCTCTTCACATTCTTCTTCCATTAACATTCATACGGTTTTCTCCACTCATTCTTTTTCATAACACAACGCTTTCACTACTCATACATATTTTCATCAGTTATAATAAACCAATTGAGTTTATATACTTAAGTTCTTCGCAAGTAATACTGCAAACACTGAGGGAGTCGCCAGAGCCGCATTCACCAGAGGTTGGGGCGCTCGACTTAGCCTTGCAGCACAGGCTCATAGAGAACCTGCTAATGACAATATTGGCTCAGGATACTACATGGCAGCACCCCTGGCGGGAGGGCAGTGACCAGCTGTGCCGCTGCATAGCTGCTATACATCTAGTGATATTAGTAGCCTCCGTCACCAATCTTATCGGGGGTGATTATATCATATGAAGGTGGTTTAATGTTATTTATTTAACATTATTGTGTAGCCCCACGTTGTAGCCAATTTGAAGTGGTATACTTGTAATGTTATATTTAATTTGTTGAGCCCCACGTTTGGGAGCCAATTTGCGATGGTAAATTTATAATGTTATTTGTGTATGTGTTTACTCAACGTGGTGAAATCATTTTGTGACGTGATTCTTTGTTAGGTTTGTAGCTCCATCTGGTGTTAGCAATTTGCGGCAGTATTAGTTTTTGTTTGAAAAAATGCTACATTTATTTTATTTAATTTTGTTTCACTGTCCTCCGGCTAGCTATGATCTTTTTGGGTCGAGCACTTCTCTTTATACAGGTTGTGTAAACGGAAAGGAATCTTTTATCCAAAGATAACACTGATGAAGGAATTTGTTTTACACTTTTATTGTCGAACACAGTCACTATCACATTTACACATTGATCTAGACACTCGCCAAACTGAAACTGTTATAACAACTTCTTACTGATCACTTTTAATTCACGTACTTCAACCTTTTGTATAATTAACTTTACCATACCTGAGATTTTTCATAACTCTTATACGCGTAACTTGCGAATCGATAGCCGACGTGTATTATTTCTGCTGGACTGAAGGCGACGTGTATCATACAAATATTTTCGACGAACTCACGGGTGTCTACCTCTAACCTAGGTCTTTTATACTCATACACCCCGATATGCCTAAAGATTATAACTGAGCTACAATTGGCTAATAAAACGCGCCAACATTAGCGTCTATTTTTATATCCAATGAAAATTATGAATACATATGCTCTAGGTATATGTTCCAGAAGATTCTAAAGGAAAACGCGCCAACATTACGTAACTTCCTCGTTTCCAATAATGATAAACAGCTCACCCCCTCGCTGCATTATTGCACGCTATTATTGTCAGTTTCAGTAAGGCAGTATAAACTTACTTCTCAACAATAATTACAATCAACAAACATCTTAAATTAATGTCACATAAAAATGCATATTCATACTATAATCATTCTTTACATTTAAATAATTTGTGATACAAATTACTGCATCACATACCACCACCTCCAGAATTTGAGGATGTCACTCCCGTTATAAGGGGGAGTGCAGACACTGCCATAACTACGGAGCAGTTTTGCTCTTGCATTAACCGTGAATACAGAGATGCTCTAATACAGATGATTAACGATGTGAATGGTAAGTCTAGATATATTATCAGGCTTAAACGTTTTTCTAAAAAAATATTTGCTTTCCTTAATGGATGTAGAGCCTGCGAACAATTCATGATTGCATCAGAATTTGAATTATTAAATGAAACATTCATATACAGTCATCTTTTCAATTAAAACAATATTCGATGTGAAGTTAATTCTGTTTTTGCTTCTATTGCCGTAGTTCCTGAAGCGGATTGAATCGGGACTGTGGAGATGGACGAGGGTGGTAAATTGCCTTCGCCCATATTCCCTGATTCCGCCTCCTCCCGGGTTCCAGAATGTAGCACTGATGCCTGTAGGAGATCCATGGTTAATTATTCCTACTGAGGGGGTGTGCGCCTATGTGAATTGTGCCTACAGGACCGTGTACATGCAGTTGCTTCGTGAATCGAATGGTGAGTTTTTTAACTTCATTTATTCTAGCGCTAGCAGCGTTACGTAAATAATTAGCGTAACGTTAACGCATAACCTTTCTTACTCGACTTTAACCATTTTATTTATTAAAAATATACAATTACATAAATAATTAACATAACGTTAGCACATGACTTTAAAAACCTCTTTCTTCAAATGGTTTAACAATTATATATTTTCACATTTTTATTATATTTTAATTAGCATTCCAATTAATTCGGCTTTGTTATTGTTATAGAACCTTCAA
Source organism: Deroplatys truncata (assembly GCA_030765065.1). NCBI lineage: Eukaryota > Metazoa > Arthropoda > Insecta > Mantodea > Mantidae > Deroplatys > Deroplatys truncata. The sequence continues at coordinate 539,842,917 of CM060990.1, forward strand.
TGTGGAAACGAATCCGGAGCCTAAGGATGTAAACAACCAAACCTTGCTCCGAGGTTCCAAAAGACCTCACGAAGTTGAAGAGCACGGTCAAGGAATGAACCCCCTCACCCATACAGGATCTTTCATGGCCTCTCCATCACCGGTTGCATGGCCATCAGGCGTCAGGCATGCCGGTGATTATGACAACACAACCACCGCTGCTGACACCACCTCCACCAGTAACGTCGTCACATACAGCGATAACGCCATAAAATTAAAGGTTAGTCATACCCAGCTAGAGTGTAAGGTTATTGAACCGGCGTTCAAGGCACGCCTTTTCAATAGCCGTGTAGAAAAATTTCTAGAGATAGCTGATCCCGGTCAATTTCTGCAGGAATGCAGTCATCTTGTATTGAGAGAGATAGTTTCTGTACTCAGAAGAAGCCCTTCAGGCTTTAAAGTAAACATTTCACTTGAAATTACATAAATAATACAATCTCCTTAAAAAGAGCACGCAGAAACCGTCTTTTTCAATATCAAAACCAAATTGGGTCTTCAATCAAGTAAACTTGATGCCTTATTCGCCTCTATGACCCATGAAATTGTAGAAAACATGTCGAATTTCGAAGGAGGTGCAAGCTCAAAATCTCTGCTCGCTGTCCGGGCTCTTGTTATTGGAACCAACTTCTACGATCCCTTGAATACATCGCGATACATAGAGCTACCCCGTGCAATCAGGTATAAGGGAGTTGTACTAAACAAACGACGACGACGTATACTGTTTTGCATGGTGTTTTCTCGCTGCAAAGTATCCCGTGAAGCGAGATGGTCATAGAACGAGCAAATACCCTGCGGAATAGCTATTCGCAGACTTCATTACAATGGGATAGACGTCCCTGTAAGCCTACATCAGATTCCGGACTTTGAACGGCAAAACCCAGGAGTATCAATTTCAGTATTTGGGATAGAATGGGAGTGCGCAATTATACCATTATACCAAACCAGCAACAGGAAAGTCTTCATCGTTAACTTATTACTAATTGAGTACAATGGAAGATCTCCCTACTATATGATTAAGGATATGTCAAGACTGGCAAGATCACAGTTCAGCAAGCATCATGGGAAACAATGGGTATGCGAGCCCTGCCTGAAGCACTTCAATAATGAAGATGCTTTTAAAAAGCATCCATTGAAATGCATGCAGTGTCAGGTTCTCAAAATGCCTAAGCAGGGTGAAGTGATTGAGTTCTCGTCCTATTCGAAGGGTACTCCAGTAAATTTTGTTGTGCATGCCGATATTGAGAGCGTGTTAGCCAGAATTCAGTCCTGTGAGCCGTCGGCTAATCAGAGCTGGTCTCGGGCTATCCAGCATCATGAGGCTATATCTATATCTCATAAGCTCGTATGTCGCCATGACAATTCATTGTCGAGATTTAAGCTAATCAGAGGTCCTGATGCAATCAAGGAGTTCTTCATTGAGCTTCGGATAATAGCCGATGTGGTCATTGACCAATATAGCCGCAATGAAGAAATGATCTTGACTGCACAGGACGTGGCTGATTTCGGTAATGCTCGTCATTGCCACATATGCAAGAAGGAGTTTGAGATAGACGACTTGAAGGTATGCGATCACAGCCATGTGACTGGCATATTCCTGGGGGCTGCTCATAATGCATGCAATTTAAATAGACGGGTACCTAATTTTATACCCATCTTTTTTCATTGCCTTAGCAATTATGACAGCCATTTCCTGATGAAACACCTAGCATATGATGAGAACCCAATTTCGTGCATCTCAAGCTCCTCAGAGAGATATATTTCATTCAACAAAATATACAGGAGTATCTTTTTCAGGTTTCTAGATAGCTTTAAGTTCTTGCACGATAAGCTATCTAGTTTAGCCAGCATGCTGAGCAGTGATGAGTTTAATATCACCAACTCTGAGTATCCTGACCACGAACATCAGCAGTTAGTGAGATCTAAGGGAATATTCCCTTACAGCTGGGTTGACTCGCCTTCCAGACTAGAATAAACAGCACTGCCTTCAATGGTAAAATTCGATAGCATATCAGAAGAGTAAAATCACGGCGTCAAAGTCTGGAACACCTTCAATATAACAAATCTGGGAAATACAGCGACCTGTACCTGAAAACGGATACGATCTTGTTGGCCTATGCATTCGAGATGTTTAGGGACCTCTCTCTGGAGATGTATAATTTGGATTCTTGCTGGTACTATACACTGCCCGGGCTTGCATTCGACGCCATGTTCAAGGTGGCCAACGTCAAGCTTGACCTCATTCATGACGAAGAAATGCTCGTTCTTCGAGTCAGGGATCAGGGGTGGTATGTGTACCGTATCAAAGGGCATGCAAAAGGCATTAACAAATACCTTCCTGGACATGATTAAAAACAAAAAACCCTATACTTAGCGTATATAGACATTAATAATTTATATGGTGCTTCGATGACCAATCCTATGCCACACAAAAATCTGAGGTGGCTTTCACAAGAAGAAATTTCAATGATAAGCTTCTTTGCTGTTGTCCCTGATTCCCAACTGGATACGTTCTGGAGGTCGACCTTGAGTACCCTGAGCATCTCCACGATGAGCATCATGACCTTCCTATCTGCCCAAAAAGTGAGATACTATCTGGAGGCCAATACAAGAAACTGTTGCCAACACTCGAGAATAAAGAAAAGTGCACGTGGCACTACAGAAACCTCCAGCAGTGCATTTATTTAGGCATGGATCTAAAGAAGACCCATACAGTGGTTGAATATGATCAGTCAGAAGACTGAAATCCTACATTCAGATAAATACAGAGAGACGTGCAAGGGAAACTTCCAAATTAGGTCAGAATTTATGGAAGAAAATGAATAGCTCTGTATATGGCACATTAATTGAGAATGTGCGTATATACAATGATTTCCGTACCGTTACCAGTTGCAAGCAGTGCAAGAAATTGACAGCGGGACCAACTTACGTTCGGAGCATTTTATTTGCAGAAAATACTGTAGAGATAGAACTCGCCAGAGAGGAAGTATACATGAATAAACCGATCTATATAGGGCAAGCCATCCTGGATATCTCAAAACATCTCATGTAGAGTTTCTATTACAAGATATTAAAGCCCAACCTAGAGAGTTTAATTTTGAATTATATTGACACCGATTCATTTATGTTGGAAACTTCAAGTAATATCTACAAATTAATCCACGAAAACCAGAAAAAACTTTGATACGTCAAATTATGAAACACAAAACAGTTACGGAATTACACCACAAAACAAAAAGTTGATCGGGTTGTTCAAGGATGAACCTGCAGGGATCCCTATGATTGAATATATATGGATAAGGTCCAAACTATATACCTACGGATATGAGGACCAAACTGTTTTGAAAGCAAAGGGCATCAACAAGATTGGCATGCAGAGCATACATTATGAGCGCTATTTTGGCTGTCTAAAACGACATATAAAAAATCCTAACAAAAACAACAACATTTCGAAGTTTCAAGCATAAAGTCTCGACCATAGAGATAATAAGGTCGCTCTTTGTGGTAGGGACGATAAGAGAAAACTTGTCGAAGGCTCAGACCAGACAATTGCCTGGGGTCACTATTGTCTGCGTATGGCTGACCCTTAGATGTGTATATATGTAAATTGTTTAGTGTTACAATTTTTTAAATTTAACTCTTTGTGTTTATATGATGGCCCTTAGATGTATATATATAAATTGTTTAGTTTTAAGACTTTTTTAATTTAACTCTTGTGTTTATATATTTATTGATTCTTAATTATATAAAATGCAGGTAAAATGTAACCTTATGGTCGTGTGTTTATGCATGAACGGGTTTTAATCATAAAATGGAATAAAAAATGTAACTGTATATATGTAATTTTTGTAGTTTTTATGAATTTTTTGATGTAACTCTTTTTGTGTTTATGTATTTATTGATATTTTTAACCATAAAATGCAAGTAAAATGTAACCCTGTGATCACAAAAAGCATTAACCATTGTAAGAATATGTGTTTTGAATAATGAATTTTATTTATTGATTTTGTTTATTATTTTAACGGAAAAAGTTCTATTATGAACTAAAAGACTCTGTTATTGGAGGAATCTAAGTCTCTTTATTTTCATTGTTATGTATTTTTCTACAACAAATCGTTTCCGTCAATGCACTGATTATTAGGGAATCCATACCACTGTACAAGAATCCTATTTCCCAGTTTGCGTAATACTTTCTCCACCAGAAATTATTAGGGTACAGTGTGGATCGCAGTTTGTGTCCATAAAAGGCCACCTTTATCTCCTCGCCGTCATTGCCTTTTAGCATGTATGTAACGGAATTGGTGTGACTCATTCGAACAACTTGAAATATTTCAACACTACAATTAGCTTCAAAACCGTCTTCAAAATGTCCCTTGTCCTTGGATATCCTCACCAGCACTAAACCTTATTGCCCCTCTCTTCTCTCTTTGATCTGGAGTGTAGTTATATAGTCAGAAGATTATTGTCCTTCACCTCTATAGGCTTCATTCGAATATTGGTGTGGTAAGTGTTGTTATATCTTGCAATGATTCGAGGTAAAAGATATAGCCACTTATGTGATCCTTGGGCTAGAAATTCACCATACACCATATTCTTTAAAGTTCTTAGTAATCGTTCAACAGCCGCTGCCTTCACATGCGTATAGGTACTGTAGTGATTTATGTTATACTTTTCCATTAAATTTGTAAATTGCTTATTGTAAAATTCTTTCCCATTATCACTCTCTATGTTCTTGGGCGGGGTTACCATATCTTGCAGTATATCTTCCATTCCCCTTGCAACTTGAAGTCCTGTCTTTTCTTTTAGCGGTCTCGCATATGCCATTTTAGAGTAGAACTTGATTGCAACAAGGATGTACTTGAAATTCCTATTGATTATTGCATACGGCATCATCTTCACCAAGTCGATCTATACCAGATCATGGAGTCCCTTGCTGACAATCTTTCGACGCATGAAGTTTCTCTGGGCTGAAGCATTGAGCTCGCTTACTATATTTTACTTCACTGCTGTCATGCTATAATCTTTGACGATTTTAGTTCTTGAATAATCTCTTCAATTTTTTGAGTATGATTGTAATTTCCGGCGTCTCTGGATGCTTCAGGCAGCCTCAGGCGATCCATCAGATCATTAGGGTCTGTCCAGTAGATGTAGTCTTGCTTCGTATTAGGGTGATGTTCTTTCCACTGTAGTCCTAATCCCCTGTGTTTCTTTCTAGAGGGCGTATAACGCTTTTATACTTGTATGAATTGCCCGATTTCAGTTGCCCGTAACTACTGAGGTTTCTTCGATGAACATGTGTTGCTTCAAGTATTTTGCTGTATGTTTGAAGGTCATCTTCAGTATAGGCATGCATTTCAGGTATTCTTTGAAGATGTGCTCCTTCAAACCAGGCGTGGTTTCATACGTTTCGTCGCCTATTCTGACTTTATAATTGATGAAATCAATGATCTTGTTCCCGATCATGTAGTTACCATCCTAATATTGTACCCCATATGATGAATCTATTTCATTTCTGTCCTTCTTTCGAATTTTATTAAGGTAGTTGTAGAGTTTCTCATATTTCGGTGATTCCTCCTTGCTTGTAGTATTCTTTTTCTGTATTTCCAGCTAATCTTGAAGCGGATTCTTCAACGGTTGAAGAGCTCCACTCATCACTCTCTGGGTTCCAAACTGCTGACCTTTAAGAGAGCGTAAATTTTCTCTTATAGCTCTCGTGTGCATAGCTACAGATTCTTTAAGTCGTATTCTCTCACTGTCCATCTTGAAATGGCACTGAAATTAGACTTCCGCATTAATATATACCCTATTTATTTAGCTGACCTCAGTTTATAAGACATTATCAGCTCAATATTTAGAAAATGAGCATCACTTACACGATTTGCAGGAGCTGTGAAGCTGAATCTATCGCCATTTGAAATTGGTGCAGGCAGAGCTCTAACCGAGTTGTTATTTATTTCAAATAATATATCAGGTCTAGAGGTGTTGGCGACGTCATATAGCAGTAAATATCTCTCCGTTTACACTTGATTTGTAGTATTCTAGACCTGTTGTTAACACGTACCTCTGCGATTTCCCCCTGAAAGGCAACGACTGCACCTCTCATTTGCTCAACTAATGCATTTATGACTCTCATTTGTGTTTTAAGTGTATTGGCATTATCCATTGTAGTTGTCAGAGGTTATCCATTGATTTCTGACGGGTCGCCATAGTTTCGATGTGTTTTCCCACTGTTGCTGTAACAGCGGTAATTACTGTACCAAGTCTGCTGTTTAAATCTTGCGGTATTTCATTTTGTTTCCTTCCCACTAAAAATTTAACAAACGTTTTTGTTGCTCCATCGCTGTCATCGACAGGATCTGCTATTTCTATTAGTGTTTCTGAAATGAAACGTTACCGTGTGAATCGAGTGGCGGTGTTCTTGCACTTATATACTCTAATACATGCTTCTTATTCGGCACGTCATGATCCTCTTGAGGTGGCAGCATTATCTTCAATCTTATGGTGTCCAGGATGATTTGTTTCAATCGTCGCGTTTAAGGATATTTTTATTCAGGTATTTCATTACAGGGTCATGTTGCACGTCTAGCGACTTCTGGATGTGATCCCTAAGCATAGTTTGAAGATCGCCCATGGGCTGATATTTCGTTTTTTTGTGAACTTCTGCATTCGATTTTCAGTAGAAAACAAGCGGATCCACGTAGCGTTTAGTGCTTGCGTCGTTGTCCTCCTCAGGATCCTGAACAATTCACAGTCTCTTGTTCCTGAATTGGTAATTTCCTTTTCCATATCTGTTTATGATGAACTGATGTAGCGACCTTTTCACCGGTGCAGTCCTCTGTGATCCAAACTTGTCAATACTCATGATGAACTAAGAATGAGCAATTTCTTTATTATCAACTTTAATATATACATCGAATCCGCACCTATATCGACCATCTTCATGGAAAATTTGGGAACTATTACCATAATGTGTCTTCCTTCTGAGGAGCTGTCCCAAACACCCTTGCACATATCTTTAAATTCCGTATACGACATGTCTGTGTTTACGTAATGTTCATATATATGCTTCAAGTTTAAGTTATCCTGTCTGAAGAGTATGATCATGTTCGCATTATCTCGAATGCTTTTGCATAGGATTGTGCTAGATATATAGAATCCACATTTCGATGCCTGCCCATGCTGTAAAACGAGACAATCTTGTCTTGCTTTTCTGTGATGACATCGTCAAATAGAAAGATTGAATTTTCTTTAATTTCCGACGGGCGCAAGACGCTATCTCCGTCTTCACGAGTATGCACTACTATACTCTCAATGTTTTTAAGCAGCTTAATGAGATATTGATACTTTGGTTGTTATAGCGACTTTGAATAAATGTACAGTTTTCAAAACGTAGTCCATTCTCGTGAAGTATCACACTGAGTAATACATTTGTTTTTCCAACACTGGAGCTGCCTAGAATTAGCGGTCTAACATTGCCAAGAAACAGCTTTACGTGATCGCGTCTAAGGTCGCTTGCAAAATCTAACACCTGAATAGGCAGTGAGTAATCACCAGCTCCATCATAACAAATAAAATAAATCACACTATATATATATATATGCTAATGAATGTAAGCAATGACAGAGTGTAAAAGAACTATGCAGCAATAAAATCAATTAGTATACCATGAGAGCTAAGGAGGTTAAGGTCGCAAGAGGTTCCGATTTAATTAACTCTCTCATTAACCGGCTGCCTTTTGAAGCACATTTTCCTGGCTACAGATACTGCGGACCTGTGACAAAGCTAGAAAAAAGATTAAAGGGAGGAGACCCCGGAATCAACCAATAAGACGAAGCGTGCAAACTTCACGACATTGCCTCCGCTCAGCATAAGGATTCTGGTTTGAGAAACATTGCAAACAAAATCTTGGCTGAAAAGGTGTGGAAAAGAGTGCAATCATCTGATGCTACATTAGGTGAAACGTTGGCAGCGCGACTAGTAACAATTATGAAGGGAAAGGTAGCTGTTGGTGCTGGATCCAAGAAGAAGAAACGAGGAGAATTTCTACCTCTCATATCTATTATTGCAGCCCTAGGTGCAAAACGAATTGCCTCAGCCGTAAATAAGAAAAAGGCTGCAGATAAACAACTTGCCGATATGATGAGACATAGCGGAGAAATTGAAGCAAGAGGGAAAGACATTCGAGTGAAGAAGAATAAGGCGAGGAACACCAAAAGGAAGAGGAGGCAGAGCAAGAAAGGGAATTCAAAAAACTCCGGCAGAGGGCTATACTTGTCCCGGAAAAAGCAATGTGTAACATAGATCTCGACTTGTATGCCCAGCGTTTAAAGATTCCTCATTTTAGAGGTGTATACATGGTCGATCAGCAACCTTCAAGACCTCGTTACAGAGAGAGAATTATTGTCAATCTCTATACTTCAGAGAATGAAGGCACTCACTGGGTTGCTATAAAGAAGGAAGGCAACGTGTCATTTTATTTCGATAGCTTTGGAAACTTGAAGCGTCCAAAAGAGATAGAAAGGTACCTCAGAGGCGTTAAGGTGCTGTATATCACTAAGAGGTTTCAGAGTTTCAACTCAGTCATCTGCGGGCGCTTGTGCTTGTAATATCTATCGCAATGAGTTACACAATTGCTGTCAGAGGCAACGAATCTGTTCTTACTACATACCTGAATCCCCCTCTTCAGATAGATCCAAGGGGTCATTATGAGTTTGCTCTATTGAATTTTGAAACCTTCTATTCCATTCCTAATGTTGATTAGAGTAATAATCAATTGCATTACATTCACAATGATGAAATTAAGGTCATTGATATACCCAATGGAACTTACGAGATTGCTGATATTAATGAATACATCAGAGATAGACTAGGGGTGGATGAGAATGTGTTCTTTATTAGATCTAGTAATAACACAATGAATGTCCTTTCACCTTTGATTTTTCCAATGATCGTTCTATAGGATCGCCCTTGTGTTTCAGCGACAAAGCTATTCCAGGTAATCAGCTGACTGAATCTGATTTCCTGTGAATATATTTAAGGTGAGCATCATACGAACAGGCATTGCAACAGGCTCTTTCTTCGACGGTAAAAGTCTATGAGTTTATCCCATCTGTTCCGCGTGGATATCATATTTCTCAAAAGCCATCAAATGATATTTACCTTCCAATCATAAACAGCAATGTCATAGAGCAAATTAGTCTTCGTGTAATGAATCAGAACGATAATATCATTAGAGACGAAGATATAAGCACAAGACTTCACATCCGTTGCAATGGCAATAGATTTTAGAAGAAGTCAGCGAGGATATAATAATGCAGTGATTCGACGCCCGCGTCATACTCTGCGTTTGACACCCAGCGGTTTAACATCGCGTAATCATCAGTTTCTCCAGGTATTGCGCTTCAGAATCCCATAATCATGGACATATTCAATGTTACCGAGACACCGAGATTCGACAAGATCACTAAAGAAGAGGAACGTGTGTTTTTGCCGTATAATACATCAGAGCGGGACTCAAATGACGAGATTAGAATCCCTTGACAAGCTGATTTATATACATTACCTAATCGAAGTTACATCGAGGGGAGTTTTACTAAACCTAATGGAGCAGCTACTACTGCAAAGCTTACCAATAACGCTATTGCATTCATGTTTGAAGAGACTCGACTGGATATCAACGGCTCAACTATTGATCGAAGCAGAAACCCCGGAATCGCATCAACTTTACGCAGCTATGATGCTTTCAACCCAATGGAATCTGATCGCCTGCTGAATGCTGCATGGTGCTATCCTGGAGAAGACATGGACATTGTACATGCAGCAAATGGAGCCTTCAATGCTATAGTAGCGCTTTCGATGCTTCTGGGATTTGCTGACGACCACAAGGAACTCATACTCAATAACAAATTTGAGTAGGTGCTGATTCGATCCAAGGACTCTAAAAACTATTATAGCGCCTCAGGGTGAAGAGAATGTTGCTGTTAAGCTTGTACGAATCGAGTGGAGAATGCCCTGTGATTCGACTTTCTGATGCTGAAAAGGTTGAAATCCTCAAGATTGTCAAGTCGGACAAGGCGCTGTATCTCCCATTTAGGACCATGGATTTGCATACTCAGCGTGCTGTGCCGCAAACTAAATCATTCACCTGGAATGTCGCCACCACATCAAAAATGGAGAAGCCGAGATTTGTGATTTTGGGTGCTCAGACTTTAAGATCGAGTAATGCATCTAAAGCTGTTCCCTTTTTGATCATTGTAACATAACTAATTTGAGACTTTAACTTCATAGTGAATGTTATCCCTATGATGACATGAATTTGGCTTTGGAAACTCGAGATTTGCATCATTGTATGATATGTACACAAATTTTCATAAGTATTATTATGAAAAGAGAATTATCCTTTATTGAAGAGAATAGATTTTCTTAAATTTGCTCATATATTAGTTATAGATTTCTTGCATCAACCAGAGGAAGTTATAAATGGTAACGTCAACATCAGAATTGAAATTCAAGTTAGTGCAAATATCCCTGCACAGACCTCCTTGTATTGTTTAATGATTCATGATAAAGTATTTACATACAAGCCTCTGACTCACGTGATGCAGCTTATATTTTAAACTAATTATTGGAATGTAAGAATTTTGTAATGAATAAAAACATTATGTAAAAACATACTTTCATTCTATTTTATTATTTTTTATCATGCAGTTGAAACACTTTCATCCTCCAACTCCTCGTTCCAGCATATTGCGTTACACTTGCAACACATAGGTTACCTAAAGAGCCACCCACGGGCTCACCTTATGTGAGTACGGGTTTGGCGTATCCGGGGGTTCCCGAGCCAATCATCGCCATCATCATCCTTCCACCCACGTCCGGTCGAGGTGGGTTCGTTCTCGTGACCGGGGGACTTAAGGTAGGCTCTCGTGCGTTCTGTGCATTTCATTCCATGTCGCCCCTCGCCATCGTTTCTTTCTTCTCTTCTATTTATGCACATTTCGCCCCACGCCCATTCATTTACACATCTCCTTTACTTCTTCGCCGGCCTACCTTGCGTGCGAAACGCCCACACACTTTTAGTTTCTTTTATCCTTTTATTTTAATCCTCCGTGGACACAGCCTGACGGATACCCGCGCACTCGGTGCGTGGGTAATGGCGTCATCCCCACCACCCGGGGTCATGTAGGTTTTGTGTTCGTATCCGCTGTTCAACTGCAGTCCCGCGGGGGGGGGCATTGCATGAGCTGCTGACTTCTGACGGCGATTGGGTCCCTCTGTCTATGTTCTGGGAGGTGAGATAGGTATAGATAGGCCACTCACCCAAGTCGGGGTAACGCCCGAGGTCGGAGACGGTTGCAATGGTGGAGGATTTCATTCGCTATGGAGCACCCTTTCTCCATTAATACAAATAAGCGCCGAAAAGTTATTGTAACAGAAGTAGCACCGCCGACATCTGGTTGTAACTTGGTCATTTCAAGAACAGAAGGACAAAACTTTGAGAATATAACCCTTTTATAATTCAGAAGGGCATTGATGCAATTACTGGCGTGGTTCAGTCCTGCACTCGTCTACGGAATGGTTCCTTATTGGCACAAACTAAGTCCGATCAGCAAAGTAAGACCTTGTTGCGCGCTACGCTTCTCCACGGTTATCCCATCCGTGTCGAGAAGCACTTCACACTTCCTGTCGGGGCGTCGTTACCACGCATAGCCTCGATGGTATATCGGACGAGGACCTAGTCGAATATCTATCCGATCAAAAGGTGACAGTGCATCGAGTGCAGGCCAAACGCGACGGCGTATTGGTACCCACTCGTACCCTGTTTCTAACATTTGATGGCTTCGATCTGCCCACAAGCATTTCCGCAGGGTACGAACGGATTTCTGTGAGGCCTTATATTCCTAGACCTCTGCGTTGTTTTAAATGCCAACGTTTTGGGCATACGCAAGTCTCATGTAAGAGTGCCGTTAACATCTGCGCAACATGTAGCCAGCCCTCACACGAAGGTGCCTGTTCAACAGCCCCCGTCTGCGTCAATTGCAAAGGGTCACATTCTGCTTCATTTGGCGACTGTCCGCGGTATTTGGACGAGAAGGCGATCCAGGAGATCCGGGTAAAGGAGAAACTCTCCTTCGCCGAAGCCCGGAGGCGTTACCATGCGCGCCAACCTTCGCTCCTGCGATCGGGAACATTCAGTTCTGTTGTTGCCTCGCCAGTACCCCGGAAGGATCCTGGGACTCAAACTTGGACCATGACTGCCTTGACCGCCACTACCATCCGTCCGTCCAAGTCTGCTACTGTTACCAAGCCCTATAAACCTGGTCCAAAGTCTATGTCACCAGCCACTGAGAAAAAGCCGAAGCAGAAACTTCGAAGAGAAGACTTTTTAAAAGACCCCTCCGCGTGTTCACAGCAAGAAAAGTTCACCTTCTCCTCCCAGGAGGCACCTGGGACAAACCGCGCCCAGCGGCACCCCTCACCCATCGCCACCCAGAACCGATTCTCGGCGCTTGAATCGGTTTCTGGCTCTGAGCGCGTGGGCCCTTCCTTCGAGGAGGCTATGGAGTCTGACCAATTCCATACCAAAAGCCCGAGCCCAAAGGTTAAACAGAAGGTAATTTTAAGCCGCCCTTCTAAGTAGACAGTTTATCCCTTTTTTCTTAATGGCTATCCTGACCTGGAATGTACGTGGTGTACGATCGCATAGGGCGGAACTGCAACTTTTATTGCGTTCCTATTCGCCTATGGGCGTGTGTTTGCAGGAGACTAAGCTTCGCCCTCATGATCCTTTTGATCTCCGAGGATATACTCCGGTTCGCTACGACCTTAAACCGGAGGGTACACCTGATCATGGAGGTGTCATGTTGTTATTGCGTAACAATGTTCATTTTCAACGTACCACTCTTAAGTCCGAATTGCAAGCAGTTGCCATTAGACTGCAGTTACCCGGTTTTTTCTTTTCTGTTTGCTCTGGATATTCACCTCCATTATCTCCCCTCGCTAACGCGGACCTTCAAGATCTCTTGTCCGCTCTCCCAACACCATTCCTCCTGTTGGGAAATTTTAATGCCCATCACCCCCTGTGGGGTTTGCCAAGGGCTTGTGCGAGGGGAACTCTTCTTTCTGACATTTTTCATCAGTTCAATCCCTCTATACTCAATAGCGGTGAGCCTACGTTTGTTAGCACAGTAAATCTTGCATAAAAGTTGCATACACAAGAGCTATTAAATGTTCGCACAAATTAAAACCAGTGGGTTCAGGTAAGGACACCTTGGAGGCCAAGAAATTGGTCCGCCTCTTCCTATCCATATATCACAGAACTGTCTATTCAGAAACCAGCGAACAGGAGCTCCATTGTTCATGAAGTTACATGTCTCATATGCATAATGGCATATTTTGCTATGGTGTGTGTTTTTTTTTAAGAGCACGCTGTTCTTTGTCCATTGAGATGCAGTAGTACATGCGGTCCCACCACAATCAAGAACAATGACAGCCCAAACATTAACAGAGAAACAATGTTGATGAGCAGAAATTGTCACATGCAGATTCATGACAGCACATATATGTTGGTTATAATAATTCACAATAAGTGATTTTGAAACGATGCCTCATTCATAAATAGCACAATTAAACAAAAGTCAGGGTTAGCACATTTGCAGAACACTAATTGTGTGGGATAATCGATTGCTGGCAATGCCTGCATGCACTCTACCATAGTAGGGGTACAACAGCTTCTCACGCTTCTACAGACAGTCATGTGCTCAACATTACTTCTTGTAGCTAATTGTTGAGTGCTGACATAGGGTCTTCTTTGACAGGATAAAGAATTGCCTCCACCAATTGTTTTTCTCCTCCTCCTGGATCTTGTCCAGTTGTGAGGCATGAAGGTTCCATTTTCCTTATGACAATGATCAATTGATTGAAATGTCCATCTAGCTACTGTCAGTCAGGAAACTTATGTTAGTATAAATGCTGAGCATAACTGCTATTACCTTCGGTTAATCTATACATCCAATGAGAATCTGCCATTCCACATTTGAATACCTCATTTTACTATACCTGGAAAAGGTCTGTTAAACGCACAAAACTAAGACTACAGGTTTGGTGCTACATTAAGTAATGAAGCGAGTAGCACAACAAGTGTTCTATATGACACAGAAAGACTGCAATTACGGTTAACCTAGGAACTAAGATTACTTACAACATTCCCACCCTATTTAACCAAGGTAAAATTAATTGTTTACCTAATGTACATATAAAACAACTGTTCTATTGTGAGTTTAATGCCATAACACAGCTATGCTGGAATTCTGCCTTAAATATCACACCATGTAAGCAAAGTTGTACACAAAGGTGTCTAAGAAGGAAATAAAGCATTTTTGGACCCTCTATATATGTAGCAAATGTTTCCACAAAGTTCCGACGTACCTTTTAGTTGCATCCTGTAATTCAGTTACTGTAATTTATCTTGCCCATTTACTGCTGAACTATTTCTTGGATAGTAGACTGGAAAAGCTCTCAAGAAACAGCTCAACTCAAACTGGTGCTAACCTTTCATATTCCTACAGCCTCAAATGGAATAAGTTTAAACCAGTAACATTTTTCAGAGGCCACACAGAAGCACATAACTGTTGCAATTATAATCCAAGTGAATCACTCACTCAAAAGCTTCATACTTTTTTAGTATTAACCTGCTGTTCTATATTAGAAAGTTCTAATACAGAAGAACAAGAATCAGCTATTAAATTTCAGCCTTCCATCTATCAACAATCTAATCTTCAAATACATCTGCAACATCAGCATTGGAGCCAGAAATTAAGTCTGTGGGTCTTAGCTGGTGATGTAGGCAACACGCCTTGGAAATGCATCACGGTAATTACTCGAAGAGCAATGACATTTTTAAGCCAAAGATCCAGTTGGATTATTACTGCAAGGAGTATGTCTGCACTGAGGTAAGAAGAACTCTTTAAGCAATTCATTGGTAAAATTCTAGAGTGAGTGAGTAATTTGAAAATACTTTGCTGAATGATGGCAGCTTCAAAGAATGCTATTGATTTCTTCACAGAAATGAAAACTTGATCAATGGAACTGATCCACAAGTACTGTCTTTAGAATACCCACCTACAAGAACTTAGATTTGACACTAGTATTTTTCTTTTTATATTAACTATCAATTCTGCTGACACAATGAATTAAATGGGTGGAATGATGTAAAACAAACATTAAAAACAATGGGTCACCACTACACAAGCAACTCCAATCCTTTGGCGCAACATTTTAGGAAACAAAGCATATTTCTATAAAATGTTGCAAATTTGATAATTTAGTTTCATTCCATCGCTGGATGAAAGAAAAGAAAAGAAAAGAAAAGGAAAAAAAAAAAAATTAAGGGGGGGTTATTGAGAGCATAAAATTGTCATGCCTTGATTGTATTGAACACACTACTTTCTGCATGGTAATGCACTGCTTAAATAAATCCTGTGGCACTACAGCTAGCATGGGGCCAGGACCACTGCCTATTGCAGCTCTTCAGGATGCTAAGTGGGTACTGTTCCTATACCCAGAACTTAAAATCCAGACCCCCCCCATGGGTGGAATCAAACCCAGTGCATTCCGTAGCTGGGAACCAGAGCTCCATGCTCTAGCCCTTAGCGCCACAGCACGACAGGATATGACAAAATGTACTGCTTAGGCAAATTAAAAGTAAATTTTTGGTTTTATGACAGCACAGGAACTCATCAAATGCAGCTTCATTTGTTCAGTCAGCTTCTGCATTTTATAGAACACTATTTGAGCCAAATTTATTTACTTAACTGATTAATTTTTAGTGTATGTTACCCTCGGTGGGAATTACAGTTCTTTTTAAAGGAATATCTTCTCCCATGCATCGAGCTGTTTTTGGCATTGAACATATTTAAAAAGGTGGATGCTGTTTTCTATGTTGTGACTATGCACAGTGGGATGGATTGTGATTCTAGCTGGAACAAAATAGAGTGCTGATAAACACATTAAAATTAGCATAGTAAAGGTAAATTGACATTTGATGATGTGTGTATGAGAATTGTTATTTTAATATAGAATGCATATTCTCTTTTTAAATTACAAGAATAGCAATGAAATACAATTAATGCAAATAAAAAATTACAATCAACAAAAATTATTTTACTACTATTATAAAAAGAAGAGCAATATATGTAGTAAA
The DNA here is from genome assembly GCA_030765065.1 of Deroplatys truncata. Lineage (NCBI taxonomy): Eukaryota > Metazoa > Arthropoda > Insecta > Mantodea > Mantidae > Deroplatys > Deroplatys truncata. Next base: position 539,859,154 of record CM060990.1, read on the forward strand.
TTTTAGGACTCGAATTTAGAAATTTGAAGCATAATTTGTATCTCAAGAAGTTGTCAGACCTGCTAGTGTCATCCTCATCTTGGTACTGTGGTTGGCAGCTGGAACTTAAAGCAGTTTAATTATCTCAACTGACAGATTTGATTTTCTTGAACTAGGATGTTGATTGATTTGGAATGTGATGGGATCAGAAGATATTAGTAACATGTGTATGCCATCTTTCAAATTTCTCTCATGAGAACAGTCCCTAGCGTGATCTTATCTGTACTTTCATAAATATTTGTGTCTGGACTCTTGAGCATCTTCAGATAACTTTCCAACATGAAGTATCACATTTTCTGGAATATTTCCTCCATGTAACGATCCTGGATGGCATGTAGTACCATGGATATAACTGTACGTATAAATGGGCTGTATCATTGGTGGGTGTACTTCTCAAATGCCTCTGTACATACTGAATTACAAAAAAATCTGTGAATATTTTCGCCAATGCCTGTAATTTGTGTTTTTTCAAAAGACTGATGTGAAGTATTGCATTCGTTTGTTGTCCCAGAGCCACCAACAAGGTTTGTTGTCCCAGAGCAAGGTTTCAGCTTGCTAATAAAAATCCCTAATCGAGAGCAAAATTTAAACATACTCTTCTTTTTAATTAGCTTAAAAACTATCTTTGTTGCAACCTCTAACTTCCCACTTCTTTATTTGTAGCCTATAAGAAAATGAGCAAGAGGCATTACATTTATCTTATATAGGCATGAAAAGCTGATAAACCGAGTCTGTAATTTAATAGATCACCCAGATGAACATGTGAAAGATCCAAGTTGTTCATATTTTTCGGTACTGCTCCACAAACCTAGCACTTTTGTATTGGATGTTCAATATACTACATATTTTTCCATTAACCATATGTTCACTTACTGTTATTTGAATAGGAACATGGGGATTTATATGCTTTTCGGTTGCCATAAATTGCTTGAATGTCAACACATGAGAAATTTTATCCTCTTTATTGCCAAAAGAGATGGCATAAAGCTGCAATGTGACTAACAATATTTAAAAAAAAAAAAAAAAAAAATAATTCTACATCTAAAGTGTTTTACTTCAGAAAATTCTATGAAGCAATGTTTGTATAAGCTGTGACTGCTATTTCCATCGCAACCTCATTTAAAAATTGCATAAATTTCTTCTTATCCTGACAAATTTGCATCTAAAACTTCTTTTTCAAATACTGCTACATGCTCAATTGTAGTTTTCAAAATAGCTTGAGGTTTAATTTTTGCAGAACATTCTGTAATAATTATTTTCTAAATTATCAATACATCATTGTTTCTAATACTTCTTTAAATGTAGCACTACTTTATTAGTCTGCTTTCAATAACTAATGCCAAAGCTCCTTGCCTGAATACCATGTATTTGTATGGGATGTTTTACATCAGTTACTCTCTTTGGAGGTGGTTTCTATCAGCACCCATCTTATCCGATACTTTTACAGAATATTTTCCTGACGTGGTTTGGATTTTTGTCATCTTCTATCTGCACATCCCTTGAGATTGCTGATGAACTTTAGATGTGTTGGACTTTTATCACTGCATATAGTAAATTTAAATTAACATCTAGCATCTGTTAAAATTATTCTGGATAGTTTTCAATGTATTATGAATCCATTTCTCATGATTAGAATTACATATTACAAGATATCATTGGTTAAAAAACTTATCTATATAGTTCATCTTAGTTATCACTTTTATTGGCAAGTATTGCAAATAGACCATGGTACAAAATCATGCTAGCAGTTTCAATTCTCACGGGGGGGGGGGGGGGGGGTGTTGCATGTATGCGCACAGAAGGTGGTCAGTAGGAGCAAATGAAACTATGTTAATCTTAAAGTGCATACTTAAACCTATGCTCTGACATAAAATAAATGTGACCATTTAAAAAGCACAAACTTTTTCATCCATAGAAAACAAACTATCCTTTTATACTTACGCAATGTGCCGGAGTGATAAAATCAGTTATGGAGGGGAATCCTCATAAACATAGTTGAGTTCCATTGCATAGTCCAAAAGCTTATCTCTCACAGACAAACATTCTGTGATTCATTATCACCAAGTTGAGATAGGACACACCAAAAATTGAGAACACGTGAACCTTGATTTTGTTCCAGGTAAAATCATAATCTGCCCCAGTGTGCTATGGTTCCAGAAGTTCATTGATACTGCTGATTTTTCTATTTGTTTATATTTAGCATGCCTGAGGTGTCTTTTAGATGGGTGCCAGCATTTCTTCCTATGGTAGTTTTGTTGAAATCGTCACGTTTGATTGTTTTTTTTTTTTTTTTTTTTTTAAAGTTTAACGTATTTTAGCCTGATAGCTCATATTGGATGATGAATGAAATGATTCTCAAATGAGCCCGGGGTCCATAGAGCTTAGAGTAACCCAACATATGAAACCCCCCCCCCCCAAAAAAAACCTTATCTGGGTAACTCACCCTAACTGAGGTTTTAACACCGGACCTCTTGAATGTGAGGCAGACATGCTATCCCCAACACACATTAGGCAGCCTTGATTATGTTATTCTAACTGCTTTCTGTATTTTATCATATTTTTAGCTAAACCTCTTTGCTGCAGAAGAAATTAATAACCTTACTAAATATGCAATATCCTTTATTTCAAATAAGGATAATAATATTATACAAATGCAAACCATGCATTCTGAATTAAAAGAGACATTCACATGAAATATATTCTCATTGTACTGAACAATCAACATGCTTACAACACATTGTAAGGGTCAAACAACTTAAACTCATGTGCGAAATTTATCTTATAGTCTTCTTACAATTAATAACTTATATAAGAATTTTAGAAAACACATAGTATATATATAATTAGTCTTATAGAAAGAAAGAAATGAAACATAATTATAATCACTTGACCAGAAGTATTCACGCATGTAATGTTGGAAATACTCTGTGCATCTTACTTATACGTACTTCCATACAATGGACCACCTTAAAATTAGTCCAAATAAATTTATTTTATATATATTAAACATTTGTATTTTATACAAATGCAGGAATATGTATAAATCTGAGGTACCTATACAGGAGTACAAAAAATTTAATTTTCTCATCACTGGTTGTCCATGCCAAAGCATATACAAAGAGGTCAAAACATCTTGCTTTTTATATTTTAAATTGTAAAAGGGTAACATAAATTTAAGGCACAATATTTTAAGTCCATCAACCCCACCTATATATATTGACAAAAGTGGTTGATACTGCAGACATTAATTTTAAGTGTAACAAAGCAGGATAAATACAACCGTGTAAACAAATGTGAACTTGGATTCTGGAATCTAGCCATAAACATTTTCATATTTATTAGAACATTATAAAGCTGCCAATACCAACAACTGATACACTGAGAAGAAATAATGTTTTTCTCAGGATGCTTCATAATGGTATTTAAATTCCCCGCCCTTCTTAACTTTCAGGCATGGTATTGTACTTTGGTAACATGGAGAAAGGATGAAGCACATATTTTGATATTAGCAATGGCCAATAACAAACTTACATAAAACTTGCCTCACATTCCAAAGTGGTATTAACAATGAGTAAAATTAGCTTAGTTCTATTACATTCTTTAAGAGAAAGGGAGCAAAAAATTCCATACAGAAAGACCTCGCTTCAATATGAAACCATCATGCACAAGACAAGAACAGCAATATAATGAGGATGGTACTTCTGGACTAGATTAGGTGACATTTTCCTGATATGTATACTTTTGGTTTAATACATTTTCTTCTTATATAGCCACAAAGGAAAACAAGAGATACCTTAACTACAGAACCTTCAAAAGACAATGTATATTTCTGATGTTATTGTTTTTGCTTAATAGAATAATTACTGATTGTCAATATGCATGACCAAAAATAAACTAACAATGTTGATAATGATGACACTACAATATACAGAAACAAATTATCTTCCGCTATATGTACCTTTATATCTTAATTTTTCTGATACTGACCGCAGTGTCTCCTTTATTCAGTAAAACATGTTTAAAAGTTTGTTTGCTTCACATTTAAATACAACTCCATTAACATGTAGCATGCTTGGCATATACAAACAATTCTTGTCATTTCATATGAAGTTTATGTTGCTGTTCAACAGCTAGAGTGCCAAACACATTATGAGCTCATTTCATCATAGTTTACATTGCAACTTTGCATTGTCGTAACTTGCTTACTGTAATTAATAGCCTAGAATCAAGTTAAAAGTCAACAGAAAATTTACAGGGTTCACCTTCCCTTCATATACATAAAAGTAATTATGGCGCCAGGCAAAAATTCCTATTATTAATACATATGGCTGCAATTTTTAGGTCTTCTTAAGTGCTGTTTTGGCTATCTTATACTTTTAAAAAATTTTAGACAATTATATTCGACTTTTGTAGAATATTGATGACAAACATATAGTTTTTAATTGATAAAAATCAAGACAGTATCATAGCATAATCATGTTGAAACTTTTATTGTCTTTTCTGCTGCCAAGTTTTTAAGCAGACCAGTTATGAGCATATTTTTCAATCTACCACAATGTTATGACTGGAACTGTTATGAACATGTAAATATGTTGCCTTAAACTCTAAACACCAGCTGAAAATGATCAGAATAGTGAGCAGAACCTCAAAGAGAATTTGATACCAACTACATACTCAGTTTCAAAAGAAAAGCAAAGAGAAGTAAAAGACCAATTTATTTTTCAAAATAGTCCTTGGGCTATACAAAGTCTCTTTTCAGAGGGAACTGGAATCATTCAATTATTATGTTGTATCATTCTTATCACTAAAACAGTGACAAGACCAGTCTATGCAAACAATATATTCTTATGAATAACTCTAGATCTAAATAAATATTTAAATATACAAATTCATCAGGATTTACAATTTAGTATCTGGTGGGAATGAAACCCTATGTCAAAGAATAACAGGTTTAAACCTAAAACTCCAAGCCCTTCTAAGGTTTGAGTAGCTATATTGTTAGCTTCACAAAGTTAGGGAAGGCAAATTTCAAGTTCATGAATTTAAAATATGCATCCCAGTAATCAGTCACATCAACATATTTCACCTCGCTTTTGGGACATAAATTTTCACAATTTACACATTTTTGATCCAGAATAGCATTTCAAGCAGTATTTGAAAACATAAGTTTATGCACAAATATACAAAATGTCCAAGCAGCTTGTGTAAAAAGCTTTATGTACAGAATAACATTACAAACAGGAGCATATTAATGGAGTGCAGAACTTTTAGTTTAGAGCAAGCTTACCTTGTAACTACTCAGGAGTTTTAAAGTGGTGGCAAAGCAAGTAGTTGTCCTCTTCATTGTTAACACACCCTAAAATTAACTGAACAAGTTTTTTGTGGAAATTTTGTTCCAAAAGCTCTAAAGTATGCAGAACAATGTTTGATATTTCATTCCTCTTTCATCAAAGACAAATGTGATCTGCTTGTTCTCCATTTCCAAAGTATCGACATTAAATTTAATTTTCACTTTAATGATAGTTGCAAGTTTTATACGAAATTCCTTAAATGTTTGGATGCACTGAAAAAACAATTTATTGAATCTTCATAATGAATGGGGATGCAGTTAAAAAATATTTTTCAAAAGAGGACACAATTATGGGCATTTCATCGATGGAATGACATACTACCTTCATTTAATCTGCAAACAGTGAAGTGAGAAAATGTTTCAAATTTAAAATTATTTTAAGAGGATACAGCAGTACCTATAACATAGAATACAATTTTGCCATACCCGCATATCTTTTCTCAGAAATTGTTAAGCTCATGGCAGGTTCATATGAATGTTTTAGTTTACCGATGTCTTTTTTGATAGAAGTTGTTTAATTTGGATAATTTTATATGAAGGCAAATTGTAATTTTGGGAAAACACAGTAGTCTCTGACACATTACATACTCAAAGTTAATTTTTAATCATTCTAGCTTCTCTTTTTATATCAAAGATTACTGGAACATGTTCGGAGACTGAGGTCTTTATTTAGCCTAGACTCCCTGACACGCTTCATGCAACTTGTAAAAAGCATCTCCTGGCTGGACATACTGTGTGATGTCGTTTTCATATGGGACATCAAAATTTAACACACTGTGTTTATTTTTATGTATAAATAATGTTTTCTAAGCAGGGTTCAACCAGTTTCCCATGTTACTTAAACCATGTCCATGTTCCTTTTTGTCTTCCCTATGAACATTTTCTCCACAATCCCTGCATCTAGTTGGGATTCTGTCTGTTTAGTTAGGGTGAGTATGTTTTTTAAGCAATGCTTGTTGACTGGGTCTAGGGTTTTAACATATTCCTGGAACATTTTAACAATTTCGTTTTGGGGGGAGAGGGTTCTTAGTGAGGCGATTTCCTTTTTAATTCTCTTATCTTTTGTCTCTGAAACATGTTCCAATAAGTTTTGGTACCAAAAAGTGAAGCTACAGGGATTAGAAATTAATTCTGAGTGTGTAATAAGGCAAATTATTTCCACAATTTTCATTTTGATAGTATTTTAATGTTAATATTTTGAAACATTTTTAAAAATATCAAATGCATAGAAAACATGGGCAAGATGCAAGAAGTTAATTCTAAAAAAATCCAGGTTCAAAAGCAACATACAAAAATCTCAAAACTGAGTAAAGTCTGGTCTTACAAATTCTCTCCTTGTGTGAAGTGATGCAAGATGAGCAAAACACACAATACACTTGCCAACAGAATGGAATACAAGAACTTCTCTACAATGTCACATTACTTAGATAAAAGCTTTCAGCTGACATGTATTCATTCTTCTCTCAGAAGTCCAAGTATGACAGCTTTTTCTAGTTTCTACAAATCTCAGAGAGCATTTTAACTTGTGCATTGCAGTACAATAGGATACACAAAAAAAAAAAGTTGTGTAACAAGTGTAAAAACCTTTAGATAATGGCACCAATGAAATATGCTAATTTTCACAAGTGGCATTAAAAAGGTTATACACAGGTTGCTTACATTTTATGCAACTCCAGCATTATAAATTCAATTATACATTGCAGATGTGTAGCCATTGATGCTTGAATCACTGTTTCCAAGGCAGTTCTTTTAATGGTTAGCATTAATACAAATGGTAAAATTCGAGAGACTTATAAATAATTCTGAAATAGGCATTATTACTTCTATTTTGCAGCATTATTCATTATTTTTCAATGATCAGCAAAGAAAAAGTTCTTATACATCCTTTTAGAATAGAAAAAAAAATATCTTTTGAAAACAAAATTTGTCCCAGTCCTGCTTAACACAGCACACTTGTAGGCACTGCAACAGTTATATCATGTGGCATGCATTAAAGATGCTTGCTATTCATGTTCTGTTAGCTCTGTCGTTAAATAAGCAGCTCTCTTGTAGTTAAGATTACAAGTTTACTTTTTTATTTCTGCTATAAATATTTTTTTAAAAATATGATTAACTATTTCTGTAATATTAATTGTACACAGCAATCTCTAATGTTAATATGTTGTAATAATTATAATTTTTATTTAGGCATGTTTCAATTAGCATGTGCAGTTTGTCTGATGCACAGAAGTTGGCCATGTAATCTTTCATTGCAGTTGTGAATGTTAGAGGCTTTTCTGATTGTGAAGCTGCAAGACATGTTAGAGTTCCTGTAACTAAGAAGTTAGTGGTAATATCCAGTGAAGGGAATGAACTTCACTGTCCTGGTTCAGGAAGAGCTCTCACTTCCAACCAGAATACACCTTAATTGTACACACAGAAAGGAACCCCTTTCAGTTGCTTATGCAATTAATGCAGGTTCATAGTTCCCTGTGTATCAGCTCAAAAGTTTTATTGTATATAAATGATGCAAGACTCCTCACACGCTTATTCTGATATATTTTCATTTCAGAAGATAACTTTCCTTTCCATTATAACTTTAATCATTTGTAAAGAATATCTAAAATACTGACTGAATAAAAATTCCCTAAAACACAAATATGTTAAGGTAATATAATGATTACATTTACAGCTACAAAGTAAGTAATTTAAAATATAAATGAACTCAAGTGGGATTTGAACCCAGAGTTTAGGAACAATTCCATTTAAATCAGTCACAGTAACTAGTACAGCATTTCTTTCCATTTTCTTAAGAGTGCACACTGTGTTCCCTGGCAAGGAGTCTACCTATATTGCAATCACTAAAAATACACAATGTGAACACAGCTTTAACGAGTCCATGAAGTTCTCCAATCATCTCATAAACTTAGTCACCATTTTTTCCCCCCTTTCTTTTCTTTTGCTCCAAGGATGTACAAGAGAGAATAGAGAGAGAATTAATTAGTGTTCAACTTTAACAGCAATTTTAATTTATTTAAGATGAGTTGCCTTATTACAACTTGACTGCAGTTGTCAAAAAGGCAGACTCATCTTAAATCACTGTCAACATTCTCTTGAATTTATAGCAATTGTAAGGTTTGCACACTAGAATAATTTTTGCTCACAGAGAACCTGATTGTAGGTTCATTACCAATCCAAATCTGAAGGGAATAAAAGGGCATTGTAACAGAAGGCTTTAAGGGTATTGCATGCTAAGAGAAAATTATATTGGTCAAGTAGAATACATTCATATATGAAAAGAAGCTACTGTGTGATCCATATCTCTCAACATTTTGTGACAACCACTACAGAGTGACTGCACGATTGCCAAACTTCACGTCGCTTCGTCAGAACGTTATGCATTTGTTATAAATGTAAATTCAATGTTCCCTTAAACTAAAAGAAAACAAGATGAGACACAATAATGGAAATGTAATACACATATAGAGAAATAAAAACCATACCTTTCTATGTGTCCTTTGATATTCATGTGAAACAGATGATTTACTTAACAAGCATGCCGTAAGTTCTTCACATTTCATGAAGTTAAGATTTTTGCGGTTTTCTTCGTTGGTATACTTTTTAAAGAAATTACACACACTGAAGACAAAACCCTAACCTTACTGCTATATCCACTGGTATTACTGGGCTTACTAAGCAACATTTTCATGAAAGAGTTAACTTAATAAACGCTAGAGCAAAGCCGCAGGAACTGAGTAGCTACACCGCAGCTTAACCTTCCATTAAGCACACTGTAAAAAGTACACCAGTAGTATTTTTGCTTTGTCAATGTTTTAACCTTGAGCTATCGTGTCAATGGTGCAATGAATTCCATTACTGATACTTCCTCAAAAATGTGATAACAGTTGATGATTCCTTGCTTTAAGTTCTCAGTTGGCTTATTCTTTATATGGCATTCCAAGTAATGAGGTGTTGAATATTGCAAAAAGCACAGCACACTCTTCTCATGTAATGGATACATGCTTGGTTCTAGTACACGGCATTATGCACATTGGTTTTCCAATGGTATCATTCTGAGAAACAAAATCATACATGACATTGTTTATTAAAAAATGTCATGTATGGTTTTGTAGAGCTGCATCACAGGGCTTTGAAAGCATTTTCATGATGAGTTCGTAGCTGTATTAGAAAACCTCGTGGGATAACTATTTCTAAATTTATTTAGGACACGGGAGAATTGCACATTCTTAAGTGATAATTATGTCTATGACATAATAATATATAAAATAATTATGACAGCAATGGATTTATTACTATTATAAGCATAACTATAACTAAAAGTCTCCGTTTAAACATCAGAAAGATAACCATAATATAATGGTGAACCATTGGGTGTAAAAATATGATTCCTTTTTGTATTTTTGTTCAAGAAAATATCGCCTTTTATCCTGGCTACTTGTTGCTTTTCTGAAAAATGAAATATGCATGCACACACATATTGCAATTAGAGTTTTACCAGCGGCGAGGTATACTGTCCGTATGAGGCAATGCCACACTGCTACTATTCGCTGGAGCATATTAGTGGGCATGTCTCAAATGTCAAGAGATTTGGACCGCATAATAGAAACAGTGATGTCTTTTTTAATTTACTAAGGTGAGTCAGAATTAGTTACACTAACATCACTTATGTTCACTTACTTGACATGTTTCCCAAAACATGTCAGGTGAACATAAATGATGTAACTAATTCCGACTTACCTTAAGTAAATGAATACGTTCGTTGCAATTATGCAATTTTCTTCGGAAAAGAAAATTACTTAATTATGCACAATTCTGGCCATCATAACCATTGTTTATAATGCTAGGATTGCATAAGACTTTCTTAAATAACATTCTATCTTAAACCACACATGTAACTTATTAAAACCAGTAATAAATAGTTCAGAACGTTATTCAATTCTTCACATTTTTGTTATTTAAGCATAAGCAATCAAGTTGTAAATATGATCTGACACAGGATCTGTGGCACCACTGGAAATAGAACACTAACCATAGCACATCATTTTTACTTTTAATGTTATTTAATGATGCATGCACTGGGGTGGTCTACAACAGTATGGTAAAAAAGTAAGTTGCTCAAATGTTGCTCCACATGTCTTATTTTTGTGCACTAGGATAGTCTATCTGCTGTGTTAAATTTGAGCTTAATAAAATTATATTTAAAAGTCTCTCAAGTGTATGACATATTATTTTTTGAAAATGGCTAATGGTCCAAGATCATCTTCTGCAAAGTAGACCCTTGGTAAGCCAATCTTCTATACAGGAAGATTATCTTGTGCATTAGACATGCTCAGAAGTGTTCAATTCCACCACTTACATGAAAGCAAGACACTTCTGGATAGTTATAAATTGACCTGTGAAACTTCAATATAAGAGCATGCAAGGATTCCAACACAGTGAATAGATTTGTGTGTCAGGAAACTAAGACATGTAAACCTAAGGAAAAACAGCAATAGACAGAAATTGAAATAATGAAATAAATTATATATATAAAATAAATTCAACAAGTTGTTTGATATTGCTAAGAAAAATGCAATACAAGAGATCAGAAATGAATAAGACAGGATATCCCTTCAAAAGAAATAAAGATGTATTCTCTTGTAAAATGCCAGATGCTGATCTAAAGGCAGCTGCACAAGAAGCCAGGTAAAAGAAAAAATAAACTGACTCCATACAAAGAACTGAATGCAGTAGAACCTTTGTTAACTAGAACAAAGTAGGGGGGGGGGAATGATTTGGATAAAAATAAAATTGCCATTTTTGGGTTAAGAAACACTTTTTGAAGTTTTAGATGAAAGTAGTAAATGAAGAGAATATATTTACATACAAAATATTTAATAAACGCAAGCTACTGTATTTACAAAAAACAGAAAAACAAATTTCCTATTGCATACAATATTTTAACTACATAATCATATGGTGTACTAATTTTATTTGAAAAAGTCTTTATTTTCTTTTCTTTTTGTTTTCTAGTCACTATGTCACACCACCATTTCATTAGCAGTACATCAGAAGGCTTTGATTCTTCACATTTTTTGACAAACCATAAACTATCTGGCAAGAACTTTTAGAAAGAGAAAGGTAGATCAATTTCCTTCTCATTATTTAGGTACTTGACAGCAACTGTGAAATCGCTTCCATGGTCTGTACCTTATGTCCACAGTACTTTGTTTCCCACTGAGAATACTTAAGCTGCAGTAATGAGTCCACTGTAGTGACTGTGACCGTAAATGATTGACAGCTTACAAAAGGAAGGGCCAGCCTCCTGCCATTAACAAAAGAGCCAAAACAGTTGTCAATAGAGAAGGGATGAAATCAGTCAAGGTCGGAGTCAAACACAATCTGTTATGCATCCCCTTTGTCATTCTTAACATAACTTAAACAATGTACATACTGAGGCTTTCATGGCCGGCGTCACAACTAATATGAATTACTACTATCCGGGCTTGTAGGCCGTGGTCTAGAAGGCATCGTAGATATCAATGTTTCGCCAAGTACAGCGCTTGGCATCTTCAGGGTGAAGTGATTCGTTGCCTGCGGTGGTCAGAACCTGAATGCGGAGACCGGCGCTCTTATATAGTGGGGGTGGGCGAGGCTTACTGTGAGGTCCTGTGCAGTGATTGGCTCGCCTTCTAGACCAAGGCCTACAAGCCCGGATAGTAATAATTCAATTATTAGTCATAACCTAAACATGTTTCTTCAATTTGTTTTAGACAAAAATATTTACTTTTTTGGTAATTTCAGTTAAAAGTGTTTTGGATAAGAGGTTCTATTGTATATCAATGAAAGGAATGGCAATCAGCCTTTCTACTGCTTCATCTTGTGAATCTGATAACAAAGATGAATATTGACGTCCAAACCATTAAGTACATCTTCTATATCATTATCTACTGCAAATGTTGCTTTAATTTTTTTTTTAAAAAATAGTGTTTAATGCCCGATCTTACTACATATGGCACCACAGGTGATGACACTAATGACACATGAAATGAAAATTGTGAAAGGAAATTGTTACAGGCCTAAGTTTAGGATACCTCCCTAGCATTTACCAGTAAGAGAACTGAGGAAAACCTGGAAAAAACCTAGTCAGGGATGGTCCTGGCAGGATTTGAACTACAGACCTATCAATGAGTCCATGCCTTACCAACCTCAGCTATCTGCAACATGTTATCTCCATGACACCAAATATGCCAGGTTACTCAAGTTACTTTGAACTGTCAGTGCTTTTGATTGAGCCAGCCTTCCAATTCATGGAGCAGTGTTTGTGGCTGTAGGCATTGCTAAGATGCTAGAACAATATGTTTCTGATTTAACTATCTCTAGAAGTTCAATCTGACAGTCTAGAAGGAAAACAAGAAATGCAGTTGTAATAGAGGAAGAAGAGAAGATAATATGAAGGGATGACAAAATACTGGCAGATATCAATGATATGAAGACAAAGATTAACTGAATTCCTGTCTTTGTTACTGGGAGGCAGGGGGGGGGGAGACCACCACCACCACCACCACCTTCCGGGGGTTTCTAGAATAGAATGAGAAACTGGAGAATCTCAGGCTCAGGCTTGCATATAGTTAAAGAATAGAATCTGATATAAAAAATAAAAGGACTTGTCTTTGATACTACAGCTAGTAACACAGGCCTTCACAAAGGAATTTGTATAAAGATTGAAAAGACATTCGGTACAGAGTTGGTGGGAATTCCTAGCCATCATGATCTTCTGGAAATTTTATTATCAGATATATTTTCCTGTATTTTTGGTACATTTTCAAGCCCAGAAACAATATTTTTCAAAAAGAATGGTCTTAATTTAATCACTAATTAATTCTGCGCCAAAGGAACTACTCCAGGGTCCAGTACTGAAGAAATTGCAGCTTGGAATGTTGGATCACCTACCAAATGCTCTGCAAGTTCAGCAATCAAGAGATGATTACATAGAATTCTTAGTCCTATTTTTATTGTACTTTGGTGGTGGAAAACATTTTGAGCTCTTGGTCCAGCAAATCATGCTCAATAGTTGGCAAAAGGCATTTATGCGCTGAAGATATCCCTTTTCCAATTTCGATTTAAACACTACAAGAAACCCAGAATATAATCAACTTGGCTTTATTTGGGAGTTTTGTTTACATCAGAATGGAATGAAACATCTATGCATATCCAAAGTCCTTACAGTGACACCAGATTCTTTGGCAGCATCTTTGGTTTCTCCGAGCACCTGTTTGCCCTAGCCTTCTTTGATGACAGAGTAGAAACAGAGACAAAGGGAACAAACTGGTGAAAAATTTACAAAGCCCATAGATATCTGGCACTGCTCATCCAGTGAAGGTTATGGATGAATCTGAAGACCTGAAATTATTGAATCTTGTGACCGAAAGGACCAGTTATTTTTTCATAATAATGATTGAAGGAAGAAGAGTAAAATCTGAATCTTTCCTGCTGAGACCTTCTACAGAGTGCCAGATCCAGTATTCAAAGAACTTTGTGACTGCTGCTTTCGGATGAAGGTAGTAAATGTCATGACAGAATGCGCTACCAGCCTGATCTAAAAGTATGAGGCACTGATGGATGAGGAGCAGAAAAAAATTTCTAAAAACAATGAAAAAAAAAAAAAAAAAATTTAAATAAAATTTCCCAAAAAGCATGTTTTCCATTATATCCAAACATAATGGCACATTCAAGAGAAGGAGTTTTTTATTTATTACTTTATTTCATATATTAAAAAAACTTGTGTTCTTGAGTGACCTCTGAAAGTTTACATTTTTTGGTAACATTTTGTATGTGCTTCTTTTATACATAAATGCATATTAGCCTTATGGAGATATGAATTTTGAAACTTAAGTTTTTTTGGACCAACCTATGCTTGCACCTACCAATGTCATATCAGTGTCTATTACTGGAATAATTTTGTTCGATATTTCTTCATTTACATGTCAGTAAATCTACATTAGGTGGCTAATTTAGTGTGCTTAAATGCCATCACTCTTAAGTCAAGATCAAACATACAACCATAGGCATGGAAAGCCATCACTAAAACAACTGTGCCACCCAGGCTAACACTGTATAAAATGGAGTTAAATGTCAAGTTTACTGTCTTCAGCAAAATATCCAGATGACATCCAAGGTTTACAAGAAAATGTAGGAAAGTCACATTAACATTAAAAATACATTTTGTTTGTAAATTGAGGATAGCGCTGTTAATTACTTAAAACAGACACAATATAAGAACTTGCTTAACTTATTTAGCGATTATGTACAGCATGCTTCAGCTACATAAACCTCAATTAAGTTGCCATAAGTAATAAGTGCATTGGAGAATCAGATCTACAGTGTAAAAACTCCAATGTTTTGGCACCCTCTCTACAACAGGCAAATTCTGCCCCTCAATATTATAAGAAAACAATTGCTTCTACAACTCGCCATTTGAATGTTCATACATAGGTGGTTATTCTAACAATGTGCATTTGTTACAGAGCAGTGCAGCATTGATACAGTGACAAAATAGGGCATACCAATAATTTATGGGGTAAGTGGAAAGCAGTCATCTACTTGATTTAGAGATAACATGGGTTATACCTGTCACATGTGTGGTGGAACCCCATAACACAGCTAGGGCTGTGGCTATAGCCTTCAATCTAAATCCCATAAAGTTCCATTGATGGCATCAGTTTAAATTTGTGCCATGATCATTAAATAGCATTCGGGCAAGTTAGTTTCTAAATCATCACAAAGCTATTTTGTGAACTGTATTTCCAATTCTTTTAAAGGGGAATGACACACACTTCCACCCTCCTAATTTCAATGCTTATCATGTTACAGCATCTTCAATATATGCGTGATGTTATCAGCAACCTCTCAGTTGCTTATAAATATGATAAAAGAGGTATGCTGCATTACAAGGTACTAAGGATACCTATGACTAAAATTTTAAGAAATTTGGGCAAAAAAATTGCAGTTTTTGTTTTAAAACAGTTCAGTTCTTGCTTTAACAGAAAACATTATTACTTGCACTGTTTTGCCATTTCTAAAGCACACAGAGAGCTTTTTTAAAAGGCAATCTTTACCGTCTAAGACAGTACATGTCAATTGACAGCATCCCTATATGTGACACATGCCCAAAAGGTGAGACATCTTGGTGTTTCTTCAAGCTGAAAAAAAGGGCTGTAAATTGAGTTCAACAAACATTATGCTATTAGTTGCGCTTTCCCCAACAGAATTTTTAATTTTACTGTTATATGCTAGAAGTATAAGTATTTTTACTATGAAATCAGCAGCAAAATTTTAATTTTGATTATAATTGCCATTAGCAGCTCTCGTGGACTGATTTTGCTCTGTTTTTGCAACTTATATAGTGGCAGAAAAGTGCAAGGCATTTGGTACGAGGTGAACTGCTCTCTGTCAATAATACAGCCTCTAGTTCACGGCCAGAAATATGCTGTTAGTAGGGTGTGGCTAGACTCCCTGGGTGCTCTATCTCGCCTGTGGTTTAGGATGGGGTTAAATGGTCGGTTTTCCCCCGTAAGGGGGGGGGGGTTGCGACCCCTTCAGCTGCCGTGGTGCGGGCGCTGCGGACCCTTAGCACTCGTGGTACTTCTGACGTTACCAGAAGTACGCTGGGCCGAACATCTGAGCCCCTCCCGAATGGGAGTTGTTCGGATTGGGTTGGACTCGGCGGGGCAGTGGTTCCCGATACCCATGGGTTATTGGGTACGCTTGGCTATGTTAATTCCACCCAGGCGGGGTTGTGAGACGCCTCGAGACTCTCCGGCACCAGCCATGAGGGATAGCTGGTAGATGGTAGCTAGAAACTGTCGGCTCCACCGAGGTTGTTTGGTAGTCTCCCCCAGTTAGGGTTTGCCCTGCTGGCCTGACGCGCGTAAGTGGCGTATCCACTTCCGTCCCTGCTTGGAAGGGTCGGTGCTGGAGCTTTCTGGCCCGATTTCGACCAGGCAGGGGGGGGCGGTATATAAAATAGGCACCGCTCCTAATGGAAAGCCCCACGAGTTTACTCCTGGGTTTGCGAGGGTGTGGTCTCTGCGTTGGCAGACCCGGTCCCGTATTTAGATGGTATGGCATGCCTGGATGCAGGTAGAAACACCCAGTGTGAAACTTTCTTTGTAAATTTTCTAAACATACTACTATACTCACTTTTTTAGTTAATATTGCATTATAAACATAGAAAACTTATGGCTCTGGAGTATTTTAACAGTAGCCTTAAATAAATGGAGCTACAGCAAAACATCAAGAGGTGAAACAATGGTAGACTCAGCAAGGAAAAGTTTCAACACAACGTGATTTAACATCTTCAAAGTTCTGCAAAAGGAAAGTAACAACTAAAGAAGATAAAGGCAGTAAAAGTAGCACCCTTGGTGCGAGTGATCAGTGGTACAATTTCTTCAGGCAATTCCTCATCGCCACTGTCTTATACAGGCTCACTAACCATTTCAACAATTGCAAGATCAAACTGTTCATCCATTCTGAAACCTCACTCGCATTCGCATTTACACATCATGCAAGCTTTTTCATCAGTTCTGCCAAGGTAATCAACTTTGTCTGTACTATTGGTATCCATTTCATTCTGTAAAATCTGGTTCCAAGACTTTAGTGTTGCCACCTTTATTTCAGACCATGAATTAGCTATCCACTGAACTACGTCTTTTATCGTAATTTTTTTAGAAATTCTTTGATGGTTCCCTTACCTTCTGTTGTTGTAGAAGCATCTGAAGCAAGCAACGACAATACTTTTTTTTTCAAGCACCCTTGGTCCATAGGATGTATTAAACTCGTCACATTAGGGGGCAAGAACAATGTGCAAATACTACCACATTGTAATTCTTCCTCATCAGGGCGTGAATCAGCATTGTCAAGCATTAAGATTAGGTATTTTTTGGTCTCTGGAACAAAATCTTCGAAAAACCACTTCTTAAAAATATTTTTATCCATCCAAGCAGATTTTCGGTGGACATATATAACAGGCAATGCAGAAGCAGTGATATTTTTTAAAGCTCTAGGCTTAGCAGACTTCCCTATTACCAGTAGCTTCAGATTATGGTCTCCACTTGTATTTGATGCAACAAGAACTGTTAACATCTCTCTACGTTTTTTGTAACCTGGGGCAGCCTTTTCTTCTTTTGAGGCTAGAGTTTTAGTTGGAAGCATTTTATAATTTAGTCCTGTTTCATTACAATTATACAGTTGATCAGGAGTAAGATTTTTTGCATATATAATTTTTCTTAATTTATCACAAAATTGTGTAGCAGTTTGAGAATCTGCAGAAAGTTGTTCACCGAAAATTTCAAGCTGCCTTATGCCGTATCGTTTCTGTCACCTATCCAACTATCTTGAACTTGCAGTATAATCATCCTTGCCTTCCTTTAATCATTCCTAAAAAACACAGCTTTTTCTTGCAGAATAGGCCCTGAAATTGGATTTCCTTTTTGTCTTTGTTGAGTGAACCAAATGAACAAAGCTTCACTCGTTTTTTCATACTCAGATTTCTTCATTGACTTCCATTCAAATGATGAAATAGAACACTTGTTAGATGAAACTTCTCAATTTTGTCTCTGTTTCTACACCAATCTCCAACTGTCACTTCACCGACTCCATACTCGGCAGCAAGATTTTTAATATTTCTCCTTTGTCTAGTCTTTTCAAAGCCTCCAGTTTCACATTCAGCAGCACAAATTTTCTCTTATTCCTACCACTCATTGTAATGTATGAATTAAAACATTAAGAAACACTGTTACATATGTACATTCCTTACAATGCTTAAAAAATTAACGTGACACAGGTGGGCTCATTACAGTACAGATATTACTACACAACCATCTACATACAACAACGGTCAGCCTATGTTGTAAAATGTGTATTTTTACTTATGCATATTTTAATGACCACTGTCACTGAGTAGGGACAACAATAAGGATGGTATGCACTGTACAACTGATTGTCAGGCGGTCGCAATTAGTGATGGGTTGACAAATAAAGAGCAAGCGCACTCCTCGAAACCTAAAGGTACCTGTACATCTGTAATAGAAATGCATTAACAGTCTGAGGCCAAGGTTATTTCTGTGCATTAGGAATGAAAACCCTAAGTGGGACAGTTTTACCCGTACTGTACATGGAAAATTGAACAAAAGTTCAAAACGGAACACATTTGGAAGTGCGTAAAATGTACATGTGGACAACGTATAAAAACAGGATTTTATTCTAGTTTTATGTAAAATTTCAATTTTCTTAAGACCACTTCGAATTACACGGAACCTTGAAATACCGAGGCTCTACTGTAGTATTATAGCTACTTTGAACACATAATTAAAATGACACAAAGGAACAAATTTGCTCAATTTATCTATGTTGTTTTTTTATTACATAATTTAGTACAAACTGTTCTCTCACACACTCACTGCAGACAATTACTGACACAACAGAGGTGTAGACTGCAAGTCTGATACCCAAAGCACCTATTACTTTAGGCAACCTATTTGAGCTGTATGTATCCAAAGCAAGCTGTACATTACGAGGGTTGAATGAAAAGTAATGCCTCCACCTTCGTAACTCCTCAGCAGATGGCAGCACTGGTGTGTGGCAGTTACTGGACTGTTAAGTAGACACGCCTCTATAGCTCCAGTTAGCGAGAACGATTGTGTTGTTACAGTGTAAAGATTGGAACTCTGCATACATGGTCAGTCATTGCGAGTTTAGCAACATGCTGCCATTGAATTCTTGATAGCAGAAGGTGTCATCCCAAAGAAAATTTATCAGAGAATGCAAGCCATTTATGGTAATTGTGTTGATGTGAGCACTATACATTGTTGGGCCAATAGGTTTAAGATGGTGTGGCAGGAACATTTGACTTGCTTGACTAAGAAAGAGTTGGACATCCTGTGACAGCGACCACTGAATTTCACAGGCAAAATATTGACAGTCCAGTATAATTCAGAACAACCATTGTATCACTTGGAGAGAAATTGCAAGCATAATTGACATTTCACAAGAATGCGTATGTCACATTATTGCTTTGCTTGGCTATCGGAAGATATGTGCATGATGGGTATCCAAATGCTGACGCCTGAAATGAAAGTGCTTAAACTTGATTTGCCAGAAACTCCTCTTACATTACAAGAATGATGTTGACACCTTTCCGCATGCGAATATGACAGGAGACAAAACGTGGGTAAACCATTATGACCCGGAAGCAAAATGTGGGTCTACAGAATATCACCACAAAGACTCGCCCCCAGAAAAAGAAATTCAAGACACAATCTTCAGCTGGAAAAATCATGGCAACAGTGTTTTGAGATGCAGATAGTGTTATCCATGTTGATTTCCTTGGAACAACAATCAGCTCAGAGCATTAGATCACAATGCTACAAACTTTGAAGCAATGACTGACAAGGGTCCGAAAGGAAAAGGGAAATTTTTTCCTGCAGCATGACAATATCAGACCACATACTTCACATGCCACCACAGCAGAACTTCAGAGATTGAAGCTCACCACCATAAAGCATCCTCAATACAGTCCAGATTTGGTGCCGCCTGATTCCATCTTTTCCCAATAATAAAAGATCTGTAGGATTCATCTCTATGCATCTGTTAAGAGAACTGTGAGAGGCTGGTTGCAGAAACAGTGTGTTGACTTCTTCCATGATGGTTTCAGAAAATTTGTTCATCATTGGCAGAAGCGTATCCAATTGTCTGGTGATTATGTGGAAAACTGAATATATTTAATTAGAGAGCACATTTCAAGGATTACTTCTGCATTTTATTTATTAAAATGTTCCCATCGAAACCCAAGTTACAAAGGAGGAGGCATTACTTTTCATTCATCCCTTGTACATGGCATTAACAACTATATCAAATTTGGAAATGAAAGTTTCCATAGTGTTAAACTTTGCTTTCTCCTTAATTCTATTACTTCCTTAAACATACAAAACCGCCAATGATCGGATCAATTCCTCTATATGGCAGTAACGCAGTTCCCAAGCCCATTAAATAACTTTTCATTAATTTTAAGCTCCATTTATCCTTCAAACAAAATATATACTCCTTACTTAAACTGAATGTATAATTTATTTCTAATCACTTTCTACTACAATTTCATTATGCTTATACCTCTTACATTCAACTGTTTTGCTTGTGAATATATAAACACAAATATCACTTTTTCATGCTCTTAACCTTATTTGGTATCTTAACATTTTATTTATGGTACTTTTATTCTTAATCACCTAATCAGGTATTTTATATTTTTATGGGTTTGCTTGCTTATGTGCAAATAGTACACAGTATTAGTTAAATGATAAAAAGGATTTTAAAATCCTTAAATATTGCAAAGTTCCATTGATTTCACCTGAATATTGCATCTCAAACACAAATAATATTGAAGGCCTATCTCAGAGTTGCAATAGATTAAAAAGAAATAAAAAAAAAGGACGGTTTTTCCTACTAATACTGAACTACAGCATTACAGAAACCTGGTAGTATATTCAGTTACATAGAATTAATTGCCTTCAAATTACAATACTTCACGAAATATTTACAGATCATTCTTTAGTATTCTGAACTGCATTTGAAGCAGAAAAGTGTCAACTATGTAGAACTGTTGTAAAAATTCACAAATTCTAATTTTGTGGGACATGCAATTTAAAATGTGCAAAATGTTCTTTGCAGTAAATGTATAATTATTATATGAAATATAAGCCACAAAACTGAAATAAGAATAAAAGAAATTGATTAACCTTTTTCTAGCAGAAGACAACTAAAACATTCACATTCAGCATTACTTTGAGGAATAGTTGAAATTCCCAACATAAACATGCTATTTTAATTCATTTTAACATGCCATTTGATCCATGAATACATGCTGATCTTACCCATTTAAAATCTTCCCCCGTGAGGGGATGGCTCAAGCGATAGTCCCTGGTTTGATTACCATTGGACTGGCCACCCTGACTTTGTGGTTTTTCGTGCCTTTTCCAAGTTGATAGGCAAATGATGGGATAAAGTTTATACTACCATGTATTTCCCTGTCCCTCATTTTCTCTCATTTCAGTTCTTTACAGGACTGCAGACTTCTGCCTAAATCTGTCCCTAAACCTAAACCTAAAAAAATACCTTGTTCTGGATGGGGGGGAGAGGGCATCAAAGGGGCATCCAAGGATGCTATATCTGGAAACAATAGGGATCCCAATGCACTGTCCTTCATCTCTCTTGCAACATCCCTTCCTACCGGAGGTTTCTACTTCTTAGGCCCAACATCTTCCCCTACTTAGAATGAAGTGATCAGAATGCAAATTCTACCCACTTATCTGAGTTTAAATAAAAGTGAATTCGTTTTATAACAGTCCTTGAAAATCTGGTAGTACTGCTTGTGTCATACATGCTGAAACTTTTCTTGGTACCACAGAGAAACAGGTATTAAATGGTAGCAAAGGACACCACTTCCTAGGCTACACACAGCTTTCTAGTCCATCTCTTATACTTCATATGAATTATGCAAAAAAGTCACAAAAACTGTGAAACATATCCTGCAGCCATCGAACATAAATATGACAAATAATTTTAATGAGGGAGTTGGCTTTACAATTAATGTTGTCCATTACTGAATGTTCATGCCCATCTACTGCTCATCAGTTACTGATGGTTCTCTCTAGAGGTGCAATGAAACTTTAAATCCGACTAAAGAATGTCTGCATGCTATGTATTTAGTTGCAGCCCAGTGAAGAGGGACCATGATGGTGATGACAAATAGATGCACAGTAAAGATCTGTCATACCACTGTATATCAATTAGCACACCACATTCAAGCTTCAATCTTAAGCTAGCATGAAGTCTTACATTTATCATCAACAGCAAATTACAATACAATACAATGCAATGGAATGGAATTTAATGCTTTGTCATATAAGTGGTGAAAATCTGCAATCCTTTAAATCTGACTACAAAGCCGTAAAAGGCCTATGCTACACACATTTTACAGGCAAACTATTGAAGTTGGAAGTATGTTAATTATTTCATACAACCGGTCTGCAGTTGGTCTTTCTGGCTACTAGTTATTCAATAGAACTGCTGTAAACAACTACCACATCAAAAGATTGGTAATTAATGCAATTAACATGTTTTCTTTGCCAGTTATTCCAATTGATTGAATCTTTGATAAATACAGACATTTCTCTACCATCTAGGGCATAAGAAGGGGGGGATGGATGGATGGAAACATGATAACCAAAAATTTTAAATAATAAACTGGGATTGTTTTTAACACAAAATTTTAAATTTTTCTTTTTTTTCATAACAAGTTTCATAGGACCTTCTCTATGTCATCAGGTATCAGTCAGAGAAGCTGATGATACAGAGCAGTCCCTTTGAAATTTTATATTTTAGGTAGAGGATGCAAGGTAAAGATTTTCTGAAAATTTCTCCAAGGGTAAACATTCCATTATTTTAATTAGACTAAAAATGGCTAATGATAGAATAAAATGTTGACAACTTCAGATAGCAAATAACATTCAGCTTTCCATATATCCACAGATTTTATGGAAAGTCACTTGTCTCCTCTGTAAACTGGGGCATTAATCATCATTAACAACTAGAGAGAAAAATAAGTAGTTTCTAAAAGTTTTATGAAATATTAATAGGTGGATAAAGTCCTGCAAATACCATATATCAGATCTTACTTTGATACTCACTGCCCAATCACAGGATTTGGGTTTTACTCTCAAAATAATTGAAGTTAACTGCTCACTGCTTTCTTTTCCTCAAACAGTCCATAATCAGTTCTTTTGGTACTGCTCTGATCTTTAACACTACTTTAAAAATAAATAACAATGTAGAAAATGCAAACAACATACAGCAGCAGGTTAATCACAACATCTATTTATATGAGGCTTGTGCCACCTTGTTCCAAGTTATTACCACTGCATTCATATTTTTCCTGTAGACAAATCATTCACTTCTTTCATTCATTTACAAAAAATCTTCCAGTTTTCTAAAGTTTAATCATTCACTTCTTTCATTCGTTTACAAAAACCTCTTCCAGTTTTCTCAAGGTTTAGAACATTCTTCACTAATGCCATAAGAACAATTTTATTCTCTCTCTACAATAAACAACTGTGTCATAAACTTGCACAAAGGCTAAGAGCTGTAAAGCAGCGAGTTGCAGGACAGGAATATGACTGAATGCAAGGTGTGGCTCAAAGTCAGCTGATATATTACACACAATGATGTCCTCTTTAAAGCTGTTATTTACTTACTTAGGGCTGGTTTCATCAACTGAAGTTAATTTTAACACAATGTTAAAGTGATTAGACACTGAGGTTAATGCAAATTCTGTTTTATTGAACAACGTTAGCTCTAACACTGTGTTAACTTAACATCGCCTTATCCTTGTGATAAAGCATTTAACAAATATTAGAATTTTGAAAATGGCTGCCACAAGCCATTCTGACATAGAATTCCTACATTTGAAGTTCTTTAATGCTGTTCCTAACCAAAGAACTGCGCATCATAATGAATTTGGACCTGGAAGAAACAATGCACTGGAATTAACTTCCTTAGATTATTTTCCCAGGCTGCATCCTTCTTTTTAATTTAAGTCTGTCTGCTTTTTTGCTTTCGATAATTCCTCTATACTTATAATCAGTTCTACAATTAATGCATTTTTGAATGGTGAAACTTAGTTCTTCCGCATCTCCATTATACAACTGACTTGGAATAACTGTCTTGTAAATGTCTAGCTAGTTGTCCGCTACTGAAACAGTGTGTGCTGCATTGCATAGACAAAAGCACATCAGTGTGTGTTAAGAATCCATACAGTTCAGACACCCTTCTGTTGTTCACAGTTGTCTTTGATGTTAATATGTTAGATAACAATTGTAAAAGCTTAATGAAATGCAAGAGTTATAACACTATTATTAAACTTTTATCATAATGTTAACAAACAAGATGTTAAGATTTAAAATAGAGAGTTGAGGGTTGTTACACTACATCACTATAATATTCTTACTTGAACGCATTTCGGGAGACGGCTTGTTCCCATCGTCAGCATTTTCTCTCAACAACTTTTTTAGTCGAGAGAAAATGCTGACGATGGGAACAAGCCGTCTCCCGAAACGCGTTCAAGTAAGAATATTATAGTGATGTAGTGTAACAACCCTCAACTCTCTATTTTAAATTATGACACATCACTGTTACTAGCTTCTAAATCTTCAAAATTAGTCAAGATGTTAAGAGTATTTTTAACATCCATTGGTGAAACCAGCAGCAGATTAACCATGTTGACATTCCTTGTATTACTTTTGGTATTGCATGCATCACATATGAAGGATGTTTCATGCATGAGCTGCTTTTATATTCCTCGTTAATGAATGGCCAGCATTACACTATATGCACAATACTCCAAAATACTTGCCTCTTTTGTACAAAATGCTGTAACAAATCTCTTACGGCATCAGTTTGTTTTAAAACAGTTCTTATTGTTTCACTGTAATGCAGCAAAACTGAAAAATACACTTAATCTGAATGGAAAGTTGCCTATACATTGTAGCAAAACTTATAAGGTAATGTAAATTTTGTATTGATCTATTCAACAGAATCCATAGGGATTCTTTCATTAAGAAGCATTCTGACAGGACTGAATACACTGCCAGGTTTAGTGCCAATATACATTATGAAACCTTAATGGAAATATACCTAAGCCACTTCTTTGTTCAAGGCTATACAGGATATTTCAGGACCTTGCGACAAACTGAGAAACGATAGATCTCGCAGAGGGGAACAATTTTTGTCAAGCAACCACCATCCTCCAATGCATCATTACGGAGTCATTCTTCCCTGTTTGAAGCATATCTGGTAGGATAGGTTTGAGAGGCATAGCCAGTACACTTTGACTGTTTTATTACAACCGCTGAATCAATTGATATTGCCTCTTTCTTGTCCCTTACGTCTGATTAGGTTTGGTAGGTCTGAGACACACATTCCAATTTAACTTAAGTGTTTGTGAACAGCAGCTCCACGCATACCACCTCCAGAAAGTACAGGGACTGGGGTCGAATGACTTTGCACCTTGTGTTCAGTTTGTCCAGTGGTTTCTGCAACAAAGTATTGCAGATCCTACATTTCCCGTGCATGTCTTGTTTACTGATGAGGCCTGCTTCACACGAGACGGATACTTCAACAGCAAGAACAGCCACATCTGGGTTGGTGAGCATTTGCTGGGACTTTCATTTTTCTACCCATTTGAGTTATATTGGACTGTGTGGCTTAGACCTACCAAACCTAACCAGATGTAAAGAACAAGAAAGAGGCGATGTCACTTGATTCAGTGGTTGTAAAAAAAACAGAGTCAAAGTGTACTGGCTGTGCCTCTCAAACCTATCCTACCAGATATGCTTCAAACAGGGAAGAATGACTCCATAATGATGCATCAGAGGATGGTGGTTAAAAAATGTTCCCCTCTGCAAGATCTATAATTTCTCAGAGTTTGTCACCAAGGTCCTGAAACACCCTGTATATTTCTATTTAACAAAGCAAATGAACGATCTCAATTAAATATACATGCAATTGTAGGTCTACATATAAACTTATCTTTGCAAACAGCCTCCAGATTTACTGAGCACCACAGTTATACTTCATCCTCAGCTAAAACACATTTATATGTGGCTTATAATTTGCATGTTCAACACAAGTGCAAACGCATGCTTAACAACTGATACCTTTAAAATTTAGTTTGAAAACTAAATTAAGCATTTACCACATGAGACTGTTTTACATTCTGGACAAAATAACAAAGCCTCATTTCTGTCACATAACTGATACTCCACCCAATTATTACAGCATTTATTACATCTTCCTCAGGAAAACTAAAACTTACAAAAGGTTGAGTATGCAGTGCACCTAAACTTAAGAAACATATACACTGACACAATCATAATTGTAACTAACATTAGAACACATTGATAATCAACTGAGTCATTTTACACACACAATTTGCTCAACAAAACTCAGCATTTGCTCACATCCTCAGCTCCTTGTTGACAAGAAGCCGAGGATGCAAACAAGGGCCCATGAAACATGTTCAACCTAAAGTTGAAGTATGTGGAGCAAATAGTGTAAGTCGACTCAATTGATAAAGTAATAATAATCAATATGTAACTTATGTGAACCTAATTCTTTCCTGTGCTCTCATCTGGGTGCAACACCACACAATGAGTTTGCTATATAAAATATCTGCATCATTCCTGTCTTTTAAATATTCACACAGCCGTCATCATATTACTTACTAAAAATACACTCCTTCCATATGCCTTTTATTTACAAATTCATTCTATGTTAAGCTTTAAAGCTAAAAATGTTTAGCTCACAGTTATGTGCACACTTATGTTTAAGTAGGTCTTCCTGAAGTAAAATTTGTATACAATATATAAATCTTTTCATGCTATCTGTGCATTTTAATTTCATAAGCTGTATTAACTTACATGGAACTATAAAAATATACTGTACTTTAAAACAAGTTCCTCAAAAGAAGAGAGAAAAAGAACTGCAATAGGGTAAACATTATTATTTCAATAAATGAAAAAGAATTAGAAATACATAATACGCAGTCATAAAAGGGCACTGCATCTCAACCAGTTTTCTTCAGCTGCATGTGAAACTGAACCATTTCCACTTTTTAACAAAGCAAATGAAGTTTCCAACAAATAATAAATAATTGCTGTTGCCACTGAAGTACTCAGCCGAATATAACCACATATTCTTTTTTTAAATGCACACAACAAAAATAACAAAATAAAGTAAAATTATATATACAGAAAACCTTATTTGCACTTCATTTCAACAAAATTAGAGAGGCAACGTTGTAAATAATAACTAAATTTAAACAAAATCAACATTGTAAATAATAACCAAATTTAAACAAAATAAATAACATTAAAATGAACTAAAAAGTTGTAAAAAATAAAGAACAGAAAAGAAAGAAAGAAAAAAAAGGTTATTATGTATTAGAGAGGCAACATTGCAAATAATAACTAAATTTAAACAAACTCAACATTGTAAATAATAACTAAATTTAAACAAAATCAACATTGTAAATAATAACTAAATTTAAACAAAATAAACAACATTAAAATGAACTAAAAAGTTGTAAAAAAATAAAGAAAAGAAAAGAAAGAAAGAAAAAGGTTATTACGTACAATCAAATAAAAATACTGATACTACAGTTGCAGCAGCTACAAAAATACATCTATGCTTTAAAATAAACTGCATAGAAAAATCTTCAGCATAGGAAAAGCTTGTGATGAACATCTTTCACCTAAGTTTTTACTATCTGTAGGGGAGTACATAGAAATTTTAGGGTGTATGTTGCCACAAGTATAGTTAACATGTTTTTTCAGTGTATGTAAAGGAACTAAAGAAAACCAACATGTACAATATGGACACTGACCCTCATTTGGTTTTCTTTGGCTTATAATGAAATTGAAACTTTTCTTGGATTGCACAGCAAGTCTTGTTTGAAGAGATTACACTCTAGGGAACACTGCCTGCAGCCTATTAACTTGATTTTTATGCACAAACTATGCCAACAAAATTATCATTTTCCATATCTACAAAATTTGACATTAACATTGTAAACAATAAAATTATAACTTGAAAAAAGAAATCAAAAAATAAAATAAAAATCTGTGATAAAATAAACTGAAATCAATGTGGTAAAAGAAAACTATTAGAAAAAATATAAGGAAAAAATAAAAGTGACGTAAACAGGTCAATGTTAATTCATTTCCTCCTTTCTATGTGTTGAAAATAGTTTATACCTAATTTACGAAGGTTGTCAGGAGGGCATAAATCAGCAATACACCCAGATATTTTTTACAAAGAGCAGAATCTCTAAGTTACCTATTAGTTAAAATAGTCTGCTCTCTAATTTGGGTAGATTGCTGAGAATGTGTTGGGAAAGTTTAGTCTGCATACACAATAAATTGTTGGTTATCTGCGTCAGAAACTTCCACTTGCACAAACTGAGGCTGAAGTGGTTGTGCATGGATTGTAGGCACAGAGCGGCTCATTGCATTGCGAGACCTGCAACAAATATCAGTCATTGTTTGAAAGTATTTCTATTGTTGATGTTTTTTAGTATTGTAATAGATGGGCAACTCAAGCAACCAACATTGCACAAGTCTTAACATACAATAAGATGGTATTTGCTCCCCTTTTGCATATAAAAATTACTTATACATACCATGGAGTAACTGAAATATAAAAGGTTACTGCATTTCTATATACATATGAATCCCCCCCCCCAAAAAAAAACATCTGTGAAAAATATCAAGGGAGTTTTTGATCATTTTATGTAAAACTACACTTCCCATGCTTCAATTATAGTGGCTGAATGGTATATACTATACTTCTGCACAGGCATAGGATTAGCATTGCACATTAACGAAGTAAGTGTAGTATACTTTAAAATAAAATATAATACAACCTAATATTAACCCCCTATTGCCGGAATTATTTTGCTATATATGCCACTCTTCCTCTAATTCCCAAACTGACTTTTATATCCTTTTCACCGGCAAAACAACTAAAGTGATTCAAATAGCCATGATTGTTAGTGCGATACGAAATGGACTGGCCATCCATTCAAAGCAAAACATCGCAAATTCGAGTCCCAGCGATTGCAGTCAAATGTGCCTGTGGTAAAAGAAGGGGAGGGATCAAGTAAAATAACCAGTGTAGGCACATTTGGATGCTGACAGGGTTACATATGACTACAGCTGCATGGATTTTGCCATTAAAAAAACAGCTTTATTGCAAAAATATTAACATTTTTACAATATAAAACAGCTATAAATAGCCTAATTTTATTGTTGAAGGTTAGTGTAATATGAAATTACAGACAAAAATTCCATTAAAAGTCCTAAAACCTGATAACACGCCTTTGTAACGTATAAATTACACCAGGCTATAAAAGGTTACTTTTTTTTTTGTCATGTGACTTTTTATCGATTTCAATTTCTAAATAATATCCTAAAACTACTTACTGCACCTATCTTTCTAGTCAATGCCTCAAAAATTAATAGGACAATTATTTGAAAGGTAGAAATCAGCCTAAAAACTTCAATGCCATAGCCAGAATTTGAACTATGGATATTCAGTTTACCATGCCGCTGCTTGAACCAACTGAACTACCATAGTGACATGACAACATGACAAACTCATATAATTTGCACTTTCCCCCATAAACCACACATCATGCAGGCATGTAGCTCATAGTAGCAATGGCACGGTAAACCAAAGATCCGTAGTTCAAACCCCAGCTATGGCATTGAATTTTTCAACTGATTCTACCTTTCTAAGCTTAACCTACACGCTGCATGTGTGAAAGAACAATTAATTAATAATGACTATTTGAGCCAATGCCATACAGACAACTAACAGATTCATGCCTCTCTAGTTTTTTTCAAAATATTACATAAATTTCTATTCATTTCTAAATGGCCTCTGACATATCCATCAATTGTATTTATGTACTCAGGTCCATTAACAATATGTAATAATTTCAAATTGATAGAAGCTTGCAACAATGAAGCCATTAAGAATTTAGTAATATAAATGGTCGACCTACAGCTGAACATAAAAGTAAAGGATTTTGAAACATGTGCAAAGTTTATTAAGTGCAAGTGAAACATTCTCACAGATTCCAATATTATTAAACATACATTTCTGATACTAAAGGAAAACTACAAAATACTTTTCAGCTCAAAAATTTAAAACTTAGAATAACAGAACTAGAAATCAAACGTGTCTCCATCTTTATTATTATTATTTATTTTTTTTGTAAAATTACAAGAATTCATGACATTGTCAAGCAGTACAATATAATATAAAGTACTATGTACAGTTTACAGATAAAAAATATATATACAGAGAAAATTTAGTTAATAAATTCAATTGAATAAAAACATCCTTGCACCATGAATTTTTTTCAGTTCAATTTTAAATTTATTTACACTATGTATTTGTTGTAGGCGAATTGGTAGTTTATTATAATACATACAAGCAGCAAGAGTAGGTTTCATTTTAAACAATTGTAATCTATGTGAAGTTAAGTGAAATTGTGCGCTGCCTCTAGTATAATGATCATGGATCGGGCTATTAATTTTTGTATTATTTTCGTTATGTTTCAAATACATTATTACTTCATATATATAGGGAGTACAGAGTAAGAACATTTAATTTTCTGAAATGATTTCTACAGGATCTTGAGGTTTTAGATCTGTAATCTAACTAGCCCACTACCTTCAATTTATAGTTATTAACCCACTACTGTTTTAGCTTATGCATTATTATGCCATGGATCCCTTCCATAACACAAGTTTGTATATAGAACTTGTGAAATGGTTCTTATTTGTAACCAGCAAATTCCCAGCTTTGCTTACATGTTTCCATTACTGAAGTATTTCCTTTCCCTTTCCCCTACTTCTCATTTCTTATTTACATTCTTCCCCTCCTTTCAACAACATATGCTGAGGAAATGTTTCCAAGATACATATAGTAGTGTTCAATTGTTATTTATTATTTTTGAAGCATTGAAAAAATTGAAACCAATAATGTTTTAGTTACAATGAATGTTCAGGAACCTATGAACAAACTAGACACATATCCTAGCATACAGAATATTTAGATGTCTGATATATAAGATGTATGCAAGATGTCAATTTTAATTTAGGCTTAACAGTTTCAAATTTAAAAACTTTCAAAACAATTGCTAAGAAATGTTATTTAACATTAAGGAGTAAACCTAAAGCCGAGAAATTAAACTGAGCACGAAGTGGGAGTAAGAAATGAAAATAAGATAGATTTCCTAAATTACTGCATGTGCAAATTGCAAAGTCTGTAACATAATAAATAGCAGATATTAAAAGACTTTGTACCAGTAATTGTCGAGCTTTGTGAGTTGTCATTTCATTTGAACTCAGAGACTTCAGCTCATCATTTAAATCAACATATGTATGAAATACCTAGTGACTCATCACAATGTGTCATTGTAAACTACATTGTTTTTCTTCTTAAAACACACATTTCTTGCAGCTTCTTATTAGGGAGCAAGCCACACAAAGCTAGCTGAGAGAATCAGCTTGTTTCCAAATCAACACCCATATTCTGAAGATTCAAACCCTGCTATGATTTATTACCAACATCCTCTCTTCTGTGCCATACCCAGCAAAAGTTATTGCTTCTATCATGTTGAGTTATGATGACTGTGCCAGTCATCTGTATTCCATTGCACAGCTTAGAGGACCCAGTTACATTGCAACATTGGAGCATCAATCTTCAGTACAGGGAATCAGGAAACGTAGGCAAATTAACAAACTTGGTTAACTGTTTGTATAATCTTGATTCTATATTATATTGCTGCACCTGAATGTTGTTTCAGCAGGCTTAAACTTTTTTGCAAGTGGTCTTGTTAAAGTCTTCTTGGCTGTTTTTGATATCAAGACTGCTCTCCCACAAAACCATGAGATGTTCTCCACAATGGGGTAAACTTCAGCAATAGGCTGACTGCCAATACTGCAAAGTGAAGGAAGTAGCTCTATTACGCCATAAGCAGTCCTCCATGTAGTTTCCGCAAATTCTTATGGTAACTAACAATTTCACATCTCAGTTCCCATACTGTTAGCAGGTTTCTCTTCTAAACGGGAGTACAGCACTGAACGAGTGAGGCATGCACTTAGTTTATCAGTTCTTGTACTTTTGTGATGGTTTCAAAGAGTTTCACAAATGCCTCCTAATACAATCGATTGAGTATTTCACAGCTTTACTGCTGACCATGGTACATACATCCCATACAATGAGAACATAGTTTTGCAACCCATCTGTTCTACTGCTGTTTTTAAATATGTCATACACAGGATTCTCAAAGTAGTCTAAGTTAATTTTGAAGGTAAAGTGAGCAGTCTTGTTACCCAGCCCAGAAGCAACATTGTTGCTATGCTCAGGATGCTATAAAGAGCAATTCTGCCACCCACTCTGACCTTACTTCATGCTAAATTTATCAAAAGCACTTTTCCTATGCTCCCATAAACATTTTTTCCTGATCTGGCAATAAGACTGTTTACAATTTCAGTGTAAATATACCTTTCCACTGTTAAGTTCTGGCCCATTTCATTTATGAACTTACTACATTGAAAAAAAGTTTAGTTATTCTCTGCATCATGAAAAAAAAAAAAAAAAATCTTGTAAAACAAACTAAAAAAAATGTTCCATAAGCGTTTGCAGTACTGTGGATGTATTAAAAGTATAAATGGAAAAGAATATATCTCCATATTTATGTGTATATTAAAGCCATACTTTATGGCTATAAGTATTCACAAAGGATATAATGCTAAGTGAATTACCAGATGAAACGGTTACTGATAGAGGACAATCTTCAAGATCAGATTTATATATGCTTGATAACCTATTTTTAACATACTCCATTCAGGGTATATGTCAATATAATATTCACTGCATAAACCCAAACAAGTGCTATATAACTGTTAATTGGTTTGGAACTAAAGGAGAGTGATATACAATAGGCAACATGCACAGCAATTTTGCAGCAAGTTTTTGTTTTGAACAGTACTGCTATTTTGATTCTTGAATCCTTTGCCTTTGTTATATTGCATTTTCTCTCAGCAAACTTGTTTAACTTTTCGTAAGTGCTACTAGAGTTGCCAACTTTTGAGAACTAATGTTGGGAAAAACTTATAAAATGACATTTGGCACTGAAAATGAAAAGATAATCTGAAGCATGTACATTGCAAAATATGAGTATATCCCTCAATGGTAAGGACACAATTCTTTGGTGGATCGCAGTAACACAAAATTTGTTAATATATAATAAAAGGGTGTCAGCATTAATTTTATAGCAGCTGTCCCCATAATTAAAAATGTTTACTCTTGTTATTAAATGCAAATTTTAACCCAACTTGCAAAATGAACACTTATTTACGATTTACCACAAAATTAGTAATTCCTTGTGATATTTATGTGAAAATGAAATGTTAAGAGACTTATTTCAAGAATAAAACAAGCTCTGTTTTATCTTTTGCAACATACAAAGCCAGATTAAAGGTCAAGGTCAATGATGTTGCTTGCTGGTCTCATAGGTTCATGTGTATTTTACAGAAAGCTGCGAGAGATAACCGCAAGCATGAGTTTAATACTGAGTTAAAGTCACTTAGTTGTAAAGACTTTGCTTCAAAAAATGACAAAAATAACTTGATGTTCCGATTGTAGAAAGGAGTTCAAATGTGAGGGGTAGTACATATCTGATGCATGTCAAAAGATCTTAATATGTAAATATTGTAATATTAGATTGGAAGCACCACAATTCTTGAGTAAAACACAATGAAAGTGACAATCACAGGAAGGAAAAGCGTAGTGCAAGTGAAAATGAAACTGGTGCAAAATGACAACAGTTGTTTAAATATTCACTGAACCGTGCCATAAGAGTTAAACAAGAAAAATAAAGAGTTTGTAATGTGTACTATTGAAAGTTTCTTGGAAGCCAACATACCCCTGGAAAAGTTGGATCATTCTTCAAATGAGGAATTAGATGAATAAAAAATGTAACAAGTTAGTAACCTCTCCTTTTGCAAGTTATTTTCCACTTAATTTCTTGTAATTATTTTAAAAGTTAATAAACTATTTTAAGAAGTTTTATCATTACTGTAAATCTTTGTTTATTTCAATGACATTAAGGGAGCAGAAATTTCCCAACTGCAGTCTGGCTGTGACAAGGGTATGTTCCACTCCTAAAAGAGGCACAGGATCACCCAGTAGTAATACAGTGTTACAAGACCAATGACCAGATAGGTAGGGCTGTTTTCATAGTACTGTTCTAGCAGTATCTAGCTAAAGATGCTGTTGATATACCAAGGTGCTTGTTGGAGTATATGTGAACTCGCAGGAATGTTGCCAGGCCATTGTAGAAATTATCCAGAAGCTTAAAAACAGTATAAAAACAATCACCAGGGTTAGGAGTTTTAGGTGCGCACCTTTTGTCTTAGGGAAGTTAAAGCTGTGCGGAAAGATATCACAGAGTGAAATTTTGTTTCTAGTTGCGAAAAGAGGCATTTTTTCTTGCACCTTTTTCCCTTTTTTGGGACCTTTACCCTTTTTGGCACCTTTATCCCATTTTCCCCCAACCATGCCCATAATCCCCTTCCCCCCTTTTTTCTTTTAAGTTTCATTCCAATTTATTCTTTAACTTTCAATTAACGTCTCCTCAGCTTGCTTGTACGTGCAAATAGTAAGCCTACCTCTTTCAGTAAACGCCGCACAGGAATTGAAAGCACACCTGCAACAGTGGAAAATAATTGTGTGTTTGACGAAAACCTCTTTCCCTCGCTTTACCGCCATAAAGTAATGCAATTGACAATGAGTGATTCTATCCCACCAGAATCAGTAGCCTGCAGTTCATGAATGTGAGTTTGTTACTGTGAGAGACGTCATCTGTTTGTGTGGAGGCAAAGGCTGGGCACGCAGAGACGGCAGTAACCTCACCTGTGCAGTTCCGAGAATTATTAAGATTGAGTTCTGCTCGAAACTACTAGAAATCGCTGAGACTGAAGTTCCAGCATGAATGAAAACATTCTGGTAATTGTCGCAGTGTTATAAGAGAATGTGGACAACAAATGGGTGCAAGAATGAGTTGTGTGACAGTTGCATTGTGTTAGCAAATGAACTGGTGTTAGCTCTGTTACATTACCAAACGAGTGTACTAATACTAGATTTTACCATGCCAAAGGTCTCCAGTCCTCGATTTATTGTTCTAGTTGAGGAATTCAAACAAGATTTCATAGTTACTGATAGAACTGTTATGCGATGTACTATTTGTGATTCAGGAATTTTGTTAGATGAAAAACACCAGCGAGATCGCATCAAACAACACATTTCCAGCTCTAAGCATCAAATGAACAAGACTCTTCAAGCAAACAAATCACGGCAACCTCTATTACAAAATGCGTTTCAACAGAGTTCTTCAAAAAGTCAAAATTTGAAGGACTTAAACATTGATTTGTGTGCAGCTCTTACACAAGCAGGAATTCCACTCAATAAGGTGAACCATCCAGCCTTCAAGGGATTTCTTGAAAAATACACAAAGATGTAAATGCTCGATGAGAGTACTTTAAGAAAAAACTACATGGAGCCTGTTTACCAAGAAACCATAGAAAGAATCAAGGAGAAAGTGTCTGATTGCGATGTGGGAATCACTGTGGATGAAACCATAGACTCAATGGAATGATATGTTTTGAACATTTTAGTTTTTCTCTTAGCAGAGGAGAAAGTTAAGCCCATGTTGTTAAAAATGTACGAGCTGCAGAAAGCCAATGCCAGTACAGTAATGCAATCCATTATGGACTTCTGCCAAAAACTTTGGCCTACTGGTATCAAGTGTGAAAAACTTCTTGTGGTTACGGACCAGGCTCCATACATGGTTTCAGCTGTTAACCAATTGAAACCTTTATTTCCTAACTTGAAGCATGTGACATGCTTGGCTCATGCCCTTCACAGGGTTTGTGAATCCATAAGGAACGAATATGACATCGCAAATCAATTCATCTCTGCCCTGAAGAAGATTCTACTGAAAGCTCTGAGCCATGTTGTTTACTACAGGGAAATCATTGGCCTGACCCTTCCAAATTTCCCGGTCATTACTCGCTGGGGATCTTGGATTGAGTGTCCTGCTATGTTATGTGAGAATTTTGACAAAATTAAAGAGTTTGTGCTTTCTTTGGATCCATCCGATGCAGGTGCAATTTCCAAGGCACAGCAACTTCTGTTACCGGAGAAAATACATAATTTTCAGACAGAACTATATTGTGTCCATAGTCACAAGTACCTGCCTGCTGCTATTAAACGATTGGAAGAACAAGGTCTGGAAAAGGAAAAACAATGGGATATTTTTACTTCTGTGAGGGAACAGTAAGATGGCTTTGCCAAAGACAAACTTGAATCTAATCTTCAGAAGAATTCAGACATTGAGGAATTCGCCACATCTGTAGAGTTGCCATTCCGAGTGAATACAAGGTTTGCCCCACTGGTTTCTGTGCATGTTGAAAGAAGCTTTAGCATCTACAAAGACATTCTATCTCCTAATAGAAACAGACTTACTTTTAAAAATGTGAAGATGCTTAATGTCTTGAAGTACAACAGCTTCATGTTTTTTCCTTCTTTTGATGAGTGATAATTTGATGTACTTGTTTGTAGTTCAATAAATCAGAATAGAGGAAAGAGAAATTATTGAATTAGTTAAGGGAATGCACAACTGAAATTAACCCAAAATCTAAAAAATTATGTTCCCATAAAATTCTCCATTGCTTGTAGTTTTAGAATCCACTTTTATTTTTGACCTAGCGAACGCTTCAGGATCGTTACGAGACTTTTTAAATACCCTTGCACATTTGGTTGCTAGCTGTTTAGATTTTTAAAACTTCATTTTAAGGCATTTCTTATTTTCAGCATTTCTGCATATTCAAAATGTTCCACACAATGTAGTTTTCATCGATTCATATTGACATTTTTTATGCTTATTTCAAAAACCTAAATAAATAAAACTGTCATATAATTTTTCTGTGTAATGAATAGTTTTTGCGCTACTAATTTTTGAAGATAACAATGTATAAACAAAAAAAATGCAAATACAAAACTGCAAACCTTTTTTTTCCTCTTAAACTAAGAATAGTAGAAAAAAAATTATATAACAGATTTGTAGTTCCTTGACATAGAAGCAACATAGGATTTTTTTTTTTTTTGAAAAATGCATCATGTGTTGCATTTTGCATATACCCATAATTTTATATTTTGAAAATTAATAACTTGAAAACTAATGAAGATTTTGGATTGAAATTCACAGAACAATTATATCTATGGTTAAAATTTCAGCCCAATTAAATGGATAGTTTAGAAAATACAATTTCAGTTGTACATCCCCTTAAATAAACCAGCACCTTATTGTCCCTTTTTTCACCTTATTTGAGCACCTTTTCCCTTCCTTTTTTCATCTGAAATTTGCACCTAAACCTAACCCTGATAATCACCATTGCCACTGATGTTGCATCTTATATGGGAAAGGTGTGTGCAAATATTACGAGGACTGATTTCCAACAAACTTGTTCATGTTGAATGCTGGGCACATAAGCTAGATCTTATAGCTGGAATTTGGCCAAAAGAATCATATAGACTTAATGTGTTGTAAAAACAAAACATGCTTCCCTCAACACAAGGAAGTGAAGGCATAAATATATGAAGTTTCTTAAAAATAAATAGAGTGATGTGAAAGAAGTTAAAATGCCTTCTTCTCCAATGATAACCAAAAGGAATATCTGGTTTACTGCTGTGGTATAGTCGAGTACATTAAAACAGTTGATAGTGGTATTGAAGATGTAAGCTACTTTCAGAAAATAAATGACAATTGCTGTAGTAGATTCTTCTACAGGAAACAAAATAAAAAAAATTCCACTTTTTTATAATTACATGTTCATGATTTTGCTAAATTCTACAAGCAGCTGCAAAGAGAATGAAAATCTGCCGGTCATGAAAGTGATGTAGAACAAGATGTATGAGGATTAATATAAGATTACCCAGTAGTTGATTTAAAGTATCTCTAATCAATGTACATACGAGGAGCATTTAAGTAAGTATCAATCATTTTTTAAAAATAACAGAACATTATTTTCCAAATACTCATTATCATTACCTTACACAACTTCCGACACACAGCCACTGCCATTATTCCGGCACTTGTAAGAGAAAACCAGTTTTTGTATGCCTTTGCCAAAGAATGATGGTGCTTGCGACGAAAGCCAAGTCTGCACTTCTTGTTTCACAACATCACTGTCATGTTTTGCGCCAAAGAATTTCTTCAGATGAAGAAACAGATGAAAATCGCTTGGTGCCAAATCCAGACTATATGGAGGGTGGTCAAATTGTTCTCAACCATATGGTGCAATCAGATCTGGAGTTTGTTTGATGTGTGTGGCCGGGTATTGTCACTCATCATCATTTCCCAATAAACCTTACACAACTAGCAATGAATGTTTGCTGGCGTAACATTTCTCACATAAAAAAAAAATCACTGATCTGACTTCACAGTCAGCAGGTTGTTTGATTGTTTTGAACATTTTGAAATGCTTTAACAACAGGAAAAGTGATGATCGGTCACAGCTGTGTCTGGCTACCTAATGAATGGAGGAAGTGATCGCGCAAGCTCAAAATTGTGACCGCAGAGGCAAAATATTAAAACAATACTTACTTTAAAGAAATGCCTCATATATTTCACTTTCAAACATTGTAAAAGAGATTTCAGCATATAACGATATTTTGTCAGATAAGAGAACCAATCTTATACAGGAAATTTAGAAACCACGCTTTCTTATTTCAATGAACATGGTAAATAAAACATTTGAAATTTAAATTAGAACAGTAATATTTAGCATTTTATTTCACCACTTTTATCCCGGTTTGAGCCTTCTTTAAATACTGACATTCACAATTTTTATTCACCATAAAATTTTATCACTTCCCATTGACTTATGCAATATTAACTTACGTTGCAAATAAAAACAAAATAAGCAATCCAGGGTAAAATCTGAGTGCCAATCCTTTGTTAATCCAACTTATTATTATGAATTAACTTACATTGCTATTCCTCTTATTATTATTATTATTATTAATTATTATTTAACTAATTATAAAAATTACACTGTAGTAGTAACATTTCACAAATTAACTTTTATCAATAGATTTTGCATCTTCCAGAAATGTTGCATTACCTTTTAGTTGTAAAAAAAATAAAGCTTGCAATTCTTATTGAAATTAATAGTGACCTGATTTTAATTAATTACCTTGTACATCTGTTTCTATACACTGTTCATTTAGCTTTCACCAAAGAAAAACACAATTTTTACACGAATGTTAGACCAGGGATACTCAAAGGATATTAGCCTTGAAATGTTTTTAATACTCTGAGGCTTGACAAGTTTAAATACTTCCACCCATCTGTCAATGGCATTGCCTTTTTCCATTAAAACTAACATTTCTTCCCAAGTGAGGTACTGCCATGATGTGCAACTTTCTCATACATGTCACCTAAATTTATTATATAATTATATTGATTATTGTATATAAAATTATATTATATATTATTATTAATAATATTATTATAATCAATGATTAACATCCCCACATTTCAGGCCATCAAAATGCAGCGATGAGTAATATAAGTTTAGATATCTTTTTCAAAGAACTTCCATTCATACAAAAGTATGAATATAGAGTAGTTACTATTCATACAAAAGTACTTAGTAATATACAATGGGGATTGAGAAAGGGTCCCCAAAATGTAGGATGTGTAACAGGAAGGATGAAAATGCCTGCATCTTATATTCCAATGCGAGGCATTGAAAAACAGATGATACAACCTTTTAGGGAGTTCAATTCCAAAGTAATGGTATCTAATAAGCAT
This sequence comes from Deroplatys truncata, assembly GCA_030765065.1. Lineage (NCBI taxonomy): Eukaryota > Metazoa > Arthropoda > Insecta > Mantodea > Mantidae > Deroplatys > Deroplatys truncata. Next base: position 539,899,086 of record CM060990.1, read on the forward strand.
CCAGTTGAGGTACTCTTGAAACTCTTTAAGAGAACAGGGAAATAGTACAACTGGGAGAGATACCGCACAATAAGCTAAAAGCTTCAGTGTGGCCAAGATGGATAAGACCGTCTTGTTTTGTCTCCCAGATTTTATCAATTAATCAAGTCATTCCTCCTTTTAGCAGACACTGTTTCTCGTAGTGTGAATAGTACCATCAAGTGGTTTGCTATCCTAGCGGACTGCATGTGTTCAAGGTTAGCTCATTAAATAATAACTTGCAACACGTGTTACTGCTTTAAGTATTTACTTTAACAACTAATGCATATTAACAATAAAAACTAAAGAGTTGCAACATTCCAAACTTTGGTTCGCTTGAACTTTTACTAAAAGTTGAAGACACTTTATATGTGAGCTGTTCCTTTTAGTCACATCTTGGCTGCCAGACTGTCTAAAAACAAAACAGTCACTCAGTTCTACACTCACAATCGCCACCCCTCCTCACGTTTCTCAAGGACCAGCAAAGACCACCCATACTGAGGAACAAACAATTCTGGCAATGCTATCCTGGTCAGTGGTGGCCTCTACAGGACATGACGTAACATACCGGCTGCCAAGAAATATTATTTCTTAACACTTATACAGACAAATTTGCACCTAAGAAAAACACAACATTGCAATCTATGTCATAATAAAACTACAGTTCATCAGAACTTAGTTATAAATCAGCTTCAGAGGGAAGTGGGCAAAGTTTCACAATAGGTCTTTTCAAGACTCCACTTGAGGTACGAACTGTTGCCACATGCACTAATCCGTCACTATCTGGATGTACTTCAACTACTGCCAATTTCCAGAACAGTGGTGGCAGGTTATCTTCCTTTAGAATGACTACCATATCAGGAGTCTCACCTGGAGTAGCAGTCGTCCACTTGGAGCATTGCTGGAGATGATCAGGATAATCCCCAGACCACCTCCACCAAAATAACTGAAACTGCTGCTGCTGTTGTTCTCTCCCATTGAGTGAACAAACTAAGCTTGGCATTGACCAGATCTGGCTTGCAGAGACTAGTAAGGACTAGTAAATAATGACCAGGTGTCAGGACTTCAGGATCATTTGGGTCGCTAGAAAGTGGAATTAGAGGTCTGGAATTTAGGCAGACTTCAATTTGAATTGTGAGGGTTGTAAGTTCTTCAAAGGTGAGGAACATGGTGCCCATTACACGTCGGAGATGGTACTTAAAGTATTTAACACCTGCTTCCCATAAACCACTGAAGTGTGGTGCTCTGATGAACTTCCAGGCGATTCCTTCCTGAAAGGTAAATTGGTCTAATTCTGTTTGAAGTTCTTGAGATTTGAGAACATTTTCTATCTCTCGCAGTTCTCTTTCTGCTCCCACGAAGTTGGCTCCATTGTCGCAAAAGATCTGATAGTGCCCTTGGTGCAACACAAACCATCTTAAAGCTGCTAAAAATGCCTTGCTAGACAGTCGCTAACTACTTCTAGGAGAACTGCTCTCATTGCTAGGCACACAAAGATTGCCACATAACATTTCACATTTAGTTTTGATTTGCAAGATCTAGATTTAATATAAAATGGACCAGTATAATCAATGGCGCAGTTGGTAAAGGGTCTTATAAACCTTACTTTGCTTGACAGCAACGGACACATTAGCTGGTGTGTAGCCCTTGCCTTAAGTCAGAAACAAACTAGGCAATTATGAATGATTCACTGTATTGTACTTTTCCCATTGACAATCCAAAATCTCTGTCTGAGTGATGAGAGGAGTAGCTGGCATCCAGCATGAAGTAATCAGCTATGTTCATGTTCAACAATTAACCTTGTTAGGTGGTGATTTGGAGGCAAGATGATTTGATGTCGTCGTTCATCTGTCCAATCAGCGTGTTGCAATCTTCCCCCTACTCTCAGCACATGATTATGATCCACAAATGGAGTTAGTGACATCAACTTATTAGCAGGGTGAAGAGTTCCTTTAGCTTGTAGTTGCCATATCTATCATAAGCTGCCAACTGAGTAAGGCAAATACACTGATCCAATGCGATGTTGAGTTCATCAATAGAATGTGGACCTGATGAACGACTCTCCTTTAGTTTTCTGCAATTGTTGCAAAATCTATTACAAAATGCAACAACGCACTGCAATCTTGACAATTTGGAAAACTTGGTCATTACACCATCATCTACTGCTATGGCTACATGACAAATGAAAGGGATTACTACTGTCAGTTTTTGTTCTGTAAGCTCAGAGCCATCAGATCTAATTGCGCTCAAAGGCCAAGTCGTGGTGGGTTCAGTTAACCAGTGGCCCTTCCCGCCGGAGTCTGCTTGTCAAAATATCTTTGGGTTTCATACCCTGTGAAATGACGTCTGCAGGATTGTCTTTAGAGGTTAATGGCGCCAATTAGCAAGTTGTGTGCTCTCTTGAATTTCCGAAACCCTGTTCACAACGGTCTTCCATTTTGTTGGTAGTGCAGAGATCCAGGCCAAAACTACTGAAGAATCTGTCATTTGATTAAATTTAATATCTAATCCTTTCAGTGAGAGATGGGACAGGCGAGCTAGCAGAAGAGCTCCATCGCGGCAGAGACAACTTCTTCAGAGGAGCAACTTGAGATTTCGAGCAAAGCAGCTTTACTGTAATGGTTCTGTCATGACTTGTAGAACGCACATAGATGCAGGCTCCGTATGTCTTTTCTGAAGCATCACAAAAACCACAAAGCTCTATAATAAGAGGACCATGTCTGAGAATCCTCCAATGAATACGAATTTCTTCAATCTGTGGAAGCTAGTCATAAATTGGATGCCAAACGCTTATAAGCTCCGATGACAGGGGCTGATCCCACATGAAGCGCCCTTGCCACAGCTTCTGTAGAAGCGTCGTCCTCCATGGACTAATGGTACCATGCTATCCTCTGGTTCCCAAGGTTGCAGGTTCAAACCTGGTGGAGGGCGATGGATTTGTTTTGAGTGTAAAAATCCTTAGCATGGCTTCCATCTTACCTATATGCCAACGGGGCTGATCAACCCAAGCGAATCAAATATTCCTGAGACAACCAAGAGGATAATGCGTTTAGTAAAACAATAAGGATAACAGTTTGTTCCTGCACCATTCATAATTTAAATTTGTCAGTAGCTGGGTACCACAACAGCCCAGGTGTTTTGACCTCACCTTGGTCGAGTTTTAACGGTAAATTTGTCTCGCTTAAGTCAGCTGGAATATTTACCAAAAACTCTGGATGATTGCTGCACTATTTATGAAGAGGAAATCCTCCTCTCTCAAGCAGGCCTGTCAGCTCATGCTGTAGGTGAAGAGCTTCCTCTAAAGTTGCACATCCTGATATAAGGTCATCTACGTAGAAGTCCCTTAACAATATTTCAGCTGTTTTGGGAAACTCCCGAGTCTCATCCAAAGCTAATTGCTGAAGACAGCGAGTGGCTAAAAAAGGAGATCTTGCCATTCCATACGTAACAGATTTCAGCTCATATTCAGATAATGGAACAGATGGATTATCTCTCTACAATATTCTCTGATAGACACAATCTTGTGGGTCTAACAATATTTGCTTGAACATTTTTTCTGTCAGTAGTGAAAGCAATGGCGTGAACTCTAAATCTCAAAATAATAGAGTAAAGGTCTTACTGGATCATCGGCCCAATGAGAAGATCATTTAACGAAACTCCACTATGGAAGCTGCAGAACAATAAAAAACGACTAGTTTTTGTTGTCGAGCTATCAGCCTTTAAGACAGTATGGTGAGGCATGTAATAGCCATGTCTTGTAGGAAAGTTGGTTAATTCCATGTGACCCATTTGTTCATATTCCTTAAGGAATATTACGTAATCTTCTCTTAGGTTATTTTGCTTAGCAAATTTTTTCTCAAGAAGTTGAAGTTGCTTCTTAGCTGCAGCCAATGAGTCTCCTAATATCTTCGAATTTTGTTTAAATGGGAGTCGCACTACGAACCGTCCTGTCGAATCCCGAATTGCATTGTCCTTGAAATGGGCTTCACATTCTAGTTCTTTGAATCTGAGATAGCTCCTCAACTTCCCAAAATTTCTGAAGTTGTTTAGCAATATCCACTTCATTACTTGCAAAGCACGAAACCACTGGCCGCTGTGATGTATTGGAGGGATCAACATATTCATGATACTTTCCTGTTAGCGTCCATCCAAACTCAGTTTCCTGAAGAACAGGGTGATCAGCATCCCTGAATAGTCTGCCCGGCCTCTGAATATAAGACCAAATCTCAGCCCCCAACAGAGTATCAATTTGTCCTGGCTCATGAAACTTTGGGTCAGCCAGTGGAAGGTGGTGTGGCAGATTCCATTCCCTGGGATCAATGAACCGACATGGTAATTCCTCTGTAACTTTTCGCAATATCAAACACACTACTGGGATAACAAAATTACTCAAACGAGAAGCAACCTGAACTGTAACCTGTGTTTGGTTTATGAGATAGTACTTCCAATTCCCTGTATAGGCTTGTGGTTGTACTGCCTCTGCAGTTTCAGGTGTTGAGCACAAGACTCTGACATAAAACAAAATTGAGAACCTGAATCTAAGAGAGCCCTGCATGTCCGCCAATTATTAGCTCCATCCTGGACATTAACCAGCGCCATTAACAACAATACCTGTCTGCATGTTTCTCTTTTATAAGCATAGTAACTGCTAGCTCCTCGCCCTGTTTAGCACTTGAACCATGAGCTGAGTGATATGTGGCATTATTTTCTACTGGCAAATTGTCGGGAGAGTTGAAATGTACCATGTGGTGTTTTTTGTTGCAAAGATTGCAATTCCTTGATTTGCATGTATTTACTTTGTAACCTGCTTGCAAGCAATTAAAACAGAGGTTAAGTCTCTTAATAAGGTCCCTAAGTTCCATGACGGGAGCCGTGGCAAATGCTTTACATCTACTAATGACATGCAAAGGTTTGCAGTAGGCACATTGCACTGCGGTGCTAATATAAGATTGATGACTCAGTTTATTGCTCTTGTTTGAACCATCTGAAGCCTTCGCATATATGGTGCTGATCTTTGACATTGTGCTGGAGTTTGCAATTTCTAAGGCTTTACATTTACTTTTTAAGAAATTACAAAGGTTCTCAAGCCTCAGAAAGGACTTTGAATTCAAGCTAGACTCATATTCTCTTCTTATTGACACATCCAGTTTGTCCAAAATGAGCTGTGACACTATCAATTCATGCAATGAAACACTCAAATTCAAAGCCTTTAGTGCATTTAAGTTGCTTATAACTTTGTTAAGAAGGGCCCTGAGCTCGAAAAGAAGACTTATGTACTATCAGTAGATTCAGCAGATGACAAAGATGAGCAGTAGCAATTAACCTCACATTATCATACAGATCGCATATTGTATTAAATACTATCTCGAAATTTGAGCTTGTTGCTGGAATATTAGCAATTAAAGTATGTACTTCACCAGCCAATGAATAGAGCAAATAGTGAAATTTCTGAATGTTATCTAAATGGTCATTATTTACCACTAGACATGAAAATGTGTCCAAAAAGAGTTTGAAAGTTGTTATGTCTCTACTGAAAGCTGGCAATTTTATAGTGGGTAATTTGATAGCAGTTATGTTTATACTTGAATGAGAGGGGGAAAGCTTTTCTAATGAAGCTGTCAATAAATTGTTAATAGACTTGGCTATTTCATCAGAATGCTCTATCAAGTCAGGAATTTTGTTCTGAATACCTTCTGTAAGGTCAAAATTGAGAATATGGGCTGAAACTTCTGTTTTTAAGGTTACAGGCATCAGTCACAACAAAGAATTAAATAAATTGTCAGGGAATTGAGTAATGCTACAAAATCTGAAATACTTTTAAGAATTACACATTTTCTACAACCTTCTCTCCTTTGTGCGGTCATAACACATTTTTCATCAGTTTGTTCCCAAAGTCCATACTTTGATAACTCAAGCTATGTCTAACTGTATGGTAAACAAAAGCAATGTCACTGGAAATATCAAAATCTGATTTCTCTGATGTGAAAAGGTTTGTAAGTTTGTGTTTATTTGCAGCTCCATTCACTTTCTGTTTATGACTTATATGAGTTGAATGAAGTTTCACATCTGAATGTCTGCCATGACTTATTGAAAATGCTTGCTACATACACAAAAAAGCATTCTCTGAAACCCTGCTTAAGAATTGAGAGCTCGTCCTCCCATTTTTACACAAACTCACTGTGGTTTTGGCATTTTCTTTTCCTGTTCTGAAATGTCTAACTCAGATAGCTCACTGTTATCACTACTATCAGCAAATACCCCCCTTTTTATAAACAGTTAAACCATTTTTTTGCATATCATAAGAAACTCAGCTGGTTAAAAACCGGCCATATGGCTATGGCATTTGATATGGTACATACTATAAATTAATTATTAAAGTTGTAGTAGTAATAGCGGTTTGAGTGGCGCAAAACTGCGGCGGTCATCAGCGCCACCCTCTGGCTATAAATTTATTCAAGTCAGTACATCAATACAATAAAAACAAAACAAGTACAAGTTAAGCAACTAGGATTACAGAAGCAGAAAGAATAAACAAAACAAAGATACAAAAGTTAGACACAAAACAGCTCATAAATTAAAAGGTACCAAAACTAATTCTCAGCAAATACAAGCACTTGAGTTTGTACTGACACAGTTGGAAAGGCAGTAACACACCAGAAACTACACGATTAAATTTTATGTAGGAAATCACTGAATTTAATGTAGCGAAAAAGCTTGGCGATATAGGCAGAGTCACCCCCTAAAACCTAAATTAAACTAGGAGAGAGTCCAAATCGTTTGTGAAGGGCTGAATAGAAACAACACTGGGTAAGGAAATGCTTCACTGTGAAGGGCATATTGCAGTGGAAACAGCGAGGTGGGAGTTCAACCCTAAGAAGGTAGCCGTGACTAAAATAACAGTGGCCAATACGAAGCCGAGCAAGCACGGTCTCCTCACGATGTGAAAGATGAGAAGAACAATGCCAAGGAAGCGTTATAGCCTTGACATCTCGAAGTTTGGTGGTAGACGTAAGCCACTCCGCATACCATTGAGAGAGGATCTGTTGGCACAAAAAACCCTTCAAATCCTTACAGATGCAGCAGAGAACCTCTTCCTCGGGTGTAAAATCGCAGCCTGATCTGCCAGTTCATTTCCTACAATGTCACGATGTCCATGAATCCAGACAAAGACTGCCCGAAAGCCATTAAGAGTGAGAGAGTGCAACTGTTCATGGATTTTCTGAACAAGTGTGTGTTGGCTATAGAGATCCCGTAAACTAAGTATAGCACTGAGGGAATCAGAACAAAGGACACTAAAGCGCAGCGGATGAAAAAGTGGCTTTAAATATAGCATACAGTTCGGCAGTAGAAACAGAAGCGCTAAAGGGGAAACAAGTCTTGTGTACAACATGTGAATCAACAACCACAGCGCAGCCTACCCCTTGATCCGTTTAAGAACCATCAATATATAGAAAAATGGTATCCAGGAAAGTCGTGTTTCAAAGCCGCGAAATGGGTTGCATATATAAGAGCAGCAGTAGTGTCCTTGGGCAACCGAGCCAGATCAAGACGACACAGAGGGGTGTGGCATATCCATGGAGGAAAATGATGAAATCCCCTATGGAAAAGCAAAGGAAGGACTACATCCGACTTTGACAATAATTTCCGAAACCTACACCCTGCGGGAAGCAGTGCAGACGGAGTATTACGATGATAATCCAGAGCGGCACCAAAGAACGTAGAATAGACGGGGTGAGAAGGCAGTGCACGCAAAGCGGAGGCATAATTACAAAGAAGAATATTCCGACGTATCCAAAGGGATGGTTCATCAGATTCTGCATACAAACTACCGATGGGACTAGTACGAAAAGCTCCTTGGGCTAGTCTAAGGCCTTGATGATGGACAGGATCCAATCGGCGCAGAATAGATGACTGAGCAGATGAATAGACCACAGACCCATAGTCAAGCTTCTGACGTATCAAGACCCTGTAGAGGTGCAATAAGAGGACACGATCGGCACCCCAAGAAGTGCCACTAAGGACACGAAGTACTTGCAGGGAACGAGCACAATGCCTGTGAATCTATAAAATATGAGGTCCCCAGCAAAGTTTATGGTAAAAAATGAGGCTGAGAAATTTAGCTTCCTCAACAAATGGCAGCTCCACTCCACCAAGAGAGAGAGATAGGGGGCAGGAAACTCTTTACGACGCCAAAAATTAAGACAGTGGGTTTTCTCCGCTGAAAACTTAAACCTGTTCTTCAAACCCCAAGTGTCTAAGATATCAAGAAAGCATTGAAGGCACCGTTGGATAAAGCGCGTACGCCCAGAGCTACAACAAATTGCAAAATCATTTACAAAGAGAAACGGCATTATGCCCATTGGAACGTTTGACAATATGGGATTAATGGCTATAGCAAACAAAAGAACACTCAACACCGAGCCCTGCGACACACCGTTCTCCTATCTAAAGATCAGGGAGAAAGAAGATCCCACCCATACTCAAAAAGTATGGGCATCCATAAACTGCTGCAAAAAGGCAGGAAGATGACCCCAGAAATTCCAATGGAAGAGCTGGCGGATGATACCCATATGCCAGGTGGTATCGTAGGCCTTTTCTAGATAAAAAAGACAACGACTGTCTGCTGTCTGCGCAGAAAAGAATTATAAATGTGAGTTGTCAAAGAAATCAAATGGTCAACATTTACGAAAACCGCATTGTACAGGAGTAAGAAGAGAATACATTTCAAGACACCACATTAATCGCTTAGTGACCATCCCCTCCATTACTTTACAAATACAGCTTGTTAGAGAAATGGGTCGGTAGCTAGTTGGCATCCGTGGGTCTTTTCCAAGCTTAAGAATAGGAATGATAATGGAATCATGGCACTGAGAGGGGAAAGCACCATGTAGCCAAATATGGTTAAAGGTATCTAAAACAAAAAGCCGACTACTTGGAAGCAAGTGTTTAAGTATTAGTGCATGAATACCATCCGGGCCAGGGGCAGTATCAGGAGTGACCAACAAGGCTAACTCCAATTCAGCTAATGAGAAGGGCAGATTATAATCTTCACGATTCTGAGAGGTGAAATCAAAACCAGACGACTCTACCCGATCTTTGACAACCAAGAATTGGGGATCATAGTGGGAAGAATTAAGAGGCTGAAGCAAAAACTGCACCCAGGGAATTGGCGATATGATGGGGATCAGTCACAATGCTGCCAGCCACAGATAGCCCAGGGATAGATGAAGGTTTACCAACAAAGTAGTCGGATTTTATCCCACATCCTGGAGGAGGAAGTGCAGCGTGACAAAGTGGAGACAAAATGCTCCAAAGAAGACTTCTTACACTGTCGAATTATTTTACGAGCTGAGCATGCAGCTTTTTAAAAGTAATCATATTCTCTACTGTTGGATGATGCTCGAACACCTTCAAAGCCTTGCGACGAACTTGGAGAGCTGCACTACATTCCTCCGACCACCAGGGTACCAGAGTACGTCGTCCAGTAAACAACATTTGAGGAATGGAAAGCTCAGCACCGTCTAGTATCATGTCCTGAAGATATTGGACTCGTGCATCAATATGAGGAAAAGAGGCAGTATTATCTAGGGCCACAAGTTCAGAATAAAGGGGCCAGTGTGCCCTACTAAACACACACTTTGGTGGGCAAGTAGGGTTGACTCCGCGAACAATCATATGAAGCAAAACAGGGTAGTGGTCACTGCTGTAAGTATCGGAAACCACAGACCAGCGCAAAGAGATAGCGAGCTGTGGCGAACAGAAGGAAAGATCAAGACAAGAAACAGAGCCAGAAGAATCACAAACAAAGGTGGGAATCCCAGAATTGAGCATAACTAGATCATGGAGATCTGCAGTTGCAGCAATCTGGGTACCTCTAGGACACTCGCAAACTGAGCCCCATAAAGGATGATGGGCATTGAAATCACCTAAGATAAGAAACGGTTGGGGGAGCAAATCTACAAAGTCCTCCACAGCCCCAGAAGAATTAGGTGGGAGGTACAAAGAGCAAAGCATGAGAGAAAGAGATGGTAAGGTAATACGCAGAGCTACCACTTGTAAATCAGTAACTAGCTGGACTGGAGTGCAGTAATGGTCCTGACGCACCAAGATACAAGCTCCCCCATGGGCATGACCACCATCAGGGACAGGGAGATCGTTGCAAAAAGCCATATAGTGAAGAAAATGCATATGATCCGCAGGGCAGAGTTTAGTCTCCTGAAGGCACAAACACAAAGGCTGATAAGTAGGAAGCAGAAGGTTCAGCTCCTCCTTATGGGAACGGTAACTACGCATATTCCACTGCAAAAAAGGTCATAAAAAATAAAGGAAAAAGGGAAACTAGTAACAAACGAGGAAAAAGGGTAAATATCCTTAAAAGTCGGAGTCTGCCTCAACAGTTCCAAACGACTTCAATACATGTTTGTTTTTGCGTTCGTGAACCTTAGATGTCGAGTTCTTCTTTCTGGAGTTTGGCAACAAAGATAGTTTAGAAGGCTTCTGCTCGATAGATTTATTCGTAGCGCTGGCAGCAGTGGTGGACTTCTTCTGAGACAGTAATTTTAACACTGGTCACCACAGGTAAAACGTTTGCTAAAGAAATGTAGGCGGTGGCCTGGGACAGATCCACAGAAGCAGCCGTGCACAGCTCCTTGGTAAAAGGAGACGGCACAACAGGAGATGTGGAAGAAATGTCCCTATCTATACCACTAGTAGATAGAGAACGGATGCCCTCAATGCTGCCAGAGACAGCGAGGAGCGAAGGCACAGCGGAAGGCACTGGTGGATGAGAAACATCCAAGGTGTCTAAATTTCCAGAATTGCTGGACGTGGATGACGAGTACTGGAGGTGGAACATCGTAAAGCTGTGGCAGAAGGAGCACCCCTAACACAATGTGGGGTTTCCCGCCGTAGTAAATTTGGTGAACAGATAATTCTCTCGAGGCAGCCAGGAGCAGCGCCCTTCAGGTCGGTATGCATTGATAGGTCTGCAGGATTATCCAAGGGTAAGGAACTAAAGCGATTAGCCACTTTAAGTGACGGTCAAATTGTCGAAGGTTCCCAATGCTGATGAGCTGGAGGAGAAGTAAAATGCCAACGGAGAGGCTTGGAAGATTTCAAAGGAGTGGAAAGGGGGGTAGGGATAGAAGAATTGCCATTATGGCTAGCTCGCGGAGTACAGGTACAAATGCAAGAACAGTTCAACTTCGAAGACACAGGAGTAGTAGTGGCTGCAGACAGAAGAACCTGGCGGAAGGATCTGCGAGCTAACTTTGTGGGAAAGAACAAGAGAAGTTTCTCCTTCGCCTCTCGATAGCCAAGTTTTTCCTTAACTCTCAGTTCTTGAATGGCGTATTCTTCTTTATACACAGGGTAGCTGCGAGAGTATGCAGGATGGGCACCCTCACAATTCACACATTTGGAAATGGAGGTGCAAGGAGAGCCATCGTGTCGATGTATTCCACACCAAGGACATACAGGCTGCTGCTTACAGGATAATGCCATATGTCTGAATTCTTGACAGGAGAAACAACGTGAAGGGTTGGGAACATATTGACGAACATGCAGTATCTCATAGCCAACCTTAAGTGTGGGAGGAAGCTGCCTTAAGGCAAAGGTCAGAAAGACCCTTCTGGTATAGACCTGTTCTGCACCTTCCTGCCGCAGGAGCCTTTTAGCTGCATTCACACCTTGGCTGGAAACGTAGGTGACAACTTCGTCTTCAGAGAGACCATCTAAGGCAGAGGAAGTCGCAACACCTTGGCAGACATTCAAGGAAGCATGTGGCTCAACAATAACGTCTTGGGTTCCAAACTGATGTACCTGGAGTAAAAGAAGAGACTGTGAATCATCCTTAGTCAATATCAACAAAGACCCATTGTGTTGCCGGGTACAATTCTGAACTGGGTCAGCAATTTTGTGCAAGGTGGCCTGAAGCACGAAGGGGTCTAAAAGAGCTAAGCAGTGTTTGGTCTGGCGTAGCGGAGCACATAATTAAATAACAGGGAGTGTCACATTTTCCTGGCATAGAAATATTTCTTTCCGAGACAAGTTCCATCATACGTCTATTTTTAGAGGTTACAAGATGAAAATCTTTGGTAGTGTCCATAGCTCCAGTGAATACCATGCATGGAGAGACGTCACTAGACTCATCGATCTCCATGCCAGGTCGAACCTCATGGCGGTTCCGAACTGGGTCGACCTGAGACCCTGTGCCGCCCCGGCTATCCTCAAAGGGAGTGGTAACACAGCTTTTTTATGGGCAGGGTAGTTAACCCTAACCCAACCCCTGAAAACCCAGAGGACCGGTGGCTCGGGACCCCGGGAGCGCCAATCCCGCACTTACCGAAGTAAGTCCCTGGGGGCAATTATTAATGTTCATATGTATTTTAAATTTAAAGAAAGAAGCTAGCCTTGGAAAATGTAAAGTTGTTGGAGAAAGTGGCATAAGACTACCCTCACAAAACAACCAGCATAGTTGACCTTGTAAGAGAATGAGCTGAACTGTAATCATAGAGAAAACAAACTTAAAGAATGTTCTGGAACACTGAAAAAGGCAAAGTTGTTGGTCTTTAAAATTTAAAAGTATACTGGTAGAGCCAGTTGAACCAAAGTCTTTAAACTGATGTATCACGTGAACGGTAGTGGGGAGAAAGAAATAGTAGAGAGATGTTGACCCCAAAAAAAAAGAAAGAAAAAAAGGGAGGGCAAGAGATACCCAAATTAGCCAACAATGTGTATGGAAATTCATCTGGTATGTTGTGAAAAAGCTTAAAAAATTTTAAGACGACAGGGTGCCTAAATGTTTAAGCGGATGTAGGTGAATAAACGAATATTGTGGCATCTAGCACTGAATATTTACAACTACAACTATCAATTCAAATAAGGAGTGCAAGCACCTGTAGCTCACAAGAGAATGCAAGAATGCAAGATAGGCATGATAGGGGAATGAAAAATTGTGTGTTGTGCAAAATTTTGGCAGGGGTAAACAGGGAAAGGTGTAATATAAAAGCAGCAGTGTAAAAAGGGAATAGGGTGTAAATTCATTTATCTGACTCTGAATTCCACACTCCAAGAAGTGATCCTGCCCATCACATCAAAGTCTACAGCCACACAGAAAAGACGACAAGGGCGATAGCATCTATCTCATCCTCCATTTAGACCCAAACTCTGAACCCCTGCAAATCTGCATCCACATCCTGTATACCCTATCACATTGCATCTGCTAGAGATTAGTATTCTCTCTGCTCTGAGTAAGCACATGTATAAAGAGTAAGGACCCAGACAAAGACCCATGGTAATAACCTTTGGTGCAGTCTACCACGTAACAATAGCGATGAGATTTATGTTTCATTTACTTGGATTTTTACTTTCTCCTTTTGTTTAGCTTCAAGCTTTCTATACATCATCAACCACAAGCCATGAGAGGATTAGAATTAGGTACTTTTGGATGAATACGGGAAAAATCACCTCTTTAATGCTTGAGGCAGAAAAAGGGAAATATATATGAAAATCCATATTTCCAACTAAATCATGATGGTTGCCAACCTTAAGTTTAACTGAATTACAACCATGAGTCTGTGCTAAATACTAAGTCATGTTAATTTTTAAATTGGTTAGCAAGAATAAAAAGGTTTGCTTATATGAAATACAAATTCACCAAACTTGTGGGCTGTAATTTGTAAGCTTCATGGTCCTGTGCACATTTTATGACAATTTAAATTATGCTGACCATTCATTTAATGCTTCTAGTTATTTGTAATGCTTTCAGCAGCTATAGATTTTTCAGAAGGTAACAATTTTTATGCTTGCCCTTGCTCAAACCAAAGCAACAAAACTGGCTGCATCCACAACCAGTACAAGTAAAATTAAATAACACATACATATTCCTATTGATTACATTTGCATTTACAAAACTTCACTTTAAGTTTTATGTTTTCCTTATGCAATTTTGTAGCTGCTAGAAGTGGTATGACTTTGTGCATTCAAAACCAACACAGAAACAAAATCATCGCATCAGACAGCTCTTGACTAAACAATTTTCTGTAACGTTCGTACCTTTTACAACCTCAGTGTACCTGATCTGTTTTCTAAGAGGTCCGGACTTGGCTCCACAGATATTAATATAAATATGGAGGACTCCTAATTTGGAATCATTCAGCTACCCTGAAGAAAATCTAGAGAGTTCACAATGCCAGGAAACCTTCAGGTCATATTTCAGATTCCTTTATGGGAGGAATACATACCAAGCTATTAGGAAATTCCAAGAATTGCAGGAAAAGGGAAACTACTTAGCTCCCTAGCCTTTCTTTCGAGATGCAGAGACAAAGAAACACTTCCAAATTTTGCCAGACTTTGGTACCCTATCAAGACTAGGTCTACTGCCAAGATTCTGAAACGTGTCAACACAGCGCTGGTAAGAGAATTCACCATGATATAGCTTTGCTTCAATTGATTGTGAGCTACTACAGACCTTTTGAGAACTTTCATCTAAGCTGTTGCCTGGGGATTGGGACAGAGTTGACACTTCCACCTTTGTATGGGGCCACGCCGCGTTACTTCGTAACACGGATTGCCAGACCAAGAAATTTCATTCCCTCAACAAGAAACAACAGGACACACGTTATGCCTCTACCCACCAACCACAGAGTCATCAACCTCACAGACCAACCACTGAATGAAATCACTACCTTTGTCCTCTCCAAGGGCCTTAACTTTGCACCAAACCCAAGGCACATCCCTGCAGCAGACATCAGCAGGGTTGAATCTGCTACACAAGAGCTTATGGTGGACAATGTGGAAGAAATACAGATGACAGTGGCCACTGTGCTCACAAGGACTTTGCTGTTGAGGCCCAACATCAGTCAGGCAGAGGATTTGGCACTGAAGCACCTCTGCCAGGATGTCAACACTATGAACCTACCAGCAGACAAGGCAATGCCACTGTCATTCTCACCATGGATCAGTATAACTAGAAGCTTCTTGAGGATCTGGCTCACAATAAACTGCAGAAGGACTCCACCAATATAATAGAAAGATGGACAGCACAACTTATAAAGAAATCCAGCCTTCCCAAAGATGTTCCAAGTTCGGTGAACCCTTCAGGCTCCAGATCACCTAGACTGTACGGACTTCCTAAGATCCACAAGCCTAAGGTACCATTGCAGCCTATTGATGATGCCAGATGCAGTCCCACCCACCAACTAGGACCTACTTAGCAAAGCTGTTACAGCCCTTAATGGGGTTTGCTCCCATCATGTCAAGAACTCCACTGAATTTGTACATACACTCAAGAACATCACAATCTCACCCTCTATTTACTCGTCAGTTTTGACGTGGTTTCCACTACTGGAAACCATCAAACTGCTCTCAGAACAATTTCCGCCAGAAATTATGGATCTCTTCCAGCACACACTGACTTCAACTTATTTTCTGCTTGATGGTACATACTATGAGCAAGTAGATGGAGTAGCAATGGGCTCCCCGCTCTTGTCAGCAGTGTCCAACGTCTTTATCGAACATCTAGAAAACGAGACTCTTGAGATGGCACCTTTGAAACCTACCCATTTTTTCAGATATGTGGACGACACCTTTGTCATCTGGCTGCATGGGGAGGACATGCTACCGGACTTTCTAACACACCTAAACAGTCGTTGCTGCAGATACAGTTCACAATGGAAGTGAAGAAGAATGGGGTCCTACCGTTTCTTGACATCATGGTCTCAAAAAACAATAGAAAACTAAGCCATGCAGTCTATGGAAACCGAATCATATGGAACTCTATCTAAACTCCAGCTGCTTCTATCACAATCCCTATGAGCAGGTGTACTGAACACCCTCATCCACAGAGCAGTCACCATTTCGGACCGCAACCATCTACAAGAACAGCTAAAACACTTCAGCTACACTTTCCAGCAGAACGGTTATGCAAAAGACGACATCAAAGCCTCCATCAAAAGAGCTACATGCAAACAGTCCACCAGCACATGGCTGACTACAGAAAAACCAACCGCTTCAGCTTGTAATCCTTTTACTGGCAATTTATCAAGTAAAATTAGCAGATTGTTAGCTAAACACAACATCAAGATGATCCACTTACCTCCAACCAAAATCAGAAACCATAACACACCAGTCCAAGACAACCTTGAATTGAGAGTACCAGGTGTCTACCGCATCCCCTGCACCAAACCAGAAGAACTATATTCACCATGATTGCTGAACACAACAGAAGTATACATCTGATGCAGCCAGAAAAAATAGGATCTAGTGGAACACTGTTTCGAACAAGACCATAGTGCCAACTTTGGCAGAACAACTGTATTAGCCAAGTGTATGGGTTACTGGCAATAGAGGGTGAAGGAAGCTTTAACCATCTCGTGCAAGAAAGATAACCTGAACCAAGATTCTGGACTACAGCTCAGCATGATCTGGAAACCAGGCTTAAAAAAAAAAAAAAAAGAGAGAGAGAGAGAGAGAGAGAGAGAGAGTATCCAAACCAGCACAGAAACACAAAGCCATCACATCAGACAGCTTCTTAACTAAACAATTTTCTATGACATGTGCCTTTTAC